>OZ026524.1:93938548-94656048 GCA_964019695.1 Loripinus fragilis
ATGGTCCGGATCTCACGGAGTCCATGGTTCCGGGCTCCAGATCCACCAGGATGGCACGGGGCACATATTTGCCTCCTGTTAGAAGATAGAGAAGAAAAATATGAAACACACAATAACTACCCAACTACCCGGCGTTACGAAACTTCACAACGAAGAGATGCGAAAACTTGTTGGCCTATATAGATTCCAATATAAAATAAAAAAAATACCCGTTGATCAAGGATCAAGGGTCCGTGGTTGGATATTATGGAGAAACACAAATTAGAAGTTTTATGATTTCTTCAAAAACCTTAGAAACCTCATAGCTAATATCATGAACTATGTAACATTTCAGTGTGACCAGTTAAGGACAAGACCTGAGCCGGCTCAGCAACAGTTACACGTTACAAATTTGAAAATTAGTGTGAAATCTAACAAATTAGGCTATTATACGATTGCGCATGTTGATCTGTGCTGTAATTGTAGGCATGAAATAAAATCTTGCGAAGTATCTTATGGTAAAATAGACTCAGTCATGCAGAATATCTATTTATTCAAAGTTTGGAGCCTCACACATCACGATATCCTACATTGCGACTTTATTTCGCAAAAATTGTGTAAAATATTCGAACCTGTGGCCTCATTGTAGTAGACGTTGATTCTCTCAAGCTGGAGATCGGAGTCACCGTGGTAGGTACCGGTGGGGTCAATTCCGTGTTCGTCAGAGATTACCTCCCAGAACTGAAAGTATAAGAATTAACAATTTTTAAATGAGGGTCTGGATGGGGGGGGGTCTGGTATTCACTATTCATTAAAATTTTAGCGCATTATTCATCTCATTAAAATTTTGGGTTATTCATTAAAATAAGACCAATAATTCATAAAAAGTAAGAAAGGTGGCAAAGAAATATGATTATTCACTATTCATTAATTTTTTCTTCAATTCATTAAAAAAATAGGATTATTCATTAATTTTAAGACCTCATTATTCACTATTCATTATTTTTTGGGCTCATTATTCACTATTCATTATAAAAAGGGCCATTATTCGCTAATCATTATACCCCATCTAGACCCTCTTAAATGCTTATTACATTTTTACATTACAAGTATAATTATCGGTTTGGTACATGGAATTAATTATTATAGCGCTGAATTTCTAGAGTGGAATCTTCCGGATAACGATCTGGAACAATCCATTCCAGATCTCATTCATTTGTTTGTAAAAAAAAAATCATGTTGAACGGCTGAGACAATGCTGATCAGCCTGGACAGAACACATGTCATGGTGTTCAGACGTGTAGCCAGGCGGAGGCAAGAAAGCCTGGACTTCAACATCATATTGGCCTCAACGCTAGAACCCCTGACTTTTTTGCTTGCGAACAACAAAGCCGCAGACCAGCCTGCGCATCTGCGCAGTCTGATCAGCGCCTTTGTTATTCTCTATCTAAAAGGTAAAGTAACTAAGTCAAAATATCTCTTAATTGTTTTTAGGGATGGGCGTCAACACGATAAAGTCTCTGGCTACGCCCCTGGTGTTGGTTCTGTCATGCTTTGGCCCAAACTTTCTTTATAGCTCAAATCAATAATGGGAAATGCTATGAAAGGTGCAACAGTCGTCTTTTTACTAAATTGACAAAAAGTGATAGCTATTCATAAGTTCAATAACTAAGGGACAATAGAAAACACTGCCGATGACTATCAAGTTACTAGCAATCGATGTCTCCAACAAAACCTTTCATAGAAAGCCTGTTCAAGTACTAACCATAAAAGCTGAAGTAATCCGAACGTTGATCTTAATCAGCTCAAGTGGGGAGGACCACGGGACATGCTTCAGCATGCGCGAACATCAAGCAAATTGAATCAGTCTGCGAAGTCTGCATACGAGCCGCGATACGTGATTTCCAACAATGTGGCATACTCAGTCGAGCCTGTGCAGCCTCCTTTTAAGCTTAGAAACTCCGAATGATGTTCATACAGTAGCTTAACAGTCATAGAATATGAAAGCGACAAGCAAAGGCTCTGATCAGACTGCGCGTATGCGCAGGCTGATCTGAGACTTTGCTGGTCGCACATACCACATTGTTGGAAATCCCATGTCGAGGCTCATATAGTTTTTGCTGATCGAGCTCTGAGCAGTCTTATATTCACAGGGAATAAATTACAAATTTTAATAATGACACTAAAAATTTGGTTTATAATTTTAATAATGGCACTATAAATTTGGTTTGAGTGCTCTTTGAATGACGAAGTGTCATGTTTTCAGGTAGCGTGATATGCCCAATTATTTTCAGGATTTTAGGCTGACAAGGTCCGTATTATTGATGGCATTCATTATAGAAACCCAGGACTTTATTCAATACATTAGCATTTTTGTGTAGCGACAATCAATTATTTTCATTCAAAATATAATTATTGTACCTATATTGAAATTTAAAATGTCCCCTCGACTTTTTATTATAAGAACCTAATACATAAGTTTACTGGCGACTGCAGTAGAAAACGGACCTCTTTCTACTCTTTCCTTGCTACCTACCGACGACAAAAGTTGTCTGCTGATAACCTTGCAAACAGTTTGGACCCAGATCAGAACGTCGGTCCTGATCTCGATTCAAACCGTTATACACTCTGATAATGTTCCTGAAATATTTTTTTTATAAAAGTTGAGTTTGAAAAGTCTGCAGGCGACAGAGAGCATGAAAAACTTCATAGCATGCAAAAGTATTCGCAGTTTGGTCAGTATCAGCACGTACATACAGACTCTTGCAACTATGGACGCCCTTCTCTCTTGGCATTCTGGGTAATTTTTCATGTTTTTTGTCGTCTGCCGACTTTCTCAAAATTATTTTTTCAAAAATAACTTTCAGGAACACTTTCAGAGAGTAATACAGTTTGGATCCAGATCAGGCCCGACGTTCTGTCGGACCTGCTCTGGGTCCAAACTGTTTGCAAACATTATCAGCAGACGACAAACCGCAATTAGAAAATTTAGTATTTTTACTTAAAGAAAAATCGGATTGTAAATGCTTAACATGGCTAATGAGCATTGTAATTTTAACGTGGTAACATGGCTAATGAGCATTGTAATTTTAACGTGGTATCATTTCATAAAATCCCTAGTAATTATTATTTGAGTGTATTGATGGTTCTTGGTAACGGGTTGTGTTTTGTCAACAAACATGGTTGCTACTAGGTTCATATTAGAAAATATTGAATTTGAAGATTATTTGTAAAGCCATATAAATCCCGGACTATTTACTCAATATATTATTGAGATATATCACTACGCTTTAAGAGTCGAGCGATGAAGGCCCCGGTCAGCCAGGCGCAGTACGTAGCTGATTGGGACCTTCGCTTTTCGCCATTGGCTAATAAAATGATTTAACTAGACTTTCCTTTGGACGAAACTATGATCTATGTACCAATCTAAGGACCGTCATTTTGATGCCTTACAGGTCTGCGAATTGGGTTTTCTAGTGGATCAGAGGGGACTTTTTTCGCAAGCCAGTTGCAACATTGTTGTGTTTGCTAACATTGTTAAAAGTTTTACTTGATGTAACATGTAGCACTTATTTTCGCGCCTTTTTGTGTGAAAGTAAACATGAGGTTTACGAGATATGAACCGATACTTGAGGTTTTGGTCAGCCTAGTGCTAGATAGAGTTAGGTTGGGAGAATCCGGCAATGTGCGAAGGCTAAAGCTTAGATGTATAGTTAAGTCATGATATAAGTCTATTTTTGCCTTTCAGTACTCCAGAGAACAGTGTCTATGTGCGTGTGTGGCATCAGCTAGGCAAATCCCATAATATCAATTGATATTAGTGATTTAGTTAAAGAAATAAAGTTATTGGGAATGCCTGGCCGAAAGCATTGGCGTAGCTACCGTTACACAGTTACGCACGTGCGTAATAAAATAGGAACATTCAAGGGAGGTCACCTAATGTGATAATAGTGATTTTCCTTACTTTGAGGTACTACTCATAACGGAAAGAATTCGCTCCCTCTGGGAGCAAATTCTTTCCTTTAAGAGAAGTTCCAATTTTAAAAGGGACGCAATTGAAGAGAATCACTGCTTGATCCAGTAGTCTCCTTTTGATGTGCGTGACTTTTTCAGATTTCTGGCTACGCCATTGGAAAGAACACATACAAGAATAGAGAAAGAGACATGAACAGTCAGTGCTTAAGACATCCTATTATTTTTTCTTTGTCAGTTTTTGACTCGAGTATACGGGGATTTATGTGTGCCTGCTGGCTCAGGCTTGTCCGAGAGTTCGCTTGTTGCCAACAGCGTATGTGATAATCGAGTCAAAGATCAAAGACTGTAAAAATACGTGTAAGCTAACAGTAAAAGCGCTGGCATCTGCGCTGCCACCCATTTTGGTGTAAAAGACTTACACTTACTTATCCTACTAAAACAGCATAAGCTCAACATCTATTAAATATTTCTACCTGTTTTTGCTGTAGATAAATTTGGGTAAATGCAATCTAACTTCGAAAGCAACTGAAATTTACACCAAAACAAGCGGCAGTTCAGTTGCCACCAAATTTGGTATAAAGATACACTTATTTTTTTCAGTGCTGACCAACCCAAGGCACCAAAATCACATAAGTTAGCTGAACTTTCCTTTTTCTAAGAAAGATTCTTCTAATTAAAATTTGGAAGTTTCAAGTTTCTATTGTGTTCAAACCTGTTTTGTTTGCACTGACGCTTAATAAATTTTAATATTCGCATATTTTATGAATTAAAATTGATATATTCGTATCCACCCAGGTAAACCTGATAACGCTCGATTATGGAGATAAACAATTACTTATAATGACAGGTCTATTGGGCATCAACGTGAGAAAACCTGTCGGGATTTCTGACCAAGTAAAACTCAAACCAATCTGCTCAGCTACAGAGACAAGCTAGAATATTGATTTTTTTGCATGGCGTAAGTTTGACTACTAAATATGCTTTCAAGACAGTGAATAACAACGGCGCTGGTCAGACTGCGCGCGTGCGCAGGCTGGTATGCGTCTTTGTTATTCGCAAACAAACAACAAAGTTAGGTTTGCTCGCCTCGTGGCCCAAATTTTTATGGAGATCATCTTTTCAAGACAAAATATTTAGAATGATAAGACTATAATTTAATTTGATATACAGTACACGAGTCAAACTGTCCTCTACGATTTTTTAAACACTTGTAAAACGCAAAAATGGGATTTCTTTCTTTTTAAACATGTTCAAACATATTTTATTTCACTAAACAACATGAAAGTACACTTTACACCACAGCCGCTTGAAGTTCGATCCTTATATCACTTCTAAACCCTAAAACTGAAAATCTCATAATGTCATTACGGAGTGACATTGTGTGCTTTAAGTTTTGAGGCTTTATAGGCGATGTAAAAATAGAACTTAAAGCACTGTGTTTAGACATCCATGTGTAAGATATGAAGGATTAGAACGGAAGCTGATATAGGAATAATGCACGCATGCTTTTTCATGCATTATCTTTTGCTGGGTCTCGTGAAAGCTGTTTCAACACGAGGCCGCTATGCCTCAAAAGGGACCCGGCAAGTGTTAAAGTAGTGAATAAAACTTGCTTGACCGTTATTCTTGCAGTGTAAGAATGTTATAGAGACGTTTTCTATGCGAGTTTGGTTGGATTTGATTCTTTACGTCCCATCAACAATATTTCAGTTATAAAGGGAATTGTGTGTGGTTAGAATTGGGTAAAATGTGCAAGAATAAACTCCATATATTTTCCATTGCCCTCGTGTTCGAACAGCTTCTTCGATACTCCGGCAAGTATTTAAAATGTGTAATAAAACACGTGCGATCCCTGTTGGTAAATGGCTGCCCAGAAAAAAAGTGTTCACAAGTAAACTTACAGTCCTGACATGATCATAGTCGTTGACTTGGTGTTACGAAATGAAACTTTAAACCCGGGATAACGAAACACATGGGCTTTCAGCATGATATTTTTCGGGAAATTAAATTTAGAAGGAAGAGTGACCGATATGGTGGTCCCTAGCCGCATATATGCATACAACATCCAGGGCCACTGTCAACCCACCAACGAAATGCCATTCAAATGGCATTTCGCTGGTGAGTTGATAATGGCCCACTTTTATGTGCATACTGGGATATGAATCCTTTTTTTTTTTTTTTAGAAAAATGTGGTTGTGTTGTTAACATATGTCACCATGCCGCCAATCTTTCTTAGAAGTTTAATACTTTTTACTTATAAAACATTCCATCAAATTTGAAACAAATTAAAGTTTGGATCGGTCATGTCCAAATAGCAATACATTTCTGTCCTGGGTATTAGGTTTATCGAACCAAATCATGAGTGAAGAGCCTGATGGGATGCCGCATCATCTCAGCTGATTCCACACTATTCCCAATTTAGCCGTGGCATGAGATTTCCAACAATTTGACATTTTGACAAGTGTAGACTCAGACGAGCCTCTGCAGCCTCCTTTTAAGCTTAGAAACTTCAAATGATGTTCAGTGAGTAACTAATAATCATAAAATACTCAAGCGACTAGCAAAGGCTCTGATCAGACTGCGCGTATGCGCAGGCTGATCTGAGGCTTTGCTGGTCGCACATTCCACATTGTTGGAAATCTCATGCACTGGCTCAATTTATACGTTTAAGGGGTTCCAGGAAAGAAAAGGAATGCATCTAGTTCTTGTACATACATATTAAGCCACCTGATTTATCCACTGTTCAGGACTGGTTTAACACGGGAAAACCTGATCCTAAATGATTGAATAATTGTTGACTGGGCAAAAGTATGTCAGCAACTGTCACCAGTCCAAATGTAAATGTTATTTTACACGTATAAGCAATGCACACGGAAGATTTTTTTTCAATTTTCATCTGTGCTCTGGGAGTGTACAACAGCCTCATCTGTCTAGGCAAACTACAGCCTTGGAACAGACAAGTATAGTTACCTTTGTACAGAAATTGTACTGGCCCCGAGGTTATAGAGCTTTTTTCATGCTCAACTCAACTGAGCATGAAATGTCAACTGCTCATAAAAACAAAACTATCCACAAATAAAAAGGTACCTTGCTTTAAGTCTCTCAGATGTTGTATTTGTCATGCAAATAAATGTCAAAATGCCAACAATCGTTGACATTTTAACAATTATGAGCAGTATAAATTTCGTGCTCAGCTGAGTTGAGCATGAAAAAGGTTTATAACCTCGGGCCCTGATTATGCTTCGCATGAAAACTTACTGGCATACACAAATCTTCGTCTGGCTTGGCTCAAATACAGTTAGACCTTGCAGATAAAATGTCACTGACGTACCCAGGGTCTCTCTATACACAGAAATACCCTGATGTACCACATATTGTTTGAAAGCGAATGGGCGAGAGAGATATTTGCCAGAAACGCGTCGCTGAATGAACACTGCATGCATGCCCACACAGGGTAGGCGGCAATCGAAAACGTTGATACTATTGACGAACGTAGATCAGAAATCGTTAGAAACAGAGATTTTATTGCCATTTGACGCCTGCCTGGCGTCAAATGACAATCGAAAACACTGTTTCTAGCGATTTTTGATCCGCGTAAGCCGTTGGTCGATTGTCAAGAGCGTTTTCGATTGCGACCTACCCAGTGCCATGCCGCTCTCACTGAGCAGATATCGAGGAGCAGATGTACAAGCTTGTCTGATCAATCTCGCCTTTTCAACTGGTGAATAGTTTCTCACTTCCCGCTTATTTCAGTCATGTGTCGTAGCTGTGTTAAGATTTGAAGTTTTCGTGAAAAAGGCTAAACTACTAAAAAAATCAACTAAGTTAATGAAAGCAGATTGTAATACTTAAAAGTAGGAAAATGTTATAAGAAAAATATTGCCTACCTTAGCACCAATCTGGTTTCCGCATTGACCGGCTTGGATGTGGACGATTTCACGCATCTTGATGTGTTGTGTGTGTTCTGTTTTATTTTCTTAACCGCCGAACTCCTTTCTGTTTCTTGCCGACTGACCCAACTCGCGCATCGATCGGGTATTTATACGCCCAGTGGTTACTAACCAAACATTCCGCCGCAATAACAAATAACGCGGATAATAGCAGGGTACAATAAAATTATTGTCCCAACGACTTTCAAAAGATGAAAAGGTTTTTAAAAAATCGTTAAAATTAGTGGCACAGAAAATGGAAAAAGGCACATATGGCAACAAAGCGTGACATGTTAAAACTGTTGTTCTTCAAACTTTGGTTTAGAATTTGAAAAAAATATGCGTCAGCGTCAATTGTATTTATTGAATATGGTGCAGCATCTCATCAACGAAAGTTATCCTAAAAGGGACATTTTTCTGTAATTAAAATATCCAATAAATTTAAGATTTTACAAGACTTTATCATCTATCAGAGTAGCTATCAATTTCAAATATTTTTGACCAGAACAAACATGTTTAACAACCACGAATATATCATAAAAGTAAAATGATAGTTTCAATAAATTCAGATATTAATAATCTATAATAAATTTGACAGGTATGCTGCAAATTTTGACTGGAAGCTAGAGATTAGGGATTTGAGAATATTATTTCCTATTGCTTCTGTAGATATACATACAAGTGTGCATTGGGTTTATATATATTTCTTTTGCTTTACGTCCTATTTAACATCTTTTCAGTAATGTCGGGATGGGACGGGTTCCTGTCTTCGTGGGTTGAGCAAACACTAAGCAGTTGTTAAAGGATAAAGTGTCTTGTTCACAGCACAGTGCCTCAGGTGAGTCTCGAACTACCAAAGTAAGTAAGGGTGCAAAAATCAGGAATCGATACAATAAAGTACCACACCTGACCCAGAATACCAATGGGAAAGTGACAAAATCAAAGTTAGACACCACAAACGAGAGCCAAGAGGTCAATCCTTTCCCAGCAGATGACAACAAGGCACAAATAAACAGACGCACACAAAGGCATAACAAACACAAGACAGAAAAACATAAATGATACACAAAAGAAGTACCACATTGGAACAGTCAGTAAAATTATTTTACTGGAGGGCTTAAACCGGTTTCCCAACCCTTCGACCCCAAGTCTGATACTCTACCAACTGAGCCACCCCAGTCTCTCGAGTTTATATAGAGGTAGTTCGATCATCAACTGCAGGTACTGCGGTTAGACAAAAGTTGATCAAACTCACTCTGGTTTAGTGTCACGTGATCACTTATATATCTTCCTGTTCCTGTTTAGCCCTTGTCTGCGCATGTCCAGTTCCTGCTGGTCAACCATACCTTTTACTTTGGTCGATACTGGTTCTCCGCAATTGCCAAACTCTTAAAAATTAAGAAACCAGTATTTTGTTTCGATGGCAGTGATTGGCTGCCGATTAAATGTTTAACACGTGACGGGAACCAGACTTACCCGGACTAAAGTCTAGTTTGAAGTTAGTTTTAAAACGAAGTTTTTACAAGACTTTTAACCATACATTATTTTAAACTCCTGTTAACGCAAGAGGTGCTTCTGTACAGAAGGAAACTACATTCGAAAGAAAGAAAGAAAGAAAGTTCTGTTGAATGATCGAACTACCTCATATTGGAAATAAGAGGTAAGGCAGTAAATGCATTTGAAGAATTTGCGAAACATTGTATACCATGCGTTGTGATTGTGAGCTGTAAGTTCGTAATGATACACATTTGAGCCGCGACATGAGATTTCAGACAATGTGGTATGCGCAACTAGCAAAGCCTCAGATCAGTCTGCGCATAAGCGCAGTCTGATCAGAGCCTTTGCCTGTCGCTTGAATATTCTATGACTGTTCAGCTACTGACTGAACATAATTTAGAGTTCCTAAGCTTAAAAGGAGGCTGCACAGGCTCGTCTGAGTCTACACTTGTCAAAATGCCACATTGTTGGAAATAACATGTCGCGGCTCATTTTAGCTCATCAGGTGCGTCGTCCGTTATCAACAACTGCTTCAAAGGACACCTCTTAAACTACTGGCTGGATTTTCACCAAACTTGGCGGAATGATCCATATATATAGCTCTTTTGACAATTTGTTTAAATGGAGCCAGCCATTCGTATATCTCGGTCACATGAGCTTAAATAGATTCTAAGACTGATCTTGTCGGAAGCTATATTACATAGAGCCTTAATATTTGGTCTGAAGCAGCATCTAGTATACTACTACCAAGTTTGTTCAAATTATGGCACTGGAGCTAAAATGCCCCCCCCCCCTCCGGGGTCACATATTTTGCATAGGTCTATTCTAGATTTTTTTAAAAAAAACTTGCATTTTATTGTGGGGTTTACCAGAAATTATGACAACATTATGTCCTCCTCGCCCTGCATAATATTTCCAAACAATTTTCTGCATCAAAATAATAAAATCTATATCGAGAAAAAAATAATAATTCAGTCTGAAATCACAAGGCATAGAGCCTTGATAGTTGGTATGTAGCATTACCTAAACAACTTCTACCAAGAATGCTCAAATTAGGACTCTGGTGCAAAAATGACCCTTCTCCTTAGGTCAACAATTTAACATTGATTTTCATAGGGAAATCGTAGATAAACTTCTTGTCTGAAAGACTTGATCAGTTAGTGCACTTCTACCAAGTCTGTTCAAATAATGGCTCTGTGACCAGAGATGTCCCCAGTCTATATAGGTAATTTTGAGAAACATAAAAAAATTCTTATTATCCAAACAATCATATTCCAGTTGGTGTTCCCAATGATCTATTTTATTATACATTTTATTATACACTAATGATATTGTTGCTCAAACATTCGTCTTTTGCTTACGATACTAGTGCCATTATTGTTGTTGATAATCCCCTTACAGCAGCAATTGAATACTGGTCTTTCCAGGTTATGCATATGGGCTTTCACATGCGCGGATTCAGAGGGGGGCAGGGGGTCGGACCCCCTTGAAAAATCATAAAAATATAGGGTTTCTTAGCAATATTGGCCCAGATCCCTTGTAAAACAACAAAGCTTACAAGCCAGCATTCAATGTTGGACCACCGTCGGCCCACCAGCGAAACGCCATTTAAATGGCGTTTTGCTGGCGGACCGATGATGGCCCGCTTATAGTGGTATTTGGATTCTCTCTCCCCTAATCAACTAAAAAACGTAAAAAAAAGTTGGACCCCCTCTGAAAAAACTTTCTGGATCCGCGCATGTGTCACTTGGCTTGTAATCCAACAAAACGAATCTCTTCTGATCTCACGCAAAATCATCATCCCTATCATTCACCCCTGTATATGCAAAACTGTCAGATAGCTGCAGTTGATTCACACAAGCACCTTTGTATCTGAGCCAGTGCATGAGATTTCCAACAATGTGGCATTTTTACATGTGTAGGCTCAGATGAGCCTCTGCAGCCTCTTTTTAAGCTCAGACACTCCAAATGGTAATCAGACAATAGCTTAACAGTCATAGAATACTCAAGTGACAAGCAAAGGCTCTGATCAGACTGCGCGTATGCGCAGGCTGATCTGAGGCTTTGCGTGTCGCACATACCACATTGTTGGAAATCTCATGTACTGGCTCATCTATTTTTCAAGCACCAACATATAATTTACATATAAGAAAAGGCATGGTCAAAGATCAATGTTATGAGAAAACATGAATTCAAATTAGACAGAAAAAAATCTTGAAACCTTTTATTTTACCTTCATTAGACTTATACTTCAAGACGGTGATGTTGAATGGAATAACTGTTCGCAATACAAAAAGATGAACTGGAGATAATACAAATTCAGGTAGCAAGAATAGCCATAGGGACAACCAAAATAATATCAATTAATGCACTCTATAATGAAACTCAATGAGAAACTGTAACAACTAAGAAGGCAAAATCACCAACTTACCCACTTTTATAAAATGTCCAATAATTTTACTCTTCATTATAAAAAGTAAGTAAGGGTGCAAAGATCAGGAATCGATACGATACAATTAAGTGCCACACCTGACCCAGGATACCAATGGGAAAGTAACAAACTCACAGTTGGACACCATAAACGAGAGCTAAGAGGTCAGCCCTTTCCCAGCAGGTGACCACAAGGCACATATAAACAGACACGCACAAAGACATAGCAAACACAAGACAGAAAAAAACATAAAAGATCCACAAAAGAAGTACCGCCTTGGAAAATATCACCCATTTCTTATTCCTCAGCCTGTCAGCGCTATCTCAGGTTATTAACTACGGAACTCTAATGATCTTCCGACACTAGAAGCAAGAACTAGTTTGTATTATCACCCCTTCCTGCCAACTGCAATAACAGTGACATCCTGTGATTCGATTCTATTAACTCTTTCAAGCACCCATTAAAAAGACCAAACCAGTTCCAGAACACTATTACACCGAAAGACGAAAATCACAAATTTTACACACACGCTTACGAACCAACTGCAGTGCACTGAACATTGATCTCTTTAGCAGAAATGTAGTAGACTCACCGCTCTGTCGGTGTGGAAGCGTTGAGGACGCCCAACACTTCTTTTTCCACTGTGGATACTATGCAGGTCATCGAAATGTCTTCCTCAATGCTACTTCAGCTCCCATAGTACCATTCCTTAAGGTGTTTTATGTTTGGGGACACGTCACTTTCCCACAAGTGTAATTCAGCTATTTTCAAACATGTTCAATTTTCTATTATAAATACAAAACGTTTCACTAATTAATAGCAACATTGACAACGACGTCTTACCTTTCTTGATTCTTCAGAACCATTAGAACCGATAGTTGCGTGGTAGTATCAGGTAAGTGACCAAGGTCCCAACAGCCCTCTTGTCTTTTTTTCAATATCTGGTTTTCATGTAATAAACATGATAATTGCAGGTCTAATTTACATTTGTATGAAAATATGAATAGAGATATTCAGATCTTAAGTATAAACATGTTATCGTACCCAAATTAATTTTTTTGTCGTCTGCTGACTTTTTTTTCAATATAAACTTTTAAAAAATATGTCAGGAATAAAGACATACCAATCTTTAAACAAATATATACATTCTAGACTCCTGCTCGTTATGCTGACTATGCTGGTTAACTCAATAGGATATGGACTGTTCTGTCACCAAAGTGATATACAGCAACCAAAATGATAATGAATTTATCATGAATATATTCAAATAATTGTATCAATAAATAAATAAATAAATAAATAAAAGTATAAATAAAAAAGGTCGCTGCTAGCAAGGAAAGAGTTAAATCACATAACTCTTTGCATGCTGGGTATTTTTTCAAGCTTTTTCTTGTCGCCTGCTTACTTTTTCAAAATTAACTTTTTCAGAGCACTATCAGCGAGTCAAACGGTTTGGATCAAGATCAGGATCGATGTTCTATTGGTCCTGATCTGGGCCCAAACTGTTTGCAAGGTTATCAGCAGATGTAAAAGGTCGCCACTAGCAAGGAAAGAATAATTCCCGTTTAATAAGTAAAATGATTCATGAACAGCTATCCAACAGAGCTACATGTAAGTTCTGGCCTGAGTAAACTTTGACATGCTCCCATGGGTGGATCCAGAGGGGAGGGCGGTACAGGGGGTCCGAACCCACTCTGAAAAATCACAATAATATAGGGTTTCATAGTATTCCTGGTCTGGATCCCTTGAAAACCAAGCCAGCATTCAAAGTTCGGCCGTCATCGGCCCGCTTGCGAAACACCATTTAAATGGCGTTTCTCTGGTGGGCCGATGATGGCCCCCGCTTTCAGTGGTATTTAGATCCCCTCTCTCCCCTCATCGACTAGAAAAATAAGGTTGTCTTA
Source organism: Loripinus fragilis (assembly GCA_964019695.1). Taxonomy (NCBI): domain Eukaryota; kingdom Metazoa; phylum Mollusca; class Bivalvia; order Lucinida; family Lucinidae; genus Loripinus; species Loripinus fragilis. Next base: position 93,952,264 of record OZ026524.1, read on the forward strand.
GTTGGGCCCCCTCTGACAAATCTTTCGGGATCCGCGCATGTGCTCCCATACTTTGTATGTACAGAGCAGAGACAGCTCTAGCAATACTGTGCAGAAGGGAAGGCTGGTCTAATTCTTTGCCCATGGATTAGCACCAAAAACTCACAAGCTTGCTCATTGATCGCACTAACCTTATCCAATACAAGCATAGCGTCCATTTTATGGGACATTGATAAAAAAAAGTGCAGAACAGATCAGACGCCGCCATACGCGGCGTCTGATAAGGTTTTGCATTATTTGCAAACAGAAATGGCTTTTAAAATATGTTTGAATTTGTAAATTACTATCCAACAACCCTTAAATTCGAAAGGGTTTGTCATATTGATAAGGGCGGGTAACTCCATTAGGCATAAATGGGTTAACACAACGTTACGTTTGATATCACAACAGTAGGTCAGAAGATATTGAAACGATACAGGGCGAACAGAATGCCATTTTCTGTAATTGTTCCGTAGACCGTGAACGGTTGACCAGCACCAGGCGTCACTACCGTTCCCTCAAACGTATCACCGTCATGTTTCAGTGACGTCGACTTCACCTTGACGTTAGCTAGAGCTGGAGACACGATGATTACTTTGATGTGTGAATTTGCAGGTAGATCCTTCCACAGAGGTTTATACAGGGAACATTTTAATTTTAAAGTTGGCTCAAATGCATCCGGAAACGATGAGTGGACTTGTGTTGCCTGTTCACAGTCTATTAGAAATGTAGCAACAGGTCTAAAATTACCGCCTTCCGATTTCTTAGCAAACAATGTGAATTTATAATATCCGTCATACGGGCATCTTACTTTGATAGCAATACCCTCTTCCTTTGAATTAACAAGACAATAGTTAGTGAGGTCAGTTTTATTGTTTATATGCTCTAGTTTGGTCATAACCTGAACAACACGGTATGTCTTCAGAGGAATGACTACTTCCCCTTGACTTGTCTTAAATATGACGTCATTTCCGATATCGCGTAGGAATCCGTAGACATCGAAGTCTGGTACAGCTCCAAACACTCTGAAATTTGTAGGATAAGGTCTGAAATATTCCTGCACTTCTAGAACTTTGAGAATATACTGAATAAGCAATTGTGGTTCACCTTGACGATCTGCCGATCTCTTACCATAGATCTTAAGGATATAATCTACTTCCTTTGGCGGATGCACCAACACCTTAAAGTTCCTTACGTCAATTTTATACGCAAATGTTCGACTGACTAAGTTTTCATCTACTGTTTTTGTGCCAAAATATATCTGATAATCGTCTATGATTTCTCCACGTTCTTGCAGAAGAATTTCTGCTTTTTTCTTCACTGTAATAATGTGTTCTTGTTTATCAGACTGCGGTCTAACATCCCACTCTAACGCAGGAATCTCAAGTTTTAACCGCTCACTGAAGCGGTTGATAGTCAGTGGAGATTCCAACAGCTGCCAACGAGCGCTTCCTTTTATATTTCTGTCCATGTAAGGAAAATGATCAACTATCATGTTTTCAGGGTCCGTCAAGAAGTAGAATTCTTGGAATTGTCTAACAAAGGCCCTGTCCTCACTGAGATGACCGGCGCCCCAAGCACAGTCCACAAAGAACCAGTTATCAATGATATAAACAGCATTCCAGGCATGTAAGGTATGATTCTGGTAAATGGTCAAATCGTCTCCAACCTGATACTCATAACCTTTAGTAATACCATGGATGACCTTCACAGGAATTCCTACATACCTGTAATATAGATTAACCCTTAAAACGCCAATCACAACAAAAGTCGTCTGCTTTTCTCGTCTGCTGAAATGTTTAAGAAGCTTCTATGGCAAACAGTGTGGACCCAGATCAGACTGCTCCTATAGGAGCCGTCTGTTCTAGGTTCACGCTGCTTGCTTCTATCCTTAATTCGTCAGTAATGCTAGGCAAATATTTGCAGCAGACGACTTCAGCAGACGACATTTTCACATGCATTTTTTCTTGGCGCTTTAAGGGTTAAGCAGGCATATGCACTCGATTCAAGTATATCTGAGATTTTAGCCTGGAATAGAACATCTTCTCTTACCAATGCTATCTTACAAAGGATGTCACGTGAGGGCTGTACATTTGTTATATTGGAACTCAGCATATGGTCGCATATATGACGTCGTTGTTGTGTCAAAGTGCATCATCATGTTATTTAGTATCTTGGCACCTTCTGGAACTTATGATTTAAAATGTGGAATTCAATGTTAAACAAGGAAACAAATCCATTATTTGTGTGAGGATGAGATAGAAAAACCCGTCACTCAGAATTACCATTTGTAATCAACACTCCGCAAACCTCAAGATGCAAACCGTGGTCATCGGGACAGATTTTTCTATAAGCCTCGTGATGAAAAACGGTGATCCTCGAGACAGATTTTCTATAAGCCTCGTGATGACAAAGTTAACGGTGATCCTCGGGACAGATTTTCTTTCCACCCTCACACTCTTGATGACAAACGGTGATTCTTGGGACAGATTTTCTTTCCACCCTCACACTCCTGATGGATTCTGAAACTATTGTTATCTCAATGTCCCTCGAGATTTTACTTTGGATCAATAGTCTAGTAGTTTGCGTTAAAATGAGCTGATATGTAAAGATTATATAACCCTAATAATGATTATGTTGTTATTTTCTATCGCAACTAACGTAGGCTCCTTTTAAAACCTCAAAAATGCAGCCACCTATTCTCTTAAACAGTGATACGTCATATCCCGCTCTGGATCATGGAGGCGCTTTATGCACTCGATGAATACACAGGTAATTTTCCGTTATCCCAACGTATTTTGGTGCATTTATGACTTGCAATATCTTTATAACTACACAAAATTTTGCGTTGAAATTTTCAGTATCGATTAGAAATATGATTTTCTTTTGATACAGAAAGTATTTATAAAATAATCGGACATATTTACGGAGATATTGATCAAAATTTCAGGATTTTGAACGCTTTTTAATAAGCGTCTGGCATTATTTTCACCGAGTATCTCAGCGGAGCTCTTCAGCGTGAGGTAAAATAAAGCCTAAAATACCCGGATGACTTAACAATAGAATGAAAATTTATGACATACACTGTAATTCCAAAAGGTACATTGAATAGAGTCCGGAAAAGGAGTCCAAATTTAAGGAGATAATTCTAAAACGGAGTCAGTGAGAGTGACTTTTCATGGACGTGACACATTGTTCCATATTGCTGCATCATCCAGCTGAAGCTTGATGAGATTATTCCAAACAGTGCACGAGATATGACAACACGTAATCAAAACGTCAACAAGTGAACAGTGCCATTACAGATCATCATAGCCTGCCTGAGGCATAACAGAGGAGGAATCACAAAAACAGAACAGTCATTAGTTTTCTGAAAGAAGGTAACATTGGTTAACCCCGCGTTTTGATGACTTTAAAATACAGCCTACTTGAAAATATTATGGAAATGGAGCATTTTCCATAATGTTTTCAAAAGTATTCAAATCTTTACTTAAGATTTTCTTGATTTTTTTCAATGTTGTCTAAAAAAGAAAATGGTGTCATGATCTAAAAATAGCCATTACAGATCATCATAGCCTACATAAGGCATAAAGAGGAAGACAAACAACAATCATTAGCATATAAAAAAAGGTAACATTCGTTAACCATTTACTCCGTAATAACGCTTTTTGACGCCTTTGAAATACAACGTATTTGAAAATATTATGGAAAGTGCATGCTTCATTTTCCATAATATTTTCAAGAGTATTCAAAACTATACTCAATGTTTATTTTATTTTTCTATGCTGTCTAAATAAAATACGAGACATGTACAATGTATTTGAAAATATTATGGAAAATGGAGCATTTGCTCCAAAGAGCAAATGCTTCATTTTCCATTATATTTTCAAAGTATTCAAAACTTTACTTAAACTTTTTCTTGAAATTTTTCAATGTTGTCTAAAGATAGAAAATGATGTCATGATCTATGAATAGCCTATGGAGTAAATGGTTAAATGTCCAAACAGTTGATCGATTTTGCAAAAGCTGCATCGCAGATCAAAAGAAAATGTAAATTGTTACCTGCAAATGGCCGAATTAAATGTAAATTGTTACCTGCACATGACCTAATTAAATGTAAATTGTTATCGCACATGGCCTAATTAAATGTAAATTGCTACATGCACATGGCCTAATTAAATGTAAATTGTTACCTGCACATGGCCTCAAACAGATTAGCATAACCATCTGAGACGGTGACCCCTGTAGCCAGAACACCCGCAGGGTCTGTTGCCTGCCTCACCGAGGCATCATAGTAACCTGCTGAGTCAAAGCTGAAATTAGAATAACCTAGCATTGATAACTCTTTTCATTCTGATGGATTTGCCTAGGCATCTTAAGAGGATGAGGCCCGATTTTTTTTAAAAAAAATATAAGTTGATTTACGGGATTTTTTTTTCAGATTTAGGGTCGGGGGACAGAAAAAAACTCTAAAAATGACCATTTAACTGGTCATTTTTCTGAAAAGGAACAGTTAACTGGTCATTTTCAGAGCTTTTTAACAGTAAAACTATACTATACACAATAAATTTAGCAATTGTTTTGTATGCGTGAGCCCATCCACATCAGATCTCGAGTTTCATTTGCTGTCATGAATATACAAGTGCCCATCATCTGACAAGATTTTCCATTTACAAAAATACAGAATTACCAAACGCAGCGGCCGTGCTAAAGTGACGTTTAATTTTAGACTAACGGGTAACGTGGGTATTTCTGGTCATTGGGGGAAGCCGAAACCATTTTCAAACGACTGTTTGGTCACTGAAAACCAAAACAGCATAGTAAATGCTGCAATTTTCTGAACTTTCTAAGAGAAATAAAGTACCAAGTTTTCACAATTTGACGTTTTTACCCATGCTTTTACGTTATCGCCTTTAAACGGTGTTTCTAGTCGGGTTTTCTTGAACCACATTAACAAGTAAAACTGCTTAATGCCTTCCAACACATTCTGACAAATAATGTCGCATGAAACATCTTCCCTACTACAGTGCACGAGACAAACGATAAAATCAAACGTCACCGTTATCTCGCATATGCGTCGTACCATTTTTCAGTAACTTAAGGTTTTAATCAACCTTAAGATGAGTTACATTGTAAGCATATGAAATCTTTGTAAACTGATACTCTGTTGAATTGAAATGCCAATTAACATTGGAAGTTTAATCAAATGATGCCTACGTTTGACGTCATTGATGGCAGCTGATTTTTCAGCATGAAATCTCTATCACATCTGTCACATAACCAAATTTTTTTTATATGCGTATGATGCATGAGGAAGATGAAAGACCATCAAACGAAAAATCACATGCTTATCATTTTTGCATTACTTAAAACGGATGTGATTTTTGCTTACTGACCCCTTCTCCAATTCTTGCTCTCCCAAACTGCCTATTTAAAGAATGGCGTCTGAAACTTCGTGGTTTCATATGCCTAAGATTCTGTTCTCCTAGTTGCAATTGAAATTGATCGGCACTGCACAAAAATGAGCACAAAAAGATGCGAAACATAAGAAATTGCTAAACTTATTGTGCATAGTATAGTATGGTAAACCAAAAGTCTGTATTAAATCTTTTAATATTTTATCATTTTCCTAAAAATCTGGACAGGAAATAAATATTAACAGTGACACTCATAATAATACACAGACAGAACCTCAAACAAATATTTTTTTTTTTTCAACGAAACAAATATTATTTAGAGTCGGCGGATAAAATAGTTTTTTTTAAAAAATTAAGTTATTTTTTCTACTTTCCCGAAAATTTCGGTAGGAGGGTTTGTAGATCAACTTATAAAAATCCCGGCCTAAAGATTGTTATGTAATTAAGAAAATAATTCGATTTTTGAATGTTCAAGGAATCATGAACACTTCGGGTCTCTTGCAGAGTAAGCTCCACGTTAACTTTGCAAGAGACCCGAAGTATTCATGATTCCATGAACATTTATTGCTTATATTTACATTTTATTATAAATATCTAGAATATAGAAATTATTAATGATTAAGGAAACAAAACAGTTTTGTATTTAATATGTAATCGTATTAACGGTTTTGTTGGAGTGTAAAACGGAAAAGCGAAACAGCCAGTGTGAACACGGACAGCCATTGGAGCAAACAAGACGCTTGTTATTCACGTGCGACTCAGGTGTGGCTCGCTTTCAATCACAATACCAGTGTCACTTCTGGCGAATACGTTCGATGTTCGAAGCGTACTGCACGGGCAAGTGAGCTTGGCAGTTATCAATCAAATTTATGTCATTCATGAGGCTATGGACGGTTGCAAAAATCTAAAGATTCATTGAAGGCTTGCTTTGAAAATGTAAATATTGTATTTTGTTTTCTGTTTAATAGTTTAGATATTGCCAACATGAGAACATGTGCGTTTTAATTGACCTATTACACGATAGGCAGACCGTATTTCACCTTTGTTATCGCTAACATCATAAGGGCCACGACGTGAGAAAACCTGTCATCGGGGGTTTACGAACAACAAAGGCGCCCGCGCAGTCTGATCAGCGCATTTTTATTCATTTATTGGAAAGTATCACATCTAAACTTGCTATGAGCGAAATTTCAAATTTCTAGCTAGTCTCTCTAGCTGAGGCAACTGGTTTAAGTCTCGCTTTTACGGAAACCCCGAAGACAGGTCTTGTCGAGTTGAGGCCCACATTTATGATACATATCAAGATTAACAAATTTATGATACATACACATTATTATAATAGTAACTTGATCTGGCGTACTGTATCACGTCGAGTGGGTGAGCCATTGTATGTCATCATCCACTAGACGTGATACTGTACGCCAGATCAAGTTACTTTTATAATAATATGTTTATAATATACCTTTTCCTGACATTATTCTGATTTTATAAATTGTTTTGGTCTTTTATCCAGAAAAATGCCATAACGTTTTGTCACGTCATATTCACGTCATAAAATATGACGTTACATCATCATGTCTTCCGTATCTGGTACCATGCTTAAAATTTACTTTACGTAACGTCGCCGCCAAAGCAGGTAGCCGACGTTAGCCTCGTTTTAAAGGATAGTGATATGGATTCAGAAAACCTCAGTTCGTTGATCCGGCTTTCTGTATAGTATCAGATGGCCAGAAAACAGACAGTTCTAAAGTCGTATCATTTATAGGTATATAATAAAAACATGTATGTGCAGGTAATAATGGCTGTTGTACGAGTAATGTTCTGTTTCCTGCAAATATATAGCTTCTAGGCATTACTCCTACTTCAGACAAGATTTTAATAAAACCAAGATTACCTGATGTTGTAGGCTATCCATCTGAAAATTAACCAAAGATTCCCTGATATTGTAGGTTTTCCATCTGAAGATTAACCAGAGTTAACCTGATATTGTAGATTATCCATCTGAAGATTTACCAAAGTTTATCTGATATTGTAGGTTATCCACCTGAAGATTAACCAAAGTTTACCTGATATTGTAGGTTATCCATCTGAAGATTAACCAAACTTTACTGGATTTTGTAGTTATCCATCTGAAAATTAACCAAAGTTTACCTGATATTGTAGGTTATCCATCCAAAGATTAACCAAACTTTACTGGATTTTGTAAGTTATCCAACTGAAGATTAACCAAAGTTAACCTGATATTGTAAGTTATCCACCTGAAGATTAACCAAAAATTACCTGATATTGTAAGTTATCCATCTGAAGATTAACCAAAGGTTACCTGATATTGTAGGTAATCCATCTGAAGATTGATCGAAGTTTACGTGATATTTTAGGTTATCCACCTGAATATTAACCAAAGATTACCTGATAATGTAGGTTATCAATCTGAAGATTGATCGAAGTTTACTTGATATTTTAGGTTATCCATCTGAATATTAACCAAAGATTACCTGATAATGTAGGTTATCCATCTGAAGATTGATCGAAGTTTACGTGATATTTTAGGTTATCCATCTGAATATTAACCAAAGATTACCTGTTATTGTAGGTTATCTGTCTGAAAAATAACAATAAAATATCTGATATTGTAGGTTATCCATCTTAAGATTAGCCAAATATTATCTGATATTGTAGATTATCCATCTGAAGATTAACCAAAGTTTACCTGATATTGTAGGTTATCCATCTGAAGATTGATCGAAGTTTACGTGATATTTTAGGTTATCCATCTGAATATTAACCAAAGATTACCTGATATTGTAGGTTGTCTGTCTGAAAAATAACAAATGAGTATCTGATGTTGTAGGTTTTCCATCTTAAGATTAACCAAAGTTAACCTGATATTGTAAGTTATCCATCTGAAGATTAACCAATGTTAACCTGATATTGTAAGTTATCCATCTGAAAATTAACCAATGGTTACTTGATATTGTAGGTTATCCATCTGAAGATTAACCAAAGTTAACATGATATTGTAGGTTATCCATCTGAAGATTAACCAGAGTTAACCTGATATTGTAGGTTATCCACCTGAAGATAAACCAAAGTTTACCTGACATTGTAAGTTATCCATCTTGATATTGTATGTTATCCATCTGACGATTAACCAAAGTTTACCTGATATTGTAAATTATCCATCTGAAGATTAACCAAAGGTTACCTGATATTGTAGGTTATCCATCTGAAAAATAACCAAAGTTTACATGATATTGTAGGTTATCCATCTGAAGATTAACCAACGATTACCTGATATTGTAGGTTATCCATCCGAAGGTAAACAAAAGTTTACATGATATTGTAGGTTATCCATCTGAAGATTAACCAACGATTACCTGATATTGTAGGTTATTCATCTGAAGATCAAGCAAAGTTTACCTGATATTGTAGGTTATCCATCTGAAGATTAACCAAAGATTACCTGATATTGTAGGTTATCCACCTGAAGATTAACCAAAGTTAACCTGATATTGTAGGTTATCCATCTGAAGCTTAACCAAAGTTTAACTGATATTTTAGGTTATCAATCTGAAGATTAACCAAAGTTTACCTGATATTGTAGGTTATCAATCTGAAGATTAACCAAAGTTTACCTGATATTGTTAGTTATCCATCTGAAGATTAACCAAAGTTTACATGATATTGTAGGTTATCCATCTGAAGATTAACCAAAGTTTACCTGATATTGTAGATTATCCATCTGAAGATTAACCAAAGTTTACCTGATATTGTAGATTATCCATCTGAAGATTAACCAAAGTTTACCTGATATTGTAGGTTATCAATCTGAAGATTAACCAAAGTTTACCTGATATTGTTAGTTATCCATCTGAAGATTAACCAAAGTTTACATGATATTGTAGGTTATCCATCTGAAGATTAACCAAAGTTTACCTGATATTGTAGATTATCCATCTGAAGATTAACCAAAGTTTACCTGATATTGTAGATTATCCATCTGAAGATTTACCAAAGTTTACCTGATATTGTAGGTTATCCATCTGAAGATTAACCAAAGGTTACCTGATATTGTTGGTTATCCATCTGAAGAGTTACCAAAGTTTACCTGATATTGTAGGTTATCCATCTGAAGAACACTCGTATCATCTGTAGGTAGTTCTCTACTGGCTTTTTAAGATGATCCACTAACTGAGAGACAGACGCACGCACACCAGGGGGTTTCGACTGAAACAAAACACATATAAACATACACTAAATGAGGGACAGACACTCGCATAACACGGGGTTTCGACTGAATATTTACTATAGATCTAGATAATATAAGAGTTGCCTCAAGATTACTGACACCGTACAACTGAAACAAAAAACAACAACTAAACATGCACTAAATGAGAGACAGACGCACGCATAACAGGGGGTTTCGACTGAATATTTACTATAGATCTAAATAATATAAGAGTTGCCTCAAGATTACTGATAAGAAACATTTTTTATCTTCTAGCCCATGAAAATATCAAAATGGTACTAAACGTGTATAAAAGACATGATGCAATTTTTAACCCCATTTCTATTCTGGATACAGGTACCTTTGCGAACAACAGCATAGGGCCGCTGTTTGCTAAAATAAAAATGAATTTCAACGACAGAAATACATCATCTTGCAAAACTTTTTGACCAAAAACGCCGTACAACCACGCAACTAGCAATTTAGCAATATACTCCCATGAAACATCTTAAGATAAGCTGCCAGAAGCATAAAATATACAGTCTATTATTGTCATCTAGGTGCATGACAAACTACATGAAAAGTTGTTAATTTCTACATGCTCATTTCTTTGAATAAATCAAAGTGGTTGAAAATTTGTTTAAAAAAGCTTATGGTGAAAAACTCATTTATTGAAAAGACATGTGTTGTAGGTACACATTGGAATTGCCTCATAATGTGTACCTACAACATATGTTACTGGACACACAGGATATGATTAATACACAAGTGATCTATCGATTAGCAGTGTACATGTTAATGTTTTTCTTAACAATTGTAAACAAAATATTACGTCACTCTTGGTTGGCACAACAGTAGGGATTGCGTAGCTTCTCATTGCCATGATTGGATGCATCTAATTTTTTACAATGAAAGACAGGGGTCCAGACCCCCCCCCCCTGAAAAATCACAAAAATATAGGGATTCTTAGCAATACTGGTCCTGATCCCCTGTAAAATCAAAAAGCTACCAAGCCAGCATTCAATGTTGAGCCATCATCGGCCCGCCAGCAAAACGCCATTTAAATGGCGTTTCGCTTGCGGGTCGATGATGGCCCGCTTATAGTGGTATTTGGATCCTCCCTCCCGTCATCAACTAAAATAAAATAAAAAAAAAACGTAGCCAAAGTTGGACCCCTCTGAAAATACTTTCTGGGTCCGCGCATGAAAAGTATTGCTAATGCTCATTTGCATCATTCCTCAAAGCTCGATAGTGATCAGGACATCACACAATGGCCAATATTGAAAGTCACAGACATACAGCGATGCCCTGAAAAGTCTTTTCCCACGAATTATTCTACATTGGACTAGTCTTCCCCCTACTGCAGCCACTAGACCACATAGGAGCTTAAGAGATCTTGTTAAGTCACTGGGACCTGAGTTATATCTGCAATCAACTTCTTGTAAACAGGCAACAAGGCATATCAGAACCTGTATTTTATAGTGATTTAGTTTATAAATTTAAAAGGATTGTTGGAAAGACAGGTTTAAGTGATCGATTTAAAAAGATAATTAAACGTTTTAAAAAGTGGGATACAACATGGATATCATGCGACATCCCTGGTTGTAAAACCCAATCAGGGTTTATAGCTATGGTTTCCTCTTTAATTGCGCGACTCTGGGTCAGGCCTCAGACTTAATGACGGCCCTGACGTAAAGCTTTAATACGTTGGTTGGTATCTGATGCTGGTCCTTGGCTGGGCCCACGGTAGCTCAACTTGAGATTTTCTTTAGCTCTGACTATCTGTGAGGCATGAGCCATTTTCTTTGTTTTATCATAGTGTGTTAATTTGATTAGATTGTTTCTCTGTGATGATGCATTTCATTAGTTAGGAAGCCTCCATGCAAGCTAAACAATTTTTGTGTATCAACAATAACAGAATCTAGGGCGAGATTTGGCGCCAGAAAAATGCATTTAAGCACCCCCGTTAGCTTAGGCTGCTGTCAGTTCTAAGGCGGTGCTTCTGTTGTTGATGATTTGTTGTTTTATGTACCTCCCATTGTTTGTGGGGGTTCTGTGTTGGTCTTTGTTTTGGTATGCATTACTAAATGTTCTTTCTAGTTTTGTAGTCATCTTGACGAGGAAGAGAGAGCTGGTTGCTTTGCTTTTATTGTCTTTTTGATGTCTTGTTACTGTAAATGTCCTGTACCTCTTCCTCACTGTGCCGTGGGTCGGTCTGTAGTTTGTGATTGTGGTATTTCCTAATTATACTCACTTTTTGAAATCTCAACCAAGAGGTTAATTTTACATAGTTTTTTTTGGTTTTGTCTGCTGATTGTTTTTTTTTTAAATTAACATTTTTTCAAAAAAATCTTTCAGGAATACTATCATAGTGTCTAATAGTTTGGGTTAGTGCCCTGAACTGGGCCCCATCTGTTTGTAAGGGTTATCAGCAGATGACAAAAATCGCCACTAGTACAGAATGCGCTAGACCTACCTGGATAGCATATTGATCAAAAACCTTAAAGACACGGAGGTCTGGTATGAGGTCCTTCTTCTTAAACGTAGGTGGGTGGGGTTCAGGGTCTTCATCTTCTTCAACAAGTGGTTCATTTTTACCCCACCCAGTCTTTGTAATTCCTGTAAGATTTATTTTATTCTGATCCTGCAAGAAAGCAACCGAGACATGATTTATATGATGAAATACACTGAAGCAAACTTATAAACTAACACATTACATTTTTATGCTAGTTCAAAAAGTTAATATCTATCATACAAAATTTTAACTGTAAAAATAAAACCGAAGGCTTTGCCGAGACTATACAAGTCATTTCAGTTCAAAATGACTCGCTTGTCTTGCACAGACGAAATCCTAGTAAAGGTGTCCTCATTTAAAAAAAATAACACTTTTCACAACAATATTAAATATCCCACACAAACATTACCCATTTACATGTTTGATTGTATGAAGATGCTACTAACTGTAATGATTTAAGATTAATATGAATCAAAAGTTTTGACACGATCTGACCCATCGTTTCTTTTCAGTATTAACATGAAGACATGTGCTATCAGCAGCTAAATCTTGGAAATTTTGCTTTATACATGCAACTTAGGTACAAACTTTGTACTGCTCTGTACGCTTTATTATCTGCTGTACGACATTGACATTTGTAGAGATTATTCATTTTTACAAGAAGTCACTGTTCGTTTTTTTGAAAAGTAAAAAATATGACAAATGTTGTCAAATTGATTTTTAAAATGTCACAATGAAACAGGAAGTGTGGAATAGTCGTCGAAAGATTTACCGCTGCAGAATGGACTGATCAAGTTCTGCTGGGGTTTGTCTACCATGTTCAGATCAAATAAAAAGCATACAACTATTTAAACGTGTGAAACTGACTATTTTCAGAAATCTTGAAAATTTTGATTTTTTTTTCATTTTTTAAAGATGCGTAAAAAATCTGTTGTATATCAAATTTAAAATGTTTTGTGTTTTTAAGTCACCTGGACCAGTTTGTAAACACCTGTACTTCAATTTGATAAAACTACACCAAAACAAAAACGTTGATTAGTACATTTTTGAACCCCTAAAAGTAAAATTAAGGAAAACTATCCAGAAACATCTCTAAACTTTGGTCCTTGAAATGCTCATGATTAGCATAAAATTCATTCAATAATATTGGTGCCTTAGTCAGAAGAAAATGAGCTTGAAAAGTGTTACTTTATAAGGTAAACCAATGACAGGTATAAACTGATACTCTAGACCAAGGTAGAAACACTTCAAGTCAGTGCAGCAGTTTGATCAGATAGTCACTGAACTAAGAATAGTCGCCAGAGAGTCAAATGAAATGGAAAGATAATATTTCTAAATATAGCCTGTGAGAAGTGTGAAAACGTTTTTCTTGATAAAAAACCAAGTCTCTCAAAGATATAAGACAAAATCATTATACCGTTAAATGTAGACACATGAGTTACCCTTATCCAAATTATGCCGCATATCTGGGCATCAAACAATGTTCAAGATATATAGCAAAATCAGTGGATTATAAATAGAAAGGCGACCAACAAATGCGAACTGTGTTTGACTTCAGTGAGATGGTATCAGCTGGCCTACTTTTGTTCAATTAATTGTCTGAGTCAATGCTTTTTTGTTTCATCACAGTTAGGGTAAAGTCAGATAACTTCGGACATCAGGTAAATCCGGACATACATTTGCAAACAGTGGAAATCTAGATGAGACGGCTCATTAGGACTGTCACTGTTTGCTTAGTTTATTTATTATTTATTCCAATAATTAAAATATGAAGCAAAGAAGGTCGCTGTCCGAATTTACCTGATGTCCGAAGTTAACTGACTGTATCCTACTTAAACTGATTTGCTCTGTGATAACGCATCCAATAGTTAGAATTCCTATATGCGAATTAAACAATTTTTGCATTTTAACAATAACAGAATCTAGGGTGACAATTTGACCAATCAAAAACACCGACCAGTGCACGAGATTTCAGGACGCATCGCATCAGCGAGTTGCGAATGTTCAGGCGAGTCGGCGCATATGCGCAGACTCGTCTGAGCCTTCGCTGCTCGCATACACGTAATATTGATGTAGAGGAAGACTCGGACCAAAATTTACACCTTTAGTCCCACTGGATATGTCAGCATATGCGTTTATAAGAGGCACTTGCGCTTATGCAATAGGAATCAAAATTTTATGTGCTTGCTGAAACTTCTTTTAGCTTACCATTGCAATAGGCGTTTGTTAAACGCATCTGCGATAAAAACCATACTCAGACCTAAAAATAGACCTCTAGCCCCGCTGCAGTAAGTACCAAAATCCCATGTGCTTGCGAAAATTCTTTACGCTTACCGTTTCAGTAGGCATTTGTTAAGGGACAGCTGCGCTTATGCAGTAAGTACCAAAATCCCATGTGCTTGCTAATACTCTATTCTTTACGCTTACCATTTCAGTAGCAATTGGTTTAAGGACAGCTGCGCTTATGCAGTAAGTACCAAAAGCCCATGCGCTTGTAAAAATCATTTACGTTTACCATTTCAGTAGGCGTTTGTTAAGGGCACCTGCGCCTATGCAATAAGTACCAAAGTCCTGTGTGCATCCTAAAATATTTAAAGCTTACCCTTTCAGTAACTATGCTTCCATCTTCATCTTCCGATTTCTTTCTAACTCTTCTCATTCTTTCTTTCACTATCACGTCTTTCCTCGCTTCTTGTTGTTTTTTCTCTCTAACTCTATCACCACCTAATTTAACACTATTCTGTCTTGGTGTCCCAGGTGTCTTTCTATCAGTCTTTTCCCTAGGTGTCTTTCTATCAGTCTTGTCCCCAGTTTCCGACTTACTGACCCTTAACTCAGTTTTGTTCTCTTTAGATTCATCTTTTTCCTTCTCCAGTTTACTTTCTCTCATCTCTTGCTGTCTTCTTTCTTCTTCTTCTTTTTTTCTTTGGAGGATTTGTTCTTTCAATCTCTGTTTAATCCTCTCTTCCTGTCATTTGGTTAGAGAACAAGTAATAGTTACACTATGGTTTGTCCGCCTGTACGTGGAGATAATCCACGAGCTTTAGCAAGTGGATTATCTCCAATACAAGTGAACAGCCATGGTGTAACGATTTTATACCACCTACATCAGTGTAGGCCTGGCAAATACGAGACAGTGCGTGATAAAGTTGTAAAGGGTGGTATAAATGACTTTTGAAACAGCTTTTAAAGCAAAGATACGCAAAATGCCTGCTAATTTTAGGCTTTTGGTCATACTTGTAAAATGTTTTACATAAATATACATGGCAAAATATATATATATATATATATATATATATATATATATATATATATATATATATATATATATATATATATATATATATATATATATATATATATATATATATATATATATATATATATATATATATATATATATATATATATATATATATATATTGCGTTTGGAAATAAGGGAAAGCGCATTTTTTATGAGAGAGACACATTTCATTATTTTGATAACATAAATAAATTCAGATAGGCTATGCTCTGTCATATTCGTTGATCAACATCCATCAATTTATGCGTAAATATATAGAGAAATTGGCAAACGCAATTCACGGGCGAATGTACAATGGGGTTTACAATTGCAATTCATAGATACATGTAAGTATTTAACGAAGTTGGCACACTGCACTTAATCGAATCGATGGAATCAAGTATCATACCTTGGCGGTAGAAGCCTGTGCTTTTATGTATTATCGATCTCAAGTAATACATTTACAAGGTGGCCAATCACGTGGTCAGCACAATTGGGTTCACAGATTTCCTGAACCAGTCAAATCATTCATAACTTTCGTAATACTTAGTCAAATTTCATGCGGTAAAGTGCAAAAAAAACCCTCATATTTTTTGCACACGACTGTGTCAGACTTTCTCCTCGGTTTGCCGTAGTTTCCCAGATTACCTCGACCAACTGAAGAAAAAACGGGAAATTCTCCGCGATTGGTACACACTTCAGTTGGTCGAAGTAATCTGGAAAAATTGCAGCAAATCCAGGAGATACTTTTACACAGTTTTGTGCTGAAATATATGAGGGTTTTTGCACTTTACCGCATGATATTCGACTTAGTATAACGAAAGCTATGAACGATTTTCCTTACCTGTGATGTCCGATTACTGGTTCGTAAAGTCCGTGACCCTAATCAGGCAGACCACGTGATTGGCCACCTTGATGTAGTTTTCCATGCGCGGATCCAGAAAGTTTTGTCAGAGGGGGTCCAATTTTGACAACTTTTGTTTTTGTTGATGAGGGGAGGGAGGATCCAAGTACACTATAAGCGGGCCATCATCGGCCCGCCAGTGAAACGCCATTAAATGGCGTTTCGCTGGCGTGCCGATAATGGCCAAACATTTAATGCTGGTTTGGTAGCTACGATTTTTCAGGGGATCCGGACCTGTATTGCTAGAAAACCCTATATGTTTGTGATTTTTCAGGGGGGGGGGGGGTCCGGACCCCCCTGTCCCCACCTCTGGATCCGCACATGGTTTTCCTACCTGTCTTTGATGAAGCTCCTGTTGTTTGACCTGTCTCTCTATCTCTAACTGTCGCACAAAATATTCTTTCTCAACAGTCTGAATAAAACCATTAAACTGGGGCTTAGGTTTGTGTCGTCCCTTCATTGTTGTCGCGGAGAGAGATGAAGGGATGAGTTCAGTTCTTGTCTCAATATCTGATATATCCGTATCATCTGATAGATTAGTGGATAGATCTGCGTCATCTCTTGAGCTGTCAACAGTCTCATTAGTCACGTGCATGTCATGTGATCTTCCAGGCAGCTCTAGTTGATTTACTTTCTTTTTAGGTTTCCATTTGAATTTCTTGCGTTTTATATAGGCTGGATTGGCTTTGGAGTAAAAGCTGAGTGAATCCCTGGGAGTGTAGTCCACTGTACTATCAGGAGGTGCTGGGCGGGGGAGTTTTATTGGTTTTGAAGTCCTAGAGCCCATCTCGTAGCAATGTCCTTTCGTCTAATAATGGTTTCTACTCTGTAATTTAATACACAAAGTGTGCATGCTCTTATCTTTCCAACCACGCTCTACCCCTCTATTTTACAGCTTTTTTTGGAGGAAGGAAGTGCGCTGTCATCTTATAATGTTATTCTGTAAAACAGTAATATTTGGCAGGTATTTTAATTTGGCGCTATTGGCGTTAAAAACAAAAATCGCCAAAATATAAGTTCACTAAATACCGTTTCGATTATAGTTAAGAAAATTTATTTAAAGACGGCACAGTAAACGATTTACTCACGATATTTATAGTTACACAATAAGCAATTAACGGACACACATCCTTACTGTCCTGTCAGCCAAGAGTGACAGTGATGTCATGTTTTGTTTACAAAGTTATCAGGGATATATTCGATAGATCACTTGTGTATTAATCCTATCCGCAGGATCAATCGGATTAATACACAAGTGATCTATCGATTCGCATTAGCTCAAGTGGAGTGTACAAGTTTATGTTTTACTTAACAATTGTAAACGAAACAAACGTCACTGTCACTCTTGGTTGGCACGAAAGTAGTATGTTGGTATCTGCATCGTCAAACGGAAGAGTGTGTGTCAACAAAGAGGAAACCACTTCCCAAAAGTGGCTACTATTTAAGGAAAGAATATGCTCACCTCTTTCCTTTGAAAGTAGCCCCATTTGAGTATAGAAACGTAACTAAAAGGGTTTTAAATTGAGAAAACACCAAAATCAACTACACCAATATGCTAAAAATCGCCAAATTTTGATGCTGCGAATATTGAATGTTTTACAGTACCCACCGAGAGCAGGTGTCTCTTACTGGAAAAGTTTCAGGAGATTTTGTCGGTCATCCTAGGCTGATGGCTGATACATGAAATTCCAAGTATCATCTAGTGAGTTTCTTGATTCTTTTTAAACTTATTTTAATTTGCTGGCCAAAACCCAATATGGAAGCTCATATTGATTTTCGCACTAATTGTTTTATTATGTTGATAAACGAGGATTTTGTTGAATAGAATTTGTTTATAATAAATGTTACCTGGAGTAATGCATTACAGTTTTACTGCAGATAGATAGATAGATAATTAGATAGATAGATAGATAGATAGATAGATAGATAGATAGATAGATAGATAGATAGATAGATAGATAGATAGATAGATGGATGGATGGATGGATGGATGGATGGATGGATGGATGGATGGATGGATGGATGGATGGATGGATGGATGGATGGATGGATGGATGGATGGATAGATAGATAGATAGATAGATAGATAGATAGATAGATAGATAGATAGATAGATAGATAGATAGATAGATAGATAGATAGATAGATAGATAGATTATGGAATAATATCGTCCGCGGATGAGCATGTTGCTCTGTGTCTCGCATAATATGATATAAGATCTTGCTAAAATGGAATAGTAATGGTAGGCACTATGGCACAAATTTAAAAATGTGTGCCATAGTGCCTACCATACTACTTATGGATTGACCACTCAGAATCAGGCCTTTAGGAGGGGGTGGACAGGGGGGTACCCAACCCCCACTTCCCTCCCCCTTTCACCCCACTTCCCTCCCCCTCTCCCCCACTTCCCTCCCCCTCCAACCCCACTTCCCTCCCCCTGTCAGATTTTTCCCTCCCCCTGATAAATTTTTGTTCTTGTTCATGAACTTAAGCGTAGCCAAGAACCAAAATTAATTCTAAAAATAGCTTACCAAAGACCCATCTGCATTTTCAGGGGACAAAGAGTTAAACATACTTTAGTTTGTTTGTTTTTTATGCTTAACCCTACTTGAATCAGCGGAAGGGAGGAGAATGGCTGTAGAATTTATTTCAAGATCAAATCTCCACTAAAGTATGGGACCAGGCCGAGATCGAACTCTCAGCCCCTGTATCTGCAATCAGACTTGCATCTGCAATCCGACACGTTATCGTCTGCGCTGCGGGACCCCTTAAAAGTACTGTCACATGAGATAATTGTCTCTTCTGGAGTGAGCAAAGTAAACAATATTTACGTGTATATTAGGCCAAAACACTTCTTGTTTTCGGTTACCCTAACGACCCTTATATTTTGGGGCCTCCTTTTTATGCCCCCTAAAGGAACTTTGGGAGGCATATAGTAATCACACTGTTCGTCCGTCCGTCCGTCAGTCCGTCCGTCCGTCCGTCCCCCTTCGTGTCCGGTTCATATCTCCTTTATTCTTTGAGGTAGGAATTCCAATTTTGGTATGTGGGTACATCTTGGGATGGCGGAGTGTCGCACACCATTTTCGTGTCACTGTGACCTTTAACTTAACCTCTGACCTAGTTTTTAGAATAATCGTGTCCGGAGCATATCTCTTATATTATTAGGAATCTCAAATTTGGTGTGTGGATGCATCTTGGGATGACAAAGTGTCGCGTACCATAATTGGGTCACTGTGACATTGAACTTGACCTCTGACCTAGTTTCTAGAAACTGCATTGAGTCTGGTGCATATCTCCTATATTCTTTGAGATAGAAATTCCAATATTGGTGTGTAAATGCATCATGGGATGATGGAGTGTCACATATAATTTTCGGGTCTGTGTGACTTTGACCTTCACCTCTGACCTAGTTTTAAGAATTATTGTGTCCGGAGCCTATCTCTTACATTCTTTGAGGCAGGAATCTCAAACTTGTAGTGTGGATGCATCTTGGGATGACGAAGTGTTTCGTACCATAATTGGGTCACTGTGACCTTGAACTTAACCTCTGATCTAGTTTTTAGAAACTGCATCGAGTTTGGTGCATATCTCCTATATTCTTTGAGATAGGAATTCCAAATTTGGTGTGTAAATGCTTTTTGGGATGACGGATGTCACATACCATTTACAGGTCATGGCGACCTTGACTTCTGACCTTGTTTTTTTTAGTGATCGTGTCTGGAGCATATCTCTTATATTATTTGATGTAGGAATCTCAGAATCGGTGTGTAAATGCATCTTGGGATGACAAAGTGTCAGGTACCATAATTGGGTCTCTGTGACCTTAAATCTGACATCTGACCTAGTTTCTAGAAACTACATTGAGTCTGGTGCATATCTCCAATATTCTTTGAGATAAGAATTTCAAATTTTGTATGTAAATGCATCTACTCATAACTTGAAGGTGGAGCGGCTCTTCCTCGATGTGCCACAGGGTTGTCTGCGGTTTGTGATTGTGGTGTTTACTGATCATACTCACTTACTATTTTTGGCAATATTTCAAGTGGCCTTGATGTCACAGTCAAGTTCATATACTGTATTTTTTTGTAAATACATTTCTACCTTAATGGTTGGATGTAACAACTTCAAACTTTGCAGGTGCTTAGATCACATGATGTAGGTGGCGCGAGCAACATTTCATGTAAAAGGCGGTCATTTGCGATGGTGTACCATCGACTGAAGTCTGAATAACATCGACTGAAATCAATAAATACATGTAGTTTTTGTCTTACTCTTAAGTGTCAATCATTTGCATACTTGGTGATTTTTCATGCATTTGTTTCCATCTGCTTATTTTTTTCAAAATTAACCTTTTCGATTTTTTCATGAACATCAGAGCCAAGTGGATCCAGATCAGGACCAGTAGAATCCAGATCAGGACAGGCATTATGTCGGTGCTGACCTGGGTCCAAACTGTTTGCAAAGGTTATCAGCAGAAGACAAGAAAATAAAGTAAACTTGTTCAGTCAGATCCGGGAGATTTATTGATCTTGTAAAAAGTTGTATTTTATACTTCATTTCAGGGAGTCTCCCTGTACGATAAGAGATGGTTTGAGTCGGGTAGACATTATAACATAATCATAAGCGCCAAGGAGCTTTTGAAACTTCATGAAACATTTTCGCATGTGTGGAAAAAGGGAATGACTTTCCTCTGCATTTAAGCCTCAATACATTTTCTTTTTCTTGCAAATATCACTGTAGAATGCGTGATACATCGATAATGTGAAAAATCAAAACACTAGCATAAATTTTCCAAGCTTGACGATATGCGTGGTATTAAACTTTCGGGTCTGTCAAACAATCATTGTTTAGTTAGTTTCTCAAACACAGACAAATATAAATCAAAATGCGAACTATCGAACATAGCACAACTCATGTTGTGTTTTAACTTTTTATTAGTTTACAGAAGTCAATTTGGTTCTTTGCACAATTAGGCTAATCGGTTCCTTAAAAAAGTATATTTAAAGCCTC
Source organism: Loripinus fragilis (assembly GCA_964019695.1). NCBI lineage: Eukaryota > Metazoa > Mollusca > Bivalvia > Lucinida > Lucinidae > Loripinus > Loripinus fragilis. The sequence goes on from OZ026524.1 coordinate 93,973,643, forward strand.
CTATATTAGTTGGATTTGTTTCTGTCACTGAGTGACAAGATCTATCATTCACCTTAAGACAACCTACCCTGATAATCTCGTTTTCTCGGTAATCTCTGTTCTTTGAACGACAGTAAAAATCAAGCTGAAATCCTACTGGCGCCATACATTACGTGGGTCGTGTGACAAAATAGTCCACACAAATATGCATATTTTTCTTGGTGGACCTTAATATAACTTATAGGCATAAATCTGCCATTTTCTTTGAATTTTCTATAAAAAAACCAATTTCCCGCCCCAATCTTTCCAGGCTCCCCGCCCCCTCTATCCCCGCTTCCCGCCCCCTCTACCCCCGCTTCCCGCCCCCTCCACCCCCGATTCCGCACCCTCCACCCCCGATTCCGCACCCTCCACCCCCGTACCCCCGCCCCCCCTGTCCACCCCCTCCTTTAGAGTAATGTATGAAATTAAAAAAAACAACAACTTATTCCTCGTTCAAAACATGTGTTGTAAGTGCACAAACGGGTCGTTATATTGAGACAGTTGTTTCGATCACCCAAAAACAAATGGTTTTTAGATGATAGGTAAGAAACTATTCACCAATTTACATATTTTTTTTGGTTATGAGCACCCACGTGATGTGGTCTAACTTGTGAACTTACTGGACTCACCTCAGATCCTTATTTTACTAATTATTTCTCATTTTGTTTAGTAGTGAAACACATTGATGGAACGGTGTTTAAAAGAATGTCACATGATCGTAGTGAAAAAAAGTTTTAAGCGATCCATTTAATGATCACTTTTTAAGAACAAAGACATTTGTTATTTGATATTACGCTGGCTTATAAAGATCAATAACACAAAAGTAGTGAACTGGATTTCAGTACATATATTAATTTTGTCCTATTTACACGATTTAGACCCATGTAATTAACAATTGTGATAAAGGTTCCACGGTTTTTAGTTTGAATGTTTATAAGCAGTCAAGTTTACAAATATGTATTACACACCCTGTATTCCAACCGTAGCAAGATAGTTCACCACGATACCCAATCGGAATATCTCGACCCAATTCGAAAATCAAGCCTCGGATGAATGTAAGGTGTAGTATTATGTATGAAAAAGCTGCATTTTGTTAGCCAGAACTTCTAGATTTCTTTTGCTCTAGTATTCAGTTGTATGTACCGTTGAGTCGTTATCTTTGTTTTATCTCATTTTTATTTCTTGATTTGCATGTACTTTGTATGTACTTGGAGGCGATACACAGATAGGGATCTTTCATGCGAACCAAACATCTACGTGTCTTGATCCACATCTGAACTAAGGGTGAGGTTGGTACCGTTAAAATGTTTAAGTCCCCAAGTGATATTTTTGCTGACCGTTCCAAGGAGGTGCTTTTGGTGGATACTGTGAGTTATCTATATATGTTTCATGTTTGTCTTTGTTATGCTATCTTGTCTGTACCTTGCAGCCTTTTGATCACCTGCTGGCAAAGAGCTGACCTTTCGCCTCTCTTGTGTGTTGTATTTTCTTGTGTTTTTGTCTCCTTCCCATATGGTGTCAGGTTTGGTACTTGATAGTACCGATCCTGATCGGTGCCTTCCTCTTTACTTACAAAATAATTTGGCAGAAGTTGTCAGAAGGTGATATACACACATAACTTAAGCAAAATGCATTGGTGACAAACATGGCTGCAAGTGGCCATGCGCGGATCCAGAAAGTTTCGTCAGAGGGGTCCAACTTTGACATCGTTTTTTTTGTTTTTTTTGTTATTTTTAGTTGATAAGGGGAGGGAGGATCCGAATACCAGGGGAGGGAGGATCCGAATACCACTATAACAAAACCGTGAGGAATAGACACAGAACACAGACCAAATATTCGCCCTAGATTCTGCTGTTACTAAAACGCGAAACTTTTTTTTAGCTCGAATGGAGGTTTTCTAACCTATACAGTGAATAACTAATGACTATGATGAAACGAAAGAAAAAGGCTCTTGACTCACAAACAGTCAGCGCTAAAGAAACCCCCAAGTTGAGCCACGATGGGTCAAGCCAAAGATAGGCATCAGGCATAAACACCAAAAAGAAATTTAAACAGTTTAGGCCTTAGTTATTTTGGGGACAACTTATCAAAATTTTCATTTGGGGAGGTATATCGTCAGATATGTGGGTCTGGATGGGGTATAATGATTAGTGAATAATGGCTCTTTTTTTATAATGAATAGTAAATAATTAGCCAAAAAAATAATGAATAGTGAATAATGAGGGCCTAAAAAATAATGAATAATCCTATTTTTTTTTAATGAATTGAAGAAAAAAATAGTGAAAAGTGAATAATCAGATTTCCCAGCCACCTTTCTTACTTTTAATGAATAATTGGTCTTATTTTGATGAATAACCCAAATTTTTAATGAGCTGAATAATGGGCTAAATCTTTATTGAAGAGTGAATACCAGACCCCCCCCCCCATCCAGACCCTCAGATATACGGTCGGAAATTTAGTTTTACGGCAACGAGCGAGCGAAGCCGTAAAACGTGATTTCCGATCGTATATCCGACGATATACCCTAGAAATTAATTTTTTTAATATGGTTATCCCCATCATTGCACTTCTGCAGTTTCGTCTCGAACTGGAGCTTTGCATCCAACGAAATGTGACGTAATTAATGACGTCAAACTGTTTCCGACAGTGCCGCAATTTTTTGACATTATCCAATCAGATGTCGCGTTACAAAAGCATGTGCATTAGAATATAATTTGTATGTTTACGTTAACGAAATATTGACTATAAATAAGTACCAAAGTCAATATTTACCTTTGATATTTCACCCAAGAGGGCTCATATTGAATTTTCTTTAGTATAAAATTTCTACAACATTTTCTGGCACACCGGATCGTGATTTCCGTTGTTTTTATCCATGTCTCACACATTCGTACCAGCCATAGGGAAAGATTAAAAACGAACAGCCGCATCTGGCCGCACGTTGATCCGTGACGTCATTGTAATGTTTAAATGACGTCACCATGTCGCATCTCAGCGAATTCAGGATTTTCTGGAAGTCTTTTTCATGTTGTTTTTTTTCTGATATAAAATGAGATATTTAGTGGTGAGCAAGAAAAAGAATCCGTTATTCGTGTGAGGGTGGGATAGAGAAATATCCGTCCCTCGTGATCACCGTTTGTCATCACTCGGCGAGCCTCGTGATGCCAATCGGTGATCCTCGGGACGGATTTTTCTATCCCACCCTCTAACTCATGATAAATAAATATAATCCATCATTGGTGTTCAGTGGAGACCGAAAAATCACAACCCGAGGGCCCACCGTTCCAATGGGAAACGAGGCTTGCCGAGTTTCCCACTGAACGGTGGACCCGAGGGTTGGGATTTCTCTGGAACCACTGAAAACCAATATTCGATTCTTTTTCTCATATACCTCGACCGTACGGTACAGTACTGTGTAATATTTGTTGATGACGTCATTGAGATCGATGTTTACAGTCAATGACGCGCGCTGTATAAATCAACTTGAAACAGCGAATAAACAGCGCATTAAACAATGAACAAATGGTTATTTCATCAAAATGGATTTACAAGAACTAGCTTATCAGCCACAGTAACTCAAGTAAGTAATTTTGTTGAGAAAAATGTATGTGTGTGTTGTGTGTTTTTACATCGTCAAGGCTCCCCGTCCCGTCGGATTCAGTGACTCAATGACCAACACAACAGGTTAAATATGTCAATCGCAATACACTCATTATGTTCAAAGCGTTGAATAAAGGTTGTAAGTAAAAATGCGCAGTTTTACTTTTAAACTAAGTCGAAGGCCGACTTAATATATAGATTCAGAAATTAATCATATTAGACATTTTATTAAAATTCAATTTGTCAACAAGGGGATTGAATTCATTAACTTACCCAGTATATTTAAAGATAAATCTGAACCATTATCTCTTCTATTCCTACTTACTTTGAAAATAAGGAATCCCCTATTATTTGTTATAAGTATAATAAACCTATTCGTAGTACTGTTTTAACTATAACAAATTAGTAACAGAACTTGATATCGAAAATTCTATTCCTGACTCCTGAGATTGCATAGACTCTAAGTATTGCTATCAACCTGCTGGTCATATAGTCACAGGGGATTTAAAAATCATAACTGATTCAAGAATTCGGTCTATTATATGTAAGGGACCAAAATATAGGTTTCCTGTGCCAATAGACTTCATATCATGTCGTGAGGAAATTGCAGGAGCCTTACAAGAATTTTGTAATCGCTGGTGTAAACGAGAGCATGTTGAGTCTAATGCCTTAAATAGTTGGAAACTAAATATTTTTAAAATTACTGATGGTAGAATTTCATTTTATTGCAACAATTTAGATCTTCTACCACCTAAACCTAAATTCACTTTTAGACACTTGAAGAAAGGGATCCAGGAATTCCATAGGAAGTTTGTTTTGGCCCCCGCAGATAAGGCTGCTAACAATGTTGTGGTCGTTTGAAAAAGATACTATATTAACACCCTAAAGCAAGAACTTAGCACTGCAAAAACTTATGAGCATAAAAGGGTTGATGAGACATCTATCGTTGATAGGCATCGATGCCATATGGCAGCTAAGTTTGGGTTGTTTGTTGATGAGGACCATAGCAAGCTTCCTACGTTATGCTGGTTACCTAAACTTCATAAACGGCCCTATAAGTCGCGTTTTATTGCTAATTCTAGAGCATGTACAACTACTGAGTTGTCTATTCTTTTGACTTCTTGCCTCACTGCAATTAAAAACCATGTTATTAAATATTGCACAACAGTTTATGAAAGTAATGGTAAAAATTTATTTTGGTCTGTTAAAAATTCAGGTGAAATTCTTAATACATTGAAGTCTAGAGGTTTCCCAGCATCTGGTTTGTCTACATATGATTTCTCTACTCTCTATACTACATTGCCTCATAATCTAATAAAAGAAAAACTAACAGAATTAATTGAACAAACCTTTTAACAGAGAGGGCTCACTTTATTTGGCTTGTAATGATTGAAATGCCTTTTTTACTTCTGAACAACCTAAATGATATAAATTGTGGTCATGTCAGAAAATGTGTGATGCGCTCCATTATCTTTTGGACAATATATTTATAAGATTTGGCTCAAAATTATATAGACAAATTGTCGGTATTCCAATGGGTACTAATTGTGCTCCTCTTGTTGCAGATTTGTTTTTGTTTTGTTATGAGAGAGACTTTATGTTGTCTCTGTCAGACAATAATCACGCCGATATTATTGAAGCTTTTAACTCTACCTCCTGATATTTAGATGACTTACTTAATATTGATAATCCTTATTTTGAACAAATGGTAGGTCAGATATATCCCTACGAACTTCAGTTAAATAAGGCGAATTCTTCTGATACTGAAGCTCCGTTTTTGGACTTGAACTTGTCAATAACAAATGGCATAGTTTCTTCTAAAATTTATGATAAATGGGATGATTTTAATTTTGAAATAGTAAATTTCCCATTTCTTGATGGAGATGTTCCTCGCTCTCCTTCCTATGGTGTATATATTTCTCAGCTTATTCGTTTTGCTAGAGTGTGCTCTAATGTTGATGACTTCAACAACAGAAACTTATTTTTAACTGCTAAATTATTAAAACAAGGTTATAGATATCATAAAATTCGAAAAGCATTTTCTAAATTCTACTACAGACACTCAGAGTTAATTGTTAAATACAACATTGGGTTAAAAACTCTTCTGCAACAAGGCATATCAGAACCTATATTTTATGGTGATTTAGTCTATAAATTCAAACGAATTGTTGGAAAACCTAATTTTAGTGATCAATTCAAAAAGATAGTAAAACGTTATATAAGGGTTGGATATAATTTGGATATCATGCGACAGTCTGCATGCCTAGTTTTAAACCCAATCACGGTTTATAGCTATGGTTTCCTCTTTAATTGCACGACGGTGGGTCAGGCCTCAGACTCTATGACGACTCTGACGTAAAGCTTTAATCGGTGGGTTGGTGCCTGATGCTTATCTGTAGCTGGACCCACCGTGGCTCAACTTGAGGTTTTCTTTAGCTCTGACTATCTGTGAGTCATGAGCCCTTTTCTTTGTTTCATCATGGAGTGTTAATTTGATTAGAGTGTTTTCCATGATGACACATTGCATTAGTTAGATGGCCTCCATGCGAGCTGAACATTTCTTGTTCTTCAACAACAGCAGAATCTAGGGCGAAGATTTGGTACCAGTAAAATGCATTTAAGCCCCCCCCCCCCCCCCCCCCAGTGGCCTAGGCTGCTGTCCGTTCTAAGGCGGTGGTTCTGTTGTTGTTGACTTTTCGTTTATTGTTACTCCCATTGTGGGAGTCTGTAATTGTTCTATGTTTTGTTGTACGTTACTTTATGTCCATTCTAGTATTGCAATCATCTTGGTGGGGAAGAGAGAGCTGATTGCTTTGCTTAATTTGTCTTCCTTGGTGTCTCGTGATGGTTGAGCGGCTCTTCCTCACGGTGCCACGGGGTTGTCTGCAGTTTGTGATTGTGGTATTTCCTGATCATACTCACTTACTATTTAAATAGCTGAAAATTCGACATAGAATTTTTTCCTGACTGACAACAATTCAACTTTCGTTTTCGAAGGAATACAGTCATGCGCCAAAACTGTTATCTCACATTAGCAACCTGCCACGTGTGGCTTATCTCGTATTAGTTACGCTTATCTCACATGAGTAGCGATGTGGGATAAATAGAATCCATCATTGGTGTTCAGTGGGGACAGAAAAATCCCAACTCGAGGGCCCACCGTTCCAGTGGGAAACTAGGCTTGCCGAGTTTCCCACTGCACGGTGGACCTGAGGGTTGGTATTTTTCTGTAACCACTGAAAACCAATGATCGATTCTTTTTCTCATATACCACGACCGTATGGTACAGTACTGTGTATTATCTGTTGGTGACGTCACTGAGGTTGATGTTTACAGTCAATGACGCGCGCTGTACAAATCAACTTGAAATAGCGAATAAATAGCGCATTAAACAATGAACAAATGGTTATTTCATCAAAATGGATTTACAAGAACTAGCTTATCAGCCACAGTAACTCAAGTAATATTTTCTGAGGAATATGTGTTTCTTCTTTTTTACAAGGCTCCCCGTCCCGGTGCATTCAGTCACTCATTGCCCAACAGGTTAAAATATTTTGTCAGTCGCAATGCACTCAGCACGTTAAAAGCATTGAATAAAGGTTTTGAGTTAAAATGCGCAGTTCTACTTTTAAACCACGTTGAAGGCCGACTTAAATCGCTGGAATTTCAACATTGAATTTTTTTCATGACTGACAACAATTCAACTTTCGTTTTCGAAGGAATACAGTCATGCGCCAAAAGTTGTCTCACATTAGCGACCAGCCGCGTGTGGTTTATCTCGTAATAGTTACGCTTATCTCACATGGGTAGCGATGTGGGACAGATTTTTCCGGCAGCGAGCTAACATAGGGATCACTCGATCTTGTATGCATTGGTATGTGAGTCAGATTTTTCCGACAGCGAGCTTACATAGGGATCACTCGATCCCGTATGCGTTGGTATGTGAGAAACTTATATTCTAATACCTTTGGTCACTTTTTATTTTATTTTTATTTATACTATATTTCAAGAGGGTGATACATTTGGCATGAAAGCCATTCTACCATGTGGCCCTCTGAACATATAACATATGAAAAACAAACTATATACATATATACAAATAGCAAATACAAACAGTGTACACTGTTTAAGTTTTCGCCATTATCTAAAATACGAAACAATTAATATGTTCTCTTGCCTGTGCTCTATACGGGGGAAACAGAGAATGTGACGGAAGGACAATGCACATGCGTCACACCCCTGTTTCTCACATATAGCATCACCTATGCTCAGTTTACATAGATTATAATTGTAATTAACCTTTTGCTATCGCATGCGACCACAATTCAACAGAATGTGGTCGATTCTGAGTGCACAATTATCAAAGACAGTTCATAGTTGCCAAAATGGATGCACACAGAAAAAAGAACAGTATCAATTAGCTTAAACCTGGGTATATAAAACATCTCGCATGATATCATTTAAAACCATTAAAAAGGATTAATATCGCATGATATCATTTAAAATCATTAAAAAGAAATATATTAAGTGGTTTTAAAACAACAGATATTCATTTAGAAGACTTCTTTGGCAGCTCTTTTGAATGCATTTAAAGATGGTGCCAATTTTACAGCTTTAGGGAGGCTGTTCCAAAGTTTTGGAGCTGAGAAAGTAAAAGAACCTGTATAGAATGCAGTCCTGGCTTTTGGCTGTGCTAGAGAACCATCCTCAGACGATCTAAGTGTTCTATTATTTATTTGAGCTTTCGGTGTGAGTAAATCTGATATATAAGATGGAGTAAGATTGTGAAGTGCTTTATAAGTCATGACAGATTTATTATAATCAATACGATGTTTTACAGACATCCATCCGAGACGCTGAAACATATCTGCCGATGGTGTAGTGAAGTCAGCTTTTAAGATTATGCGTGCTGCCCTTTTCTGTAGTTTATTTATTCTTTCAATATTTGTAATTGATGTTGATCCCCATGAGTTGGAACCATAGTCTATCAACGGCAATATGTAGCTCTGATAAAAAAGTTTCTGTATATTTTCAGGAACATAGAATGATAACTGTTTTAGGAGTGTTATTCTTGAGGTAATTACTGAGCAGAGGTAGTCAATGTGGGGATTCCAGCTCAGGGTTTCGTCAATATATACTCCCAAAAGCTTATGTGAGCTAACGGTGTCAATTTGGTGATTATCGATGTTAATGTTTATCTTTTCTGATTTACATATATTATGTCTTGAACCAAGAGTCATTATGGTTGTTTTATTGTAATTTATAGGCATTTTATTATTTTTACTCCAATTTGTTACTTGATCAGAATCAGATTGTAGTTTAGTCTCTATCTGGGTTTTATTTTTATCTGATATGTGCAGGGTACTATCGTCAGCATAAAAATCTGATGTACAATGATTAAGAGACAGTGGTAGATCATTTATGAAAAGTAAGAATAATGTAGGACCGAGAATGGACCCTTGAGGTACCCCTGATAGTATCTGGGCGAACTCGGAGAGACCTTGTTCACTCATTATCGCTTGTAATCGAGTACTAAGGTATGACTTGAACCAGCTCAAAGAGACATCACTGAATTTATAATATTCAAGCTTTTTTATTAAAAGGGTGTGGTCGACCATATCGAAAGCTTTACGGAAGTCTATAAATAAAGTGCCAACAATATCGCCATTATCGATGCTTGTCATCCATTTTTCAATTAATTTGACTAGCGCAGTATTACAGCTATGCTTATGTCTGAAACCAGACTGACACGGATGTATCAAATTATATTTGTTTAGGTATCCCATGAGATGACTGTTTACATGTTTTTCAAACAATTTTGAAATAGTAGGTAAAATAGAGATTGGGCGATAGTTAGATGGGTCCTCTTTTGCACCCGTTTTATAAATTGGGTATATCTTAGCAGTTTTAAGATGTTTGGGGAAGTGACCACTGATTATACTCTTATTTATAAGATCTGCAATACTTGGTGATATGATTTCACAAGCCATTTTTAATATTTTTGGGCCTATTCCATCGAGGCCTGTAGCTTTCCGTGGGTTAAGTTTACGGATAAACTTAGAGACTTGTGATGGTGTTATTAATGGAATTTTGAAGAGTGTGTCATTTGGTACTTTATTGTTTATATAATCAATAAGTTTAGAATGTTCATTAGGCTTTGATAAGTTTTCAGATTGCTCTATACGTTTGGAGATCGTCGCAAAAAACTCGTTTAATTTTGTTGCAATTTCATGAGACTCGGTAATAGTTGTATTTTCTATCTGTAGCTGTTCTGGCAATGTTTTTGTTGAGTTTTGCGTACTGTTTTGAATGGCACGAATCTGTTGCCATATTAACTTAGTATCTTTATTATTGATAACATTTGATGTAAAATGATTCGATTTGGTTCGCCTTATAAGCGTTTTTGTAAGATTTCTGTATTTTCTAAACTCAGCCCAGTTTTTCTGCTTTTTGTGTATATCTCGATTTTTACGGGCTTGTGCAATTTCTGAGGAAAACCATTCTGGCATATGTTTTGATTTCACCCGTCTCGTTTTGATTGGTGCGTGTTGGTCAAGCTGCTTAGTAATCAATTTGTACCAGGTGGACAAATCATCTTCTATATCAGATTCACTCAGAGAAAATTGACTCAATTCCTCTGTTAAATCATTTAGAAACAATTCTTCGTTGAAATGTTTAAAACATCTATAGGATGTCGTTATATGGTTAGACTTTTTAAGTTTTTGATAAATTTTTCTTGTGAGGCAGACTGGAAAGTGGTCACTTATAGAATAATGGGGCACAAAACATTCAGAGATTTTTTCAGAATCTGTACAGTAAATATGGTCGATTATTGAGCTTGAACTGTTTGTGACACGTGTAGGGCTGGATACCATTTGTTTGAGGTCAAATAACTCAACCAAGTGAAGCCACTTTTTGTTTGAACAATTTAAATGTTCAATATTGAAATCACCCATGATAACAATTTCTAATCCTGTTGTCTGTGCAATTGACAATTCTACTTCAAAAAGGTCAATCCAGTCAGACGAAGCATTTGGTGGGCGGTATAATGAACATAAAAGAAAGGGTTTTGAATTTGTAAAAGATATTTCAGTCCAAAGGGTTTCTAATTTAGATATTTCTATTTCTTTTCTGCGCTGACAATTTATTGAGCTTCTAAAGTACAAAATAACTCCACCGCCTGCTTTGTCAATGGTACAGCACCTATCTTTACGTACAAATTGGTATCCATTTATAGGTAATAGATTGTCTGGAATGTTTTGATTAAGAAAAGTTTCACATAAACCAAAAATATCAGGACCATTTTTTGAAGCTAGCATTATTCGTAGTTCATCTAATTTTGGTAACAGATGCCTTACATTTAGATTGGATATATGAAGACCTTTCGTGTTAAATTCAAAGTCAGTAAAGTTACCAGAACAAGATGAACCATAATTAGGCTCCTGATATGAGTGGGTGATTTTATCAGTTGGAGCGTATTTAACAGTTGCAGAACTACTAGGTTGGCCAGACGGCAGGTTTGATATCGAATTTAGGGATTCATTTGCATTTCTCAGTCTATCAGACATAGAATTTGGCATCTCAACTGGGATGCTATGTTCAGTAAGTTGTTCAGAATCATGTTTTATAGACCCATTTGCTACCTATCTTGACCTTCGAGTGGCCAACCTTTCGTTTCTACCGTTGTACCAGCATTCATAAGTACTATGGTTCCCATTTCTGCAGCATATATGACAGTACTTGGACGACTGGCTATTTCCCCTGAAAGTAGTTTGCCTTTGTCTAAAATTATTATGATCAGTGTGTTGCCTGTGAGCACGTTGCATGTTGCAAACCTTGTGAACCTTGTTGATATTTTCCAAAAGCTTTCTTGTACCGGTCATGTTTATGTGTACCTTATCTTTGGAATAATACGAGTCCACAAGTTCTCCAGTTGCCAGAAGAAAGCTGTCGTAGTTATCAACAAGTTCCACTGTATTGTCAGCACACAGGGATTTCAGAGTTTCATTATATGGCTCAAGGTCAACTGATTCACGTGGAAGAAGTCCTGAAACAATGATACGTCTGTTACCATCATTTACTGTATCTATCAAGGATTCATAATGCTCACGGAAAGACTCAATGTCCTCCCCATTATCAGCATCATTTCCTCCAACGTGAAGAATAATGGTTTCACAGTTTTCAATGTTCAATTCATTGATTTTGTCTGTTAACTTTGCTATGGTTGCTCCAGGAATGGTTCTTATAGCTGTGTTTTTATTTAATTCACTAACTTTTATATTCTTCAAAACAGAGCTTCCAATCAATAGCGTAGATTGTTTAATAGTATTTCTTGATGAAACAGTTTTAGTAAGGTCAATTATATCATTTTCATGGACTATTTGACTGGAAGCTCGGCTTTGAATTTGCTTGTGCTGTTTTATTTGTCTGTTTTGTCTGTTGTTTTTAGTAACACATTGGGGTTCAGTTTGGATTTGACGTTGTTTGTCTTGTCTTTTTGGTTGCATTGAATTTAGCCCGGAAGGAGTTTTATTTTGTGTAGGTTTCTGATTTCTTGAATCAACAAGCTTTTCTTCATTGGGCTTTTGATCTTGTTTAGACATATTTTCTTTAGTACTCTGTTCATAAGTTTTCATTTTCTCAAACACAGCTGTTGTCTTATTTAGTATTTGGCTGGTTTTCTGATCCAAGGAAGATTTCAAGTTTGATGTTTTTGATGACACATTTTCAATTTCTTCAGTGATTGTTATGTCATGTTGATTTATATGTCTTTTCAGAGCTGTTATACGGTCGTTTATACCACCAACACAGTTATCTAACTTGTCAGAGAGGCTATTAATTGAACTTAAGATTAGATTTGTAGTAGTTTTTAACTGTTTAACCTCTGTCTTTAGGCTGTCGATTTCATTACGTACATCCTGTGGTACTGTCCTACAGTTAGGACAAAGCCATATTCCAACAGGCTCATCCTTCTTAATACCCATACATAGATCATGATACCAGGACATACAGAAGCTACACTGGATCATATCAATATTTTTCTTAGTTTTCTGATTGAGTTTACATGAATCACCACACTTTGTACCCTTTTGTCCTTTCATTGTATTCGATTCACTATTATTCTGTGTTGCTTTTTCATTTTGAACTCTTTGTTTCAGTTGAGTTATACTGTCATTCAAAGGGTCAGTAGGCTCACATACTGTTGAGTTTGAATCTGTCTGGGTCTCCACTTTATCAATGCTATTTACCGACTCTGCATCAAGAAGTGTTGTTTTATCCAGGTCTTCCAGCACAGTTGATGATAACAGAGCAGAGTTGTTATCTTTTGCAGTAGTGACATTCCTAGACTTTTTCATTAACTGATGCTTTGCTTCATTATTAAGTGCATTTGACACATAATGAGCCGTTTCACGCAGTTGGGAGGTTTCAAAGTCTGGAAGAAGTTTGTGTAGATCCTGAAAGACCAGCTCAGCGTACTCATTTTTATTGAACTTCTTAAGCTCAATATGTGATAAGTTCTTGACACATTCCAGGTACTCTTGCTTAACTGACTCTTCAGCTCGCATAAGCTCTGGGTTTGTTGCCATGTTCATTAACTGTATCAAGTCTTTGTAGTAGAATACTATTTGAGTTAGCTCCCTTGTCTGGACAACAATCGGGCGTGACCCGTCTTTAGAAAATGCGCCTAATAAGTATTCACGAAAAGAATGCACTTTTAATAGCCACAGGGCATGTTAGTATGGCCGTATTCAAAGCGTTTATTAAAATGTTATTTTTCAGCTAAGAAAAATGTCAAGTAATATTTTAAACTCACTGGCTTGGCGCTAATATCCTAAAGTCCATACAGTTATACACTAATTCACAACTTTTCAGAGCTTATTAGTCCTTTTAAACATTAAAAAAACCATTTTTTCAGAACCGATACTAAGTTTTGTTGTTTACAGGTTGGTTCCCGAGCATCTAGTGATTGACTTTGTTCCTGAGAATTATAGAAAAGTGCAATAATGCTTCACCCCAAGCGGTACACGTATTTTGATTTCTGCCAGAACCCAAAATTAATGAAGGACCAGGATATGAAAAAAAATATGAAAACTGTCATAGTCTATATCATTATTAGACATTTTATTAATATTCCAATGTTTTACATCAATTATCTTAGTAATAGGACCAGTTAAGCAAATAAACACACAAAAATAAGTGTAAATTGCGATTTTCTTATCCATCAGTTTAACATTTGTTTTGGGTGTTCAGAAGAGCCAAAATGTGATTAAAAAATATCAGCACAAAATGGTGAAAACTTCAAATTTTAGTTGGTACGTGGAATAATCGGCATACTTCAAATTTTAGTTGGTACATGGGTAAGGGTAACAAATGTAGAAAAAAGACCAGGGCCCGGAATCACAATGCCTCCTTAGAGTTAAGGAAGACTTAAGTTAAGAATTGATTTTTCAGGATGCGAAAAATAACGTTTAAAACTGATTAAAATCAAAATAGTTTTACTTTTTCTGAAGAACACAATGATATCTTTGACCAAAATTACCACATCGATCCAGGCAATTTATTTAGCATTTAATATAGCATGTTGAAATATCGATACTTAACTTAAGTCTTGCTTAACTTTAAGGATGCATTGTAATTCCGAGCCCAGGTAAACTGAAACCACACAGCTTGCTATAACAATTTCTTTAATAAAACAGATCAAACGGCACATGGATGTATTATACTGATCTGAGTGAGCCTACACTGTTTGCGGATCAGGGTAATGACAGTGTAAACTGACCAGCATACACATCTGTAATGTGTGATCTCAGAGAGTATTGCAAAAAATCAATCTAACAAAAGTCCACTTGTCCCATCTGAACGCATCTATGGTCAAACTCTTCTATGAACATGTAGCGAAATGCTATATAATTCAAGATCTGAAACGCGTATGTCAGCTACACAGAAAAGAGCTGGGTCAGGGGCCAGGGCTATATATAGGTTATATAGGTTATAGGTTGTATTAGTTATAAAATATACATTCTGGAGCTCTGCTTCCTCGTATATATTCAATAACCAATACAAAACACATAGCATAACCTTACAACTCACACATATTGAGGTCACCCCCATAACTTCCTGAGAGAAAATTGCAATGTGAAGTTATCTTTATTTATAAAGAACCAAAGTCGAGCGCAAGTCCAAGTTCAAATTTTATTCAAAACCCCTTATCGGGGAATATTTCTGAATTAAACATACTAGTGTGCACATATAACATAATGAAAGTTGAAACTAAATTGTTTTCTTTTTTTCTTTTGTTGTTGTTTTTATAGACAAATGAATTTTCCTTCTTCAAGCACCAACAAGGTTGGCAATCGACCGGTCAATATCCATTTTGACCAGACCAGTGGTCATTACTGGTTTTAACTGGTCATTACTGGTCGATTGGTGGTCAATTGGTCAATTGAAAAAACTTGGTTGATGTGAAGATACTTGGCATTACTTATCCCCCGTATTACTGAACTCTAAAAAGACTAAAAGTAGTTTAATATAAGATAGTACACTGAGGTTTAACTGAAAATGTGTTGTTGTTTTTTTAAGTTGATTTTGCTTTTAAAAAATTATTAAAAATTAATAAGCAAACATGAAATGTCAATAGTTTTAGATCTTCAGTCCAAATCATACCACAAATTTCAGTTCAGACTAACAGTCTTGAACTTATTTTCTATTAACCATAAAAGGAAAACAGACAAATTCAAGTAATGAAAATAAATGAATTTTAAAACTAGCTTTTTTCACATTTAAATCAAGGGCTTATTTTAAAATGAGAGAAAGTAAAAAAAATCTATACTTCAAATTGATCATCAAAGAGGTCATCATGTACAAACTGATGCTGTATTAGTTAAAATTCAAATTGGTTTGGCTTCTTACAATGTATCTGAAAAGACAAAGGTGTGAAAATTAAAAAGAAAACACTTAAAGTTAAAATATATATCAGACACATCGCGAAGTTATTTTTTACTTTAAATACCCTAGAACAAACAAAACTGTCAAAATACGGGGCATGTCTCTCAGACTGAAGAAGGTGTGTCCAATTTATAGCACCTATCCAATCACTGAGCTTAAAATGTATTGGCTAATTCAGTGGCATCTGTGTGTATATAGAGGTGTGAAAGTGTGGTCATTCAGTTATCAGCTGTTATAAGTTAATAATTAACCAAGTGTCATAAACAAATAAAAGTTAGTGTCTCAAAATTGAGCAAAAACCCTGTATGGTTATTCTAATCTGCCTTTGATGATGCAAGAAAAACTAGTGTAAGATGCATGGACTGTAATCCAGAGCTCAGTGCTAAGGTCTTGAGATGGAAATCTCACCATGAAAAGTGCCCTTGGCAGGGGACAAAACAGTATGTTTTCTTTTTTCAATAGATAGAACATGAAACCTGTACAAATATCTCAATCCACCACAAAAACGTCCCTTAGAAATTTTCAATCGACCACTCAGATTCGTATTGACCAGTATTGACCACTTTTTGGCATATTGACCGGGGCGGTTTTAACCGGTTGAAACCGCTGGTTAAAACCGGGGGTGGTTTCGACTGCCCAACCTTGAGCACCAATCCTAATAAATGTTGTCTGTCATGTCATCCTCTGAAACGTTTTAGAGGCCTCTTTGACAAACAGTGTGGATCCAGATCAAAAATGGCAAATACAGAAAAATCTGACCTGGCTCTACATTGAAGTCTGGTCAAAAATCATTAAACATACTACATTTATTTAATAAAAAACAGTTTAACACAGGTTCAGATAAACATTTAAATTTCAGCGTAAAATTGTAAATATTTGCTAAATAATTTTAGCATATGCTAAACTGAGACGGTTCTTTTGAGTACCCACACCATATTTTTAGCTGAGGCTGGAACATTATTTTCTGTTTGTCACTCTTTACAAAATGCCTGGTTCAAACGTGACACATAGATATAGCGGAGTCTCCACTGTGCGCATCAGGGTAAAATGCACATACTCAGGGTAGAATGCACAAACAGTGGGAACTACTCAGCCTTTACATAGAGGATCTTACATGAGTGCTCATATTTAATTGAATTTATTAAACGAGTTGGGAAAAAGAGATAAAATGCGAGGCTTGTCGAGCATTTTATTTCTTTTTCGCAACCTGTTTAATAAATTCAATAATACAAGAGCACGAATGTTAGGTTCTATTTATCATATGACAAATACTTTGAAATCTGATTTCTGGCGTAAAAACGTTATAATTTTGTCATTATGTACGCAACGTTGTTATGGACGTCATAACGTTTCCCGTAAATCTATAAACCACTAGAGGTTTATCGATTTTATTGCATGGCGTTATTTCACTCCCAGACGCGACGTCATAATTATGATAAATTTAATTTAATTCAATTTTAATTTTAATTTGATTTATCTTTATTTAAAATAGGACAGTTCATTTAGCGGTCAACGCTAGTCTGCAATGCGGCCCTCTTACACAAGTTAAGCACATGATAAAATTAAATATAAATAGAGGATCTTACATGAGTGCTCATGTTTTATTGAATTTATTAAACGAGTTGGGGAAAAGAGATAAAATGCGAGGCTTGCCGAGCATTTTATCTCTTTTTCGCAACGAGTTTAATACATTCAATAATACAAGAGCACGAATGTTAGATTCTATTTATCATATGACATTAAGACTACTTTGAAATCTCATTTCTGACGTAAAAACGTTATAATTTTGTCATTATGTACGCAACGTTGTTATGGACGTCATAACGTTTCCCGAAAATCGATAAACCACTAGTGGTTTACAGATTTTATTACATGGCGTTATTTCACTCCCAGACGCGACGTCATGTGATAAAACATGTTAAGTTTAAACGAGCATATAAAACATTGGTAACGTATAATCTGTGAAATGTTCCCAGAAAATATTCCTATATTTTTTTTTATCAAAATCCATTTGTCCAATCTAAACGCATCCATGAATAAAAGAAATATGACAGACTCTTCAATAAAATGCAGCGAAATGCTTAATAAGATGTATACTTCAATTAATCTTAAACCAGTGTGTAAGCACAGGAGCTTGAAGTTCGGTCCTTATATCACCTATATAGCCTCAAAACCAAAAGCTCATAATGTCATTACGTAGTTACTACGTAATGACATTGTGAGTTTTTGGTTTTTAGGCTATGGGGGTGACTTAAGGATCGAACTTCAAGCTCCTGTGGTGTAAGTAACACAGAAAACAGCTTTGTCATGGCTAAATATGCTTTACTATATTCTTGGCTCTCGTTTGTGGTGTCCAACTGTGAGTTTTTCACTTACCCATTGGTATCCTGGGTCAGGTGTGGTACTTGATTGTATCGATTCCTGATCTTTGCACCCTTACTTACTTTTACTATATATTGTATTGGTTATGAAATATACCCATGGAGCTCCTTTTATATTCCATAATTAATACAAAAGATAGTACGAGGAGGGTTAAATATGTAATGACACACACAACAACATTTGAGCCGCGACACGTGATTCCCAACAATATGGCATTTTGACAAGTGTAGACTCGGACCAGCCTGTGCAGCTTCCTGTTCAGCTTAGAAGCTCCAAACAATGTTCAGTCAGTAGCTTAACAGTCATAGAGTATTCAAGCGACTAGCAAAGGCTCTGATCAGACTGCGCGTATGCGCAGGCTGATCTTAGGCTTTGCTGGTCCCACATACCACATTGTTGGAAATCTCATGTCGCGGCTCATTTTTTCTTCCACTGCCCAAAGACAAATCCTAATAGAAGAGGTTCAAAGACACTGCGTCCCATCCTTGAATCTTCTCCTTTCTGGCGATATGAGTCTGAATAACCACACAAGCCTCGACGCGACAAAACCTGTCTTCGGGGTTTCCGACAAAGTGAGACTCAAACCAGCCTGCTCAGCTACAGAGACTAGCTAGAAAATTGAAATTTCGCTCGTAGCAAGACTAGATATAATACTTTCGAAAAACCGAATAACAAAGGCGCTGATCAGACTGCGCGGATGCGCAGGCTGGTCTGCGCCTGTGTTGTTCGCAAACCCCGAAGACATCATTTTCTCGCGACGAGGCCCATCTTCGAAGCTGTTCATAAGTTTAATACCATTTCTAAACGATTTGAAAATTAATTGTTTTAATATTGTTTTACTCTATTCTGATAACATGATACCGTGGAATATACTCTCCCTAATTTTCTACCTCTTCTTTTCATCTCTTTAACACACACACACACACACACACACACACACACACACACACACACACACAGCTATACCGTTACTTGGAAATTAAAGAAATGTAGCCACATTTTATTCATTATGAAACATCACCTATAAATCAATTGTTATTCACATATTGTATTAGGTGACTCGTTCGGAAAACAGATTTAAACAAGTCCGGGACTTATTTCTATATCCCTTTCAAATGTAATGTGTATATAAAATGTCTGTATCTTGGCGTACTTATATTTGAATAAAATACTGTTTACACTAATAATATAGTGAAATAAGTCTGATAAATACAAAAGTTTTATATTTGCACGAACTATATTTACTTTTAAAAAAAGATCTGCTTCTTGTCTATGTAAAAGGTAAAATTGCAGTTGTCCAGCCCCTTTCCTAATATAAGATATTCAGGGTACTGAAATATACTGTGATATGAATTGAAACAGTGCTTTCAAAAAAAACACTACGTGATATAAGGACATTTAAGCCCGTTTCTTCGTGTTGTGAATATATATATATTGGTGATTAATAACTGCAAAAATCTTTGATATTGCTTTATATTCTACGAAATAATAGCCAGGGCGCCATTTTGGTAAAATGCACCTTAATGCCTCTCTGCCGTTCGGTGTACATATAGTCGTTTTTGCGTGAACGATAACATTGCAAAAATGTATATGAAAATCGCTTGTAACTTTTCTTTTGATCGATATGGTATTCTTTTGCAAGTACATTGTGTAATACAGTCGGGTTTTTCTTAAATTTCCGCATTTGTTTTTACTCATTGAGTACATATATAAAACATTATTTGAATTATGAAAATCGCTTAAAAGTATGCAATCCCTGGCTTACCCTGAATAAAATTAGACAAAACACTATCTTATCGATATTTGCATTCGTATGCATCCTTTGGGCATTGTGACACGTATTGACATGTAAATAACCTAGCTGGTCAATTTATAAGAAACGAAAATTGCATACAACTCAGATGAGATATCCCTAGATATTGGTTTCAATTGAATTGGTCTGTCGCCTTTACGCTGTCCATATTCAAACTTTGATACAATGACAAATGTCTTTTCTTGATCCAAAGTAATAAGGTTGCAAAGATCAGGAATCGATACAATCAAGTACCACACCTGACCCAGGATACCAATGGGAAAGTGACAAACTCACAGAAGACACCACAAACGAGAGCCAAGAGGTCAGCCCTTTCCCAGCAGGTGACCACAAAGCACATATAAACAGACGCGCACAAAACATAGCCAACACAAGACAGAACAAAAACATAAAAGATTCACAAAAGAAGTACCGCCTTGGAACGGTCAGTAAAATATTTTACTGGAGGGCTTAAACCGGTTTAACGGCGCCAACCTCACCCTTAATTCAGATGTGGATCAAGACACATAAATATTTGGTTTGCATGAAAGACCCCTAACTTATCAATGCATCATCTCCTAAAACATATAAATCAAGATATAACAAGGAGATAAAGCAAGGATAAGGACTCAACAGTAAATTAAACTGAATACCGGAGCAAAAGAAATCCAACAGGTAAACCCCGGAGGGCCCGAAAAACAGCCAAAGCATCAGGCCCCTACCATCTCATCAATAGATAAGTCTTTAAGTCGGAACCATCATAGAGTCTGAAGTCCGACCCACCGGCGTGCAATTAAAGAGGAAACTAAAGTTGCCAACCGTGATTGGGTTGACTACCAAGCATGCAGTCTGTTGCAATACATTAATGTTATAGCCAAACTTTTTATAATGGGAAATTATTTTAATGAACTGCGCTGAAAAATTATTAGAGCCAACAATCTTCTTCAACTTATACACCAAGTCACCATAGAAATCAGGTTCCGAAAGTCCTTGGCGCAAGAGAGATTTAAGTCCAACTTGGAATTTAGAAATCAAATCATAGTATCGTCTATAAAATTTTGAAAATGTTTTGCGAAGTTTATGATACCGATAGCCCTGTTTAAGAAGTTTCTGAGTTAACAATTTATTGCGAGTGTTGAAGTCAGTAACATATCTAGATGCTCTAGCAAAACGAATGAGTTGAGAGATATAGACTCCATAGGATGTAGAACGAGGAACATCACCATCTAAAAATGGGAAATTGACAATTTCAAAATCAAAATCGTCACGTTTATCATAAATTTTGGTAGAAACAATATCATTAGAAATTGACAAATGCAAGTCTAAAAATGCGGCTTCGGTATCAGAGGCATTGGCTTTATTAAGTTGGAGCTCTGAAGGGTATATTTGACTAACCATATTTTCAAAATAAACATTATTAATATTTAAAATATCGTCCAAATATCTGGAAGTAGTGTTAAACGCATCAATAACATCAGCCTGCTTATCATCAGAAAGAGACATCATAAAGTCCCTTTCATAACAAAACAGGAATAAATCTGCAACCAGGGGAGCACAATTAGTGCCCATAGGAATCCCAACTACTTGTCTATAGAGCTTGGTGCCAAATCGAATAAAAATGTTGTCCAACAAAAAGGTCAGCGCATCACATACATTTTGACACGACCATGCATAATATTTTTTAGGTTTTTCTGAAGTAAAAAATGCATTTCTGTCAAAGCCAAAATGCCGCATTTCAAGAACCGTCCATATTTTAATGCTACGTTTCTTGTTTTATGCTAACCAAACATCTAAATGGCTTGATCCACATCTGAACTAAGGGTGAGGTTGGCGCCGTGAAACCAGTTTAAGCCCTCCAGTAAAATTTTATCAACTGACCGTACCAAGGTGGTGCTTCTTTTGTTGATCATTTATGTTATATCTGTCTTGTAGTTGTTATGCTTTTGTGCGCGTCTGTTTATTGATGCCTTGTGGTCACCTGTGGGAAAGGGCTGACCTCATGGCTCTCGTTTGTGATGTCTAATTGTGAAGTTGTCACTTTCTCATTGATATCCTTAGTCAGGTGTAGTACTTGATTGTATCGATTCCTGATATTTGCCCTCTTTCATACTTTAAACAACGTCAACGTAAGAGTAGTAACATGACCAAACCGTAACACGAGAAATAGGAACTACTAGTCAAAAGTTGACAGCGTTTCAGCAGGTAAAAGGGAATTTTATCCAAAAAATATGGATATGCCTTTCATGCATGAAGAATGTTTGTTTCCTAACTTTGTAAAAATGCTGCTTTGCAATCCTGAGGAAAAATATGTACAGTGAATGTAAGTGTGATTTTTTAAACGTCTCTGCCTAAAAAGGAAGAAAGATAAAATAAAGTTGATGCATCATTTGAAAGGTCAAGTTTTTATCTTTTGTTTCCCATATAGTTTAAAATCCTAACAGGTTTATAGATGGAGTTATGAATATGTTAACATTACATATTGAACCCACCTCGTGTTATCTATACTTAACTACACGTGGAATTAAGTTCATCTTTACACAAGGAGCAGGCGGACTCATATCGTTCAATACAGGTTAAGATAAACAAACATTTTCAGCGTAAAATTGTAAATATTTTCTTACCCATCAATTTAAACACATGTTTTGGGTGCTCAAAAGAACCGTCTCATTGAGACGGTTCTTATAAGTACCCACAACATATGTTTTGGCTGAGAAATAAGAAAATGAAATTTTCGTTACACACTCTTAACTAAAGTTTGATTATTTCAAAGATGGATCAAATCCTTATAAAATGAAAATTGATACATCCGGTCCGGCTGTTGAATGTAACAATAGTATTCTTATTTGTTCTAAGAGGATAAGAGTTTCCTAAATTTATATCTTTAAGCAATGCTCCAGAACAGTCCAACAATTGTATGATGATGCCTTTGGTTTGCTTGTATTCAACACCTATATAGATGCAATTCTGCCCTACTGCCAAACCAGCGTATCCAAGCGAGTCTGAGTCTTCATAGTGAAATAGGGGTACCTTTTCTCCATCTAACGCCAGTGCAATGCATCCTTTAGCCCTGTCTAAAACATAAACCGTCTTCTCGTCAGGGCTGAGTGCAAGAAAAGCTGGCCACTCAAACAGACTACCATCATCAGTGAGGATTGGTCGCTGTATCCTACCATGCCTATCAATCACAGATATAGAGAACTGACTTCCTGTTCGTATAACAGCAATAACATTGTCACCCCACTTTATCATTGGGCCAATACTTTGATGAGTAGTCTTGGTGTCAGTGAGTTTCAGACTTTCACCAATAGTGATAGAGAATAATTGTCTTTGGTGGCTGGTTGAAATCAAGCATTCCGTGTCGCTCATCACCGCCAGCCCTAGAGGAGTAACTGTTAATGTAAGTTCTGCTAATAAGCTGTTAGCAGCATCAAACATCTGAAGCTTTCGATTTTCTTTGTCCAGCAATAACTGTCTTCCATCAGTTAAAACTTCATAATATCTAACAATATGGCTGTTGTCACTATTACTTTCTGTTTTTAACATCAGTTCTCCAGTGTATATGAATGCCCAATCCACAGGACCACGGATTGTATCGTTTCTAATGACAGTTACTGTACCTAAATTCTGTGACGTGTTCATCAGTTCAACAAAGTCTTCATTTTCCTTAAATGTAACGTCATCTCTCACTATTTTTTGACTAACGTCCTGTAGCACGGAGAAGTATTCTTTTGTTTCTCTAGTGGCTTTATTAACCTCTATGAATCGCTCAATTTCATTGCCTGCATCAACCACTCTCTCAATACTGTCCACGCGTTTCTGTAGGACAGTTATTGAAGCCTCACATATATGAATCTGTTCACTTAAAACGTCATCTTCATTGTAGTAAAAAGTATCAATATCAGCTATAACGGAGCCTTCAAGTTTGTCTAGATAGGCGTTAATTGACTTTCTTGTTTGTTTCACCTTGTCAATAGCACTTTGTTTTCTGGTCGGCAAATTATCCTTTATGTTCAAAGCTTCACATTTACACTGATTCAATTCCTTTAAAAGGACTTGAATACCTCGCTTAACATTAAAACCATGCAATTTGCTGTAAGTCTCCTCAACAGCTTCGTTTATATCTATGACATCCTCTCTTTTACAATTTCTGTGAACTGTTAACTTGCACGAGATGCAAAGTTCGATCATGTGACCTTTACAGAAATACTTAAATGGTTGTCCATGGTCCTTGCACAGTCGCATTTCAGTTGAATCAGATGTCAGGGAATGAGCAGTCGTTTTGTCCATGTGCCTGCTATCACCAACACTGTCGAATTCTTGTCCGCCTTCCGCCATAACTGTTTGTGTAAAATTCTATTACACTTGCTTTTGTAACGCGACGTCTGATTGGATAACGCCAAAAGATTGCGACAGTATATCCTGTTATTACCCAACCGTCTATATACGGAGTAATTGTCTATTCTTTGCTATGTCATGAGTCACTGAACTATTCCATCGGTCAATAAATATGACTATAGACTGGCACTATACCATGGGTCTGGTTTCCTGCTTCCCTGTTTAAAACACACAGGCGCTTATTATCATGCGCGACGACGATGCGCGTACGGTTCGTTTATGAAAGGAGACGTTATGCAACAATGGTGAAAATGAGGCATGGTTTGGCAACTTTAAACTCCAATAACTCCGTTGTTTATGGTAAGAAACATAAAGTGTGGGTACTCGTTTTCTTAGTTAGAACGAGCGGAAGATTTTGAGACCAACATTGAGCAGATTTGGTGAAATTTTTCGTTTTGCAACAAAACCGCATCTTCTACAGCAATTCCATTCAAAGAACGCTGCAAAGTATTTCATCAAATGGGTTGGGTAATAAAACAGTCATTTCATGCCTCGGTACCGTGGACGACCTGATGCACTATTGCACTCGGCCTTCGGCCTCGTGCAATAGTGCATCAGGTCGTCCACGGCACCTCGGGGTAATAGTTTTGACTATACTACAAACAGGCATGAAATAACTGTATAATATACTGTCGCAAATAGTTTGACGTCATTACTCAGCAGGCACACATTGTTGACTCAACATAGATTCAACATTGATTCAACACCATGACGTTGAGGCAACGTTGAATCAATATTGAGTCAACGATGTGTGCCTGCTAGGTAATTACAACATCGCATTTCGTTGGATGACGTGCCACTTTATGCGGCTTGCAGCTTAGTAATTTGAGACGAAACTGCAGAAGGGCATTAGAATAATGCGTTAGTATGGGGATAACCATATTCAAAATTTTCATTTGGGGTGTTGTCGTCGGATATTCAGTCGGAAATCACGTTTGACGGCTCCGCTCACGCGTCGCTGTAAAACTAAATTTCTGACCCTATATCCGACGATATACCTTTCCAAATGAAAATTTTGAATACTGTTATCCCCTAATATATCTATCTGTGTCTCTTATCTAGCAAAAATTTA
Source organism: Loripinus fragilis (assembly GCA_964019695.1). NCBI lineage: Eukaryota > Metazoa > Mollusca > Bivalvia > Lucinida > Lucinidae > Loripinus > Loripinus fragilis. The sequence continues at coordinate 93,998,851 of OZ026524.1, forward strand.
TGTCAAACTATTATCTTCTCAAAGGTACATGTAACAATATATCCAGTACAACCTTGAATATATAAATAAAACAACTTGATGCATTTTAAGCACCTATATCAACGTTTTCACGTGAATCCTTTACATGAATATATAGTCGCACAAATCACTAGACTGCTTTGCGTCTATTTCAAAATGGTCGACTGTGAAAGAGTCCACAAAATCACCTTACAGGTAATAAAAATAGAATTCTTTGAAATCGCTCACTACTTCACATGTATACTGAATACCAGAAGAAACTCCAGCGAATCATTTTCATCCCATTAACCGCCAGCCTGCAGATCTCGACTGAGTCACGAATATTGTCGTTTGGTTATTAGACCAACAACAAAATAATTACCCTAAATTTTCAAACAATTTACTGTAAATTAGGAAATTTTCGCAAGGGTTTTATTTTCGCGATGCGAAGTTTCGTGAAAATATTGGCGACATCACTCTGTCGTTTACTAATGTAGGTAAATCATGCATTAGTTGCAATTTTTTAACGTGTTGCATCTTCCCTATTTCAACAGCTAGAGAGAAAAAGAGATACCATTACATTAATGGATGCAACATTTAAAAATCAAATTCCAGGACTTTAGTTGTCACGGCAACCCATCACAGTAAGCCTCAAGCGTGCATCATGATCAACCATAGACTCGACACACCAACGTTGGTTTAAACAATATTCTAAGTACAATATTATAGAATACGATCTGACATTAAGCTGTGAGGCTTATTGTGGTCATCTCCATACACCAACGTCTTCCATGACGTCGCGTTACCGTTTTGCCTTAGCTTTTGAACCTAGCCTTATTGTCATCTGAAATGGGCGTTTCTCCTTGGCTGTAATAGGCTTTGACCCAATTATACCAAACAATGTTGTTTTCTATACCAGTCTTTGAATTTACAGAGCGCAGCAGTATTTTCGCTTGCTAAATATGATCTTTATGGTAACACACAGTGCATACCCTGAAGAGATGCTGCATATGATCTGGGTCTACATTGTTTGCAAATGTCCCAACTGAAGAACATTAGGCATAAAAGGGTCTATTTTGATCTTGTCAACACTATACATGTGTATTGTTCGCATTGAATGTTTAAGGTAGTAGTTGATTCTAATCTTGAAGTTCGTGTTGTGTTTTCAAAGTCTCTTTAGAATTTCTAAGTCTTGTAAATTTAAGCTACAACTTTCACAATTTTGTAATTTTATTAAATCTTCTTAAGTCCAACTAAAATACTTCTAGAAACTATCTATAACCCAAAGTTCCAAAACCTAACCATGGAGTCACGTGATAGAAGCTGATCACAGCGCCACCTAATGACATCATCACTAACCAATCATAATTCAAGTTTACTATAAAGCGCCCTCTACATAGACAAGCTTCCATTTATATCAACCAATCAGAAGATACAAAAGTGACTCATAACAGTTGCGCAATTTCCCAAAGGTCATATGACTAAATGTATTGCGCAATCCTGCCAATCAATGTCAGAATTTACATGATTTATTTATTGGGCTTACGTAATTTTACTTAACTAAGTAACATCTGTCATCGTAACCTTTCGAAAGTGTTAAAACATCCCATCAGAATTGACAGGCTAATAAATATGACTTTTGAGAAACAGTAACAAACTGGTGTCAGAATTCCCTATAAAAAGATAAACATGTCAATCACAGATGTCAACACCGCAACTGGCCGAACACCTGTGGTCATACTTGATTCATACTGTTCTGTGTGTTCAGAGTACTCCCAGAAGATGGTGTGAATCAAGTGAGAAAGAACATTTGGGCGTACTCCGTAGTTACTCTATGAATCAAGTATGCCAGAACATGTGCAGAAAAATAAACAAAAATGGCTATTCTTCTTCATGAACGACGAAAGTAGCAGTTCCGAATCTGATAGTGACTCAAAACAGGAAATTATCTTACTGGCACAATTCCTGTATATTTTGATTATAGTTATTTGTTTTAAAACTAATGTTTGTGGAAGTTTCTTTTCCATTCAGCCAGTTTTGTTTGACCACGTGACCTCTCTACTCCGACCACACCACCTCGGACGGTGGTGTACTCGGAACAGCTTCTGTACAGCTGTTCTCTGATACTTGATTGGAATTCTGCCTGTCCAGCGTAAAAAGCGTACTCCGAACAGGTGAATCAAGTACGACCCTGTGTCTTATCTAAACCAAGCATTCTACAAATATTGTAAATCCCCACAGGCAAATCACAATTACTGCGAACCCTCTCAGATGAAACCAGCAACTATTTAATAAATGTCTGGTGGCGAGGTGTGCAGTTCAGTTAGTGTAGTCATTATATCACCTATATACACAGTATGTAAACTGAAATAAACATCCTGTACTCGTTCCTCCTAGCTCTCGCCTTTTACATTATGAATTACAGCACTCGTGCGTAACCAGTTGTCGGAAATCGTGATGTGAGAGTTGTTGGTACAGCTGTAATTGCGAGGGCCCACCTATCAAAATTCATTTTTTCCATAGATCTTAGTAACTGTTACAGTTACAACCATGTAATCATGTATACATGTGATTGCCAATTCCACTAAAACCATCCAAACTGGCATTTAAGCTCGTTTTCAACACAGAACAGCTCTGATTGTGAGCAAGTCGTTTTTTAACAAAGCAAAATGCAAAGGCGGAAACCGTTAAAATCATGGAATAAAACGGAATAAAATAGATAAAATGGCTTTTCTAGCCTTGTTCGAATGTGTATTGTCTGTATCGCTAACAATATAAATCGAAACCTGTACATGTACCTAAATACACGCATTTTTCCGACTACTGGTTACGCACGAGTGCTGTTATTCATGTTTATAAGGCGAGAGCTAGGAGGAACGGTTACAGGATGTTTATTTCAGTTTACATACTGTGATATAGCCTCAAAACCAAAAGCTCACATTGTCACTACGTAATGACACCGTGAGCTTTTGTAGATAATATTAGGACCGAACTTCAAGCTCCTGTGATGACGTCTAGTTGTATTTCCAACGGCGTGATTTGACGATAGATTTTGCGACATCATTCCTAATTATCGAAAAAAATAAGGTATGATATTTCATGAGAATCGTCTGCCAGCAGACGTGTCTCATTAAATATCATGCCTTATTTGTTATTTTTGAAAAAGCAGCAAAATCCGTTGGAATTCATAGTTGGCGCTTTATGGGTGATGTTGACGTGATGTGCATTTGCTATTATCATTTTCTTTTGAGTGTGTACTTCTGTTTAAACTTTAGTTCCGGCTTTCAGTGGCGGATACAGAGGGGGTTCGTTTGAACTCCCCTCCTCGCCCCCCCCCCCCCCCCCGCCGTTTTCAAATTTCCTATGAAGATGAAATAATTTGATTTCAGTGAGACCAAATTATTTCATTTTCATGGAATATTGAAGAACAATTAGATAAAATCAGCATATGAACCCCCATTCAAGTAATCCTGAGTTCGTTTACGTCGTGGGCTTTTCCTTAGACACTCAGTATATCTTAACTATACGTATATCTTTATAACTGACATGTATCTCATCGCATGACAAGACGATATTGGTTTATAATGACGGACCCTCCAAAAACGACTTGAGCGCGATTGTAACAAGTTATTTCATACTCAGCAGTGAAATCAATGCATATCTAAAACAAATAAAAATGGTATTTCACAGAGTGGAGCGATATATGATATCAACCACTAGTGATTGATATCAGCCTATATTTTCACTAGTGATTGATATCACTTTTTTGGACTACCGGCCTCTTACTTTTTCATTCACTTAATGCAGCTCACTTCGAAAGTTCGAACGCCTATAACTTTCTTATTTGTGAACAAAAACATTAAGTGTGGGTAGGCATTTTCTTAGTTAGAACATGAGGAACATTTTGGTACCAAAATAATTCAGATTTGCTGAAAATTTTCGATTTTGCATTTTCAGCACCTCCCTCCCGCTTCAGTGAGTGAGGCAATGCATGCAACCTGTGTTACGTAACGTCATTAAACATTTATGGCGTTACTTATGACGTCACTTGTCTCGCATTTTGACGCTGTTTGTGTTTTAAAGTTCCATTGACTATAGATTGATCCAGGTATTCTGCCATAAATAGTTGTCTTGTTTTATATCAATGTGATTCGGCTTGAAGCATGGCTATATGATAAACCGTATATCTTCTAAAAAGTATAAAATAAAAAGAAAATTTACTTTTGTTTCAGTAAATACCAAATATAGGCTATGTCATCTCGTGAGTTGAAAAAACGAAATTTTCACTTGAGCTGCGCACTCGTGAAAATGCTTATGTTTTCAACACACTCGATGAAATATATTTGTTATTCACCTCAAAAAGTATATATTCTCAATAATTATATTCCTGCAGGCAAATGACGTCGAAACATCGTGTATCAACGTCAATGTGAAGTCATGACGTCGTATTGACGTTGATACGACGTTGTTTCATGCTAGGATGAATTTTATCACATGACGTCGCGTCTGGGAGTGATATATACACATTATCATAATAGTAACTTGATCTGGCGTACTGTATCACGTCGAGTGGATGAGGTCATACCATCGGATCACCCGAGACGCGTAGCGTCGAGGGTGATCCAATGGTATCGCCTCATCCACGAGACGTGATACTGTACGCCAGATCAAGTTACTATTTTGATAATATGTTTATTATATGCCTTTCCCCTGACATTCTTTCTGATTTTAAAACCTGTTTTGGTCTTTAATCCCGAAAATTGCGGGAATGTTTGCCATAACGTTACGTTTCTTGACGTCACGTCAACATGTTTTGCGTCTCTGGTTCCATGCTCGCAATTTACTTGCGTAACGTCGCCTCAAAAGCAGGTGGCCGACGTTAGCCTCGTTTTAAAGGATAGTGATATGGATTCAGAAAACCTCAGTTCGTTGATCCGGCTTTCTGTATCAGATGGCCAGAAAATAGACAGTTCTAAAATCGTATCAGCTGTAGGTATATAATAAACGCAATGTAATTAAATTTGTAAACCACTAGTGGTTTATCGATATACGGGAAACGTTATGACGTCCATAACAACGTTGCGTACATAATGGCAAAATTATAACGTTATTACGCCAGAAATGAGATTTCAAAGTATTAGTCATATGAAAAATAGAATCCAACATTCGTGCTCTTGTATTATTGAATTTATTAAACTCGTTGCGAAAAAGAGATAAAATGCTCGGCAAGCCTCGCATTTTATCTCTTTTCCCCAACTCGTTTAATAAATTTAATAAAACATGAGCACTCATGTAAGATCCTCTATTTATTTCTTAACATTTACCGTATCAAACGACCCGGATCTGACAGTAAGCTGACAAAGATATGATTATGTCGCACTAACCAGCCCCTTTAATGTATATTATAACCAGCCCCTTTAATGTATTTTATTATAAGGAACTACATGCACATGATTTGAGCCGTGGCATGAGATTTCCAACAAAGTGGCATCTTGACAAGTGTAGACTCAGACGAGCCTCTGCAGCCTCCTCTTAAGCTTAGAAACTCCAAATGGTGTTCAGTCAGTAGCTGAACAATCGTAGAATATTCAAGCTACTAGCAAAGGCTCTGATCAGACTGCGCGTTTGCGCAGGCTGATCTGAGACTTTGCTGGTCGCACATACCATATTTTTGGAAATCTCATGTCGTGGCTCATTTGTTGCTTGGGATCTGAACAGTTTGGGATATATCAAGCCTGGGTTGGGGCGCATTTGGGGAAAACTGAATGCATCTTATCATAAGGAACAATAATATACTATTTAGGGGCGGGGGTCTGAACTGTTTCTAAGATAGCAGGCATTTCATGAACTGGATGTGGTTAGGCATACCCCCGTGGATACCCCCGCGGATACCTGGTTCACGTTACTGAAAGCTCCTTGCCATCAGAAACTCTAATATATATGGTTTAGGATTGAGATCGCATGAAATGGAGGGTGGTGGATACCTCGGGAAACCCCCGATTTGCAGTTCATAAGTAACAATAGTATGCTCAACAGCAAAAGAAACGCATATTAACATACTTGGTATATTCTATAAAGTGACTGTTACATAATGATCTAATTATATGAAAGGTATCGATGATGTATGGAACAAGTGTATAAACAAATGAATCGCAAACGGTTAGCTCAATAGAATGTTATTAGTAAAGGGGCTTAATTCTGCGCATTATGAAATAATTCATAATTAACATGAGCTTCGAGATTTTGTGTAGTTGTTTGTTGTCATATTGAACAGACTATCCGAGGTCCCTTGCATCTACTTTTTATATTATGTACATTTAAAATCCCTGGTTCGGGTTCGTGGATGCAGTCATTGCCTGCGCAAGCGCGATACACAAAGAATCGACCTGTCTCATGATTTGGTGACGCACTCGGTAAACAAGTATGTCGCATGTACCCACAATGCTCAAATCAGACAGGTCAGTATTAGAAAAAATGCTCTCTATCGTAAGATAATCGCACGGTTCATACAGAAAATTATGAGTAAAATTCAGGGACCTTTCAAGGACTTCTAAAAGCCACTCCAACAGTTTTCAAGGACTTAAAGTTAATGAAAAATACTGATCTAAGTTTTAAATTTCTACTTCAGAAATGCTAGACTGAGATAATGGAGACATTTGTACTTGAAAATTAAAATAAAATTGTTGTGCCTATATTTGGTGCAGCATATGCTGCACCAAATAAAGGCACAGCAATTTTATACTGATTTAGGTCTCTATCAACAGTACTTACTCCTACAGAAAATAGTAGAATTCAAGGACTTTTCCGAAAGCTTTTGAGGGATTTTCCAGTACTTTTTAAGGCAGATTTAATTTTCAAGGACTTTTGAAGCAAGCCTTTCAAGTTCAAGTGCTTTTCTAGCCTGTGCGAACCGTGAATCGGACGCCGTCTCCTTTTAGTTCTCCAGATATAATTGCACTTTTGTCAGCACCATTAATAGGCCAGTATCCCCCAAAGGTACAAGTTGGCAATAATTAAAAACATATGGGAAGCTTGGACCCCACTTCCAGGGCCTAATGCCAGCTACGTACTGGCTCATATTAGATTGCATAATTTTTATTTGTCATCACTATTTACCCACATTTTATGTGTTTGAGATTATATTTGATTTTTGTTTGATTTGACTCTTTATGTCCCAGTCAACAATTTTTCAGTGATTTCGGGACAGGTCTTCCTGGGTTGAACCAGTACCAAGCATGGATTAACGTGTCTCGCTCAAGGACACAATGCAGTGACGCCGGTGAGGCTCGAACCCGCAATCTCTCGGTCTCGGATCAAGCACTCTACCACTGAGCCACTGCGCTCCCTAGATGAAAATTGAGACTGAGAAAATGGTGAGTTTGGGTTAGGTACGTGGCATGGAGAGCGGAGGCTAGAGAAGAATTTTCAAATGAAAATCAAATCAGATTATAATCAAAAAATCAAAGATAAAGATTAGTAATTCATTTGTTTACTGCTTCTTTTGGACTTTTAAATGAGTGGAGCAAATTCATAACCCCTTTCACTCCCCACCCCTTCAACAAACACCAGGTTAACAAATAACTGAGCCGCGACATGAAATTTCCAACAATGTGGTTTGTTATATGACTCCTATAAAAGACCTCCTCTGATTGACTGAAACTAGCTTGCACTGGTTGTGACAGATCATGATGTCAAACAGTGATGAGCTAAAGACAGCTTAACAAGTGTTGTCAGTCTTGACAGAGAGCTAAAAATAGATTGAACTAAATCTAGCCCAGAGGCGAGTTCAATAATGCGAGTGCTCGCCGAGCGCTCGTTGATTGGTACCTATCTTTATCCATAATGTGTAAAGCCTGGCATCAGTACAACGAGCGCCCGAGAGCGCTCGCATTATTGAACTTGCCTCTGGTAACATTATACAATTGATGCATTCTTTTGAGGTTAACATCAGGATTTGTCAACCCGAGAACAGTGATGTTCACCGAGGCGAAGCCGAGGTGAACATCACTTTCGAGGGTTGACTAATCCTGATGTTAACCTCAAAAGAATGCACCAATTGTTTTGTTATATGACACTGTCTCTCTTTTATTTTCATATTTATAAATTTACTCAAGTCAGATGTTCCTAGGAAGATTATTTCAACAATATACTTCCCAAATTTCTGCAACTCTTATGAGATAAGCAAAATAATTGCATTTTAAACATTATATGCCTAGCGTCCTTTTTTTGGGGACATAGGCAAAAAGTGCAGACCCAGGTCAGACGCCACAGAATGCGGCGTCTGATCAGGGTCTCCACTGTTTGCTTGCAAATTTTTCCTATTAAAACTTGAATAAAAATGAAAAATACCACCTAACACCCCTTAAAACAGAAATGGACTGTGCCAACTAATAACGGTGTGAAATTCCATTCGGCATAAATGGGTTAAATGCTGTACAAATTCTGAATTGAAACAGTTTACCTGTGAAATATACATAAGAAATCAGTCAGTGTTGCAATATCTATTTTTAGCTCTCAGGTAGCAGTGACAAATCTTAATGTCACCTGGGCTAGATTTAGTCCAATCTATTTTTAGCTCTCTGTCAGTAATGTTACCTGTCTTTGGCTCATCACTGTTTGACATCAAGATTTGTCACAACCAGTGCAAGCTAGTTTCAGCCAATCAGAGGAGGTATTTTATAGGAGTCATATAACAATGCTTTTTGTTAGTCCTAACAGAGAGCTAAAAATAGACATTGAAATGCTGACTGGTCTCTTATGTATATTTCACAGGTAAAATGTTTGTTCATTTTATGAGAACAGCATTTAACCCATTTATTCCGAATGGAATTTCCCATCGTTATCAATTGGAACAGTCCATTTCTGTTTTAAGGGATGTTAGGTGGTATTTTTCATTTTTATTCAAGTTTTAATAGAAAATTGTGCAAGCAAACAGTGGAGACCCTGATCAGACACCGCATTCTGTGGCATCTGATCTGGCTCTATGCTATTTGCCTATGTCCCACATAAAGGACGCTAGGCATATATGGGTTAAAATGCAATTATTTTGCCTATATCATAAGAGTTGCAGAAATTTGGGAAGTAGATTGTTGAAATAATCTTCCTGGTGAAAGTGCACAAGGAACATCTGACTTGGGTAAATTTATAACTATGAAAACACTTTAAATAAAACTAGGAAAAGAGAGACAGTGTCATATAACAAAACAATTGGTGCATTCTTTTTCGGTTAACATCAGGATAAGTCAACCCTCGAAAGTGATGTTCACCGCGGCTTCGCCTCAAAAGAATGCATCAATTGTATAATGTGCGACCAGCAAAGGCTCAGACCAGCCTGTACATACGCGCAGTCTGATCAGAGCCTTTGCTAGTCGCTTGCATATTTCTATGATTGTTAAGCTACTGACGGAACATATTTTGGAGTTTCTAAGCTTAAAAGTGGCTTCACAGGCTTGTCTGAGTCTACACTTGTCATAATGCCATATTGTTGGAAATCACCGTTTAAGACGGTCTGCAGCATAAGCCACTGGGAAGCTTAAATGCATTTTACTGGACCAAATCTTCGCCCTAGATTTTGTTGTTGTAAAAACACAATACTTGTTTAGCTCGTATTGATGCTTCCTAACTTATGCAATGTAGCATCACAGAGAAACAATCTAATCAAATTAACACACTATGACGAAACACAGAAAAGGACTCATGACTCACCGATAGTCGGAGCTACTGCAGTGCCAACCAAAAGTGACAGTGAAGTATATTTTGTATACAATTGCTAAGTATAACACTATCGTGTAAACTTCACTTGAACTAACGCTCGAAAGATCGCTTGTGTTTTAATCATGTCCTGCGGATAGGATTTATAAACACGTGATTTATCGATACTTAGTCCCTAATAACTTTGTAAACAAAACATGTCGTCACTGTCACTCTTGGCTGGCAGGACAGTAAAGAAAACTTCAAGTTGAGCCACTGTAGGCCCAGTCAAAGACAACCGATTAAGGCCAGAATTTTTTTATTAGTTGATTTACGGGAATTTTTTTTTTCAGATTTAGGGTCGGAGGGACAGGAAAAAAGATCTGAATTGACCAGTTGACTGTTTCTTGGTCATTTTAAGAGCGTTTCCTATCTTTTTTTGGAAACGATGTTTTCTCAAAACATCTGTTTCCAATGGTATCATATACACAAAATACACAAAAAATCCCCATACCATCGAACCCCCGTTCAGCATTGCTACCCAGTCCGCTACCTAGACCGTTACAGCCTGTGTAAGTCGCTGGGAACCAAATGGCCTTAATGCAAACAACCCTTGTCCTGCTGCTAGACAAAAACAATATTGGTATTTTATTAGTTTGTTGCGGTTTTCAGCTCTGAAATGTAAACCCAATGGTCAGAAAAACGTTGTTGTGCTTGAAAACTTGATTATTGAAAGCTTACATATGATTGAAACAGAATTATAAGTTTATTTGTACATCAAACGGAGAGGGTCTCAATGGGGTACCTTAATCAAAGCACTGAGGGTACTGATGGAAACGATGTCTAGTGATTTTAGTTCTTGTAGGCTAAGCAGAGTGCATTTTTGTAGATGATATTTTAGGAATATTTGATTTTGTATATTGTATATTTTTCTGACCAATGATGAAGGAAAAGTTTGATATGATTTCTATTTTTAGTTTTTAGTTTTAGCATAACAGAATTTTGAAGGGGCATGCGACAAAATATCAATCTTATCATTTCAAACATGGGCTGGTATGTCTTTAAACCCTATTTCACTTTTAAGCTCTGGTTGCCATTTTGTTATGTGGGATCAAAAATAGTAAGTGAGTATGATCAGGAAATACCACAATCACAAACCGCAGACAACCCCGTGGTACTGGGAGGGGAGCTGCTCAACCATCACAAGACACCAGGAAGACAAATTAAGCAAAGCAACCAGCTCTCTCTCTCTCTCTCTCTCTCTTCCCAATCAAGATGATTATAATACTAGAATGGACATAAAGTAACGTACAACATAACATAGAACAATTACAGACTCCCACAATGGGAGTAACACTAAACAAAAAGTCAACAACAACAGAACCACCGCCTTAGAACGGACAGCAGCCTAAACCACCGGGGGGCTTAAATGCATTTTACTGGTACCAAACCTTTTGCCCATGTTTAGCAGAGGGCATTATGCCGAATACATCACTGAAATTATTTTAAGAGTTTGGATTACTGGTTAAGAAGTTTAGATTTCTTTTTAGATTTTCCATTCGGTTCATTGTTGCCCTATTTTGAGGGTAATGCGATGAATTATTGCAAGCAGGAAACAATGGTTAAGGAAAGGTGGTTTATAGCCATTTCCTTTTGCCTAGCTCTTGATAACATTTTGTTCAGTGGAGCAACCCGTTAACATTTTGCTAACATAGACTTGCATTATAATTGCCTAAAAATTCCAACAAGGGCAATAACTAAAGTTTTAAGGGTCGATTTTGACGAAACTTATAGGATATCAGAGTACTTGATACTTATTGTGTACCAAATATGTATCAAATCTGACCAGTAGTTCTGAGATGTGGATGGACAAAAATGCGACGGATGGACGACGCCAAAACTATATCCCTCCAACTTTGTCAGGGATTATTAGATATCAGCATAGCTACATACCTAAAAAGCTTTTAATATGTTATGTGTTCTGATAATTTTTATCACCTGGTAAAATATCTTGTTTGAGTTTACGTTAATTTCTCTGTCAAATGTCTCAAATTTGTTCCAAAATGTTCGCTTTTCCATTTTTTAGCTCATTTTGATGTCCGTTTTTGGTAACCATAGCAAAGATAAACGTCAATTTAAAAGTTTTACTTTTAAACTTGGTATATTGTTCTAATAAACCAATAAGAACAAAATGGTGAAAAGCATTTTTTAGCCCATATGTGGGCCAAAATAGCCCCCCCCCCCCCCTGATGCATGTAGCTCTTTGGCAATATTAACTGTGTATATCTGGCATATAGTATAGATATAAAAAGAAGATTTATAGATGGTAAACTTAGGTTTCATTAAGAACATTGACAATAAAAAGTAAAAAAAGCACTTAAAAATAAAAAGAGCAAAAAAAGAGCCATGACATGTGATTTCCAAAATGTGGCATTTTGACAAGTGTAAACTTAAGCGTTGCATCGATGATCAATTATAATCACCAATCATAATCGATGATCACTCAAAAACTTCGTTTGATTGTGTTTTGGTAATAATCGATGATAATTGAAAAACATCACACTTGATCCAATTTTAAGCTCCTATTCTAAATATGCAACTTTGCTACAAGGAATAGCAGTTAAATGGAGAGTTAAATGGAGTTTGCTGTCAGGACCAGTTGTGGTATTGGCTACTAGCACAAAGGCTCTGATCAGACTTGACCCGAACCTTTGCCTGTCACAGGAAATCTCATGTCACCTAATTCCTTGAATTATACCGAAATCAGCATTTGTAATTTGTAATATTCTTACAACCACCAGGTTGAGTTTTGTTCATAATGGCACAGAGTATGCTCAAATAGCAAAGGTACAAGCAACAGCAAATTGTTAAGGGGTTCTTGCATGGTATGGGAAATTAACATGGGAGTCTGCCCACTCTTGGATTTTGAAAATATTATGTTATTTAATTGTCTGGGGTAAAACTTTAATATTTATGGTGCGTTTGAGTTTTTATGCAATTCCATTGCTAATTCATGACGTCATGAATGATATCACTATAATACCTTAGGGTACCCAGTTATAATCATTTCTAAAGTAATTGACATATCATGTAACAGGCGGAGAAATGTTTAAATAAATAGCTATATCATTGATAAGTTTGATGTTACTTAAAATGGCTTTGTATGTATTAGGATATTGGGTGGATATTCATTTTTATAACATGGTACCCCAATTTTCGACTGTATATTTTGTATTCAGTCAAATTTGGAATTAACATTTTTACAGGTTGCGGTCTTTGTCAAGATACCATTTCAATATATAAACTATCCATATATGTTAAGAATGTGTAGACCAAATTTCATGAAATTCAAGGACCGGTAACATATCTTTTTAACTTGATGTAAATACATGGCCCTAAGTCATCGAAATGTAAAAAGTTCAATAATTATGTTTCAGTGCAAAACATTCTTGAATACTTGCTTAGTTTGAATCATCATGCTAGTACGTTTATTGGTAGAAGTTGATATGTTCAGTGTTTTCCCCTATTATGGATTGGAAAAAGAAAAAAAACATATTCTTTGATATTAAGTGCCACGATTCTTATTTAATGAAGTGCTTACACAATAAGATTAGCCAAGATGATACAATATGTTGACACCTGTACTTAACACATCTAGTTTCTAACATTAAAACCACATCTAGCCAATATTACACTTAACATGTAACATTATTAAGAATTTTAATTCATACAGAAGAGAAACCTTATGACAAGTCAGTTCATACAGGAGAAGAACCTTATATCTATGATTTTATAATTGTAAGACTCTTTAACAAACCTGCTTCACAAAAAATACCCCCCTGTCAAACCTATTGATTAAAATTAACCATTTTGGTCACAGATAACTCTTGGCTTCAAAGGTATTGCTAATTTAATGCTTAAATCTTCTCTGTTCATTCTGTTTTGTGAAACTGATGCTGATTTTCATCAAATACCAACACTTATCCTTCAGCTGGCTGTATATTCTAGGCATACAGTTTTGTTTCTGGACCTGACTTATTCATGTAGAACACTGTTTTATGATACCTTTGATAAGACTCTGTTACGCGTTATCCTGGTCACGGCACCAAAATATGTTTCCTCTAGTTTAGTTGGGATGTAAAGGAAATATTAAGTCTTCTTGTTTTCACATGTTTATTGTTAGGATATTAAGTTTCTTAAACAATACCATGCAGGACTTGAGGAAGTGATACACTTTGTCTTGGCCCCATAGTGCCATGACACAGGTCCATGACCTTCGGCATTTCTGACCATTGAATCATTTAAATTGTCTAAACATGTCTTTCTTTAAGAAAAGTGGAAGTAGATTAAAAAAACAACCTCCTTATGTCGAGTTTTTGATTCATTTGACCTATACCCATAAGAGGTAGAAAATGACAAAGTTACCGGTTTTGGATTTTGATGATATTTGGATCAGATCAGCAGTAAATATGTGGCATGTTTTGTGATAATATGATATCTTGACAAAGACTAGAACATATCCATCTTTGAATTGAATGTTGAATGTTTTGTTAATTTTTGAAAAAAATATTGAAATTTTACAATCACTTCTTCTGAAAACGTAAACCATAATTTATCCAAATGGTTTCGTGGTATTAAAATAATGTCTATGGTATTTTGGATTCAATCTAGATGACAAATTATAGAAATAAACAAAACTATAGATTTAGGACATGGAAAGTTAGAGACAGGTACCACCTCAAAGGTGGGGTACGTCAGGGTTGCTTCCTAAGCCTTTTCCTTAACTATCTAATTCGATAAATACATTTTCATAGTTCGTATATAATGAGTTATTGATATGCAAAGTTTGAAGAAAATCCATGCGTGAGCACAGATGAAAGTACCCCTTTGCAAGCAATTTAATGACAAAATTTTTAAACAATATAATATCTAGTTTCAGCGACTATTTAGACTTCTTACAGATCAAACATAATATGGAGTTTGTCAAAAAGCAAGTAAAGCATTTTCACATGCTTCTGCAAAATATACTGTTTGGTTTTTTGTTTGATTTGATTCTTTACGTCCCATCAACAATCTTTCTGTTATAAAGGGACAGGTCTTCCTGGGTTGAAACCAGTTCTAAGCTAGGATAAATGTGTCTTGCGCAAGGACACAGTGCAGTGACGCTGTTGAGGCTCGAGTCTGGGCCCCTTCATCTCGAGTCAAGCACTCTACCACTGAGCCACTGCATATACATATCTTTAACAAACATGCACTTTGTTTGTAAAAAAATCAACTCATTGTGCTACCAATGTTTATTTTGAAAACAAGGCTGTGACTCTCGGTGGGTGAAATTATTCTGGACTTCAAAACTATATGCAATGACACAATGACAATACATGCGTTACCTCAGACCTACATACAATGACTAGAAACATGTATACAATCTATACATAAACTCAACTATCGTATGACAGTACTGTTATTCAGTAGATAACATCATGTTATACAAAGTAGATCTTGCACAAAAGATTATTGCATAGAGTTTAATATCAAGTTTGTGCAAATGTGAATAAAGCATTTTCACACATTTTCTTTACTTGGCATATGCAAAATATACTTATCTATAATGAACATACACTTTGCTGAGAAAAATTCTAATCCATGTGCTACCTATGGTTATCTTATGACACAATGATGTGACGCTTGATGGGTGCAATTATCTACTTCAGAACTATATGCAAAGACACATTGACTATACATTATTTCAGACCTATATGAAATGACTAGAAACATTCATACAATCTATACATAAATTTAACTGTCATATGACATTACTGTTATTCAGTAGATAACATCATGTCATACATAGTGGCTCTTACAGAAGTGATCATTTCATGAGAAATTTTAAAAAAAGTTATTGCTTTACTTCAAAGAGTGTTTAAGAGTGTATAGAGTCAAAGAGACTCTATGATGGTTCCGACTTAAAGACTTATCTATTGATGAGATGATAGGGGCCTGATACTTTGGCTGTTTGTCGGGCCCACTGGGGTTTACCTGTTGGATTTCTTTTGCTCCAGTATTCAGTTTTATTTACTGTTGAGTCCTTATCTTTGCTTTATCTCCTTGTTATATCTTGATTTATATGTTTTAGGAGATGATGCATTGATAAGTTAGGGGTCTTTCATGCAAACCAAATATCTATGTGTCTTGATCCACATCTGAATTAAGGGTGAGGTTGGCGCCGTTAAACCGGTTTAAGCCCTCCAGTAAAATATTTTACTGACCGTTCCAAGGCGGTACTTCTTTTGTGGATCTTTTGTTTTTTGTTCTGTCTTGTGTTTGCTATGTCTTTGTGCGCATCTGTTTATATGTGCTTTGCGGTCACCTGCTGGGAAAGGACTGACCTCTTGACTCTCGTTTGTTGTGTCTTACTGTGAGTTTGTCACTCTCCCATTGGTATCCTGGGTCAGGTGTGGTACTTGATTGTATTGATTCCTGATCTTTGCACCCTTACTTACTTTTATTCCAAATGTGTTTCTTGTCACCAAAGAGTTATTTAACTTCTGGCTATGACATTATTTTTTGACATGATTTGTTTGTTTAATTTGATTCTTTACGTCCCATCAACAATATTTCAGTTAAACAGGGACGGGTCTTCCTTGGTTGAACCAGCACTAAGCTAGGATAAATGCGTCTTGCTCAAGGACCACGACGCAGTGACGCCGGTGAATCTTGAACCCTCAGTCTCGAGTCAAGCACTCTACCACTGAGCCTCTGCGCTCCCTTTTTGACATGATGTATTCCACTGAATAACAGTAACATCAAATGAAAAAATAATGTTATGGCCACAGGTTGCATAATTTTGATACAAAGAAGTTATGTTAATAACAAAGTAAATTTTCTTTGAAATAAACCAGCTTTGGAGGTGTTAATTTCGCAATAGTTCATATGATGAGAGAATCTTCCATTTGTGCCCATTTCAAATCATTTTTTTAAAACTATCCAAAGGCTGTCTAAACTGATTGACTTAAGCTTTAAGTATTTGGTCAACATTATTCAGTCTAGTCAGACTCCTCCCACAGAGGAACGCAAAGAAAAGAATATACTTCCTGGCCCCCATCTCTCAATAAAGTTTGTTTGTTTTGTTGCTTTACGTCCCAAGTCAACAGCTATGGTCATTGCGGGACGGTCAGTTCACCTAACCACACTTTTTCCTGGGCAAGCTTGAACAAGCAGTTAACCAGTACTTCGTGCACATACTTTCGCTTGTAACTGACAAACAATAAAGTTTGACAAGTAAATTTAATCCTGCCAACAATAAAGGAACCATCTCTCAGAAACCTTCAGCAGAAAATAAAATGCCCCACTCTACCACCTTGTTATGAAATGATAACTTGTGTAAGACCCTCTATAAAATACATAGAACAAATCAGAACGAATGGAATAAGAGACCCTATTTCTGCTTGTTAAAGTACCATCAGCACATCAAAGAACAAACGTAAGAGTCCCTGTCAAGGCTAGTCACCAAGTCATTTTCTATTTCATCCTTGCTGGGAATCTATCTTAATATATTATCCCAAGGAATCCTAGTTAGTTGGATTTTATAATACGGTAAATCTTGTATTAGTTCGTACACTCGAATAGTTCGTTAAATGTCATGTATTAGTTCGTACACTAGTCATTTTTTATATGCAATTCTATTAGTTCGTACACAACGTTTTTTTCTTCTTCATTGGTGCTTGTTTTTAATCAGCGTGGCTGTGTACGATATGTTCCTGTTAACTTTCGCGTGCTTACACCAAACAGACCTTTTCGTCTGTCAATCTAACGACTTCGGTCGCTAACGTAAATCCAGCATTGACGTCGCATGTGAATAACATTAAAATTTGTTTTCTGAAAATCGAGCGAATGCTAATTTACACGCCCTATATCGCCGATGCGTCGGAGATATATTCTGTACGGTCATTACAAAAAGTGTCTTTAGAATAATGGATAGTTACATTTTACTTCTGTGTCATATATCTTTTATAATCGGACACCCAAGCCGCGTGCGACCCGGAAAGCATTTTTATACTTGTGCAGCTCGGACCCGACACGAAATCAACTTGCGCGGTGCCTCATATAAACTGGTACAGAATATTTCGTAAATAGCCTGCTGGTACTTATGACAAGGCCCAGGAGAGCATGTGCGTTTGCGCAATCTCATCAGGGTCCCGCTGCTCACTTACATAAAGTTTGAAGTGGATGAAGACTCAGCATGCTCAGACCAAATCAAATTCTAGATATCTACGTACGTTTTGTTTTATATAGTTGAATATCAATTTCGGTTTTCTGAGCGTAAATAACTCAATAAATGTAGTAATAACGGCTTTTCCTGTAGGTTCAAACAAATGGAACATTTTAACAAATTGTTTAGCCGATCGTGGCGTGTCTTGCTGTCCTCATGAAACTACATACGGAAGGTCCTGAGAGTTCATGATTACCGAGATAGTGTACGCACAGACGCACAAACCGAGCATAATTTGATTGTATCATGATTCTAGGTCTTGATGAATGGTATTTCCATGAAATAAGCCAGTTCATGAGATTATGGTACCTATCGCATATGCGAGCAGCGAAGGCTCAGACGAGCCTGTGCATCTGCGGAAAATCGTCAGCGCCTTCAGGCTTAACTGCGAGCATAGAAGGAATGTAGATGAAGGTACGTTCATTAATTTAGGATAATAGCCCCACTAGGTGGCTGTGAATTTGAAAACAGGAAGAATTCGCTTTATTTTAACCACCACACATCTATTGATGTATGTATCCCGACTTTCAATATATTAGTTTTCATGAACAGTCAGACCGTGTGTCTTTTTTGGAAGGAAAAGTCGGCCAATATGGATGTATTTTCCTTCCATTTAGTTTTATTTTTACAGAAAATTGGAAGGTCTTTATAACATCCATCTTAATGAAAACAGCAAAAGACCTTGAGATCATCCGCGGTGACATACATATCAGAATTTGCAAACATCCTTACCACACGTCTGTAGATGTTTTACCCCGACTTTGTTGTATGAGACCAACAAAGTCGCAGATCAGCCTGGGTACCGCACATTCTTATCAGCGCCTTTGTTATGAATACAAACATTAAACATTTTGTCGGGCCTGGTCTGGGTCAAACCTGTCTGCTAATAATATCAGCCGCAGACATGAAGATCAAATCCGCCGCTTTCATGCCACGTGCTGCTTTAAGAGTTGGGTAGCACGTGGTGCATTGGCGCATAAAAGCGGACTTCGCATATAAAATTGCTCAGCTGCATGCGCGGATCCAGAAAGGGGTCCAACTTTGACAACTTTTTTTTAATTGATGATGGGAGAGAGGGTCCAAACACCACTATATGCGGGTCATCATTGGCCCGCCAGCGAAACACCATTTAAATGGCGTTTCGCTGGCGTGCCGCTGATGGCCCAACATCGAATGCTGGCTTGGTAGCTTTGTGATTTTAAATGGAACCGGACCAGTATGCTAAGAAAACCTATTTTCCAGGGGTGGGGTCTGTCCCCCTCTGGATCCGCCCATGAGCTATCTGGCATGAAAAGACAATTTCTGTAAACTCATCACTTTCGCTCATTGCGATCGCGTACACGTTCGCAAACATGTAATATAAATTTACTTTACAAATTCAAACTATCAATGCCCCACAATTTTATCAAATGGCGGGCGACAGCCAGAACTCCTTTTTTTAAATTTCCAGTGGGTGCATAAAAGGCCTCGATACACCGTCACAAAACCGAAAAATCGCACCGGAAATTCACTTTTTTTCTTAACGACGTGAAGAGCATTAGACGCTAGTAGGCAAAGATGAGCCTGTGCATCCAACACTGTTGACTTTACGGTAGTATCATGCGCGGATCCAGGAATTCAGTTTTGTCATGGCGGGGGGGGGGGGGGGGGGGGGTAGGGGGCTCCAGGCTCAACTGACAGAGAAAAAACACTCTGATAACGTTTTCTTAGGCATCAGCCTTTTACAATTTTACAGAGGGGTCCGAATAATTTATTTTAAGGAAAACTATAATTTTTTAAGGTTACAGAGGGGGTCTATGATTTTTCAGGGGAGGGGGGTCCAAATTTTTCCAAGGGGTGTGGGGTCCAAATGCTAATTTCAATTGAAACCTATAGAATTTGTGATTTTCCAGGTGGTCCGGGCCCCCCATACCCCTCTGGATCCGCGCATGCGTATGATAGATCCACTTGCGATATCCAAATTTTCAAGTCAACAGTAAAGCCAATCCCGAAGGACAGGGTTTTTTGTCATGCAATTGTTCATTTTCCATTCCCGGAGCATCTAGTGACACCTCAAAACATGATGAGGTATATGATTCTGCAATATGTTAGTGGAACCTCGGACCCTGGGCCGAGTTGAGACACAGTGATTATCGCGACTTTTAGTCAACTATTGATGGTTTCAGTTTTTCATTATATTATGTATATAAGACTAGGCCTTGATTTCTGGCATCAGTTTTAGAAAAACGGGCTGTCCAATGTTGTCAAATAACATTCATGCTAGATACATTACCATAACATACCATGCATAAGCTGGGTGCTTAAGATCAAGCAACATACTCGCTGGAAGAATGTGTTTAATGGTAAAAAAATACAGTTCAAACGTTAATAATCAGATCTTAGAATAAATCTACATGGATATTCTCGAGAAGTTCAAAATGGAAGCATGCAGTGTGCAAGAACACATACAATAATATGGCTAAACAACCGCCAGCTTTTTTGAAAAGCTAATACTTGTGTAAATCTACTCGATGATGATATTGTTGCGCGAAACGAAACGAAAGTTAAGGTGTATTTATTTTATTATTATTATTCGTTTCTGTCTATCGACAGTGTCTTTTCATGCAATTGACTTAATTTCAAATGCCACTGCTATCATTCTGTCCATAAAAACTTATACCTAGCGCACTATATTTTTAGAACTATTTTAGTGGTGGTCAGGTTCATAAAGGGCGGGAAAACATTAGCAATCCACAAGAAAACGTGTCTTCTTCACGTTTATGACAAAAGGACAGGGCTGCGTTTATTGTCCGTCTCGTAATGTTTGAAAGCAAAGAAAAGTATAATGACAAAAAACGATTGCAAGATATTATGCTTTTAACTGCAATATCTGGCTGCATCATAGATATTGCAAACGGTTCTTCGTCGTACAAGAGCAGGTTTTCTCATGCTAAGGCATTGTTTTTCTGAAGCCCGTTTGAGGCATCCAATGGGGTTTACTGATTTGCGAATTTGTCCCAAATTTTTACCAATAAGCGTCTTCATAAAACTCATTTTTACCAGTAAGCACATTCAGCATTACAAAATATTTTTTTTTATCACTGATTTCTCTTAAATTAAACTGATTAAAGCGTAATTTTAACAAACGAAACACTGATTTTTAAGGTACCCCGTTGGGACCCTCTCCATTTGATGTACAAATAAACTTATAATTCTGTTTCAATCATATGTAAGCTTTCAATAATCAAGTTTTCAATCACAACAACGTTTTTCTGACCGTTTGGTTTACATTTCAGAGCTGAAAACCGCAACAAACTAATAAAATACCAATATTGTTTTTGTCTAGCAGCAGGACAAGGGTTGTTTGCATTAAGGTCATTTGGTTCCCAGCGACTTACACAGGCTGTAACGGTCTAGGTAGCGGACTGGGTAGCAATGTTGAACGGGGGGTTCGATGGTATGGGGATTTTGTGTGTATTTTGTGTATATGATACCATTGGAAACAGATGTTTTGAGAAAACATCGTTTCCATAACTCAGTGTTTCGTTTGTTAAAATTACGCTTTAATCAGTTTAATTTAAGAGAAATCAGTGATAAAAAAATTATTTTGTAATGCTGAATGTGCTTACTGGTAAAAATGTGTTTTATGAAGACGCTAATTGGTAAAAACTTGGGACAAATTCGCAAATCAGTAAACCCCATTGGATGCCTCAAACGAGCGTCAGAAAACAATGCCTTAGCATGAGAAAACCTGCTCTTGTACGACGAAGAACCGTTTGCAATATCTATGATGCAGCCAGATATTGCAGTTAAAAGCACAATATCTTGCAATCGTTTTTTATCATTATACTTTTATTTGCCTTTAATCATTACGAGACGGACAATAAACGCAGCCCTGTCCTTTTGTCATAAACGTGAAGAAGACACGTTTTCTTGTGGATTGCTAATGTTTTCCCGCCCTTTATGAACCTGACCGCCACTAAAATAGTTCTAAAAATATAGTGCGCTAGATATAAGTTTTTATGGACAGAATGATAGCAGTGGCGTTTGAACTTAAGTCAATTGCATGAAAAGACACTGTCGATAGACAGAAACGAATAATAATAATAAAATAAATACACCTTAACTTTCGTTTCGTTTCGCGCAACAATATCATCATCGAGTAGATTTACACAAGTATTAGCTTTTCAAAAAAGCTGCCGGTTGTTTAGCCATATTATTGTATGTGTTCTTGCACACTGCATGCTTCCATTTTGAGCTTCTCGAGCATATCCATGTAGATTCGTTCTAAGATCTGATTATTAACGTTTGAACTGTATTTTTTTTTACCATTAAACACATTCTTCCAGCGAGTATGTTGCTTGATCTTAAGCACCCAGCTTATGCATGGTATGTTATGGTAATGTATCTAGCATGAACGTTATTTGACAACATTGGACAGCCCGTTTTTCTAAAACTGATGCCAGAAATCAAGGCCTAGTCTTATATACATAATGAAAGACTGAAACCATCAATAGTTGATTAAAAGTCGCGATAATCACTGTGTCTCAACTCGGACCAGGGTCCGAGGTCTCAACATTTGTTTTCCACCAACATATTGCAGAATCATATACCTCATCATGTTTTGAGGTGTCACTAGATGCTCCGGGAATGGAAAATGAACAATTGCATGAAAAAAAGCCTGTCCTTTGGGATTGGCTTTACTGTTGACTTGAAAATTTGGATATCGCAAGTGGATCTATCATACACATGCGCGGATCCAGAGGGGTATGGGGGCCCGGACCACCTGGAAAATCACAAATTCTATAGGTTTCAATTGAAATTAGCATTTGGACCCCACACCCCCTGGTAAAAATTGGACCCCCCTCCCCTGAAAAATCATAGACCCCCACTGGAACCTTAAAAAATTATAGTTTTCCTTAAAATAAATTATTGGACCCCTCTGTAAAATTGTAAAAGGCTGATGTCTAAGAAAACGTTATCAGAGTGTTTTTTCTCTGTCAGTTGAGCCTGGAGCCCCCTACCCCCCCCCCCCCCCCCCCATGACAAAAATTCCTGGATCCGCGCAAGATACTACCGTAAAGTCAACAGTGTTGGATGCACAGGCTCATCTTTTCCTACTAGCGTCTAATGCTCTTCACGTCGTTAAGAAAAAAAGTGAATTTCCGGTGCGATTTTTCGGTTTTGTGACGGTGTATCGAGGCCTTTTATGCACCCACTGGAAATTTAAAAAAAGGAGTTCTGGCTGTCGCCCGCCATTTGATAAAATTGTGGGGCATTGATAGTTTGAATTTGTAAAGTAAATTTCCGAGATCCAAAACAATTTATATTACATGTTTGCGAACGTGTACGCGATCGCAATGAGCGAAAGTGATGAGTTTACAGCAATTGTCTTTTCATGCCAGATAGCTCATGGGCGGATCCAGAGGGGGACAGACCCCACCCCTGAAAAATAGGGTTTCTTAGCATACTGGTCCGGTTCCCTTTAAAATCACAAAGCTACCAAGCCAGCATTCGATGTTGGGCCATCAGCGGCACGCCAGCGAAACGCCATTTAAATGGTGTTTTGCTGGCGGGCCAATGATGACCCGCATATAGTGGTGTTTGGATCCTCTCTCCCATCATCAATTAAAAAAAAGTTGTCAAAGTTGGACCCCTTTCTGGATCCGCGCATGCAGCTGAGCAATTATGTTTTATGTGCGAAGTCCGCTTTTATGTGCCAATGCACCACGTGCTACCCAACTCTTAAAACACCACGTGGCATGAAAGCGGCGGATTTGATCTTCATGTCTGCGGCTGATATTATTAGCAGACAGGTTTGACCCAGACCAGGCCCGACAAAATGTTTAATGTTTGTATTCATAACAAAGGCGCTGATAAGAATGTGCGGTACCCAGGCTGATCTGCGACTTTGTTGGTCTCATACAACAAAGTCGGGGTAAAACATCTACAGACGTGTGGTAAGGATGTTTGCAAATTCTGATATGTATGTCACCGCGGATGATCTCAAGGTCTTTTGCTGTTTTCATTAAGATGGATGTTATAAAGACCTTCCAATTTTCTGTAAAAAAACTAAATGGAAGGAAAATCCATCCATATTGGAAGACTTTTCCTTCCAAAAAAGACACACGGTCTGACTGTTCATGAAAACTAATATATTGAAAGTCGGGATACATACATCAATAGGTGTGTGGTGGTTAAAATAAAGCGAATTCTTCCTGTTTTCAAATTCACAGCCACCTAGTGGGCTATTACCCTAAATTAATGAACGTATACCTTCATCTACATTCCTTCTATGCTCGCAGTTAAGCCTGGAGGCGCTGACTATTTTCCGCAGATGCACAGGCTCGTCTGAGCCTTCGCTGCTCGCATATGCGATAGGTACCATAATCTCATGAACTGGCTTATTTCATGGAAATGCCATTCATCAAGACCTAGAATCATGATACAATCAAATTATGCTCGGTTTGTGCGTCTGTGCGTACACTATCTCGGTAATCATGAACTCTCAGGACCTTCCGTATGTAGTTTCATGAGGACAGCAAGACACGCCACGATCGGCTAAACAATTTGTTAAAATGTTCCATTTGATTTGTTTGAACCTAGGAATAGCCGTTATTACTACATGTATTGAGTTATTTACGCTCAGAAAACCGAAATTGATATTCAACTATATAAAACAAAACGTACGTAAATATCTTGAATTTGATTTGGTCTGAGCATGCTGAGTCTTCATCCACTTCAAACTTTATGTTAGTGAGCAGCGGGACCCTGATGAGATTGCGCAAACGCACATGCTCTCCTGGGCCTTGTCATAAGTACCAGCAGGCTATTTACGAACTATTCTGGTACCAGTTTATATGAGGCACCGCGCAAGTTGATTTCGTGTCGCGCCCGAGCTGCACAAGTATAAAAATGCTTTCCGGGTCGCACGCGGCTTGGGTGTCCGATTATAAAAGATATATGACACAGAAGTAAAATGTAACTATCCATTATTCTAAGGACACTTTTTGTAATGACCGTACAGAATATATCTCCGACGCATCGGCGACATAGGTCGTGTAAATTAGCATTCACTCGATTTTCAGAAAACAAATTTTAATGTTATTAACATGCGACGTCAATGCTGGATTTACGTTAGCGACCGAAGTCGTTAGATTGACAGACGAAAAGGTCTGTTTGGTGTAAGCACGCGAAAGTTAACAGGAACATATCGTTGACAGCCACGCTGATTAAAAACAAGCACCAATGAAGGAAAAAATCGTTGTGTACGAACTAATAGAATTGCATATAAAAATGACTTGTGTACGAACTAATACATGACATTTAACGAACTATTCGAGTGTACGAACTAATACAAGATTTACCGTATTATAAAATCCAACTAACTAGGATTCCTTGGGATAATATATTAAGATAGATTCCCAGCAAGGATGAAATAGAAAATGACTTGGTGACTAGCCTTGACAGGGACTCTTATGTTTGTTCTTTGATGTGCTGATGGTACTTTAACAAGCAAAAATAGGGTCTCTTATTCCATTCGTTCTGATTTGTTCTATGTATTTTATAGAGGGTCTTACACAAGTTATCATTTCATAACAAGGTGGTAGAGTGGGGCATTTTATTTTCTGCTGAAGGTTTCTGAGAGATGGTTCCTTTATTGTTGGCAGGATTAAATTTACTTGTCAAACTTTGTTGAGGGATGGGGCCAGGAAGTATATTCTTTTCTTTGCGTTCCTCTGTGGGAGGAGTCTGACTAGACTGAATAATGTTGACCAAATACTTAAAGCTTAAGTCAATCAGTTTAGACAGCCTTAGGTTAGTTTAAAAAAATGATTTGAAATGGGCACAAATGGAAGATTCTCTCATCATATGAACTATTGCGAAATTAACACCTCCAAAGCTGGTTTATTTCAAAGAAAATTTACTTTGTTATTAACATAACTTCTTTGTATCAAAATTATGCAACCTGTGGCCATAACATTATTTTTTCATTTGATGTTACTGTTATTCAGTGGAATATATCATGTCAAAAAGGGAGCGCAGAGGCTCAGTGGTAGAGTGCTTGACTCGAGACTGAGGGTTCAAGATTCACCGGCGTCACTGCGTCGTGGTCCTTGAGCAAGACGCATTTATCCTAGCTTAGTGCTGGTTCAACCAAGGAAGACCCGTCCCTGTTTAACTGAAATATTGTTGATGGGACGTAAAGAATCAAATCAAACAAACAAATCATGTCAAAAAATAATGTCATAGCCAGAAGTTAAATAACTCTTTGGTGACAAGAAACACAATTGGAATAAAAGTAAGTAAGGGTGCAAAGATCAGGAATCAATACAATCAAGTACCACACCTGACCCAGGATACCAATGGGAGAGTGACAAACTCACAGTAAGACACCACAAACGAGAGCCAAGAGGTCAGTCCTTCCCAGCAGGTGACCGCAAAGCACATATAAACAGATGCGCACAAAGACATAGCAAACACAAGACAGAACAAAAAACAAAAGATCCACAAAAGAAGTACCGCCTTGGAACGGTCAGTAAAATATTTTACTGGAGGGCTTAAACCGGTTTAACGGCGCCAACCTCACCCTTAATTCAGATGTGGATCAAGACACATAGATATTTGGTTTGCATTAAAGACCCCTAACTTATCAATGCATCATCTCCTAAAACATATAAATCAAGATATAACAAGGAGATAAAGCAAAGATAAGGACTCAACAGTAAATAAATCTGAATACTGGAGCAAAAGAAATCCAACAGGTAAACCCCAGTGGGCCTGACAAACAGCCAAAGTATCAGGCCCCTATCATCTTATCAATAGATAAGTCTTTAAGTCGGAACCACCATAGAGTCTCTTTGACTCTAAACACTCTTAAACACTCTTTGAAGTAAAGCAATAACTTTTTTTAAAATTTCTCATGAAATGATCACTTCTGTAAGAGCCACTATGTATGACATGATGTTATCTACTGAATAACAGTAATGTCATATGATAGTTAAATTTATGTATAGATTGTATGAATGTTTCTAGTCATTTCATATAGGTCTGAAATAAATTATAGTCAATGTGTCTTTGCATATAGTTCTGAAGTAGATGATTGCACCCATCAAGCGTCACATCATTGTGTCCTAAGATAATCATTGGTAGCACATGGATTAGAATTTTTCTCAGCAAAGTGTATGTTCATTATAGATAAGTATATTTTGCATATGCCAAGTAAAGGAAATGTGTGAAAATGCTTTATTCACATTTGCACAAACTTGATATTAAACTCTATGCAATAATCTTTTGTGCAAGATCTACTTTGTATAACATGATGTTATCTACTGAATAACAGTACTGCCATTAGATAGTTGAGTTTATGTATAGATTGTATACATGTTACTAGTCATTGTATGTAGGTCTGAGGTAACGCATGTATTGTCATTGTGTCATTGCATATAGTTTTGAAGTCCAGAATAATTTCACCCACCGAGAGTCACAGCCTTGTTACCTAAAATAAACATTGGTAGCACAATGAGTTATTTTTTTTACAAACAAAGTGCATGTTT
The DNA here is from genome assembly GCA_964019695.1 of Loripinus fragilis. Lineage (NCBI taxonomy): Eukaryota > Metazoa > Mollusca > Bivalvia > Lucinida > Lucinidae > Loripinus > Loripinus fragilis. The sequence continues at coordinate 94,026,343 of OZ026524.1, forward strand.
GTTAAAGATGTGTATATTCAGTGGCTCAGTGGTAGAGTGCTTGACTCTAGATGAAGGGGCCCAGACTCGAGCCTCAACAGCGTCACTGCACTGTGTCCTTGCGCAAGACACATTTATCCTAGCTTAGTACTGGTTTCAACCCTTACTAACCCTTTATAACTGAAAGATTGTTGATGGGACGTAAAGAATCAAATCAAACAAAAAACCAAACAGTATATTTTGCAGAAGCATGTGAAAATGCTTTATTTGCTTTTTGATAAACTCCATATTATGTTTGATCTGTAAGAAGTCTAAATAGTCGCTGAAACCAGATATCATATTGTTTAAAAATTTTGTCAACAAATTGCTTGCAAATTTACAATTTGCTGTTGCTTGTACCTTTGCTATTTGAGCATACTCTATGCCATTATGAACAAAACTCAACCTGGTGGTTGTAAGAATATTACAAATTACAAATGCTGATTTGGGTATAATTCAAGGAATATGGTGACATGAGATTTCCTGTGACCGGCAAAGGTTCGGGTCAAGTCTGATCAGAGCCTTTGTGCTAGTAGCCAATACCACAACTGGTCCTGACAGCAAACTCCATTTAACTCTCCATTTAACTGCTATTCCTTGTAGCAAACTTGCATATTTAGAATAGGAGCTTAAAATTGGATCAAGTGTGATGTTTTTCAATTATCATCGATTATTACCAAAAACATAATCAAACGAAGTTTTTGATTGATTATCGATTATAATTGGTGATTATAATTGATCATCGATGCAACGCTTAAGTTTACACTTGTCAAAATGCCACATTTTTTGAAATCACATGTCATGGCTCTTTTTTTGGTCTTTTTTATTTTTAAGTGCTTTTTTTTTTACTTTTTATTGTCAATGTTCTTAATGAAACCTAAGTTTACCATCTATAAATCTTCTTTTTATATCTATACTATATGCCAGATATACACAGTTAATATTGCCAAAGAGCTACATGCATCAGGGGGGGGTGCAATTTTGGCCCACATATGGGCTAAAAATGCTTTTCACCATTTTGTTCTTATTGGTTTATTTGAACAATATACCAAGTTTAAAAGTAAAACTTTTAAATTGACGTTTATCTTTGCTATGGTTACCAAAAACGGACATCAAAATGGGCTAAAAAATGGAGAAGCGAACATTTTGGAACAAATTTGAGACATTTGACAGAGAAATTAACGTAAACTCAAACACGATATTTTACCAGGTGATAAAAATTATCAGAACACATAACATATTAAAAGCTTTTTAGGTATGTAGCTATGCTGATATCTAATAATCCCTGAAAAAGTTGGAGGGATATAGTTTTGGCGTCGTCCGTCCGTCGCATTTTTGTCCATCCACATCTCAGAACTACTGGTCAGATTTGATACATATTTGGTACACAATAAGTATCAAGTACTCTGATATCCTATAAGTTTCGTCAAAATCGACCCTTAAAACTTTAGTTATTGCCCTTGTTGGAATGTTTAGGCAATTATAATGCAAGTCTATTTTAGCAAAATGTTAACGGGTTGCTCCACTGAACAAAATGTTATCAAGAGCTAGGCAAAAGGAAATGGCTATAAACCACCTTTCCTTAACCATTGTTTCCTGTTTGCAATAATTCATCACATTACCCTCAAAATAGGGCAACAATGAACCGAATGGAAAACCTAAAAAGAAATCTAAACTTCTTAACCAGTAATCCAAACTCTTAAAATAATTTCAGTGATGTATTCGGCATAATGCCCTCTGCTAAATATGGGCAAAAGGTTTGGTACCAGTAAAATGCATTTAAGCCCCCCGGTGGCTTAGGCTGCTGTCCGTTCTAAGGCGGTGGTTCTGTTGTTGTTGACTTTTTGTTTATTGTTACTCCCATTGTGGGAGTCTGTAATTGTTCTATGTTTTGTTGTACGTTACTTTATGTCCATTCTAGTATTATAATCATCTTGATGGGGAAGAGAGAGAGAGAGAGCTGGTTGCTTTGCTTAATTTGTCTTCCTGGTGTCTTGTGATGGTTGAGCAGCTCTTCCTCCCGGTACCACGGGGTTGTCTGCGGTTTGTGATTGTGGTATTTCCTGATCATACTCACTTACTATTTTTGATCCCACATAACAAAATGGCCACCAGAGCTTAAAAGTGAAATATGGTTTAAAGACATACCAGCCCATGTTTGAAATGATAAGATTGATATTTTGTCGCATGCCCCTTCAAAATTCTGTTATGCTAAAACTAAAAACTAAGATAGAAATCATATCAAACTTTTCCTTCATCATTGGTCAGAAAAATATACAATATACAAATTCAAATATTCCTAAAATATCATCTACAAAAATGCACTCTGCTTGGCCTACAAGAACTAAAATCACAATACATCGTTTCCATCAGTACTCTCAGTGCTTTGATTAATATCTTCGGAACAAACAGTAAAACTTGTGAAGTAAACCAAGTCTGTATTAAATCTTTAAAAATTTCACAATTTTCCTGAAAATCTGCGTAGGACAATCACTTTTAACAGTGTCACTCTCAAAAAATACAAACCGAACCTCAATTTTTTTTTCAACGAAACAAATAATACTTAATTCAGTGGATAAAATATAATAATAATTTTAGAAATCATTTTTTTTCTACTTTTCGAAAAATAACAGTAATCAACTAATAACAAAAATCTGACCTAAAGCTTTAAGTCACGGCCGTCATTGAGTTTGAGGCCTGACCCACCAGCCATTATCTAAACATTACAAACGTCATTTCGAGAGCAAAGAGACCAGTTTACAACGGTAAAAATGTCGTTCTTGTCAACGGACTGTGTCTGGAAATTAAGCAAAATTGCTTAAACCCTGTGTTACAAAAAATATTGATGACCCCTATCTCAAACCGAGATTGTTGTCTCAACACGATATAGGCGTACTTCGAATCGAACTATAGTCCCTAATATAGTAACTAAAGTTTGATTCGAACACCTATAGTCGCTACTAGGGTGACGTCACGAACCTACTATAGATGGTCGGAGCACCGTTACTCTGGTAGATAGGTTCCCTAGCTGGTTCCCTACTCTAGACCTATCTAGCACGATGGGTTCAAGATCTAGCACGGTGGGTTCAAGATCGGTCAGTAGCCTCAAAATGATATGTTTTTGTAAAATAAACCTAGGTGAGCATAATTTTTGGTCCCACTTATTCGTAATTGATTATTAGAAAGCGCTGTGCAGTTTATAGCATCACTGAAGAATTGAAGTGGAGCATACAGGGCTATTATTTTTGTTTACTTGCCAACCAACTAAAAGTTCCAACTTTTGTCGTTCGGGTGTAATGTGCGTGCACATCTATTGCGTAAGAACTATAGTAGGAACTTTAGTTCGATTCGAAATGCGCCATAATCTTACAGCAATCGTTTTTTTAGGAGATACGCTTGACTGATTTCTAAACTTTAAATTGTTCAGTTTAAGAGATATTCATGTTTACATCTAGGTGGTGCATTTCTTATTGACAGCAATATATTTAACATGTACCTTTGAAAAGATAACCAACAGGTCGAACTTGATTGATAACAGGGACAGGTAGATATATTGTTTTACAATTTCAGTTATGGCGGAAGACATACCAGTATTTGACAGTGTTGATGATAGAAGACACGCCAACAAAATGATAGAGGTTCCACCTTGTCAGTCCTTGACATCAACAGAAACGCGAATGTGTAAAGACCATGGACGACCGTTTACTTTTTTCTGTAAAAGTCACGTGATCGAACTTTGCAACTTGTGCAAGTTAACGGTTCACAGAAATTGTAAAAGAGAGAATGTCATAGATATTAACCAAGCTGTTCAGGAGATTTACAGCAAAATGCATGGTGTCAATGTTAAACGAGGAATTCAAGAACTTGTAAAGGAATTGAGCGAGTGTAAATATGAGGCACTAAAGACAAACAATGATTTGCCTACCAGAAAACAAAGTGTTATTGACAGGGTGAAACAAACGAGAAAGTCAATTGACGCCTATCTAGACAAACTTGAAGGTTCCGTTATAGCTGATATTGATACATATTATCACAATGAAGATGACGTTTTAAGTGAACAGATTCATATATGTGAGGCTTCAATAACTGTCTTACAGAAACGCGTGGACAGTATTGAGAGAGCAGTTGATGCAGGCAATGAAATTGAGCGATTCATAGAGGTTAATAAAGCCACCAGAGAAACAAAAGAATACTTCTCCGTGCTACAGGACGTTAGTCAAAAAATAGTGAGAGATGACGTTACATTTAAGGAAAATGAAGACTTTGTTGAACTGATGAACACGTCCCAGAGTTTAGGTACAGTAACTGTCATTAGAAACGATACTATCCGTGGTCCTGTAGACTGGGCATTCATATACACAGGAGAACTGATTATAAAAACAGAAGGCAATAGTGACAGTAACCTTATAGTGAGATATGATGTTTTAACTGATGGAAGACAGTTATTGTTGGACAATGAAAGAAGAAAACTACAGATGTTTGATGCTGCTAACAGCTTATTGGCAGAACTTACATTACCAATTACTCCGCAAGGGCTAGCAGTAATGAGTGACACAGAATGTTTGATTTCAACCAGTCACCAAAAACAAATGTTCTCTATTATCATTGGTGAAAGTCTGAACTCTGTTACCAAGACTACTCATCAACGTATTGGTCCAATGATAAAGTGGGGTGACAATTTTATTGCTGTTATACGAACAGGAAGTCAGTTCTCTATATCCGTTATCAATAGGCATGGTAGGATACAGCAACTTATCATCACTGATGATGGTAGTCTGTTTGAGTGGCCAGCTTTTCTTAGACAAGGTAGGATACAGCGACATATCATCACTGATGATGGTAGTCTGTTTGAGTGGCCAGCTTTTCTTGCACTCAGCCCTAACGAGAAAACGGTTTATATTTTAGACAAAGCTAAAGGATGCATTGCACTAGCGTTAGATGGAGGAAAGGTCGTATTTCACCATGAAGACTCAGACTCGCTTGGATACACTGGTTTGGCAGTAGGACAGAACTACATCTATATAGGTGTTAAATCCAAGCAAACCAAAGGCATTATCATACGATTGTTGGACTGTTCTGGAGCATTGCTTAAAGATATAAATTGTGGAAGCTCTTATCCTCTTAGAGCAAACAAAAATAAACTAGTTACATTCAATAGCCAAACTGGGTCTATTAATTTTTATTTTATTAGGGTTTGATCCATCTTTGAATAATTTAAGCATTCAATAGCCAAACTGGGTCTATTAATTTTCATTTTATTAGGGTTTGATCCATCTTTGAATAATTTAAGCATTCAATAGCCAAACTGGGTCTATTAATTTTCATTTTATTAGGGTCTGATCCATCTTTGATTAATTTAAGCATGCCGAGTGATAGGTGAACTAAAATGGTTTTATTTCAATACAGAATCTTTTAAACCTGTATAGGAACATGATCAGTTATAAAATAAGTCAATCCAGATATGTAACTTTGGTAACATATGTAACATTTGACTTAATATAACGGATAGTAATAAAACAAAAATGCTGCCAAAGGAGAAAGCAATGAATCGCAGCTTTGGTAACATATGTAATATTTGACATTGAATATAACAAAAGTGCTGCCAAAGGACGCAACATTACAACCTATTATGAAAGCACAATTTACAGTGTATATTGTCAGATTGTTTTATTTTCTTGTTTTTGATGTTGTGCCCAGTTGTGCAATCATATCGCTGTATTTAATATATAATTGAATTAATGGTTTTGTTGGCGTGTAAAACCGAAAAGCGGAACAGACACTGTGAACACGGACAGCCATTGGAGCAAACAAGATGCCTGTTTTGCATGCGCACTCAGGTGTGGCTCGCTGTCAATCACAACATCAGTGTCACTTCTGGGGAATGAATTTGATGTTCGAAGCGTATCGAACGGGCAAGTGGGCTTGGCAGCAGTCAATCAAAGTTATGTCATTCATGAGGCTATGAACAGTTGCAAAAATCTAAAAAATCATTAAAGGCTTGCTTTGAAAATACAAATATAGTATGATTAAACTGCCATATTTGCATCATCTTAGAAAAACAATACATACTACTACCGTCGTGCCAACCAAGAGTGACAGTGATGTAATAGTTTGTTTACAATTGTTAAGTGAAACCTTAACTTGTACCCTCCACTTTTGTTTACGTGAATCGATAGATGACTGCGGATAAAATTAATACACAAGTGATATATCAATTCTATGTCATTGATAACTTTTTAAACAAAACACTACGTCACTGTCTCTCTTGGCTGGCAGGACAGTATACACTAGCTATGTCAATTGTTTATTTTGGGCAGTAGGCTAAGATTGTTTTCGACATATTGATTTTGACATCTAAAAATAAACTAAATGAGAGTACATGTACTTTTTTTTATTCAAGTCTGAAAAAAGACAGATGCACTTGAAACAGATGAGGGCTGGCCTAAGAAACAATCAATTTTTTTTTGCTTTATCAATGAAAACCCTAGTCTGTCATATTGAATCACAGAATTGAATAACAGCTAATTAACTCTTGGAAACCAGAAAACTCTAAATTGGTACTTATACAAACAGTGAAGACCCAGATGAAATGCAGCATTCTGCTTCTGCTGCATTTCACCAGGGTCTGCACTGTTTGCCAACAAAATATCAATCTTCAGAGAAAGAAATACAGTATTTTTACGAAAGTATAACCTGTAAACCCTCAATATATTCAATAGCGCGTTCTGACTTAACTGTATGACATTTCATTGGTCGTTAAAAGTTTATGGGTCCTTCATGAACCTTACAAAACACATTTATGATGTGCACATGCTTGTAACTTATTGCCATCCCCTTGAGGGTGGCAATTATAATTGATTTGTTTTGTTTTTGTTGCTTTACATCCCAAGTCAACAGCTATGGTCATGCCGTGACAGTTCACCTAACCACACTTTTTCCCTGGGCAAGCTTGAACCAGAAGTTAACCAGTACTTTGTGCACATACTTTCGCTTTTAACTGACAACAATCCTTCTTGAATAATTCAGCGGAAGGGAGGAGAATGACCGTAGAAATTATTTTATAATCAATCTCCACGAAAGTATAGGGCCGGGCCGGGATGGAACTTGCGACCCCAGGATATTTTCTTTTCTTTCTTTCTCTATAAACTGCCAGAAAGCATGGTAGCTCAGTGTTTAGGCACTTGCGTCGCATCTGTTGCCAGACACATTACCGACTGAGCTACGCGGGCCACCGTTTTGTCTGTCAGTCCAAACAATGGACACAAGGGGGCTTGATTTTATGTGGCTTAATGTATTTAGATTCTATTTATTCTGTTAGGCTCCTAAATTCAGTGTTTGTGTGGCAAAAATATATATATATTGTGGCTAAAATTTTATAATGTAAAGAGATGGGGGACTATCACATAAATGCCCATCTTGGAGGATGTCCGTCCATTTGTTTCCTAATTCTTATCTGCACAAATTCTCAGCAACTACTGCCTGGATTTCAACAAAAATTCATGGTAACCTTCAATAACAAGAGCAGATGGTTTGTTATGGTTGGATGATTTTTCTTGGAGTTATGGCCCTTTGATAAAATCTTGTACTAAATCTTGTCCGCCCAAATTTTTAGCAACTACTGACTGGATATCAACGAGACTTCATGGGAAGATACACTGCGAAGAGTAGAAGTGCATATTGCATATATCTATCGAGAGAATATGGGTATATACCTATCATGTTATGGTCAGATGACTTTTCCTGGAATTATGGCCCTTTAAAAAGTCTTCTACACGCATATTGCCTACTTCTGGTTGAATTTCAACAAAAATTCATTAGAATCTTCGGTATTAAGAGAAGATCTACATATCCTTGGCACGGTCCTTTAATGTGATTGCCAAGGGGTAGCCCTACCCCTCAAGTTCGTATCAGAAGCTGTTAGGATTCAAATCACTATACCATATATAATTGAGTCATGACATGTGATTTCCAACAAATGGGCATATTGACTAGTGTAGACTCAGACGAGCCTGTGCAGCCCCCTTTTAAGCTTAGAAACTCCAAATGATGTTCAGTCAGTAGCTTAACAGTCATATAATATTTAAGCGACTAGCAAAGGCTCTGATCAGACTGCGCGTATGTGCAGGCTGATCTGAGCCTTTGCTGGTCACATATACCACATTGTTGGAAATCCCATGTCACGGCTCATATTATTGTTCCTGATGATAAGAATCATTCATTTAAACCAACTGGGGTTCACTGGGACTACACTCCCTGTGTACGACAAAACATAGAAAGACAAAAGAGAGAAACGACATTTACTAGATGCGTCAAAACATAGAAGCGACATTAATTAGAGCGATGAATAATAGAACGACCAATTATAGAACAATAAGCGTGAAAAATTATAATTAGTTGACCGCTTGGCGATTGCTATGCCTCATTTAACATCCGCTCACTGGACCAAGCTATCCGCCATCTATTTGGTCTGTTAGAAAGACTGGCACCGACGAATAAGCTCAATTCTGGGTCAGGCTTACTCAAATATTCTGATGTTTTGGAATTTCTCAATGAAGAGCAATCCAACACTGAGTCGAGGAAACACGCTCTGAGGAAAGAGGTGTGTCCGCAATAACGGATATTCATGTAAGGGTTGGTCGCTAAATTAATCAATGTTCGCCAGGTTTACCTCAAATATCCAAAAATGTATTTTTGTCGTAAAATTGATGGAAATAAATTTTCGATGTTTCTAATTTTTTTCGATGTTATTTCGAAAAATTTTCGATCTTTTTTTCTATGTTTTGTCTTTCTATATTATGTCTTTTCTATATTTTTGCTTCTCTATGTTTTGTCGTTCTATGTTTTGTCATAGACCCTACACTCCACCTGACAGTTCATAAAAGGCTTAATATCTCAATTTCCCTCTAGGTCACCACACTTAAATCATGTAAATTATTGTTTATTATAATAATAGCTATTTTGTTTGTTTGTTTGTTTGTTTTTGTTTGATTTACGATTTACGTCCCAAGTCAACAGCTATGGTCATTGCGGGACGGTCAGTTCACTTAACCACACTTTTTCCTGGGCAGGCTTGAACAAGCGGTTAACCAGTAATTTGTGCACATACTTTCGCTTGTAACTGACAACAACCCTTCTTGAATGAATCAGCGGAAGGGAGGAGAATGACCGTAGAAATTATTTCATGATCAATCTCCACGAAAGTATGGGACAAGGCCGGGATCGAACTCGCGACCCCTGGATCTGCAGGCAGACACGCATCTGTAGCCAGACACGTTACCGACTGCGCTACGCGGCCTGGTATAATAGTTATTACAACCAGGCAACCACCAAGTTAGCATTGAATTCCAATGAAACATCTAAAGATAAGCTGTCAATAATATAAAATTGACTATCTATTATTGTCATTCAGGTGCATGTCAAACTACACAAAAACTTGTTCATTTCTACATGCTCATAATACTAAAACATAAAAAGTAGTTGAGAAGTTTGTGAAAAACCTGTTTAAGGGTAAAAAATACTCATATATTGAATGGACATATGTTGTAGGTGCACATTGGAGTTGCCTCTATGAGGCAATTCCAATGTGTACCAACAACATATGTTACTAAAATTAAAGAAACCTAATTTGAAATATACACTAAACAAATATCATGTCCATTGGTTTTACTCTTCTAAACATCTCAAACTGCCTATCAGTATTAAAATACCTGTCACTATATGGCAATTGTTAATATTTACTTGACACCTATATCACCAAATTTGATTTCATGAACTATGCTTTTGCTAAGCTGGTAGTTGCATGGTTGTAAGTGTCAACGGACTGGGTATTCCCCACCACTTCCAGTTCACATAAAGCTAGTTTCTGTGACAATGAGCAACTCAAGGAACATACTAAAGTTCAACAAGCTCTTGTCTGTTATGGATGTTCCCAATTATTTGGTCTAGTGAAATGGAATAAAATAAGACTGCCATTATGCTGTTGTTATTTAACAATTTTTTTTCCATTTACAATCACAAACCACACCTAAGGACTAGGTTTTTAATATCAATGGACTGCCATAATGTTGTTGTTATTTAACAAAATTTGTCAATTTGTCAATTTACAATAAAAAAAAACACAAATATTTTCTAAGGACTAGATGTCATATGCAAAGATGTAGAAAATTCATCAGAAGATACTCATGTTTAAAAGCAGAGATGAGCCTCGATGAACAGAGAGGTGGCAAGATGGATGGATTGGTGGACAACCAAGAGCCATACCCAGCGGCTTAGATAAACAAAAAATATCAGCATAAAATTGTAAATATTTTCTTGCTATTAATTTTCAGCATATATTGTGGGTGCTCAAAAGAACACTCTGAACTAAAGGCCTGCATATTATTAGGCAATTTATGACCATTTACAATCAACAGCCACTCCTCAGGACTGAATATCTCATGCAAAATTTGTAAAAAAAATGTATTACGAGATGCTCATGTTTGAGAGCAGAGATGAGCCTTGATGGTCAGACAGCTGGAAGGATGGATGTATTTGGTGGACAGAGAAATGGATTAGTGGTGGATCCAGAGGGTGGTTCAAGGGGTTCGTGAGCCCCCTCCATGCCATCAATTTTTAAATATCCTATGAAAATGAAATAATTTGGTCTCAATGATTATTTCATTTTCATGGGATATTTAAGAAATATGAGATGAAATCAGCAAGGCGAGCCCCCAACCCTTTATACATATGAACCCCCTTTCCTGAAATCCTGGATCCTCCCCTGTAAGGATGGATGTATTGGTCAACAGAGAGATGGTTGGACACCTAATACATGTACAGTCGAACTTTGGTCGCTCGAACTCGTCTGTCTCGAACACCAGGGTTTGCTCGAACTTGTTCGTCGGTCCCGGCAATTTCCCTATACATTTAATGTTAAAATACACCCCAGGCTCGAACAGCGATGGCTCGAACTCTCGAACTCAAAGCACGGTCCGCAGGGCGATTTTCATGTAAAAACGCTATGATGGCTCGAACCAAACGCTTCTTTACATGAATCAGTCACACGCTTGATTTAAGTTCATTATTATTTCCATAAGCTCTCCGTGACAATGATGATTTCACCCTTGGGTTACCTAACTAACGAGCGGAACGTGTGAAGCAATTAGCGGCAATTTATCAGATCAAAGATTTGAGTAAGTTCTCACTTGTCACCACTCAGTAGGGCGGTCGAAAATGATTAAAGACAATTAACGAGATGTTTTGTAATCAAGAATTCGCGTGTCTAAATGAGTAAACATGCTTGGCTGGATAAAGACAGGCATCAGATTGTGCGGCGGTACAGTCTGATCCGCATCTTTGTTGTAAACATCCTGGGGTGTTTGTCATTTTTTCATGTTTTTATTCGTTGTTATTAATTGAAACTTGCACAGTGTGAATCAATAACAAGAAACAAACTTGTTTTTATTTCATTGTTCTAAAGGAAACGATAAACAACCGAACATAAACTGATGCGGCACATAACCACCCACTAGAAGACGAACAGTACAGTTTACGCGATAGCAAATGCGTTGATCAGCCTGCGCATTTGCGTATGCTGATAAATGTATTTACTTTCAACAGGTTCATATGCTAACACATGCGGTTTATCATTTTGACTCAAGCGTGCAAATGGTTATTGATCAGTGACATGTGTCACGAGCGCTTTGCAACTTTGGTCGATAAAATACGTGTTGTCCGTGATGACAAAAAGTACGCATGAACCAACTTGAAAATTGTCAGGCTAGGTATCGCTCGAACTCATGGATGGGTCGAACTCGCACCGACCGTCCCGACGAGTTCGAGCCATCGAAGTTCGACTGTAATATAATAACACGCCCTATATCAGTGGCAAGCACAAAAGTGTAGTAGAGAGTATGACTCTAATCACTGCAAACTTGTCTTTAACACCACCTTAAAGCGCCAATAACAACGGTGTCCCAACTGCAGCAGAGGAAAACTTTTGATAGAACTGCTTTCATTTTTGGGAAAATAAGGCTTGACTTTTACATGGGAGAAAGTTCAAAATTTCCAAAATCCTGAACTTTAGAAATTCAAAATTTTAAACTTGCAGGAAGCCTGTAAAAATCAATAATTTCATGTTTAAATGGTGAAAATGTGGTTAGATTATCTGAAAACTAATTAGAGAAGCTGTTATAATCTCCCTAATTCAACATTTTGAGACTGGCTTTCTGTGGAAAGTCAGCCTCAAAATCCTGAATTCAGGATTAATTCTGAAAACTTTCACCCCTGCATTTCCTGTGAATCATCTGCTAGCAGATGTCAAGTTTTATTTGGGTTTTTTAAAACCAGGATCAATATTTGAAAATGTTGTCTGCTGCAAATTTTTGATGTCATTTTGAAAGTCACACATCCGTATCTGCATCTGGGCCTTAGTGCCAGAAAATCTGTGTTCTGTGTTTCCAAAAATGTGAAAATCAAACCAGCCTGCTCAGCTAGAGAGACAAAAGCAAGAAAATTGAAATTTACCTCATTTGAAGTCTAGATATGATACTTTCCAATAAGTGAAAAACAAAGGCGCTGATCAGACTGGGCAGACACGCAGGCTGGTCTGTCGCCTTTGTTGTTCCCAAACCCCTAAGACAGGTTTTCTAGCGTCGAGGCCCATCTAATGTTTGCACATGAAGGAAATCCAGGCAGAACAGTTCACTTACACGCATCCAAGGATGTACAACTGAAATTCAAAAAGCTAGATTTTAATTTATTTTTTGTCTGTAAGCAAGTATTATACTGTTTTTAGTGGTACAGCATATTTTACAATTAGTGAATTACCTTTTTTATTTCTCAACCAAAACATCATGCAGCTATATGAAAACACAATTGTGTACAGTGTATGACATGTAACCAGCTGGTTCCCTTATAAGGGAACCGGCTGATCACATATCAATATACAGGCAAAGAAATATTCAGATTATCTAGAGTTACCATAATATCCTTTAAAAGTGCAGATAGCCTTTTACAACTGATTTTGTTTTGTTTGTTTGATTTGATTCTTTACATCCTATCAACCATCTTTCAGTTATGTAGGGACGGGTCTTCCTGGGTTGAATCAGTACTAAGCTAGGATTAATGTGTCTTGCTCAAGGAAACAATGCAGTGAATTACAACTGATGACCTTTTTAGATTCAGAATGAATTTTAAATGACCTGTGTCCTGCTGAACCCGGATATATCTTTTTTAAAAGTGTAGATCCAGATCAGCTGGCTTCTAACAAAGCCATCTAATCAGGCTCTGCACTATTTTCCATGCACCCTCAGAACCCTCTGTATTACCCCATTTAAGCCAAATAGACATGCCTACCTCTATCAGTAGGACGAGCCCATTTCCAATTTTAGGGGTGTTGGCTGGTATTTTTCATTTTTATTCAAATTCTAATAGAACATGCTGTGAGCAAACAGAGGAGACCTTGATCAGATGCCGCATTCTGGGTCTGCGCTGTTTGCCTTTGTCCCACCAAAAGGACGCTAGGCTTATATGGGTTAATTCAAATCACACAACTATAATGGTGAACATACCGTATCAAGTGCTTGACTCGAGACCGAGTCTCACCGGCATTACTGTGTTGTGGTCCTTGAGCAAGACACATTTATTCTATCTTAGTACTGGTTCAAACCAGGAAGACCTGTCCCTGTTTAACTGAAAGATTGTTGATGTATCAATTATTTTTTGATGAGGAATCCATATATGAAATTTCAAAACTGTATCTTAATAAATTTTGTAACAGATGCACGCACAGACGGACAAGGCGAAAGCAATATGCCTCTTCAACTTTTCCAAAGTTGGGGGCACCCCTTCAACTTTTCCAAAGTTGGGGGCATAACAAAAGACACATTGATTGTTTCTCTGGCATTCTTTATCCCCTCCCAGTGATGTTTTAGTTGTGTAATAAGAAAAATAATATTTGATTACGCATTCTTATCTGGAAGCCTGGCACCAGGTATAAGCTGTGCCTACGCTAATGCACAGCATTTCAGAAGATGTCCCTAAAAGAGAAAGGCTTTTTTTGTTGTTTTATTTGATTCTTTATGTCACATCAACAATCTTTCAGTTAAACAGGGACAGGTCTTCCTGGGTTAAACCAGTACTAAGATAGAATAAATGTGTCTTGCTCAAGGACCACAACGCAGTGACGCCAGACTAAGTGAGGTTCGAAATCTCTAACCCTCGGTCTCGAGTCAAGCACTCTACCACTGAGCCACTGCGCTTCCTTAGAGAAAGGCTTTCAACAGGGCTTTGATTTATGTGAAGTCAATGCATAAAACTGGCAATAGTTACTATGTTAGCACATTTCACTGTAACAAAGCCATAACTATTGGTACAACATAATTTCTTTGTTTCCAAATTTCTCTGTATCAATGCTAGGACTGTTGAAGCAAGAATATATTGGAACTCTGCAACAGAAAACATTACTTTGTTGTATGCAGACAACAAAGGCACAGACCAGCCTGTGCATGTGCGCAGTCTTATCAGTGCCTTAGTTATTTGCTTTCACTCCGCCTGCTTCATGCAAAATCTCGATTTTCTAGCTAGTCTCTGTAGCTGAGCAGACTGGTTTGAATCTCTGTCGAAAACGGCAAAAACAGGTTTTCTCTCATCTCAACCCAGTTATTGTTTCACTGTTGAGTTTTCTGATTCAACATAACTTAATGTAAACTGTTTCCACATTTCACAGTACCAATGCTAGGACTGTTACATTAAGAAATTTGTTGCACTGTTTAACATCATTGTTGCAAATCTGTAAAGCTTGCCTCACCTGACTATTGGTAAATGTTCCACATTTCACCAATGTACCAATGCCAGGACTGCTGCAGCAAGAAATTTGTTGCGCTGTTAACGTCATTGTTGCACATCTGTAAAGGTATCACTGTACGATTGGGCACCGTGAGTGTGGGTGCAATAGGATTTATGAGCATTAGAAACAAGTACGGGCGTACTTTGGTCAACCCCAATTTTTGCTCTGCTGATACCTGGTCATGATTTATTTTACATACTAGAAGCTCTCCTTTAGCCAGACAGCTCCTGCAAGTTTCAGTTAATTCTGTATTGTTTCCACTTTGGGAAAAGTATTTTTTCAGGTCAGTGTATTGTTGGGCGGGAGCGGCAGGAAATTTGAAAAAAAGTACGGTCTCCACAAACTCTAAAATATTTTAGAAAATCAATCTGGCGAAACCTGGGCTTTCACTGTTTATTTTGTTTCTCTTGAGTTTTTGAACAGGAATGAGTGTTGATTAATGATCAAGGAGATGCCCTGTAGAAATAACGTGTGTATTTTGAGCATTAAACTATATAGGAACAAGGCCAAACTCTGCTCTGGACCTGCGTCGCAGGTGCATATCGGTGTGTGAACAGTCAATATGCAAAGTTCAAATATACAGGAATGAAATCAGATTACAACAAATTACACAATGTAATCTAAAGTAGGTGACTTAACAATTTCTAAGTTAAACACTCAAAAATATATTATCAAATTTGCATAAATATAGGGTGTACATGTTCAATGTGTGAACAATCATAATACAAAGTTTGAATATAAAGGAATGAAAACTGCTTGAGTTACAGATTACACAAACAAGACACCCACTAAGCATTTCCGATGGAAAAAATGTCTAAGTTCAACAGCCCTAAAAATAAGAAAATATTTATTAAATGAGCACAAAATGGAAGGTGCACATCTTCAATGTGTGAACAATCATTATGCAAAGTTTGAATATAAAGTAATGAATACTGTTGGAGTTACAGATTACACAAACTAGGCACCTCCTAAGCATTACGGATGGAAAAAATGTCTAAGTTCAACACCCGTCAAAAAGTGAAAAAAAATTATGAAACGTGCACAAAATAGGAGGTGCACATCTTCAATGTGTGAACAATCATTATGCAAAGTTTGAATATAAAGGATTGAATACTGTTGGAGTTTCAGATTACACAAACTAGGCACCCCCTTAGCTTTTCTGATGGAAAAAATGTCTAAGTTCAACAGCCCTAAAAATAAGAAAATATTTATTAAATGAGCACAAAATGGAAGGTGCACATCTTCAATGTGTGAACAATCATTATGCAAAGTTTGAATATAAAGTAATGAATACTGTTGGAGTTACAGATTACACAAACTAGGCACCTCCTAAGCATTACGGATGGAAAAAATGTCTAAGTTCAACACCCGTCAAAAAAGTGAAAAAAATTATGACGTGCACAAAATAGGAGGTGCACATCTTCAATGTGTGAACAATCATTATGTAAAGTATGAATATAAAGGAATGGATACTGTTGGAGTTACAGATTACACAAACTACGCACCCCCTAAGCATTTTGGATGAAAAAATTGTCTTAGTCCAACACCCCTCAAAAATGAAAAAAAAATTATGAAACGTGCACAAAATAGGAGGTGCACATCTTCAATATGTGTACAATCATTAGGCAAAGTTTGAATCATAAGGAATGAAAACTTTTGGAGTTACAGATTACACAAATTTGGTACCCCTAAAGTGTTGCGGACGGACGGACGGACAGACAGACGGACGGCCGGACGGACGGAGTGGACCCACTACTAGACCTGCTTTCGCTAAAGCGACGCAGGTAAAAAGCATTAGTACTGTGAGACCTTGAAGAAATAACTTGATCATATCTTCCGAGCGCTTGTTGTTTTGGTCTGACTGACGCAGGCTGGGTTTGTTTTGATTTTTTTATGAATATGTAAATCATGATAAAAATAGAAATGAAAGATGCTGAATTTGATAATTTTTTGATGATTTTGCGGGCAAAGATTGAATATTGCTCGAGGGAAACAGACTGTAGGAAATGCAGTTTATTGACATTGAAAACAAGCCATCCCACAGTTGAATAGGGAAGCCAGGAACTTGCATTTAAAAATAGAAATAGGTTGTTCCTAACTGCCCAGTGCATTGTTAGTGTGAATTAAACAATTTTCTTCTTTACCGAGGACCTGCAAGGTTAGTCACAACAGCCAATGTATGCAACCAGATGATCACAGTACTAAACCATACGGTATCAACATTGAGAGGCTTTTGGTGCACACATAGATTACCAAATTATTGTCATGTCTGTGGACTATATATCTGGATTGAACAATTAAGGAAAGCACTTCTTACACTAATAAGCTTCTTGTCCTGCCGTTGTTGAAAAACCATACCCCACCCACACCTTTACACTGTACCTGACATAGTGTCTCGAACGGAGCAAGCCAGCATATAATTAGAGAAAAGAAAAAACAACACTTCCGATTGTATCTATCTTGAACCAAAGATTTGAATCATTTTTCAAGCACATCCTACAGGACTGACTACTTTTGCCAGCTTCTAGCACCTGATTATGGCTGATTTGATATTTTTGCTGCTGTTGATTAGCCGTGCGAGCAGTTCATCTGTAGTCTCATTGATGTCGGCTTAAATTCTGTATTTAGTCACACTGCTACTGGCTTAAATTCTATATTACACTGATATGTGATGTGATATACATTGTATACTCTTTGTAAATCCACTTGCAGATATTTATGCGCCTTTTGTTTAGGCATGTTAAACGTTTGTTGGCCAAAATATATTTTTCTTCAGCTTATTCTGCATTGATTTAGTCAAATGAATCGCATCGGCTGTACATTTTTTTCTTATCTGGAGCTAGATAAATGTTTGCTTTGAGCCAGATTCCTTACTGTTTTTAATATTTCTATGTCATATGCACGTCAATTTGTTTAAAAGTTGTTCAAACCTTCTTTTAAAAGCAGATATCTGAGATTTAAATCTTTCTGTAAAACAATAATGTTTTCCTTAACGAATTGCCCAAAACGGCTGTCCATGTAGGAATATCTTTGAGGCATGTTCTGTATCTGGAGTTCCCCAAGGTGACCTTTTGTGTGCTATTTTGTTTTATTATAGAAAGCTTTATTTGCAGATAGGTAGGTTTTCAATTAAGAATGTTAAATGTAATCTTCAAGGTATCACTGTACGATTGGGCACCGTGAGTGTGGGTGCAATAGGATTTATGAGCATTAGAAACAAGTACGGGCGTACTTTGGTCAACCCCAATTTTTGCTCTGCTGATACCTGGTCATGATTTATTTTACATACTAGAAGCTCTCCTTTAGCCAGACAGCTCCTGCAAGTTTCAGTTAATTCTGTATTGTTTCCACTTTGGGAAAAGTATTTTTCCAGGTCAGTGTATTCTTGGGCGGGAGCGGCAGGAAATTTGAAAAAAAGTACGGTCTCCACAAACTCTAAAATATTTTAGAAAATCAATCTGGCGAAACCTGGGCTTTCACTGTTTATTTTGTTTCTCTTGAGTTTTTGAACAGGAATGAGTGTTGATTAATGATCAAGGAGATGCCCTGTAGAAATAACGTGTGTATTTTGAGCATTAAACTATATAGGAAAAAGCATTAGTACTGTGAGACCTAAAGCTTGTCGCACCTGACTATTAGTAAATGTTCCACATTTCACCAATGTACCAATGCTAGGACTGCTGCAGCAAGAAATTTGTTGCACTGTTAACATCATTGTTGCACTTCTGTAAAGCTTGTCGCACCTGACTATTGATAAAATTTATGTTTCCACATTTCACTGTACCAATGCTAGGACTGCTGCAGCAAGAAATTTGTTGCACTGTTAACGTCATTGTTGCACATCTGTAAAGCTTGTCGCACCTGAGCATCGTTGAATCCCATTTCAGTCAAAAGCTCCACCTACAAAACAAAACAGTTCCTATTATTCACTGCAACATATGTCTAGTTTAGCAATATTTTGAGCATAAAATTGCAATTATCTTATTACCTATCAGTATAACACTGTGTTTTGGGTGCTCATAAGAACCATCTCATTGAGACTGTGCTTTTGAGTACCCACAATAAAAGTTTTGGATGAGAATTAAGAAAAATGTTTTATTTTAATTTACACTCTTATATAGAGGCCTCTTATATAGAGGCCTGTTTTAATCACAGCAGGTCAACAAGAAATACATTGATGTAAAACAGTGCAACTAAGAGCATATGAGTATATGAGCCAGCACATGAGATTTTCGTACCTATCGCATTGCTCAGGCCTGGTACCAGGACAAAGCTCTTGCATGCTTGACCCAAGACCAAGGGTTGCAGGTTCAAGCCTCACCTGTGTCACTGTGTTGTGTCCTGAGCAAGACATATTAATACTTGTTCAAACCATGAGGACCTGTCCTGACATAACTGTAAATTTTTTGACTGGGACGTAAAGAATCAAATCAAACAAAAACAATACCCTTGTTCACAAGTCTGTCATTGCCATATTAACAATAATGGCTCTGAATTGATTAATTCATCTTATTCTCCTGATCTCACTCAATCAGACTTCCATCTATTTCCAAATTGAAAAAAGCCAATTCTGATAAACACTTTTGGTCAGATGATGATGGCATACATGCAGTGATTGCAATTCTGAACCAGTCCAGAAAATGACTTTTTCAAAAGTGGCATTGAGGTCTTTGAACATCGCTGGCAAAAGCTATTACAGATACTGAAGGGAGTTACATGTGCGGATCCAGAGGGGGGATAGGGGGTCCGGACCCCCCCCCTGAAAAAATCACAAGTTATATGGGTTTCTATAGAAATTTGCATTTGTACCCACACCCCTGGAAAAAGTTGTACCCCCTGGTCCCCTGGAAAATGTTGGACCCCCTCTGGATAATTGGTAAAGATTAGTTTTCTCTGTAACAAAACCTCTGTAAACTGTAAAATAAGTTGAGGACTAAAAAAAAATTGTCCAGACTGTTTTCTGGCCGTCAGGCCTGGACCCTCCCTGAAAAATTCCTGGATCTGCGCATGAATTATGCTGAAAAAATAATGCAATATGTCCAGCAAAAATCATACCCTTATATAGGAGGCTCACAACATATCAATCATCCCTAGTATTAGAGCTATGAGTATTTAAATTCTATAGAGTTGAGTATAGTTTACCCATTGTATTCTAGAAACCCCTAAACAAGTACTTTTGCAAACAGTGAAGACCCAGATGAAATGCACATCTGGATCTACACTGTTTAGGTAAAAAAGATTTCAGGCAAGAGAATACACATTTTTTTTTTAAAGTATAACCTGACACCCCTAGATATATACAATGGACTTTCCCAAGCTTATTGTATCAAACCATATGGAAGAATCCATTAGTATACAAAGGGTTAATAATTACCTGATCTTCTGATATCTCTTGTGCTGGTTCAACAACTGCTGCATCTGTGAACACATAACCACAATGCTTTATACTTTATACTAGTTCAACAATTTTAAGTTTTGAGCGTAAAATAGTGAAATTTTCTTACCATCCCGTCAAAACATTCATTTTGGGTGCTCAAAAGAACCGTCTCATTGAGACGGTTCTTTTGAGTACCCACAACATATGTTTTGGTTGAGATTACAGAAAATTAATTTCTAATTAGGCGAACTGATCTAGAGGACTGATCATTCATTAAAACAAAAAGGTCACTCATAAAATAGTTTTTCAAACGACTGTTTGGTAGTTATCTTGCTCAGAATGTGAGAGCTCTATTTGTTATGACTGTTTTTGTTTATCCGTTCATAGGGCCAGTTAAGCAAAATATATCCACATAAAATTGTGATTATTTTCTTAACCATCAGTTTAAACATGAGTTTTGGGTTCTCAAAAGACCCGTCTCATCGAGACAGTTCTTTTGAGTACCCACAACATATGTTTTGGTTGAGATTTCAGAAAACTAATTTTAAATTAGGCACACTTATAGTGGACTGGTCATTCAATTAAACGAAAAAGGTCAATCATTATAATAGTTTTTCAAAGGAATATTTGCTAATTATCTTGCTCAGAATGAGAGAGCTCTTATTGTTATGGGTGTTTTTGGTTTGTCCGTTCATAGGGCCAGTTAAGCAAAATATTTCCGCGTAAAACTGTGATTATTTTCTTATCTATCAGTTTAAACATTTGTTTTGGGTGCTCAAAAGAACCGTCTCAATGACAAGGTTCTTTTGAGTACCCACAACATATGTTTCGGTTGGGAAATAAGAAAATAATTTTCAGTTACGCACGCTTATCTGGGGGCCTGACCTTTTCTAGTGTCTATTGTTTTTGGTACCATACACACTTGTATCTAAAGGTCCGACTCAACCAACTAGACAAGGAACTAGACAATTCACAATTCCAAAAACCACGCCTACTTTAACTCTTTGTTTACTAGTGTCATCTGCTGATAACCATTGCAGGCAGTTTAGACTCAAGTCAGGCTTGATAAAATGTCAGGCCTGATCTGAATCCAAATATAGTTTTAGGATTTTTGTGCCAAGGAGATGTTGTGTTAAGATATGTTTATGCAAGACACACACTGGATGAAGATGGAGGAGGACAGCTCATCTTTGGCACTTCATGCTCTGACAGGTGAGCGTAAAATGGAAGTCAAATGGTTGATTTGGACAAATTTCTTCTCCATATAAATAAACAAATATTTGGTGTATAATTGTTAACATATTCTTATTGATATGTTTTGATAACAAAAAGAACCATCTCATTGAGACAGTTCTTTTGAGTACTCACAACATATGTTTTGGTTGAGAAATAAGAAAATTAATTTTCAATTACACTCTCAGTGTTCAATCTAGAGGCGGCCATGGGAAAATTGGTCCCCCCTTTTTTTTATCAAACAGCCCCTTGCTAAAGATAGAGTGGGTCATCTTTAACATTATGTAAATGGGGAAATGTTGGGGAATATTCTATTTTCATCTGAAATAAAATGAAAATTACCCCGTTTAAAGTTTTCTAGACTGAACACTGTACTCTTGTCTTTAAGGCCTAAATGGATTCCTTCAAACTAGAAGTACTTAAAGAAACTGCCAAAAGCAAAATGACTTACTATTGGGTCTTTGTCTTAAACCATCCATATTGTTATTATTTCCAGCTCCAAATATCCCAAGACCATTGGCTAGGTTCTGCATATAAAAACAGAGCAACATGGGTCATGATAAACAAAAATTTAGGCATTAAAATGTAAATATTTTCTTATTCACAGGTTTTTAGATTTGTTTTGAGTGCTCCAAAGAACCGTCTCATTGAGACCGCTTTCTTTGAGTACCAACATTTGTTTCAGTTGCCAAATAAGAAAATTAACTTTCAATTATCGCTCATATCTTGAGTCATGATAAAGTTTACCGGTACCGTAATGATGGTAGTCAAATATTATCTGAAGCACTGGAAGAGAAAGACTTAGGCCAAAATTAAGATACATCAGCAAGAGTGTTTAAGGGAGGCTTTTGCAGATATGCATTAAGTAACAATATTGCACAGTAACAATTAACTTTTTCATAACTAGCGGCGACATCTGTCTGGATCAAACCTGTTTGACACTCTGATAGTGTTCCTGAAATAAATTTTGAAAAAAAGTCAGCAGACAACAACAATAGGAGACTTTTGCGGGTATGTGATATGTACCAAAGTAACAATTGACCCTTGTCCCGCCACTATATTTTTTGTTGAAAATGTCTACTTTTTTTTACGTCTGCTGCATATTTTCAAGGCACTCCAGACTTGATTTTTTTATTGAAGTAAACAATATGAATTCTGATCAAACTATCATGGGAACAGTCTGATCTCCGTCCATATTGTTTAGAAAATAGGCTACCTAAGAACATAGGCAGATGAGAGGAGCAGACAACAAAAGTCGTGACTGGTGAGCTGAGAGTTAATTGCTCTTTGATTCAGATTACCTGTGGCTGCGGTCTCCCTATCAACAAATTCCGGCCATTTTGTGAATTACGAATACTTTGTAACAATAACTGTTGCTCTAGTCTTTCCATATTTTCCTGTCTCTGCAGTTCTAGTGTGGCACCAAAACTCTGTAAATTCTGTTCTGTCTTAGAACTAGTATCTAGTAATCTACCTAATGTAGCATTGAACAGTTTTGCAATAAAATTTGGCACTTGGATGAAACTTTGAATTTTCAGCACATCTGTCCTCCATATAATTCCAGATAACTGTAAAAAAAACAGATAAGGCAACTCAGTCAACTGGACAACAATAAACTATAGGTGCAACTGCAATAATTGGACGTTTCTGTGCCAAACTAAAACATTGGTGCTTCACTTTACAACAGCTAATCTGTGTATCACTGTTATATGCGGCTTGGCCCTTGAACATGAATATTAATGAAAATGTCCAACTACATATTGACTGTGAAATAGTGACAAAATATTGTGCCATACTTTTTGTACATTTAGGTTTTGTTTGTTTGATATGATTCTTTACGTCCCATCAAAAATCTTTGGGTTAAACAGGGACAGGTCTTCCTGGGCTGAACCAGTACTAAACTAGGATAAATGTGTTTTGCTCAAGGACACAACACAGTGACACCGGTGAGGCTCGAACCCGCGGCCCCTATGCTAGAGTCAAGCACTCTACCACTGAGCCACTGTGCTCCTAGTGAACTGGAGACAAAATATAGTGCCATACGTTTTGTACATTTAGGTGTCAGAATATATCGCTGATTTTATGCAATAATAATAACCAAACTTTTTCAATGCAATAATGTTCGGCAGAGAGAGGAGGATCAAACTTGAAATTCTTGTTTAACTGAATGCTTACTAGTGTCATCTGCTCATAACCTTTGCAAACAGTTTGGACCCAGATCAGGCCCGACATTTTGGATGGATCCAATTTGCTTGACGCTCAGATGGTACTCCTCAAAGAATTTTTCAAAAAGTTGAATTTGAAAAAAATCAGCAGACGACAAAAAAGCATGAAAAATTTCCCAGGGGGCAAAAATTTAACAGTTCAAACACTAGATCGAAGCCACTTCTATATCTCACCCTTAAAATCTATGTATGCATCCAATTTACTGTTCTAATAATTACCCTATGTTTGACTTATTTTGGATTTATTATTAATAATAATAATGAAGAATTAGATGTTAGTGAGCTACTTACAAGACCACAGACTGCTACAACAATAGATTCTGATGATGTACTGGCCACCTGAAAATATATAACATCCCCTGCCTACAGAAATCCATAGGTCAAGTATAATGATTTTGTTTGTCATAAAATTGTGAAAATTTCCTTATCCATCTGTTTTAACATTTGAGTACCCACAATATATGGTTTGGTTGAGAATTAAGAAAATTAACCACAGGCTGCTATTACAAAAGATTCTGATTATGTTTTGGCCATCAAAAAACAAATAAATAACATCCAATCAAGAGCCAAACCTGCATATAAAAGTCCATAGGTCATGATTTAAACAAAATCTGTAGTGTAAAATTGTAAGTATTTCCTTATCCATATGCTTCAATATAAGTTTTGGGTGCCCACAACTTATGCTTGATTCAAAAATGAGAAAATTAATTTTTTAATATGCATAAGAGTAAGCACATATCTGAGGGGCTGGAAAACTGTGTTAAGAAATTATTTTCTTGAGCTGGTTTATCTCACCAAGTCATCAACTACGAAAAAGTGGAGACCCAAATGGGCCAGAATCCCTCACCTGGATGGGACTGATCATGACATGCTTTATTAAATTACAGTAAAACCTGTGTTAAATGGCCACTCTCAAAAAGACCAAAAATGCTTTTCAAGACTGATTATCGCTTAATGCAGGTAAAAAGTATTGCAGAATGCTCAAGGCGAGCATTCTGCTATTCTTTCGACCTTCATTAAGCTAACATTTGTCATGAAGATCTTTGTTTTGTCTATTTTTGAGTGGCCGTTTTACACAAAATTTACTGTATAGCAATTCTGAATCTTCATGTTGCAACAATCACTCCCACCAAGTTTCAGCTCAATCCAGCATATTGATCTGGAGGACATGTCATTTGGTAAATTTCAAGATGACTGCCATGGTGGCCGTATGGTACAGTAAAACCTGTGTAAAACGGCCATTCAAAAATTGACAAAACAAAGATCTTAATGATAAATGGTAGCCTAATGAAGGTCAAAAGTATTGCAGAATGCTCTCTTGGAACATTCTGCAATACTTTCGACCTGCATTAAGCGATTAATGGTCTTGAAAATCAATTTTTGTTCTTTTTGAGAGTGGCCGTTTTACACAGATTTTACAGTATATTTGAATGGAACTTTTTTTTATGAAATCTGGATCTCTATATTGCCTCTCCATCAAAATTTCAGTTCAATCTAACCTATGCATAGTATGGCTTTGTTCAAGCTATGGTTTTGGAGATGTTGTTTGTAGAATTTCAAGATGGCTGCCATCTTCGATATCGTAACAGAACCATTTGATCAATTTTGACTTGAAACACTAACTACAGCACCTCATCTTTTGATGTAACTATTTGCACATCTTAAAGCCTCCCTCCCACCCTCTCTCTCTTCAATCAGACCATCTTACTCGCTTCCTTAGGTCTTTGCTATACTATACCTTCATTTGTTCACTTCTCATTCATTCAGCAACAATGTAAACTGAGATGACAACATATAAGCTCAACGCTTACCATCAAATCCTAGAAATGTAGTATCAATGTAAACATCATAATATGTTAAAGTTACTGTGAATAAAATATTGTTTAAATCAACACTAACCTGTAATCCTAAAATATAGGAGAAAGATTTCCCCGTCATCGGGATACCCCAGATCTGTGACATCACAACTCTTGGTACATCAAAGTAGTAGGGCACAAACATAGGGTACAGGAAACATAACCTGAAATGTATATGTTTAACCTTTTGTTTGTTTGAGTTGATGCATTACTTTGCATCTCAGTTAACAGCTTCTCAGTCATGTTGAGACGTTTTCCTGTCCTCCTGGATTGAACCAACACAGTGCCTCCAGTGAGCCTCGAACTGGTGAGCCAAAGTCTGTGACTCTACCAGCCATAGGTTTAGATAAACGTAAAATCTTTAATATTTTCTAATCCATCAATTTGTACATATGTTTTGGGTGCTCAAAAGAATCGTCTCATTGAGACGGTTCTTTTGAGTACCCACAACATATGTTTTGGTTGAGAAATAAGAAATTAATTTTTTGGTATGCACTTGTTTCTTTCTTTAATTTAAATACTGCCAGACCCTCATTCGAGTATTATCGGCAGGTGTACTTTGTACAATCTTAACGTAAGGCCTGACCACCCTTTGTATACTAGCAACTCCTTAATACACTTTTGCAAACAGTGAAGATTCAGATGATATGATTTTAACAACGATCTACAGAAAAGGAAATACAATTTTACATGTATTTGGAAATTATAATCTGTGATATCTAAAATGGACCATCCCAAGTTTATTTGACCAAACCAGATGGAAGAATCCATTAGTACATAAAGGGTTAAATAACTGGATACATTCTTAGAGCATTCTGGACAAAGTTTCAACAGTCTCAAAATGGCCTTCTTGACCAGCAAGAGTATTTTTAGATACAGTGCAGTCTCTTTTTTATAACACAGTAAAGACTATAAGAAACCATCATGAGTGTGAGGGAGGGATAGAAAAATTGGTCCAGAGGTTCACCAATTGGCATCACGAGGCTTGCCGAGTGATGACAAAGGGTGATCGCCAGGGATGGATTTTTCTATCCCATTTTCATATGAATAATGGATTCTTTTACTTGCTCACCACTAAGTACCACATATTATATTGGAGAAACATGAAAAGACTTCAAGAAAATCCTGAATATGCTGAGATGTGACATGGTGATATCGTTTTAACATTACAATGATGTCACAGATTGACGTGCTACCAGCCTGCTGCATGTAATTTTTTTATTAATCCCACATGTTGGTACGGGTACACATGTGAGATAAATAGAATCCATCATTGGTGTTCAATGGGGACAGAAAAATCCCAACCCGAGAGCCCACCGTTCCAGTTGGAAACGAGGCTTGCCGAGTTTATCACTGGACGGCGGACCCAAATTTTGTTGAAATTGTTGTAATTTATTGAAAATCAACTGAATTTTGAAGTGAGTAAAGTTTTTGTCATTCATTACAAAGACTGTTTAGCAAAATGATCACACATAGAGTCCATACTGACTTAACTTTTTCTTCTGAGAATATTTGTTATGGCCTTATGACTGTTGCTTTTTTATAACTTACGGTCCAGAAGGCAGTGGTCCTAGCGGTATATCAAGATATCTACAAAGATAGGCTATCCCCAGCTCTAACATTGTGGCCAGCAGGCCGGTACCTAGCATGTAAGACTGAAAAAGAGTAAACAAAAATATACTTACTAACATGAAACAGACACTGTCACAGTGACTGATAAAATTATTTTCTCATTTAACCCTTATAAATCCTGTTATTGTTTTTTTCTAGAAAATTTCATCTGCTTATAATATCTGCTGCACATATTCAAATGGTCTCCAGACTAATTTTATCACAAGCACAAACACTATGAACCCTGATCAGACTGCTCCTAAAGGGGCAGTCTGATCTGGGTCCATATTGCTTGTAATATAGGCCACCAAAGTACATTAGCAGAAGAGAGCAGACGGCAATTGTGAATAGCGGGAAAAGGCTATTAGACCAGACACCAATATTTGTAACGAACCACAGCTTTTGCATTGACATTCTCTGAAAATGATAAAAAGTAGACTATTTTTATGCACACTATGGACACCCCGAAGCTAGGATTTTATGTCCTCTTGCAAAATTATGCATATTGGATGCACACTGATTAATCTATTGAAATAAGAGGAGTAATAACTCTATGCATGCTGGGTAAATTTTCTTGATTTTTGTCGTCTGCAGATATTTTCAAAATTAATCTTTTCAAAAAATTCTTTCAGGAACACTATCAGAGTGTCAAATAGTTTGGATCCAGATCAGGACCTATGCTCTGTCACAAGTCTGTCCTGATCTGGGTCCAAACTGTGTGCAAAGGTTATCAGCAGACATATCAATGTCTATGTCAGGTTTGAAGAAAATCTGTCAAAGACTACTGAAGTTGGAGATGGGGAAACAACCAAAGTTGTCACATACAGACACACAGACAACAAATAGTATTTAGAGGATATTCACATTTTTGCAATGAATATGCCATTTATTTCATCGAGTGAGGCGAAAAATGCATATTTCATGAGTGGCAAAGCCATGAATGAAATATACATTTTCTCGCTTCAAGAGATGAAATAAATGGCATATTCATGACAAAAATTTGAATTTTCTTTTTATTATCTAAATTTTAAACGCGACAGATTTTTTTGCGCTAAACGACGTCATATAAGTTCACACATTATGTCATATTAATGATGACGTTGCATAATGAGCAATGTCAGCCAAATCTGAAACCATAGGAGCAGGAGTAGAAAAAGTGAAAATTTCAGAAAATCCTGTCAATTTCATTACCAAAATTTTCCTTGCAATCATACTAAGAAAATGAATACCCACACTTCGTGTTTTTGTCCAGTAATAAGAAAGTACCAGGCGTTTGAAATTCTGAAGTGGGCTCAAGGAAGTCAATGGAGAAAGCAGAGGGTATCCAATTTCATCCGTGCAACACAACTCTGTGAAATACAGCTTTTTATATTTTCACGGCTGTGAAATACAGCTTTTCTTAAAATACGCATTATATTTAATCAATATTTTCCCGTATTTCATTACTTTGTATATAATAAAATATTATATATAATACCCTGCGACTTACCTGTGGTAGGGTATAAAAATGTTTATGGCATGTATATCATGTCATTTAAATGTTAAGAATCTTACCACAAATTTCCTTGAACCAAATCTTCTCTCAAATACACGGAAATAATAAAGGAGGATTGAGGAAAGAAACAGGTCTTTTAGATCTGAGAACGCTAGTTTCGCTGTAATCAGTCGCCATATCTGAAATAATGAACAAAGAAAACTCAGGGATCAAATTTTAGAAGTTTAACTGCTTTCTAAAAATAGCAAGTGGTCATTTTTCTTTCTTGCTAAAGTTGATGTTTAACTTGCTTATATGCACTTGAACAAATTCAATTATGGCATAAGTGTTTGACAAGATGTGTGGCAAAAAATTATTTGAAATATCGCCTTACTGAAATCACATTTTGGCTACCTTGCAAACAGTGTTGATCCAGATCAGCCAGCTTCTGAAGAAGCTGGCTGATCAGGATCTACACTGTTTCAGAAGTGCTGACTGATCTGAATCTACACTGTTTATCAAGCAGTTTATGCATAATTTGGAAATTAGTTGATGTGAGAACAACTTGTATTCACTTGCTAAAAATAGCAAGTGAAGGTACATGTAATTTCAACTTGCTTTTTTGGGAAAACTAGTAGCATTTAGCAAGTGCTAAATTTGATCATTGAAACTCACAAGATAATTAGATACCCGCTGCTGCATTCTGGTTGTTGTTGTTGTTGGGTTTGTGTTTAAAGTCCCCCCAACAGCTAAAATCTGAAGCCCTGCTCAAATTTTCGGAGAATAATTTATTTAAAAAAGAAATACTTTTTTTTTATTCTAACCCTTAAAGCGCCACCTATAATTTGCAGCATACGACAATTTCAAATTTTGCGGCTTTTTCAAAAATAACCAATAAGGCACGAAATTTCATGAGAATTGTCTGCTGGCAGACAATTCTCATGTAATATCATACCTTGTTTTTGATGAAAATTGGGAAAATTGCAGCCAAATTTGTCGGCTGCTGCAGTCGTGATTGGCGCTTTAGGGGTTAATGCAAGAATATTGTTCTATCCTATTGTATTTGAAATGTTAGTTTATTAAATTAAATATGTATAATTTCTATGTGTACACTATTGTACATGCCCTTTTAAACTATGATTTGGACTCAAAATGAGTGCGGGCAGCTGGACTTCCAGTTTTAAGCCCAGGACTTCCAAATTCAATAGGGTGGAAGTCAGGACTTCCTGATTCAAAATGTAAAAAGAAGCACTGATTTAAGTCCATATATATGTATGAAGATGGGGCCACTGCTAGGCTGGAGTAAGCGAGGATCAAATCCGTGTCAGATCTAGACTGGTTTACAATGTGAGCAGTTATTCACTACACCATGGCAGCTCCTATCTATATTTTGGTAAATGATGGCATTTAATTACTACATCGTATGTGGACTAAAAATCCTTAAAAAAGTAGATGTTCATCGTTGTTTTCAATGAAAACAGATAAATGAGATCAACCAGATCAGTGAGCCCCACTCCAGGTAACTGGCTAGCTACACGCATAACAAGATGTCCTTTAAAGAATTAGGCTTACCAGGCCCCCAGATAAGAGTGTGTAACTGAAAATTATATTTCTTATTTTTCAACCAAAACATATTTTGTGGGTTCTTTTGAGCACCCAAAACACATGTTAAAATTGATGGATAAGAAAATAAACGTAATTTTACTCTGAAAATGTTTGCTTAACTGGACCAATGGCTTACACTTTATGTCAGACCTCCAGATAAAGGGGTATAATTGAAAAAAAAATTCACAACCAAAACATGTTGTGGGGACTCAAAAGAACGGTCTCATTGAGATTGAGACGCTTCTTTTGAGCACCCAAACATATATATGCCTAAGTTGCTGGGTCGGAAAATAATTATGTTATGCTCAAAAGTTTGTCCAACTGAACCAAGCCTTTATGTCTAAGGCCAATTAAAAAAGTGTGCTTCGGGTTACAGGTCTGAAAATTTTAGGTAGGTTAGGCACAAAATTTTTTTTTTTTTCTGGAAAAAATTTAATTTAATGCATTTTGAAAGGCATTTAGCCTTTCGAAATGCATAAAATTATATATTTTCAAGAAAACCTGGAAAAAAATCTATGTAGGGCCGGGTTACCCTAAACATGAGTATTTTTTATTTTGGCCTAAGGAATCTATCTCTGACTCATATACAAACCTGGTGCTTCTCAAATACTGCAGTGTGATCATACAGGAAGAAAGGTCGATGTTGCTGGAGAGGAAAATGAAGCAGCAAAGAGGACCCAATGACAGAGCCAAGAACAACTTTACATACAGGAGCTCGATCTGAAACAAAACAAAGTAAGTAAGGGTGCAAAGATCAGGAATCGATACAATCAAGTACCATATCTGACCCAAGATACCAATGGGAAAGTGACAAACTCACAGTTAGACACCAACTGAGAGCCAAGAGGCCAGCCCTTTCCCAGCAGGAGACCACAAGGCACATATAAACAGACGCGGACAAAGGCATAGCACACACAAGACAGAAAAAACATAAAAGATCCACAAAAGAAGTACCACCTTGGAACGGTCAGTAAAATATTTTACTGGAGGGCTTAAACTGGTTTAACGGTGCACCAACCTCACCCTTAGTTCAGATGTGGATCAAGACACATAGATGTTTGGTTTGCATGAAAGACCCCTAACTTATCAAGGCAAATTCTTTGCAAGTTCTTGTCTCGATCAATAACTGATCATTATGATAAATTCGTTGAATTTTTATCATTATTTTAGAAAAGAGTAAAATACAAAATAGAAACCCCATAATTTCTCCTACACTCAAGTCCACCTTGGGGCACAATGTAATAAATCACCTTTCTTTCTTTATACTTGTTTTGTTTGTTTGTTTGATTTGATTCTTTACGTCCCATCAACAATCTTTCAGTTAAACTAGAACGGGTCTTCCAGGGTTGAACCAGTACTTAGCTAGGATAAATGTGTCTTGCTCAAGGACCACAACCCAGTGAGGCTTGAACCTGAAGCCCCTCGGTCTCGAGTCAAGCACTCTACCACTGAGCCCTCCACCTTTCTTTATACATAATGCCCTCACAGACATTCTAGGCATGTTGCCCTGTCAAGTATGTTAACCCTTAAAGTGTCAAGAAAAAAATGCATCTGAAAATGCCATCTGTTGCAAATAATTGCCTTAACATTACTGACGAATTAAGTATGGAAGCTAACAGCATAGACCCAGAACAGACTGCTCCAATAGGAGCAGTCTGTTCTGGGTCCACACTGTTTGCCATAGAGGCTTCTCAAACATTTCAGCAGACGAGAAAAGCAGACGACTTTTGTTGCATTTGGCACATTAATAGATAGTCTAAAAGATAAAAGCATGACAATGGGAGAAAATGTCTTGATATTGAGGGGATGAAAGATGATAGGTTAAAAATAGTAAAAATAGCTAAAAGCAGGTCAAAAACAAACTATGCTTGGGATCTAGGGCTTGGAATGTTGCAGCTTGCCAACTGCTGCATATAGTATGTGTCAAGGCTGGCGAGCTAACGTCCTCTAGGAGCGCATTCCACTGTGTAATTGCAAGTGGGAAAAAGGATTAATTATAGTATAGTCCTTTCAACTCATTTGCTGTATGTAATTGGCAAAATGTCTTAGAATGATCATGCCTGGATGTACGAGAGTTTGGGTGGATATAAACAGGAAGGGGCACTGCGACCAAGTTCAGAGGAACAGATAAGCTGCTTTTGTGGGGTATTTAAGCAATTAAATTTGTGAAAAAAAGCAATTATTTTCAAATGAAGGAGTAACAAAAAGCAATTAAAATTTTGGAATAAGCAATTGTTTTATAAATGAAGTGGTAACAAGAAGCACTTAAATTTTGGAAAAAGCGAAAGAAAAAAAACTGATTGAAATATGAATATATCCCATGGTAGCACACTTAGTGTGGTAGCCAGTTCAA
Organism: Loripinus fragilis; assembly: GCA_964019695.1. Lineage (NCBI taxonomy): Eukaryota > Metazoa > Mollusca > Bivalvia > Lucinida > Lucinidae > Loripinus > Loripinus fragilis. Next base: position 94,058,922 of record OZ026524.1, read on the forward strand.
GCCTTTCTTTTGTAGTATTGTTACTCAAGCTCCTTTGATACATTAAACAAGTCATTTGTCTGTTACTGGCTAAACTATTTGCACAAGTACTTAAAAGTCACTTCAATCTGTTGCTTATTCCATATAACTAAGATTATTATTTAAATTATTAACTAAGATTATAAGTTACTTACAAATAAGCAATTTCATAAATCTGAGTGGGGTAAAAATTATTTTAAGCAATTGTTTTTGGAAGAAAAAAGCGATTTATAAAAATCTAGTGGGGGTAAATCCCGGGGGGTAAATACCCAATTAAACTGAAAGCTTATCTGGACCTCTGCCAAGTTGATAACAATCGTATAGGAGAGGTAAGGCTGCTAGCTGATCTAGGTGCAACATCCAAATGTTCTAATCTGTTATGTTGGCTGTTCTGTTAAAGTTGCAGGTTGTTTGACATGCTGCTTGCCGTTGGTGGAGCAGCTGGACCAGAGTATTATAGTATAATAGGCAGCCTCACACCTGACATCTTAGTTTTAAATCTTATGATTACAAAGGCAAGAGTTTTGTGGGCAGAAACTGTAATCCTGTCTATGTCTGAGCCCCAGGACAGGCTATTGAAGATGTCAACCCCAAGATACCTACCACAATGTTTATCCGTCGCTAAGGGCTGTGACTTCACAGGTCCAAAGAATTTAGATGTTCTTGTTAAAATGTGACTTCATTTTTTGATGGATTGCGTTAATATTTAGTACAATGATTGATGATTACACCATCCATCAAAAAAAGGAGTTTGCACAAGAACAGAACAGCTAAATAAAAACTAAATCAAGTCCCTCCCTAATGAGAATTCAGTGGGTGGGGGGGTTAACCTTCGCCATAGAGCTAAATCAATCTAGAACACTCTCTGTTGAGCGTCTTTTTCAGAAGCAAAATAATGTATGATATCGATATTTAGCACTTTATATACAAACTTACGAAAACCCGAAGAACTTTTAGACGAAAACATTTCTTGCATATCAACAAAAATTTACATCCGGCAATTTAGAGGGCACGTTCTATTCGCCGATAAAAGATAAACACTAAACTACCCAGTACTATACTTACACCATCTCCAAACTCCCCAATAGTGGTTCCCCTCGTTCATATAAACTGATGCCCTGTTATCGTCTCAATTCTTTACGTCCCGATAACAATCTTTCATTTATGTTAAAGCATAAAACAAATTTATGCCGTAATGACATTGGTCTAGGGTTCGTTTATTTACCTGAAATTGCATTTATTTTCTTACCCATCAATTTAAGCTTGTGTTCTGGGTGTTCGAGTGAGGCGTCTCATTGAGACGGTTCTTTTGAGCACCCTCAATAGTAGCTTTTGAACCATTACGGTATTTGCTTTGGATCTGAAACATTTAAATGCTTACTATCTGTTTTCCTTTCAACTCATTTCTTTTGCTGTTATATATGTTTTGTTCATTTTATTGTATGTTGTATTCTCATGCCCCGGTTAGGGGTCCAGAATAAAATTTTGACTTGACTTGACTTGACTCAGTGGCCATAATTGAGTTCCCAAATCAGCTAACAATAAATTGACAAAAAATATGGTCTGAAACAATCGTCTTTTCTAGCCAATTAAGACAATTTCCACAACTGATAATTGCCCTGGATAAATATACTGGGTATATGTTTACGTCATCACCAAATTGTATGATGCCATCATCTGTTGCTATGGAGATATTGTGTATCACAAACATTGGCTCCATTTCTTCAAAAAAGATAGCAGGTATTGAAAAAGTGCTGTAAAAATGTCAGATTGTAATATTTTTTATTGAAAATTTGCAGAAATATTTGAAATGTACTGGAAAACATTTTGTTAAAGTTCAAATAAGTATAGACACTGAAAATAAAATAATGCAGAGCATAGAACTGGACTGAAAATAATGCCATGAAAATGATCCGACGGCAGTATACTTTGGCTTTAAAAAACAAACTAAATAAACAAATGCAGGAATATGGGGTATGTATGTTTTGCGATGTATCATAACAGTGTTCTACTTGAAACTAATATTTTTTGAATAAATGTTGATGGATATAAGCTATGGTTGGATCCTTAGAAAATCTGCTTATTTTCACTGTCAGTCCTGATATTGGTGCCACAAGCAGCATAACCAGTGATATAATATTTGTATAATGGTTATTTTCAGTTGAAAGTACCATTTGGGGTTACATTTTTACAGAACATTTATTTTTTCAAGAAGAACTATCCTATGATTTTGTATAAAAGTTTGGGTACCCCCTCGTAAAGTAAAAATTTGGCCAAGGGGTTAGGTATTGCTGGGTGCTGTCTTTTCCATTTGAAGGACTGAAACATTTAAATACTTATTGCTTCAAACACTCGTATATAGACCCTAGAAAGACTGATACTTGTTGCGAAGTTACCAAGTGGAGTCATTCAATAATTTAGATTTTTGGGTCAGGGGTACAAATACCCCACCCACCCCTTATATGACGGTGAATAAATTAGGAAGATAAGAACACATCTTGTTCACAGCTCACGATTATAACATATTTGAACCATTTTCACCAAAAATATATAGAAAATATGAAATATCAATAGTCATGCAAAAACGGAAGAAGTTTAGAACCCATATCAAATTTTCAAACTATTTTAGAAATCAGGGGCGGTCGAAAAGAATAACACCCACGAACTCTAGGTGATATTATTTCTATAATAATTTAGCATTCTTAAAGGGACAAATATTTGAGCAATAATACTGGTACCACTCATTATGACTCCCTCCAGGGGTCATACTCCAGGGGTCATACTGGTCAGATCAAAAGGACAGCCATAATGAGGTGATTATGACTTCCTTACTGGGGCAATAAAGTGGTCCCATAAAGGTAATAGGTATTTTATGATAAAATATTGATCTTTATCTTAGTGAATGAAATTGTGTTGCATACAGGTAAGTCCCCTCTTGAGGCCCCATTAATTTTGTGAGATACTTAAACTGTCCCTTATCAGTTAATCCTTTAATGATCTCTATTGGACAGTAATCTTTGTCTTTAACTTGAAAAATAGCAAATAGTGATATGTTTAAAATTTCAGATAATTTGCAGTTGTCGTTTTGAAATTATACCAATTTTAAATGTACTTATTTTTTTGCTAATGAAGCAACGTTTGCCATTTTGGGAACTCACTTATGGCCACTGAGTGTATATACGGGCGGGTCTTCCTGGGTTGAGCCAGTACTAAGCTAGGATTAATGTTCTTGCTCAAGGACACAACTCAGTGACACCGGTGATGCTCGAACCCGTGGCTCCTCATAAGTAGATTAATGGTAGGGAACCAGATGGCGGATGACAATACTATCTCATACAGTCATAAAAACCTAGATATTATGAAAGAGGTTTTAGTTGATGAGAGCGCCATATGCATTGATTGGTTCAGAGATAATAAAATGCAAGCAAATCCAGACAAATTCCAGGCAATTATGCTTGGAAAGTCTGGATTTGAGAATTGCAAAAGTCTCTTTCTAAATGGTACAGAGATCAAATGTGAGGACTCCGTAAAACTCCTAGGTGTAACCATTAACTATCTGTTAAATTTTGACCTTCATGTCTCAAACATCTGTAAAAAGGCTGCAAGACAAATTAATGTTTTATTACGTCTTAGCAAATTCTTGACGATTGAAACAAAAATTTTAATTTACAAATCGTTTATAAAATCAAGTTTTAATTTCTGTCCACTTGTGTGGCACTTTTGCTCAAAATCTAGCTCTGCTAAGATGGAAAAACTCCAATACAGGGCACTTCGATTAGTTTTCAATGATTCGATAGCTCTTATGAAACTCTACTTGAAAGAGTTAACATGCCTACACTTCATATCAGTAGAATTAGATTAATTGCTGTCGAAACTTTTAAGATTCTACATAAAATGTCACCTGTCTATTTGCAGGACCTATTATCATACAAAAATTCTATTTACTCTTTCAGATATGACAACCTTGTAGATGTACCAAGAGTGCGTACCACAAAGTACGGTAAATCTTCTTTTTGCTACGAGGCAGCTGGTGTGTGGAACAGCCTCCCGAATGATCTTCGCAAAGTCGAAGATTTTAAGGAGTTCAAGAGGCTGGTCAACACATAGAGCGGCTCATCGTGCAAATGTTCAATGTGCAAAAGTTAATCAGTTTTATTTTGCTTTTGCTTATAATTTTTTTTACCCCATTTTGCTTTTTACCTGCTTTGCTTTGCTTTGCTTAACTTTTATTTTGCTTTTATTTCTAGTTTGCTTTGTTTTTACGTAAATTGGAATGTTTTTCTCACCAATATTAGGCATGTGTTTTTGGGTGCTCAGAGGGACCATCTCAGTGAGATGGTTCTTTTGAGTACCCACAACATATGTTTTTCTCACCAATATTAAGCATGTGTTGAGGGAGCTCAAAAGGACCATCTCATTGAGACGGTTTTTTTGAGTACCCACAGCAAATGTTTTTTTGGATGAGAAAATGACTTTCCAATGCACGCTTTTATCTGGAGGTCTTATTTTTGCGCCCTATCTAGGTTTTCGTCTTTCGCCTAAGAGTCATAATGGCGGTCAGGGTCTCTGAGCCCCGTTTATCCCACCTTTTCGAGTTTCGTAATTTCGTCCCCCTAGATAGATAGATCGAAATAATGGACCCTCTGTATGCTCATAAAATTTAATTTTAAAAATAGAAAGTTATCAGATTTAAAAAAAAAAAAAAAAAAAAAAAAAAAAAAAAAAAACATCTTTATAAGAGTTTATTTTACATATGATCTTAATGTATAAATATCTGTGCTATATCAATGTAAATTCTGTGATATTAACCCAATTTTCCTGTGATTTGTTATATGTTTTATACTTGTACAGTCTTTCACTTTGTTTGTCGGTAAAATAGCCTTGATGGCTAATGTTTTGATATGTTATAATTGAATGCCGACTTTAAATAAAGTTTCTTGTATCTTGTATCTTGTAGACTATCGTTAAGGTCTACTTCTGATGCGCATATAACGATTGGTATCATGGCCTGTGTTGGTTTCTGGACATCTCGGCCCCTAACAAACTCGGCCCCTGACAAACTCGGCCCCTTACCAACTCGCCCCCTAGCAAACTCGGCCCCTAACCAACTCGGCCCCTATATAATATGTTATGTATAACACATTTAAGACGGTATCACCCATTCGATTTCCGCATACGTATGATTTATTCACTGAACCGCGGTCGAAAGCTCTGTCGAGTCTGTGCATTTGCACAGACTCGATTGAGCTTAAACAAGTGCGATAAATGACCGATACCAAAGAAACGCACCCATGTATTTAATTTCAAGTAGAGAATCCTTATGAGACTGCACATGCTCAAGAAAGAATTTCAACACAAACTGCTGTATTTTTTAAGTTGCTATAATTTGATAATTAAGTAAAAGAAAAAAAATATATAAATGCCCAGAACAAAATAAACTTAATAAAACAGTGACCTATATTAGAATGACTAGACACTTAATTTTTCAGCCATATAGGTATGTCGTGGCATGTGTCACGTGCCTTACACCTGGTGCGCCTTTCATCGTACACACACAAAATGGCGATACAGCTTGAGAAACCACTGCATACATGTATATCTTGAAGAGCGTACTTCGCTGTAAATATCGCTTATTGGTGCATCATGTTAAAAACAATCGAAAAAAGAGATATGAAATATTGCTAAATGCTATATGTTTCTGCAATGTAAAAATTAATCCTATTGAGTTATGACCGTGTAAATATCGGCCGATCTTATGAACGTTGCGGAAATCGTCAAAAATGGCTTCAGCAATACCTCTTTCACTGCGACAGAAAAAGCTTCAAACATGTCTGTGTCTCGATCTATCAATATTCATAAACTAAGATGTCATATAATTCTTAATTATTGCTATTATACTATTTTGGTGTTTGTAGTTTTGGTAAACAACAGAGGAATTACGCTGTGTATTCCAAAACTGCAGTAAAAGCAAATCGTGTAGATAAATGATATCGATTTACCTGTGTAAGATGCACGACAGTGTTATTTGAGTTGAGTATCGGTTTTTCATTGGAGTTTCTAGTCACTCTTATATAGGTCACTGAATAAAACGACTTGTTTAAAAATGCACTTTATGTCACGGGTATTTTCCAATACCATGTCACTTATGACATAAGTGTGTATGCTATACGTAGACGCAATGGCTACTACCCTTTACCTGTCTTAATATGCTGACAAGCTATTAAACATGTTAAAGGGAGACTAGTCAACAGTAGAAATTGTATTCTGAAGGTCTCTGAACCGGTAGTAGATGACTTTGGGGAGTTTGAAACGATCTCAGGACCTGCGACAGCAGACCTATGGTATGTGCTATATCCGTTTCGGTTTGTCCATCTATCTGTTAGTCTGGTTCCCTCCCCTTGCCAGTTTATCTATCTATCTCTCATAAGGCATATACCCTCAAATGAGTGTTACGTTCTAGGTTCTCGCGACATATGTTAAAAGTAAAGGAGTAAAAAAAAAACAGCTGACAGTAGGAATTAATTTAAAGTGCATAATACTGTATTAGTGTATTATACAGTGAGCAAGTAAACAATGAGGATAAAAACAGCAGTATTGTACATTTGAGCCGTGACATGCGATTTCCAACAAAGTGGCATTTGACAAGTGTAGACTTAGACGAGCCTGTGTAGCCTTCTGTTAAACTTAGAAACTCCAAATGGTACTCAGTCAGTAGCTTAACACTCATAGAATATTCAAGCGACTAGCAAAGGCTCTGATCAGACTGCGCCTATGCGCAGGCTGATCTGAGGCTTTGCTGGTCGCACATACCACATTGTTGAAAATCTCATGTCATGGCTCATTTATGGTTTTGAGTGCCACACCTGACAGACATCTCGTTTGAAGCTGTCAAGATCAGTCAGGGTGCGATAGATGCCGGAGACTGTTCCACTGAACGACTCTGAGAGGGTTAAATGAGTATTTTTAGTAATTGGTACTGGTAGATATTGGTCTGTAAGCAAATGGTTGAAAGGTACTGGACGCACGTGGGAGTGGTATGACATAATTATGAAGGGAGAGTTATGGCCACATAGCCATATATGGCCTTGTAGAAGAGGACCAGCCTTGAATCAGTACGCCACTGCTCAAGCGTACGCGATCCATGTTTTCCTATCATGTCTGTGACGCTTGAGTAGGGGGGAAAACTCCAAGGACCAATCGAGCTGCTAGTCTTTGGACACTCTCATTTTTTGTATGTCATCCTTAATGTGGGGGTCCTATACTGGAGAAACATACTCCAGCTGGGGTCTGACAATAGCCTTGTATGCATTTTCCCTTAGTGAGTTTTTGTTTTGTTTTACCTGTTGGATTTCTTAAACTCCGGTATTCAATTTTATTTACTGTTGAGTCCTTATCTTTGCTTTATCTCCTTGTTATATCTTGATTTATATGTTCTAGGAGATGATGCATTGATAAGTTAGGGGTATTTCATGCAAACCAAATATCTATGTGTCTTCATACACATCTGAATTAAGGGTGAGGTTGGCACCGTGAAACCGCATTAATCCCTCCAGTAAAAGTCTTTTTACTGACCGTTTCAAGGGGGTGCTTCTTTTGTGGATCGTGTTTTGTTAGTTATGCTTCATGTTGGTGTATGTTGTAGTGTTGTGTCTGTTCTTTGTAGCCCTTTGGTCGCCTGCTGGGAAAGGGCTGGCCTCTTGGCTGTCGCGTGTGTTGTGTTTTGTCACTTTCCCAAATGTGTCCTGGTCAACATCAGAATCAAGGGTGAGGTTGGCGCCGTGAAACAGGTTTAAGCCCTCCAGTGAAATATTTTACTGACCGTTCCAAGGCGGTACATCTTTTGTGGATCTTTTTATGTTTTTAAGTCTTGTGTTTGCTATGCCTTTGTGCGCGTCTGTTTATGTGTGCCCTGTGGTCACCTGCTGGGAAAGGGCTGGCCTCTTGGCTCTCGTTTGTGGTGTCTAACTTTGAGTTTGTCACTTCACCATTGGTATCCTGGGTCAGGTGTGGTACTTGATTGTATCGATTCCTGATTGTTGCGCCCTTATTTACTTTAAGGTTCCTCCTTAGGAGGCCTAGTAATTTGTTTGCAGTGTTGGTAATTCTGCTGACATGGGTCTTCCAAGATAAAACAATTGCAATATCAACACCAAGATATCTGGCACTAGCTACCGCCTCAAGGGTTTCACCATGTAGTGTGTATGTTGTTGGGAGGGGAGAACGTGACCTGGTTATGTGTATTACCTGGCATTTGCTGGGGTTGAATTGCATATCCCATCTGATTTTTGTCTGTTCCGAGCAAGCTTTCTCCAGGCACTCCGGCTTCTTTCCACGTTTTAAAAAAAAGACATTATATGACATATTCTTGTCCAGTGTGCGTTTATTTTTAGTTTTTTGACCGTACAATGGTCTCGGGTGTCAGTTGCTAGATGCAGTTCTCCAAACAGTTAATTTGACCGTACGAAAAGAAAAAAAGTTGGCATTAACAAGTTATGGACCACAAGTAATATCAAAATTGGCGGACCAGATCTCTGTTTTTTACCCTTCTAGTACACCATATGTTCTGGTATCCAACGTAAGCAATTGAGATCTCAAAATGGACTTAGGGTGAAAATGTGCTAACATTAACTGATAAGACAGTATAGACCCCACACCTGGGACTAACTCGCTCAGGCATAAAATAATCAGAAATGAACATTGAAGATAGAATCAGTTTAGCTGGACAGACATCTTATTCACCTACTAAAACTAGTAAGTGAGTATGATCAGGAAATACCACAATCACAAACTGCAGACAACCCCCCGGCACCGTGAGGAATAGCCGCTCAACCATCACGAGACACCAGGAAGACAAAGTAAGTAAAGCAACCAGCTCTCTTTTCCCCATCAAGATGATTGCAATACTAGAATGGACATTAAGTAACGTACAACAAAACATAGAACAATTACAGACTCCCACAATAGGAGTAACAATAAACAAAAAGTCAACAACAACAGAACCACCGCCTTAGAACGGACAGCAGCCTAAGCCACCAGGGGGGGGGGGGCTTAAACGCATTTTACTGGTACCAAATCTTCGCCCTAGATTCTGCTGTTGTTGAAGTACAAGAAAAGTTCAGCTCGCATGGAGGCCATCTAACTAATGCAATGTATCATCATGGGGAAACACTCTAATACCGGTTTGCATGGAACTAATGGATTGCCTATATTATATACAGAGCATATGTTAAACCTCGGACCCAATAAACACTGGGTCCGAGGTAATACCCAAATTAGTGTATGGACTAGAGATTACAAGCCTTAAAGGAGCTGGAAAGAAATCATCTGAATACTCGTTGTCACTGAGACAAGTCTCTTCCCAAACGTACAGCATCCACTTCAGTATACATGTTAGTGGGTGCACTACCAATTTTGGCAGAGTTGCATACGAGACTGTTGGGTTTGCTTTGATGATTTTAGCTTTGATGTTTTGAAGTTTTCCCTTTATTACCTTGTGTGACCCCAGGGTGGGGCCAATTTTAGCCCCAGAGACATAATTTTAACAAACGTGGTAGAGGTCCACTAAATAATGCAACATTCCAAATATAGAGGGCCATACACAAATTATTCCTGCCAAGTTTGGTCAAAATCCAGCCAGTAGTTTAAGAGATGTCCTTTGAAGCAATTGAATTGTTGACGATGCACGATGGACATCAAATAATCCCAATAGCTTACCTTGAGCCTTTGGCTTTATTTGACCTTTGACCATGGCATCAAGGCCATATGAAATATTGCCCAGTACCCAGCAAAGATGATGCATTTACAAGAAAACACTTTTTTTGGCCTTTGGGTCAAGGTCACATGAGAAGTTGCCAATACACTCTTCATCATGTAACCTATGCACTTGCAACATTTGATGTTGCTACATCCAATGATTTAGGAGTAGATGCATTTACAAAAAAAAAATGCAGTATTTGACCTTGGATTCAAGGTCACACAAAATGTTGCCCACCAGCCCTCTACATCAAATGATATATGCAGTTGCAAAGTTTAAAGTTGGTACGTATTAAGGTTAAGACAGCCGTTCTGTTGTAGATTCATTATTTATTGTTGCTCAATTTGTTTGTGGGGCATTGTGTTTGGTCCTTGTTTCATAATACAGTACAATGTACTAGCTTAGTGTCATTTTAGTTCTGCAATCATCTCCCTGAGAAAGAGAGAGCTGGTTACTTAAATTTAAATGTGTCGTTACTATTGTATGGTTGTTAATTTATTGTTCTGTGGCTATTCCCCACTGTGCAATAGGTTGGTCTGTGGTCTGTGATTGGCATTTCCTGGTCATACTCGAGTGCCTTTTTTTCTGCATTGGTGTAGCACCCATTATGCAGGTTACCCACGTGCGTAATAAAAATAATAACATTCAATGGAGGTCACTTAATGTGATAAAAGTGATTTTCCATCCTATAAGGAACTGCCCTCTGGGAGCAAATTCTTTCCTTTAAGAAAAGTTCCCATTTTGAAAAGGGACGCAATTGAAGAGAATCACTGCTTGATCCAGTAGTCTCCCTTTAATGTGCGTAACTTTTTTCAGTGTTCTAGCTATGCCATTTTTCTGTACCTTCATGTTTAAGACAATTGAAGGAAAGTTCCTTCAGGATGAGGGGTCACAGGTTATAGTTTTCAAATAATATATTTCTTTCTCCGATGACAAATTTTGTCTAAGCAAACATTGCAGACTCCATTCCTTCTGGGTCCTCGCTATTTGTCAAAGTATCCATTTAGGTTTTCCAGTCTTCAAAGGGTTAAGATAGTGTCCTCCAGCTCCCCTGGGTATTCCCTTGGCATTTTACAAACACTTGGTTACATGAAAAGGTGTAGAAAAATAAGCAAATAATAAAATATGTTGAACCATATTTATTTGTATAAGGTTTGAACAATAATTGTCATATAGATGGATTTGGAGAATCAGACTCCAAAAAATGAAATGATAATTATTTTTTTAATTTTAAAATTTCTATACCCCCTTTTGAAAACAGTTTAGATTCAGATCTGGTGAATTCTGATGAAGCCAGCTGATCATGATCTACACTGTTTTAAATCAAAGCAATTATACCTGATTCTGTATAAGCCCATTACTATATTAAATTGAACATTTAAATAATGATCAATATATATAGCTTCTTTTTTCAGACCAGGGGCGTAGCCAGAGGCTTTATCATGTTGAAGCCCACCAAAAAACAGATTCTATACAGTGTAGAGCCAGATCAGCTGGCTTCATCAGAAGCCAGCTGATCATGATCCACACTGTTTTAAATCAAAGCAATAAATTAGCGCAATAATATACTGAGGACAAAAAGTTTAGCAACCAATTATAATGGGTTTTCCCATAGGCGAGCTTTTTAGCATTAGATCTTTTTTATTAACAGGTGCGCAAACATGTCAGATGTTTGAAAATTATCTTATGGCAAGAGGTCAAAAGAAACAAATTCTGATTTTATAGCGAGCATTTTGATCTGCTTAGCATTTTAATTTCAAACCCTATCAAATTGAAAGGGAGGTAATTTGAAAAAATACATTTTTCAACTAAGGGTGAACAGAACATTCAGTTTTAAGCAGGACATTCAGTTATAAGCAGGTTTTCACGTTTTTGCTTTAAGATCTAAACATTTGATGAAAAAATAGTCAACTTTTAGCCCTATTGCCAGGTAAGCTGTTTTAGCAAGGGGACTAAAAATTGGACATTGAATTATGTGAAATCTCGACTGGTTAATGTCATCGTACTCGTGAATGTTTGTCATATTTTTTGGATATTAAGAAATTAAAAATCCTATTTCCTCTAAACTGTGAATCCCTAAAGTATATTGGTAATCTTTTTTCCCTCAGTATATATTAGATTGAACATTTCAAGAATAATCTATATATATTGCTTCTTGCCATAGCCAGAACCTTTATCATGTTGAAGCCCACCAAAACACAGAGACTAACCAGGCTACTTTACTTTACAGATAGCAAATAACAAAGGCACCTATCAGACTGCCCAGATGCGCAGGCTGGTCTGCACCTTTGTTGTTCACAAACAACAGAGTCAGAAGGCCCATATGATGTTGAAGCCCAGGCACTGTCAATTGTCCTGGTTTTGAATTTTAAATGTCATTTTAAATTTACGACCAGGACAAATTTCATGCACATAGGAGTTGAGCATGAAAAAAGCATTATAACCTCAGCATCTGGTTTATGAGATTGGCACTGTATAGAAAAGCATTCCAATACTTGTTGATAATCATTTTTTTCAACTTATTTTAAGTTTGCTGCCTACATTTACAATATGAATAAAGCTATCAAATTTCTGGTACTGTCCTGTTAATGGGTTATGTTCAAGGCAATAGCTTATCTCATCAATTATCACTTGACGTCGCATCTGGGAGTGATATTACACCATGTATCGAGGTCAATAAACCACTAGTGGTTAACATATTTAGTAACATTATGTAATGACACCAATAATGTCACCATGGATGAAAGTTCAAAATTTACAGAATCCTGAACTTTCAAAACTCCAATCTTAAAACTTGCAGTATGCCCACTAAATATTCACAATTTCAAGTTTAAATGGTCAATTGTGCTTAGACAGACTGAAAATATATCATAGAAGCTATGATGATCTCCTTAATTCAGCATTTTGAGGCTGACTTTCTGTGGAAAGTCAGCCTCAAAATCCTGAATTCAGGATTAATCCTGAAAACTTTCACCCATGTATTTATTAGGTAACATCTTTCATAATGTACAGTCTATCTAAAATAAGCAGAATTGTGCGTTTTCTTAGGTCCTTATGTTAAAGTTTATCTAAGGGACATTACTTAGCTAATAACGTTATTAATTATCTACCTTGCTATACTGTGACGTCATTGACGTCATGACAACTAGGTTATTGTTGAGTTGTATTGTAAGTTACTTTATGGACATAATAAAACCAGTTGCTTATTTTATGAAGTAATATTGTTTATCAAATGGTAGCAGAGCGAATATATGGATCTCTCAGTGTAGATTAGAGGATCTAGCATGTAACAGTTGGTAGATTAAAGGTGAATTTATTTTTTTTACAACTGGTATTTGGTGAAATTGTGGTGGAGTAATTGTGGTATCAACTTACTGGAAAAATTGGTGGAACTTTCTGGGATATTGGTGGACACAGCTGGACTATAAGTGGAATATTGGTGAAATCTGTTGGGGTATTGGTGGAACTGGTGGAATATTGGTAGAACTTGGTGGAATATTGGTGGAAATTGTGGAATATTGGTGGAATATTGGTGGAACTGGAATATTGGTGGAAATTGGTGGAATTTTGGTGGAATCGTGAGTATATGGTAAAACTTGCTGGTGCATTGGAATAACTGGGTAGAATATTGGTGGATTTATTCAAGACTTTTTGGGGTACTTTAACAGAATACTGGGTGGAGGACATAAAAATAAATTATGACAACCAGAATAAACCCTCCATCTTTGGAGAAAGCAAAGAATTATGAGCGGTTTAAACAGGAGGTGTTGGCATGGAAAGAAATAACAGATCTGGCAAAGAATAAGCAGGGCATTGCAGTGGCGCTATCGTTACCAGAAGATGATGAACACCAGATAAAGGATAAGGTATTTGATCAAATTCCTCTCGATGATTTAAAGAGTGACTTTGGACTGAGCCTTCTAATTGAGTTTTTGGATAAACATTTGGCAAAAGATGACTTAACGGATAGTTTGGAAAAATTTGATGATTTTGATGATTTTAGAAGGAAAGAAGGTCAATCCATTCATGAATATATTGCAATGTTTGACGCAAAATATAGAAAGATAGAAAAGAAAAGCATGTCACTTCCATCTGAAATTCTTGCATTTAAATTACTGAAAAAGGCAAACATAACTAAAGAAGAAAGGTTATTAGTTCTGACAGGTATGAACTATGAACAAAAATTTACCTTGTATGAGGAAGCAAAATCATCATTGAAAAAGTTTAAAGGAGATTCAGGTGTCCAGAATGAGAAATCAAGCATCAAACTAGAGCCAGCTTATCTGGCTGAGAATGAGGAGGCTCTTTTGGCGGCAGGTTATGTTAAAGCTAAATCCAAAAACAATTTTGATAATAGAAGAGGGCCCAGATGGGATCGAAGTGGTTCGGTTCGGAACAGCAGTAATAGAGGTTTCCAGAGAAATTTCAGCCAAAAATTCAACACAAATAAGAAAATGAATCCTGTTGGGACAGATGGTCGGACTCTTACATGTAAGTGCTGTGGGTCTTTTCGTCATTTGATAGCTAATTGTCCAGATACATTGGCAAATCAAGGAAATGTGAATGTTACTGAAGATGAGCATGCTGTATTGTTTACTGGCTACAATAAGGATGAAATTGCTAGGCTGGGTGTGGATGCCCGGAATTGTGCTGTCCTGGATAGTGCATGTAGCAGTACTGTTTGTGGTAAAATCTGGCTTGATGGTTATTTGAAGTCATTGGATAAAGAGGACAAAACCAAGGTCTATCATAATGATGGAGTGAAAATTTTTAAATTTGGAGGTGGAACTAAGTTAAGGTCAGAGGGGGAATATAGTATACCAGCAGTTATCGCGGGGAAACATGTAACAATTAAAACAGATGTGGTGAATTCAGACATTCCACTGTTACTCTCAAGAAAAACTATGAAGAATGCCTGTGTTAAAATGGATCTAGAGCATGACAGAGCAGAAATATTTGGACAGGATGTCGCCCTCAATTTAACAACATCTGGGCATTACTGTATACCGATTGATAAAACAGAGAAAATTCCAGTTGAAACTGTTTGTGCTGTAAAGCTGGATGACATCAGTGAAGCAGAAAGACACAAGGTATTGCTAAAACTGCACAGACAATTTGCACATCCATCCAAGAGGAGACTCATAGCTTTGTTAAAGGATGCAGGAGTATGGGATGACAATTACTTGGATATTTTGATCACAATCGAAGAAAACTGTCAGCTGTGCAAAAGTTACACTAAAACCCCACCTCGTCCAGTTGTAGGCTTGCCAATGGCCCATGAATTTAATGAAAAGGTTGCGATGGATTTGAAAAAGTGGAAGGGGCGCTGGATTCTGCACATGATTGATATGTGGTCCAGGTATACAGCATCAGTCTTCATTGACAGAAAGCGGCCATCTGACATCATAGAAGCGATGATGACACACTGGATAGGAAAATTTGGGATAATGAAATCAGTTCTGACTGACAATGGTGGTGAATTTAATTCGGACGAGTTGAGAGAAGTTCAATCAATCCTGAACATTCAAGTTTGCACCACAGCTGGTGAAAGTCCTTTCCAAAATGGTCTTTGTGAGCGAGTCCATGCAGTCACAGACATGATGCTGACCAAATTGGAAGATGAACAGAATGGAGCAACTAGTGAGACCCTCCTTTGTTGGGCAAATATGGCTCGAAATTGTCTTCAAATGTGGAATGGCTTTAGTAGTCACCAGTTAGTGTTTGGAACGAACCCTAATCTGCCTGGAATAATGACTGATAAATTACCTGCTCTTGATGGGACAACAACAAGCGAGACATTTGCAAAACACCTAAATACACTACATGCATCCAGAAAGGCATTCATTGATACAGAGGCTAACGAAAGGATTAGAAGAGCTCTCAGGACCAAAGTCAGGGCAGCAGAACAAATGTATATGAATGGGGATATTGTTTTCTACAAACGTGAAGGTAAAGAGAAATGGCTGGGACCAGGGAAAGTTGTCTTCCAAGACGGAAAAGTAGTCTTTGTGAGACATGGCAGTGTGTTTGTAAGAGTTTCACCAAACAGACTGTGCAAAGTTAATCCTGTTGAAAGTAATGAAGATGGATACACACAGGAAATTGTCAATACTGGGAAGGATGATGCTCAGATAGTGCAGAAAGATACATCTTGTAATAGAGAAAATAGCAAGGTTTCGACAGGAACAGAAACTACTGATCCACAAATTATTTCCGAGGAAATACCAACATTAGATGAAGCTAGACAAGCTGCAGAAACACAAAGGACAGAACTTTCAAAATTAAAAGTAAATGACAGGATTCAGTATAGGGTGAGAAATGATGATGAATGGGTTAATGCAAGGGTTATAGGAAGGGCTGGTAAAGTTACAGGTAAATACAAGGACTGGTACAATGTTCAAGATGATGGAAGTAATGAGCAGAAAAGCATAGATGTAAGTCAATATATTTGGAAGAAAGTGACAAATATTGATGATAGCAATATGAATAATGTACATGCGGTAACATGCAAGGTGAAAGATAATGAAATTGAATTGGCTAAGGAAACAGAGCTGAAAAAGTTATGCCAGTTTAATACCTATGAAGAGGTTGCAAATAATGGTCAATCAACATTAACAACCAGATGGGTCATTACAAACAAGGATGGAAAAGCAAAAGCACGATTGGTGGTGAGAGGATTTGAAGAGGACTTTATTATGCCGAAGGACAGTCCTACAGTAGGAAAGGGAGCTATGCGCATGATTTTAGCTGTGGCATCGAGTATGAAATGGATAATAAAAACTACAGATATCAAGTCAGCATTTTTACAAGGTAAGGAGCTAGACCGTGATGTATATCTCAGACCACCTGCAGAAAGTCACACCCCAAATAATATGATCTGGAAATTGAAGCATGGACTGTACGGGCTTAAGGATGGTGCAAGACAATTTTTCGTCAGTGTTAAAGAGGAACTACTAAAGCTAGGGTTTAAACAATGTTCGTTGGATCCAGCAATATTCTTTCTTCATAAGGATGGTAAATTGGATGGAATAATCTGTTGTCACGTTGATGACTTTCTGCACTCAGGTGGTCGGTATTTTGAAACCTTGATAAGGAAACTGAGAAAGCGGTTTTATGCAGGCAAGGTTGAGGAGAAATGTTTCAAGTATATTGGCTTTAAAGTGAAACAAAAGGAGAATGTTATTATCCTGGATCAATCGGATTATATGAACAATATCAACCATCCTGTTCTGGATCCTCGACGAACAGCTAATAAAGCTGATATACTTAACAATGAGGAACAATCTTTGTATAGACAGATAGTAGGGCAGATTAATTGGGCAGTCCAAGGTTCAAGGCCTGACTTAGCATTTGAAATGATAGCAGCAAGCACTAAACTTAAGCAAGCTTCAGTTGCTGATCTTACCAGAGCTATAAAACTATTGAACAGACTGAAAGATGTAGAGTCATACATGGTATTCCCAAGTCTCAGCCAGGAGAATAATGATCGAGAAATTGTCATATTCACTGATGCCTCACTGGGAAATATAAATGATGGAACTGGGAGCACTGGTGCATATATAGTTTGGCTGGCTGACAGAAGCGGGCTATGCTGTCCATTAGCTTGGCATGCCAGCAAGATTAAACGGGTAGTAAGATCTACAATTGCTGCAGAAGCTTTGAGTCTACAAGAAGGATTGGAAGCAGGATTCTATTACAGAACAATGGTAGAGGAAATTCTAGGCGTACCAAACAAGTCTATAAGTATCACAGCATATACAGACAATAAAAGTGTGATTGAAGCTGTCTTCTCCACAAAACTGGTGGATGATAAACGTTTAAGGGTGGACATTGCTGCAATTCAAGAATTTATAGAGACTAATGATATCAATAAAATCAAGTGGTGTGCTGGTGACAATCAGTTAGCAAACTGTATGACAAAACAAGGAGCATCAGGATATCAGCTTCTAAATGTATTACAATATGGAAAGATGCCTAATGAGTTTTTGAATGTATGAACTAAACTATATCCTAATTATTTAAGCATTTTTTTTAAAATCAGTTTAACTGCTTTCAACAATTCTACATGTGTAAGCTATTACTTGGCAATCAGATTTTCATATGCATTATTTTTGTACATAAATCATTTTTATAAATATTTTCCCAACAAAACAAAAGAAAGTAATATTAATGTTAAAGTTTATCTAAGGGACATTACTTAGCTAATAACGTTATTAATTATCTACCTTGCTATACTGTGACGTCATTGACGTCATGACAACTAGGTTATTGTTGAGTTGTATTGTAAGTTACTTTATGGACATAATAAAACCAGTTGCTTATTTTATGAAGTAATATTGTTTATCACCTTAGACATAACACATTGACAGAACTATTCCACGACAAACAAAAATACAACATGACTATTATGCAAGCATATATGGACCTGCCTACAAGACTTCTGTACTTATCCCACATGCGCAAAAACGTCCTTTAACCCTTTACTCCATAGGCTATTTTTAGATCATGACATCATTGTCTATTTTTAGTCAACATTGAAAAAATTCAAGAAAAAATTAAGCTGAGTTTTAAATACTTTTGAAAATATTATGGAAAATGGAGCATTTGCTCCAAGAGAGCAAATGCTCCATTTTCCATAATATTTCCAAATACATGATATTTCAAAGGCGTCAAAAGGCGTTATTTTGGAGTGAAGGGTTAAAAGTTCATGCTGACATAAACTATTTTGTTTGATCTGATTCTTTACATCCCATCAACAATTTTTCAGTTATGTAGGGACACGTCTTCCAGGGTTGAACCAGTACTAAGCAAGGACTAATGTGTCTTGCTCAAGGACACAACACAGTGACCCTGGTGAGGTTCGAACCCGCAGCCCCTTGGTCTGGAGTCAAGCACTCTACCACTGAGCCACAGCGCTCACTCTGACATAAATGACATAATCAGCCGGGCGAGAGGTCTAAATTTAAGCATAAGCCTCCATCAATGTCCCATTTCTGTGTATGTGAGCAGTGAAAGCTCTGGCGAGTCAACGCATTTGCGCAGACTCGCCTGAGCTTTTGTTGCTCGCTGATGCAATAAGCATCTAAATCTCGTGCTGGCCCATATACATTCAGTGATGTTAAACATCGGAAGAAAAACATGAGGTAACTCTTTGCCTACTAGTGTGGTCTGCTGACAACCTTTGCAAACAGTTTGGACCCAGATCAGGCCCAACAAAAAGTCGGTCCCAACCTGGATCCACACTGTTTGACACTCTGAAATCATTTTTTGAAACCGTTTATTTTGAAAAAAGTCAGCAGACGACTTTGCCTACTAGTGTGGTCTGCTAACAACCTTTGCAAACAGTATGGACCCAGATCAGGCCAGAAAAAAACGTTGGTCCTGACCTGGGTCCACACTATTTGACAGTCTGATAGTGGTCCTGAAAGAATTTTTTGAAAACGTTAATTTTGAAAAAAGGCAGCAGACAACAACAAAAACATGAAATATTACCCAGCATGCAAAGAGTCAAACATCAGAAGAAAAACATGAGTTAAGTAAATTTGAGAAACGGTGTCAGGATGTCATGTCATAGACCCCACTCTCACAGCTCTCGGCAATCAGCGACTGTCTCTCATAAATATCCTTCTCGGGAAAATCCTGTGGATCTTGGTCAATAGAACTAGATAATTGATAGATTTTGTTTGTCCGCAAATGACGCGACTTGAGTAAATAAACAAACAGTACACGGGCACAGATCTGACACACAAGCATGACAGATACAAATGTCAACAATAGATAAAAAGCACTAAATAAAATACTACGGAGATTGTTGATTAAGGGGAATAACTCTGCTCTGATGTATTCCAACATGTCTGTTCTGTGAGAACCTACAAAGAAAGAAACAAAATATCTATTAACTCTTTGCTTGCTAGCACCAACATAATGTCAGTTCTAATCAAGATCAAACTGTTTGACACTCTGATAGTGTTCTTGAAAAAATTATTTTAAAGCCCAAATTTTGAAAAAAGACAGCAGACAACAACAAAAGCATGGAAAATTACCCAGCATGCAAAAAATTAAAATGATCATGAAAATAAGGTAAGCTTATATCACCGTTAATGATCATGTAAAAGTCATTCTTTTGAAGAAATAAGAGTATCATGAGACCTTACAACCACGCAACTACCAGGTTAGCAAATGGGTAGTTCATGAACTCAAATTAGGAGATATAGCTGTCATACAAATATAAACAAATTGCTGTAGAGTAACAGGTATTTTGATACTGATTGGCAGTTTGGGGTGTTTAAAAGATGCATAGTCAATGGACATGATACTTGGTAAGTGGAAATTTCCAAATAGTTTTCCTTATTTTCAGTAGCATATGTTGTAGGTACACATTGGAATTGCCTCTATGAGGCAATTCCAATGTGTACCTACAAATAGAGGCAATTCCAATGTGTACCTACAACATATGCTACTGAAAATAAGGCCTCTATGAGGCAATTCCAATGTGTACCTACAAATAGAGGCAATTCCAATGTGTACCTTCAACATTATGTCTTTTCAATAAATGAGTTTTTCAACATTAGCTTTTTTAAACAGATTCTCAGCCACTTTCATTGTTTCAGTGTAATGAGCATGTAGAAATGAACAAATTTTCATGTAGTTTGTCCTGCACCTGGGTGACAATAATAAATTGCCTATTTTATGTTTCTGAAAGCTCATATTGAGATGTTTCATTGGAGTATGTTGCTAAATTGGTAGTTGCATGGTAGTAATGATCAAGTGAAGGTCATTCTTTTGAAGAAATAAGAGTTACTAAAGTTCGCTGCGATGAATGGTTTAAAGATACTGCAGTTCTTCTGTATTATGAAGGGGGATAACTCTGTCATTACTTATGATTATGTTATGCTTTATATATACTGAACCACACTTCTAACGCAAAATCAAACTGAACATTAAATATTACATCTATTGTTTCATCCATTGTAACGCAATATTATCAAAAATTTAAACACTTATTTATGAAAATGAAAGTAGAAATTCATCAGTCAATCATTCCCTTTTAATCATAACCTGATTGGGTGAATGTCTGCCATAACCCATGAACGGTACAATGATTTTGGCAAGACCTCATATATTAATTAAAGTTACATTCCTGAAACATTTTGCGTTGGAAGTGTGGGTCAGTATACATTTCATTTCTTCAGTCAGTATAAGGAGTATAAAGTTTCATTCATGAGAGTTCATGATTCAGGGACAATAAACATGGACACATGCGGATCCAGAAATTGTTGTCAGAGGGGGTCCAACTCTGATGCTTTTTTCATTTTGTTTTTGCTTTTTAGTTGGTGAGGGGAGGAGAGATGGAGGATCCAAAAAACACTAAAAGCGAACTATCATTGGCCCATCAGCAAAAAGCTATTTAAATGGCATTTCGCTGGTAGGCTGATTTGGCCCAACATTGAATGCTGGCTTGGTAGCTTTGTGATTTAAATTTCCAGGGGATCCGGACCAATAATGCTAAGGAGAACACTATAGCTTTGTAGTTTCCAGAGGGGGGGGGGGGGGGGGGGGAAAGGGGGGCGGGGGTCCTGGATCCACGCATGATGGAAACAGTATACACCACCCTAAACTGGTATTAACTTGCTTTATGAGCAAACAATTTTAACTACCAGGCCTCCAGATAAGACTAAAGAGTGTATAATTATTTTTTTTTTTATTTATCATCCAAAACAAACATTGTGGGTCCTCAAAAGAACCAATTCAATGATGTGGGTACACAAGTGTTTACTTACCAGTATAAAGTTGAGGTTTAAGTGGCAAGAAGTTACAGGATGTTAGTGTTGGTATGACTAGATCAACCCCTACGTCGGGAGTACACAGTCAGGGGCCTGGCTACTATTGGCTACTTACCAGCATAAAGTTGAGGTTTAAGTGGCAAGAAGTTACAGGATGTTAGTATTGGTATGACTAGATCAACCCCTACGTCTGGAGTACACAGTCAGGGGCCTGGCTACTATTGGCTACTTACCAGCATAAAGTTGAGGTTTAAGTGGCAAGAAGTTACAGGATGTTAGTGTTGGTATGACTAGATCAACCCCTACGTCGGGAGTACACAGTCAGGGGCCTGGCTACTGTTGGCTACTTACCAGTATAAAGTTGAGGTTTAAGTGGCAAGAAGTTACAGGATGTTAGTGTTGGTATGACTAGATCAACCCCTACGTCGGGAGTACACAGTCAGGGGCCTGGCTACTATTGGCTACTTACCAGTATAAAGTTGAGGTTTAAGTGGCAAGAAGTAACAGGATGTTAGTATTGGTATGACTAGATCAACTCCTACGTTGGGAGTACACAGTCAGGGGCCTGGCTACTATTGGCTACTTACCAGTATAAAGTTGAGGTTTAAGTGGCAAGAAGTTACAGGATGTGTTGGTATGACAAGATCAACCCCTACGTCTGGGGTACACAGTCAGGGGGCTGGCTACTATTGGCTACTTATTGGCTACTTACCAGTATAAAGTTGAGGTTTGAGTGGCAAGAAGTTACAGGATGTTAGTGTTGGTATGACTAGATCAACCCCTACATCGGGGGAACACAGTCAGGGGCCTGGCTACTATTGGCTACTTACCAGTATAAAGTTGAGGTTTAAGTGGCAAGAAGTTTAAGGATGTTAGTGTTGGTATGACTAGATCAACCCCTACGTCGGGAGTACACAGTCAGGGGCCTGGCTACTATTGGCTACTTACCAGTATAAAGTTGAGGTTTAAGTGGCAAGAAGTTACAGGATGTTAGTGTTGGTATGACTAGATCAACCCCTACGTCAGGTGTACACAGTCTGGGGCCTGGCTACTATTGTCTACTTATTGGCTACTTACCAGTATAAAGTTGAGGTTTGAGTGGCAAGAAGTTACAGGATGTTAGTGTTGGTATGACTAGATCAACCCCTACGTCGGGGGTACAGTCAGGGGCCTGGCTACTATTGGCTACTTACCAGTATAAAGTTGAGGTTTAAGTGGCAAGAAGTTACAGGATGTTAGTGTTGGTATGACTAGATCAACCCCTACGTCGGGAGTACACAGTCAGGGGCCTGGCTACTATTGGCTACTTACCAGTATAAAGTTGAGGTTTAACTGGCAAGAAGTTACAGGATGTTAGTGTTGGTATGACTAGATCAACCCCTACGTCGGGTGTACACAGTCAGGGGCCTGGCTACTATTGGCTACTTACCAGTATAAAGTTGAGGTTTAAGTGGCAAGAAGTTACAGGATGTTAGTATTGGTATGACTAGATCAACTCCTACGTCGGGAGTACACAGTCAGGGGCCTGGCTACTATTGTCAACTTACCAGTATAAAGTTGAGGTTTAAGTGGCAAGAAGTTACAGGATGTTAGTGTTGGTATGACTAGATCAACCCCTACGTCGGGAGTACACAGTCAGGGGCCTGGCTACTATTGGCTACTTACCAGTATAAAGTTGAGGTTTGAGTGGCAAGAAGTTACAGGATGTTAATGTTGGTATGACTAGATCAACCCCTACATCGGGGGTACACAGTCAGGGGCCTGGCTACTATTGGCTACTTACCAGTATAAAGTTGAGGTTTGAGTGGCAAGAAGTTATCGGAAGTTAGTGTTGGTATGACTAGATCAACCCCTATGTCGGGTGTACACAGTCTGGGGCCTGGCTACTATTGGCTACTTACCAGTATAAAGTTGAGGTTTGAGTGGCAAGAAGTTATCGGAAGTTAGTGTTGGTATGACTAGATCAACCCCTATGTCGGGAGTACACAGTCAGGGGCCTGGCTACTATTGGCTTCTTACCAGTATAAAGTTGAGGTTTAAGTGGCAAGAAGTTACAGGATGTTAATGTTGGTATGACTAGATCAACCCCTACGTCAGGGGTACACAGTCAGGGGCCTGGCTACTATTGTCTACTAACCAGTATAAAGTTGAGGTTTAAGTGGCAAGAAGTTACAAGATGTTAGTATTGGTATGACTAGATCAACCCCTACATCGGGAGTACACAGTCAGGGGCCTGGCTACTATTGGCTACTTACCAGTATAAAGTTGGGGCTTAAGTGGCAAGAAGTTACAGGATGTTAGTGTTGGTATGACTAGATCAACCCCTACGTCTGGGGTACACAGTCAGGGGCCTGGCTACTATTGGCTACTTACCAGTATAAAGTTGAGGTTTAAGTGGCAAGAAGTTACAGGATGTAAGTGTTGGTATGACTAGATCAACCCCTACATCGGGTGTACACAGTAAGGGGCCTGGCTACTATTGGCTACTTACCAGTATAAAGTTGAGGTTTAAGTGGCAAGAAGTTACAGGATGTTAGTGTTGGTATGACTAGATCAACCCCTACATCAGGGGTACACAGTCAGGGGCCAGGCTACTATTGGCTACTTACCAGTATAAAGTTGAGGTTTGAGTGGCAAGAAGTTACAAGATGTTAGTGTTGGTATGACTAGATCAACCCCTACGTCGGGGTACACAGTCAGGGGCCTGGCTACTATTGGTTACTTACCAGTATAAAGTTGAGGTTTAAGTGGCAAGAAGTTGCAGGATGTTAGTGTTGGTATGACTAGATCAACCCCTACGTCGGGAGTACACAGTCCATCACTTGAGATATTGCACAGATCAGAGATCAGAGAATTTAATACCTGTGACTGAAAATAAAGGATAATAAATGGAGAATACCAGGTGAGTGTCTTTTAATCTCAAGTTTACCAGGCAAGGCTTTGAGAACGCTTGTTGACATCGCGAGGCTTGCCGAGCGATTCAACATGCGTTCTCAAAGCCGAGCCTGGTAAACTTGATATCAAAAGAGGCGAACCTGGTATTCTATTTATCAGTTTACCCATTGTTAAACACTCTTCAAACTAGCGATTATGACGTATTTTTTTTATTTTTGTGTTGATTCAGCATCATAAGCGATGTCATTCAAAAAGTGCAACGTCATCATGACCTGATAAAGGAAACATGCCGTGAGATAGGAAACATTTATTAGGTTATGTTGAAATAATTCAATTAATATTAAGGGTGACTGATAAAATTGTATCACAGTATTTAAAGCATAAAATTGCTGGCCACTTTCTGCCAGATTTTTTTTATTAGTTGATTAACTGTAATTTTTTTCAGATTTAGGGTCGGGAAAAAAAAAAGAAAAAAAAAAGTTAACTGGTCATTTTCAGAGCTTTTTTTCAACAAAACAAATAATATATAGAGTCATTGGATAAAATAAAAACTTTTTTTTTTTTGCTTCTACTTTCAGGAAAATTACAGTAGAAGGGCTTGTTAATCAACTAATAAAAAAGTTCTGGCCTAAACACCATTCCAATGGCATTTTGCTGGTGGATCGAAACGGGCCCAAGACTGTATCCTTGCTTAAAGCTGCACAGTTTGTAACTTTTGATCTTTTAATTTTAGAACTAATGTTTCTATTTTTCAAGAACACAGTAAAAAAACTAAAATTCATATATACATTTTACCAATTTCGTAATTCTTAACAAATTATCAGCATCAAAACAGCAGCATTTATGTTAAAATTAACCGTCTATAATTATTGGAGGGATGATATAATTACCAACAAGAGAAAAACACACCTGTTTTATATGATAATTCACTTTTCCGTGCAGTTTTCAGCTACAGTGAACAGATTTATTGTGAAAACATAACTTAATTCTACTTTTACAAATGATTTAAAAAGAAAATAAAAAATTTCAAAAAATGTTCATAGTTGCAGACTATGCAGCTTTAAAGATGAAATTAAATCAATAGTACATGTACATATAACCCTTAAAGCGCCAAGAAAAAAAAATGCATCTGAAAATGTTGTCTGCTGAAGTCGTCTGCTGCAAATAATTGCCTAACATTACTGATGAATTAAGTATAAAAGCAAACAGCGTGGGCCCAGAACAGACTGCTCCTATAGGAGCAGTCTGATCTGGGTCCACACTGTTTGCCATAGAGGGTTCTTAAACATTTCAGCAGACGAGAAAAGCAGACGACTTTTGTTGTGATTGGCGCATTAAGGGTTAATTATTCATACTTCCCAAGCAGTCTCATTGATTTAAAAATAAATTCACCTATTAAACATTCATACTTCCCAACCAATCTCACTAGGTTTATATAAATCACAGGGTTAATCCTAGCCCAAAATGATGACAGGCCCTTAAAATGGGCAAATGGCCCATATCCCATTCAAATACATGCAAACTTCCAAATTTTTATCGGCCATTTGAATTTTTTATGGGCCCTTTGCAAAATTTGATAGGCCCAAGAATCCTTAATATCCACATTAGAGCATAATTGACATGAGATTTGAATAGCTTGTATATGGGGCCCAGCCAAAAAAAAAAGTCCATTTAGCAAAACATTAATAGTTTTTTCACAAAATGGATTGGGCCCATCCTAGGATAAACCCTGTAAATCACATATAAAACAGTCATTAATTTAAATATAAATCACCAATAAAACATTCATACAATCCAAACAGTCTCATTGATTTAAATTTTGGTTTAAATAAATCGCTTAATGGATATTTTGTCATTATGAGTGCACTTTTATGTTATAGACTCATATCATTCATGTGCGGATCAAGAAAGTTTTGTCAGAGGGGGTCTGAGACAACTTTTTTTTAATTTCCCTTCTTTTAAGTTGATGAGGGTATCCAAATACCACATTAAGTGGGCCATTATCGGCCTGGCCTGCCAGCGAAATGCAATTTAAATGGTGTTTCGCTGGCGTGCCAATGATGGCCCAACATTCAATGCTGGTTCGTAGCTTTGTGATTTTCCAGGGATTCCGGACCAGTATTGCTAAGAAACCCAATATTTTTGTGATTTTTCAGATTTCACAATTTAACGCTAGACTTACCTGATTTTTGGTTGCTTCAATCATTATGGAATTCAGCATTTGGATCTCAGCATCTAAAATGTTTTTATAATTCTCAATGAAACTATTTAAATGTAGTCCCTGTTGGGCTATTATTTCATTAGTTATGGCTTCCTGCCTTGCTAGCACTGGCCACACAGCGTCTGTGTCCAATAAAAACATGGCCGACTCCACGGTAACCAAATCATGGGTTACCTTGGTCACCAAACACAGTAGTAACACAAACCCACATATTGATACAAATCTCCAAAATATGGGGGAAATAAACATTCTATAGAGTAGTTTTATACATTTTATAAGGTAATGAATACAGCAGAATCTCTGTCTTTCCACGTTTTTCTCTATCTTTGGTTTATCTTGCTGTCTATCGTGGAATATTTCCTTCAAAATATCTTCCCTAGACTTGGCGGAAGCCTGACAGTACATGAAGTATAGCTCTGTATTATCTCCCCATATATTCTCTTTCTTATTCAGCGCATCAAGAGCACAGTCGTAAGGATACTCCAGGTTCTCTCCTACTTTAGGAACCTCTTTACCCGTCATTATGAAATGTATTTTTCTAGTTATAGAATCAAACGGAACTCTCTGGTCTATCCCTTTCTTAAACATTTTAACACACTTCACAAGCCATGAAAACCTGTAGATCAGTAAGAGTACATCAAGGACAAAGAACACACCGAGAAACAGACCATACAGGAGGCCTTTAAAGTTGGAAATTTCTTGTTTTGTTGAGTTTTTCTGTCCGTGTGTTCCATTGCCTTTTTGTTCATCTTGGAGTCGGGTCTTTTTAAACATGTCCTGGCTGCTTCTGCTTGATGTGTTAAACTTGATCCAGTTTTCATGGTATGTATGATTTGTGATACTGGTCTCCAGATGTGGGTCTGCATCTTCTAGAAGCTTGCTGAAGTTCACCCCTGGCATCATTGACAACATTCTGAAATTGAAAACAAGCCTCTAGAAAAAACTGAGCAATTACATGGGTGAAAGTTCTAAATTTTCAAAATCCCTGTTTGTCTAGGCATTTTTTTGGCAGGCAACTAGTGTTTGGAATTTTGAAACATTTACCGTAAAAATTAAATTTCTTGTTTACAAGCCAAAACATATTGTGGGTACTCAAAAGAACGTTCTTTTGAGCACTCAAAACAAATGTTAAAATTGATGGATAAGAAAATATTCACAATTTTACTCTCAAAAATTGTATTTATCTGGACCTAAGAACAAACATTAACATATACTTAAAACCAAAAGTAACTTTACGCTTTTCACAACCACTACCAAATATACATATACTAGTTTTAATTTTAACCAAATAAAATATAGCAATTAGCTCCAGGCACTTACCCTAACATAATTCAGGAAAAACAAATTTGGCAAATTAATCTTCTTTCGAGTTATTAAAAGCACAAAATCAGCCTTTCCTCATAAAATCCTAGGTTTTGAAATGCTCTTTTAAGGGACATTGATAGCCCATAACAATACTGCCAGACATTTTGTCTTTGACATATGGTTAATTTTTGGCAGTATCTTTAAGTTGGTTCACACTAAAATTACCTCAATTTTTGACTTAAAACCAAAAGTAAACATTAGCCCTTTCTAAAAGCTTTATCTCTGATGAAATTTGATTTTTTTTTTATCATAGAATTGTTTGGACCTCTGCCGAGAATGTGCGGCAATATCATCTGATAAAAATTCCCATTGATTTGGAAGAAAAATGGCAAATATTTTTTAATGGGAAATTCCATTGAAAGCACTGTAAAATTTGCAAAAAAGGACCTGGACGTAAAAAAAAAAAATAGCACTCTTATTTGAGTTACTCTTAACACATCAAAAGTGATGTGTTTTGGAAAAAAATTATTTTGCCCCCTTGCATCTTCATTAGGGCCTTGTGGTTGCATTAACAGTGTAAAGTTACTTTTGGTTTAAAAGCATTTTAGCCAGTTCATGAGATTTTGGCATTTATCACATGACATTGCATCTGGGAATGTAATAAAATTAAATAAATCACTAGTGGTTTACAGATTTAGTAACGTTAAGTAATGACATCCATTATAACGTTGCATAAAAGGTGACAAAATCTTGATGTTTTCATGCCAAAATGTGATTTTTCAAGTAATTTTAATGTCATGTGATATATAGAATCTAACATTCGTTCTCCTGTATTATTATTCATTGCTGCCGAAAGAGATAAAATGCGCTGCAAGCAACTTGTTTAATAAATTCAATAAACCATGGCCACTCATGTAAGATCCTCTATCTATCACATAATGTGTAAAGTCATGATTCAAACACTAAGGACTTTAGTTGGTTCTTTTTAGCACCCAAAACATATGTTAAAACTGATGGGTAAGAAAATATTTACAATTTTACACACAAAACATTTGTTTATCTAAATGTGTGCAAACACCCATGCACAGATTAGCGTAACTAGAAGCCTACATTTGGCCTGAGCCTTCATCTTTGACTCGGCTTTACGTGTGCATGCAGGAAGGCTCTTGTTTGCAATACAGGCCACCTTAGCATAGGGCCAGTAAAGCAATTTTTTTAACGTAAAATTGCAATTATTTTTCTTATCCATAAGTTTAAACATGTGTTTTTGGTGCAAAAAAGAACTTAAAAAGAAAATATGTTTGACATCATATTAAAGGAGTAGTCTGATCTGGGTCCATATTGTTTGCAATATAGGCTACCTTAACCCTTAATATGCCTATGGCAACAAAAGTCATCTGCTTTTCTTGTCTGCTGAAATGTTTAAGAAGCCTCTATGGCAAACAGTATGGAACCAGATCAGACTGCTCCTATAGGTGCAGTCTATTCTGAGTCCAAGCTATTTGCTTCTATACTTAATTTGTCAGTAATGTTAGGCAATTATTTGCAGCAGACGTAAATTTCAGATGCATTTTTTTCTTGGGGCTTTAAGGGTTAAAGCATAAGCAGATGAGAGAGCAGACAAAAATTGTTAGGAGAGCTAACTCTTTCCTTGCTAGTCACAACTTTTGTCGTCTGCTGATAGCCTTTTTAAACAGTTTGAATCCAGATTAGGACAGACAGATTGTTGGTCATGATTTGAATCCAAATCATTTGACATCCTGAATGAATTTTTTGAAAAAGTTAATTTTGAAAAAAGGCCAGCAGATACCAAATAAAGTATATCTAATTACCTAGCTAAGTGTTATTTACCTTTTCATTAGGATATCCTTGACATTGATCATTTCCTGAACCTTATAAATCTCTAGCCACATCATAAATCTTTCGGGGTTCCAATCATCAACGACACTTTTGTTGTCTGTTGATAACCTTTGCAAACAGCTTGGACCCAGATCAGGACTGACAGAATGTCAGTCCTGATCTAGATCCAATCCGTTTGATACTCTGATAGAGTTCCTAAAAGAATTTTTCAAAGAATTCAATTTTGAAAAAAGTCAGCAGACAACAAATAAAGCATGAAAAATTACCCAGCATGCAAAGTTATTTACCTTTTCACTAGGATATCCTTGACATTTATCATTTCCTGGACCTTGTCAATCTCTAGCCAGGTCATGAATCTTGCTCGGTTCTCATCGTCGACGACACTAAACTTACGACCTTCCTCCCTCTCCTGCTGCAAAAACACTTGCTTCGGAAACTCGAGCCAGCGGTTTTCTGATATAGATCTGAGGTACGACTTGTAGGTAATGTGAAACTCGTGAAGATTTCTGTCTAAAGTTTGATTGAATTCATCAATAAACTTATGAATCTGTGGCTGGTACTCCTTTATTCTGCTCACGAAATATTTCTTCACCGTTGCGTGAACTGTTCCGTTTCTCTTAAATACTTGAAGTAACTTGTTCCTCATAACACTGGTGGCTTCTGGCATGATCTCATTCACTGAGGTGCTTAAATGAGAACTGCAAGCCTCCAGTCTATGCTGAGTAGATTGCACCAGTCTAGTTGTCTCCCTTTTCTCATAAGCAACCATCTGAGTGAGATGTGACCTAACTTTGTTATGAATCTTAGCACTAGTGTTTGAGCCGACAGCCAGCTCCCCGATGCGTGGTCCCTCGACTAAGTGGAGCATACCAAACAGAATCAAGAAAGTAAACGCTAATGCGTACACAACATACAGTACAACCAGAGTCACCATCACCACCTTGGACTGCAATGAGAGTCTCTTAGTTG
Source organism: Loripinus fragilis (assembly GCA_964019695.1). Lineage (NCBI taxonomy): Eukaryota > Metazoa > Mollusca > Bivalvia > Lucinida > Lucinidae > Loripinus > Loripinus fragilis. The sequence goes on from OZ026524.1 coordinate 94,089,727, forward strand.
GCTTAATCACGTCCATATTTTGTAGCAGTGTCACATGGGCACCTAGGTCTGGTTTGGGCATGGTAATATCCAGGGGTATTCCTTTACTCTGTTTGCTATCACAGTAGATGTAGAGAACAAGCAGAAAAGTACAAGCACAGATACACAATATGAGAATGAGGATAATTGGTAACCATGGTGATCCATGTGGCTTCTTGCTGGGAACCATACCTCTCACTTCACTGTGGAATAGCTGTGGTGTCCTTACAGAGGAAAGAACGAGCTGATAGCTTGTCACGCTGTCATTGAAAATTATCGTAAATATATCGGGGATTTCCACGGACTGGTGTGTGACGAAGAACTTCAGCGTAAAATCATGAGGACAGTTAACTATCATATCATAGAGAGCTAGTCGGGTTAGTGGTGCTCCTTTGTAAACTTCAACCGAGAAATAACCAGGGCAGCTCGATATAGAACCTGAAATTGAATAAAAGCAAACACATCTCAGGGTAAAGTTGTGAGTTGCAAATTCTTACCTATCAGTTTTAACCCTTAATGCGCCAATGCAACAAAAGTCGTCTGCTTTTCTCCTCTGCTGAAATGTTAAAGAAGCATTTATGGCAAACAGTGTGGACCCAGATCAGACTGCTCGTATAGGAGCAGTCTGTTCTGAGTCCACGCTGTTTGCTTCTATACTTAATTCGTCAGTATTGTTAGGCAATTATTTGCAGCAGACGACTTCAGCAGACGACATTTTCAGATGCATTTTTTCTTGGCGCTTCAAGGGTTAACATTTATTTTGGGTGCTCAAAAGGACTGTTTCCTTGAGATGGTTCTTTTGAGTGCCCACAACATATGTTTTTGGTTGAGAAAGAAAATTAATTTCTGATTACACAAAAAATTACAGAAAAACAAAATTCTAAAGATGATATTTTACCTGGGAATAGAATTTTTTTTCTTGCACACCGGATAAGGACATTTGAGATTCTACCCTGGGATAGAAAATCTTATCTTATCCATGCTATCTTACCCAGGACGTCAAATAACGTCATCATGTGAAATTGCATCATAGCCTATTCAGGGATATCTGGAAGCTTATTTTGAAATAAATAAATGAATAAATGAAAACAGTGGTGAGCAAGAAAAAGAATCCATTATTCGTGTGAGGGTAGGATAGAAAAATCTGTCCCTCGGGAGCACCGTTTGTCATCATAGACAAATTTTTCTATCCTACCCTCACACTCATTATAGATTCTTATAATCTAACCCTTGTTATATCAACCCCTATGCCATGTGTGCCCTGTACACAAGTTGTAATAACTAGAAGTCAAGCAAACAGTCTTAAAATAGAGGATCTTACATGAGTGCTCATGTTTTATTGAATTTATTAAACGAGTTGAGGAAAAGAGATAAAATGCAAGGCTTGCCGAGCATTTTATCTCTTTTTCGCAACGAGTTTAATAAATTCAATAATACAAGAGCACGAATGTTAGATTCTATTTATCATATGACAAATACTTTGAAATCTCATTTCTGGCGTAAAAACGTTATAATTTTCTCATTATGTACGCAACGTTGTTATGAACGTCATAACGTTTCCCGAAAATCGATAAACCACTAGTGGTTTACAGATTTTATTGCATGGCGTTATTTCACTCCCAGACGCGACGTCATATAATAAAATTAATTATGTCATTGTGATGTTAAAATGAGGTCAACATGTAATGTTGCATCTCAGCATATTAAGAAAATTCTAGGTTATAATTAAAAAAAAAAGTAGTGAGGCGAGCAGGAAAAATTATCCATTATTTGTGTGAGGGGTGAACAGAAAACAAAGGATTATTGTTTGCTATCACCCAACAAGCCTTGTGATGCCAAATGGTGATCATCAGGAAAAAATTTTCTGTCGGCCCCTCAAATATATGATCATCAGGAAGAAATTATCTGTCGGCCCCTCAAATATATGATCATCAGCAAAAAATTATCTGTCGGCCCCTCAAATATATGATCATCAGGAAAAAATTATCTGTCGGCCCCTCAAATATATAATCATCAGCAAAAAATTATCTGTCGGCCCCTCAAATATATGACAAATTCTTATTTAGTCTTGCTGATACTTTTGTCCAGAAAATGATGTCTGCTCATACCTCTGTTGCCTATATTCAAATGCACTCCAGGCTAATTTTTCATGGAAGCAAATACTTTAACTTCCTGGTCAGACTAAGGTAGCAGTCTGATCTGGGTCCACAGTTTTTGCAATACAGGCCATCAAAGTACATAAGCAGGAGAGAGAGAGAGAGATGACAATTGTTGTGAATAGCAGGAGAAAGGTTATCAAATTGGTAAGTGGATGAGAAATAAACAAACCTGTGACAGTGATGTTCCAATAGAGGGAGTGTTTGTCCCAGATCAGGTCTCCTCTCAATGAACCTTTATTCAACACTGAACCACTAAAGTCCTCCTTGTAGTAAGACAAAACTGATGTGTTCTCTGAAACATTCAAGACATCATAGGTTTAGATGAACAAAAATGTTCAGCGTAAAATTGTAAATATTTTCTTACCCAAAATTTTAGCATATGTTTTTTGTGCTCAAAAGAACTGTCTCAATGAGACGTTTTTTTTGAGTACCCACAACATATGTTTTGGTTGAGCAATAAGAAAATTATTTTTCTGTTACACACTCTTAACTTAAGTCCCAAGACATACAATATAAATTGCTTCTCACAGATTTGTAAGTTGGTAAGATAATTAAGAATTGATTTGAAAGTTGATAAGATAGTATTGAGTTGATTTGTATGTTGGTAAGATAATCAAGGGTTCGACGTCTGGCAGTATAGAGACCTGTTTTCTTTGGTAAATCCGACAAATTATGTTAAAAAGACTCAAAGAAAAGCAAAAATTTCATCTCGCACACAAAAAATACAATGTACCAAATTGCTTAAGTGCTGGTATCCGCATATGCTTTTGTTTATGTTGATGCTTTACCTTCCAGTCAACAACTTTATAGTCATGTCTGAAGCAAAGGTTAACAGTACCTTAATTAATTTTTTGAACAATTGGGTATGTTACCTACTCCTTTTTCTAACATTTGAGCATTGCAAATATTTATTGAGTATTCAACATTTCAAAAAATATTTAATTGGGTAATTTGTTATTTTAACTGGGTATATTTGAAAATGTTAAAAACTTTACTTACCAATTGATACATTTTATGCTCTTATTGCAGTTATGAATATAACATGTTGCCCAAAATTGACTTTGTTCTCTCTGATCATATGAATGAATGCTGAAACCAGTCTGTTGGCTGTGTACATTAGCCACTCAGAGCTAAAACTGAACTGCGGACGGCAAAGTGATAAAATCCGGTACCCATGACTATTTGATTGTATGGGTAAACTGAATTTCTTTTGCTTTTTGTTACCCTACCAGATTAATTATACCCCCCCGCAAACTTTGTTTGTAGGGGGTATACTGTTTTCACGTTGTCCGTGCGTGCGTCCGTCCGTCCGTAATGCTTTGTTTCCTTAATATCTTGAAGAGTCATTGCTGGATTTTCATTAAACCTTGCAAACATGTTCATATATGCAAGACAAATTTTTTAGACAAAAAAGTAAGGGCTAGGGGCCAATTCTATCAGAGTTATTTCCCTTTATAGTTCTAAATGGCTTTTAATATAGGGTTTTATGCTTATGCTATTATAGGCCATACATGGGCCCATCAACTCCTACCACAGCTTTTGATGGAACAATTTGATACTTTCCCTATACAATGTAAGCACATTGAACATATGCATGAAGGAGTTTGGTTCAGAAAAAATAATTTTTGACAAAATTACAGCTGTGAGAACTTAGACAATATTTCCCTAATAGGGCTTTTGTATATGCATAGATGGTGCCTTTATGGGCCGATCAACTCCTACCACAGCTTTTGATGGAGCAATTTGATACTTTTCCTATACAATGTAGACACATTGAACATATGCATGTAGGAGTTTGGTTTAGAAAAAATAATTTTTGACAAAATGACAGCTGTGAGAACTTAGACAATATTTCCCTAATAGGGCTTTTGTATATGCATAGATGGTGCCTTTATGGGCCGATCAACTCCTACTACAGCTTTTGATGGAGCAATTTGATACTTTGCTGATACAATGTAAGCACATTGAACATATGCATGAAGGAGTTTGGTTCAGAAAATATAATTTTTGACAAAATGACAGCTGTGAGAACTTAGACAATTTTTCCCTAATATGGCTTTTGTATATGCATAGATGGTGCCTAAATAGGCCAATCAACTTCTACCACAGCTTTTAATGGAGCAATTTGATACTTTGCCGATACAATGTAGACACATTGAACATATGCATGAAGGAGTGTTATAATTTTTGTTTGCACATATTATACTGAAATCTTCTTTTCAAAACTAAAGTCTGCTGGTTTGAACTATAACTTGACAAGTTTTTTCTCTGACTCTTACTGTGCGGGGGGTATCTAATAAGCATTGCTTATTGACTTTTTTCATTTTAATTGCTTATTTTATAATTTATTTGGGCAAATATGCATACTAATAAAGGTACTGGGTTAAAGTACCTTGCTCAAGGATGCAATCCAGTGGCTTTATTTAGTCTGTAACCAGTCGCCTCTCTATCTTAAGTCTAACACTCTACCACTGGGCCACTGGTGACTGGACTCATCTGCATATGCACTGTATAGAGGATCTTATATGAGTGTTCAAGTTTATTAAATTATTAAATCAGTTGAGGAAAAGCGATAAAACGCGAGGCTTGCCGAGCATTTTAACACATTTTCGCAACAAGTTTAATAAATTCAATAATACAGGAGCACAAGTGTTAGATTCTATTAATCATATGACATTAAGATTACTTTTAAATCATATTTCTGACGTAAAAAAGATAAGATTTTTTCACTATGTACGCAACGTTATTATGGACGTCATAACGTTTCCCCAAAATCTGTAAACCACTAGTGGTTTATCTATTTTATTGCATTGTGTTATTTCACTCCCAGACGCGATGTCATATGATAAATTGCATTTCTACATAATTGTGCAACGGAATCTAGTATACTATTTTTCACTGAAAATATCTTGATTCAAACATTGCTGGCCGTAAGGGTTTAACCTATTGTGGACCAGAAACCCCTAAATGGGTGAAGACATAGCCTGCACTGTTTGCTAAGACAAAATAGATCTTCAGAGAACAAAATATAATATTTCTTTAAATCTATAACCTGTGACCCCTCAATATAGACAATACTGACTTAAATGTATCAAACTTTATGGGAAATTCCTTTGGTACATAAATGGTAAAATTATACAGTAAAACCTGTCTTAAGTGACCACTCAAAAAGATGACCAAAAATTGGTTTTCAAGACCAATTATCACTTAATGCAGGTCAAAAGTATTGCAGAATGCTCCTAGGGGAGCATTCTGCAATACTTTCGACCTTCATTAAGCTACCATATGTCATTAAGATCTTTGTTTTGTCTATTTGTTAGTGGCCGCTTAAGACAGGTTTTACTGTATTCCATGAAAGCGATTTTTTGAAGAACATACTTAATTAAAACCCTATACATACCCATCTTGTCCTACCAAGGGTTGCGATTGTCTAATCTAACCCTTGGCCTCACAGCTTTGATTTTCTCCAATTGAATACTTCATAAGCCAAAAATAGCAACAATTAATATGATCAATCACAAAGCGGTGCAAAAAATCGATAAACACCAGGCCTCCAGATAAGACGGCGTTATTAATTTATATTCAGTTTTCTTATTTAACAACTTAAATGTACGTTTAATGTGCTTAAAAGAACTGTCACATTAAGATGGTTATTTTGAGCATCCATAACATAATTTTGAACTTAATTATAGAAGAAAAATAAATAATTTTACGACTAAAATCTTAGCTTATCTGGACTTATGGAGACTTAGCAGGCGGTGCACATAAGATGCCGATAAACTGATACATATAATCTGATTGGCAGGAAGGGAATATCGAAAAAATCCTTCCTGGCGTTTTCATTGGTCGATTAGTCTGCTCTAATAATAAATATTGAGGGTCGTGAGGCGAAGGGTTTGTCGAAAGGTAGATACGACGAAACCTTCGCTGGTGAAGATGATACATACCTGGAATTGTAAATTTAACATGTGGAGTTTTCCCCACAACCAGTAACTCGTACACAAACTTATCATTTCTCTTCTTTCTTATCATCTGCTTAAGCGGCTGTCCTTGGGTATGGTAAAGTGGCTGGGGAGTTATAATCTGACTGACATTCTTCTCACATCCATCCAGCTTCCACGATCTCGTACTGTACAAGAACGGCCTCTCAAACTGTATCTTTGTTCGAAGCGACGTCGACGATTTTCTGCGGATGTTGAAAGACTTAGCCCTGTTGAATTCCCTGGATTCTTTGAGACTATGCAGAGAAAAGTCAACATTCTTTTTACCTTCGTCGTCATTTCCGAAGGTACCGAGAAACATGACCTCTTCGTGCAATGGAATGTTTGTATGATGACTGACAAGGAGGTACTCGACGGAATCGCTACCGACTTCCTGGTGGGTGATATTGTAGTACGGGAATCGTTTACTGCGGGCCGGGAGGCTCAAGTTCATGCTGGCGATTCTTGGCGTGTATGTGATGACGTAGAGGTATTCTGGTGCGTGGTGCTGGAGGTGGCAGGAAAACTCCTTAGATATGTCTGAGTAGCGGGGTACAATGGACAGCTTACTCACGTCACCTGCAAAAAAGTTTGGCATAAAATTATGAATATTTTCTTATCCATCAGTTATAACTTTTGTTTTGGGTGCTCAAAAGAACCATCTCATTGAGATGGTTCTTTTGAGTACCCACAACATATGTTTTGGTCGAGAAATAAGAAAAATATTATCAAAAAATTTCAGCTTAAAATTGTGAATATTTTCTTATCCATCAGTTATAACATTTGTTTTGGCTGCTCAAAAGAACCATCTCATTGAGATGGTTCTTTTGAGTACCCACAACATATGTTTTGGTCGAGAAATAAGAAAAATATTATCAAAAAATTTCAGCTTAAAATTACGAATATTTTCTTATCCATCAGTTTTAACATTTGTATCGGGTGCTCAAAAGAACATCTCATTGAGAAGGTTCTTTTGAGTACCCACAACATATGTTTTGGTTGAGAAATAAGAAAAACATTTTCAAAAATTTCCAGTGTAAAATTATGAATATTTTCTTATCCATCAGTTTTAACATTTAAATTTTGTTTTGAGTGCTCAAAAAGCCTTCTCATTGAGATGGTTCTTTTGAGTACCCACAACATATGTTTTGTCGAAGAAATAAGAAAAGTATTTTTTGATACTCATGTCTAGGACTGTGTAACTGTTCTAAAGTTTTGAACATGCTTCTCTTTCTGTTTTCAAGTCAATGCTGGAATTCACAAAATGTTGTCAGAAAACTGAAAATTCGGAAATTTTCATGAGGGTTTTATTTTCAGGAAACTTCGCATATGAAAATGAAAATGAAATCCACGCTAAATCACACTGTCAATTACTGATATAGGTAAATCCTGCCCTAGTTGTGAATTTTTAACGTCGCGAGTATGTCTTTTAAAGCCATTTGCTAAATTAAAATTCTTGCGAAAATTTCCAGATTTACAGTACAGCAAACAGGTAAGATCCTGATTAGACTGCTTCTGGCTGACCGGGGTTCAATGTGTTTGCTTCCATGATAAAAAGTAGGCTGTAGTGCAACTGAATATAGGCAGCAGACAATATTAGCAGACAACATTTTTGGGCCAATAATTTATTGGCAGAATTGGGGTTAATACCCTACAAAATCTCATTGTTTAATATGAGATAGTTTTGTTTGTTGCAAGCTAGTGAGCAAGGTCTAATATACAGTTATTTCATGCCTGTTTGTAGTATAGTCAAACTATTACCCCGAGGTGCCGTAGACGACCTGATGCACTATTGCACGAGGCCGAAGGCCTCGTGCAATAGTGCATCAGGTCGTCCACGTTACCGAGGGGTAATAGTTTGACTTTACTACAAACAGGCATGAAATAACTGTTTTATTACCCAACCTATTTGATGAAATACTTAGCAGCGTTCCTTGAATGGAGTTGCTGTGGACGATGCGGTTTTGTTGCAAAACGGAAAATTTCACCAAATCTGCTCAATTTTGGTCTCAAAATGTTCCGCTCATTCTAACTAAGAAAACGAGTACCCACACTTTATGTTTTTGACCATAAACAACGGAGTTATTGGAGTTTAAAGTTGCCAAGCCATGCCTCATTTTCACCATTGTTGCATAACGTCTCCTTTCATAAACGAACTGTATGCACATCGTCATCGCGCATGATAATAAGCGCCTGTGTGTTTTTAACAGGGAAGCGGGAAACCAGGCCCATGGTATAGTGCCAGTCTATAGTCATATTTGTTTGTTTGTTTGTTTGATTTGTTTCTTTACGTCCACTCAACAATCTTTCAGTTATGCGGGACGGTTCTTCCTGGGTTTAACCAGTACTAAGCTAGGATAAATGTGTCTTGCTCAAGGACCACAACGCAGTGACGCCGGTGAGGCTCGAACCCGCTACCCTTCGGTCTCGAGTCAAGCACTCTACCACTGAGCCACTGCGCTCCCTATAGTCATATTTATTGACTGGTGGAATAGTTCAGTGACTCATGACATAGCAAAAAATAGACAATTACTACATATATAGACGGTTGGGTAATAAGTAACAGTTATGTCCCTCAAGTAAGAAATGTTCATCTCTGCGAGTATTTACTTTGTTTTGTTTGTTTTGTTGCTTTACGTCCCAAGTCAACAGCTATGGTCATTGCGGGACGGTCAGTTCACCTAACCACACTTTTTCCTGGGCAGGCTTGAACAAGCGGTTAACCAGTAATTCGTGCACATACTTTCGCTTGTAACTGACAACAACCCTTCATGAATGAATCAGCGGAAGGGAAATCATTTCATGATCAATCTCCACGAAAGTATGGGACCGGACCGGGATCGAACTCGTGACCCCTGGATCTGCAGTCAGACACGCATCTGAAGCCAGACACGTTACCGACTGCGCTACGCGGCCCGGCACCGAGTATTTACTATTTTCAGCGAAAGTTCCACTAAGTAAACCTATCTATAGTATATTGTACTGGGACAACAAAACAGGCAAGAGTACATGCAAGTGAATATTTAGAAAACTGGTACAGGTGGGTGAAAATTTAGAAATCAAGACTGCGAAAACAAGAGGGCCATAGTGGCCCTGAATGGCTCACCAGTCTGTACTATGTGCACCAGTCATATATGCTTATGTGACCCCTAGGGAGGCCCATTTTTGGCCCCAGGGGGATTATTTGAACAAACTTGATAGAGATCCCTTTGATGATGCTACATACCAAATAACAAGGCCCTGTGGTTTCAGTCAAGAAGATTTTTTCATGTTTTCCCTATATTAAGCCTATGCTAAACATGTGACCCTGCGGCGGGCCATTTATTACTCCAGGGGCATTATTTGAACAAACTTGGTAGAGATTCACTAGGTGATGCTACATACCAACTATCAAGGCTCTAGGCCCTGTGGTTTCAGACAAGAAGATTTTTTCACATTTTCCCTATATAAGCCTATGTAAAACATTTGACCCCCATACGAGGCCATTTTTGGCCCCAGGGGTATAGGGAGAGGTCCACTAGGTGATGCTACATACCAACTATCAAGGCTCTAGGCCCAGTGGTTTCAGACAAGAAGGTTTTTTCACATTTTCCCTAAATAAGCCTATGTAAAACATTTGACCCCTTGGGTGGGGCATTTTTGGCCCCAGGGGTATAATTTGAACAAACTTAGTAGAGGTCCGCTAGGTGATGCTACATACCAAATATCAAGGCTCTAGACCTTGTGGTTTCAGACAAGAAGATTTTATCACGTTTTCCCTAAATAAGCCTATGTTAAACATGTGACCCCAAGGGCGGGCCATTTTTGACCTCAGGGGTATAATTTGTACAAACTTGGTAGAGGTCCACTAGACGATGCTACATACCAAACATTAAAGCTCTAGGTCTTCTGGTTTCAGACAAGAAGATTTTTTAAGTTTTCATCCCAAAAATCTTTTTTTAGCCTCTGTGGCCTAGATATGCAATGGACCAGAACCATTTGAACAATTTCAGTAGATGGTTACCCAAGGATCATTTGTTAGAAATTATTTAAAAATTGGACTAGGGGTTTAGAAAGAGTTGTCACCTTAGTCAATTGTTAACAGACAACGGACGGACAACGGACAAAGACCGTTCACAAAAGCTCACCTTGTCACTTCATGACGGGTGATCTAAAAAAGATCCACTTACCTCGAGTACATTGTACAGGTGCAACAGGACAGGCAGAGTATAGGTTCCTACATGATGTACTGGCATAACAATCGAGGTTGTCACAACATTCCCCTGAAACACACATATTTCTTAACATTAACATTTGTCCTGCTGAATTAAGTAATATTTTCCCATCAATTTCAGTTGCATGGTTTCAATTGATACAGCGGATTCTAAGGCTGAAAGAACTAAAATTGTTATTATCATATGACGTCACGTTTCGGAGTGAATAACGCCTTGCAATAAAATCAATAAACCACAAGTGGTTTATAGATTTACAGGAAACGTTATGACGTCCATAACAACGTTACGTACATAACATGTAATGACAAAATTATAACGTTTTTACGCCAGAAATGAGATTTCAAAGTATTTGTCATATGATAAATAGAATCTTATATTTGTGCTCTTGTATTATTGAATTTATTAAACTAGTTGCGAAAAAGAGATAAAATGCTCAGAAAGCCTCGCGTTTTATCTCTTTTCCCCAACTCGTTTAATAAATTCAATAAAACATGAGCACTCATGTAAGATCCTCTATTTATGAAACACTATGCACCCAACCATTAGCTTGTCAACCATCCTTTTCAGGTAATTTACTCACAATCCTCTTTCAGCTGACCAAATCTGGGGCTACTAGCTGTAATAGATTTCGAGATTCATGTATCTTTATTACATGTTTTTGATGTATAAATTTGCAAAAGGGCAATAACTCAAAAAAATGCAGCAAAGGGCAATAAATTGAAAAAAATATCTATAAAATAACTCTATTTTTTAAAAAAAAAATCTCCAGGTAGTCTACTCATTTTCTTCTATCGGCTGTCCAAGTTTGAAGCTCCTAGCTGTAATAGTTTTTGAGATATCAAGTTTTCTATGTCCAAATTTGCAAAGGGCAATAACACACAAAAAACTAACTTTTTTATAATTTGACCAGGTAATCCACTCATTATCCTCTATCAGCTGACCAAGTTTGAAGATCCTAGCTGTAATAGTTTTTGAAATATCCTGATTACAAAATTTCATTATGATCCTTTAAAAGGATCTTAACTCCACAAAGGGAGATAAATATGTGAGTTATTTTTTAAAGGGGAATCCATCGTTGAAAATTCAAAACCCTTTCTTAAATTTTGAACAGACAGAAGGACAGATGCAGGGACGGAGGAGCCAAAAGCAATATGCCCCTTCATTTTTTCAAAGTTGGGGGCTTAAAAACGGTGCAAATCCTGATCAGATGGCTTCAACAGAAACCAGCTGATATGGATCTACACCGTTTTCCAAAAAGATAAATTATGTTTCAGCAGTACACTGGTTAGCATAACATCTGGTTAGTTTTTAAATTTCGAAAACATTTCTCTTTTTCTTCTGGAGTTCACAAAATGCATGTCAGAGTTATTGAAAGAAAGAAAGACAGGGTTCATACAGGCAAGTTCATGTAAAATTCAAGGACTTTCAAGGACTTCTAAAAGACTTTCCTACTGTTTTCAAGGACTGAAAACTTATGATTACGGTAAATGTTCTAAAATTTCGAACACTCTAAAATAATGACACCTAAAATTATTGCCGAAAATAATTTTCAAAATATCCTAAAAAATCAAACACTGACATTTTTTGGAAAAGTGAATTTCTAAAATTACGAACACAAGTTATTTTCGGCGGAAAATCGATGGCCGTTTATGCTCATTTTACTTATATTGTACAGCGACATTTGGAAGGTTCCAATCTACTTAAATGGGTAATCTGGCATGTGACATTCTTTTTCGCATGCCGAGAAAAGACTATACTTTTTGTCTGCTAATTGTGCAATACATGCTTTCAGATAAGATCAAAGGCAAGAGCGCATTAAAAGCACGGACTTTTCTACATGAACGTGACAAAGTTCATGTATGTTATTGGTTTAGGCTGTCTATGCATCTATCGACGGAAACCAGTGCAGGCTCAAATATTTTTAAAACCCTTCATTGGCGAAATAGCATTCGATCCATCAGAGTTCTTCAGAAATGGTCATTAACATGGTCACAGACATTAAACAGACATGCCTCGGGCAAGGATTAGGAGTTACATTTACCGCGAGAAAACGCCCATCTAAGCTTATGTTCACCATGAAGGACTTAGGTCATACGCTGCCTGGTTGTCGAAATTGAACATTTGCAAGTAACAGTAGATGTTACTACTTTAAAAAAAGCCATGCAAACCACAGCGTTAAACAACTGAGTAAATTTGCTAAGTTTGCTTATACAAACTTTTATACAAAAGGGCCTTTTTCCAAATTGTGGTTTGAGTAGTGAGACACAAAATTAATCCATTCAACATAAAAGCGGTGATGCTTGACATACCAGAGCCATCAATGCTGAATTGAGAATGCAGACTTGCGCAGGCTCGTCTGAGTTTTTGTCGCACATTGTAAGTACCAAAATATCATGGAATTATGTCCGTCTACAGTTTAATTACACTTGAGCCGGTTCACACGCACTGCATGCATGCGCAGATCCAGAACATTTTGTCAGAGGGGGTAGTGAGAGAGGACCGAAAAGCCACTAAAATGGACCACCATCGTTGGCCTATCAGCGAAACGCCTTTGAAATGGCGTTTTGCTGTGTGTCAAAGGCCTACCATTGAATGCTGGCTTGGTAGCTTTGTGATTTTTAGGGGATCCGGATCAATATTGCTAGGAAACCCAATATTTTTGTGATTTTTCAGGGGGGGGGGGGGGGGAGGGGGGGTCCGGACCCCCTGTCCCCCCCTCTGGATCCGCCCATGGCATGCATCTGAAATGTTCCGTGATCATTGGACGCAAAGTCGGACTAGATTATAACTCTTGGTATGCTTGTTTGCCCCTGATCAGGCACGTGGGACAATCTTCTGGATCCAAACTGTTTGCAAACTTTGATAGCAGGTTGTAAAAGTAGAGAGAGAGAGAGAGCAAGAGAGAGAGAGAGTGAGAGAGAGCGGGAGAGAGAGAGAGAGAGAGAGAGTGAGAGAAAGACTGCATGGTGTTTGCACACGAATCTTTTGTTTTGGCTTGGTTTCTTAGAATATCGAAACACAATGTTTGGGTCAGTCAATCAATCTTGTTACAACTGCTTCCGATGAGGACCCAAAACCCAAACTTATCGTGCGGTTTCAATTCTTGAGTACAATCTCGGGCCCAAAATTACTGGGTCCGAGGTACATTATTGAATGGAATTCGAAGTTGGCAGAGCGAGCGAAAGCGTTTTGGTTTTCTGAAGGAAGAACGAAATAGTTCAGTGATTCATCGGTAGTCCGAGACGAGTGAACATAGGAGACCCGGCTTATTGAATAGTTTAAATCAGTGGGCTTTTATGACTTGTAAGTAAATTGAGTGACATAATATGCACGTGCCTGACTCTCGACTTGGCGAATACCGCACACGCTGGACATTTTACTGACTCAGTCCGCATTAATTTAGAGGCGGTTTTAATAAGATTAAAGAAAAGAAAAAAAGAGGATATAGCACAGAATCATATCGCCGTGTTTTCAACACGTTTCTACCACATTTTGACATGCATATATACCGTTTTTTCTCATGATAAAGCCAACATTCTATAATTTCCAACACTACCTTTTTTTTCACAAACATAATTGCTAAAATTACGAACAGCGGAAAAAAAATATTTTTTAGTGTTCATAATTTTAGAACATTTATCGTAATACTGAATTACACGTCAAAATTCTAATTCAGAAATGCTAGACTGCATTACGTAAGATATAAGTTTTAGAAAACTAGTATAAAATTGTGGTGCCTTTATTTGGTGCAGCATATGCTGCATCAAATAAAGGCACCACAATTTTAAACTGATTTAGGTCTCCAAAGACAGTGTTAAATCCTCCTGTAAATGGTAAAATTCAAGGACTTTTCAAGGCCTCTAAGTGACTTTCCAGTACTTTTCAAGGCATATTTGATTTTCAAGGACTTTTCAAGCAATCACTCCAAATTCAAGTACTTTTCAAGCCTGTGCGAACCCTGAAAGATGAGGCTGAAGAAGAGGGAGCGCAGTGGCTCAGTGGTAGAGTGCTTGACTGGAGACGAGGGTTCGAGCCTCACCCGCGTCACTGCGTTGTGGTTCTTTAGGAAGACACATTTATCCTAGCTTAGTACTGGCTCAACCCAGGAAGACCCGTCCCTGTTTAACTGAAAGATTGTTGATGGGACGTAAAGGATCAAATCAAACAAACAAAAACAAACAAGGTTGAAGAAGAATCCCCTAGCATTGCCCAGACTGTTCTTTTTAGCACCCGAAACATACATTAAGACTGATAGATAAGAAAATAATCCCAATTTTAAGCACAAAAGTTTTGCATATACATGGGTCAAAGTTCAACAATTCAAGAATCCTGAACTTTAAAAATTCAAGTCTTGAAACTTTTTGTATGCCTACAAATCATTAATGATTTCAAGTTAAATACACGCAATAATCTGAAAATAAATCACAGAAGCTATATAATAATCTGCTTAATTCAGCATTTTGAGGCTGACTTTCTTTTGAAAGTCAGCCTCAAAATCCTGAATTCAGGAATAATCCAGAAAAAGTTTCACCCCTGGGTATATGGACTTATGGGTTAAAACTTACTTCCTCTACAAGAGCTCCCAGCCAGGCATCTTTGGCATTCTGCAGCATGGCTCTCACAGACATCGGATGGGAATGTGAGGGGGACGGAGTCCTGAACCGCTACATGGAAGATCTTACTCAGTAGATCAGGGTTATTAGAGCATAGGATATTGTTGGCTAGCTCCCTGAATGTGTTCTTGGTTTCTTGCACCTGTAAATAAAGAACCATTATATTAATAAATACCTTAAAATAAAGGGCCAGTCATGATAGACAGCCTAAGACCATTCACAGAAAATAACAAATATTAACCCTTAAATCGCCATGAAAAAAAAAATGGATCTGAAAAAGTCATCTGCTGAAGTCCTCTGCTGCAAATAATTTGCCTAGCATTACTGACGAATTAAGTATAGAGGCAAACAGCATGGACCCATATAGGAGCAGTCTGGTCTGGGTCCACACTATTTGCCATAGAGGCTTCTTAATTATTTCAGCAGACGAGAAAAGCAGACGACTTTTGTTGTGATTGCGCATTAAGGGTTAAATGGTCCTTATAAGGATTTATATGTCACCTGGTGTATCCAATGCTGCCTTCAGCTAGAGGATGTCTATGAGTACTGGTAAATGAAACGCTATTAATATAAGACAGCTCAAATGAACCATAACATCATCACTGATAAATACAGTTTACAAAAACAGTTTCATCTTCACTTATCAAGCAAGAGGCAGTTCATATGAACCAATTTACTTTCAATGATAAGACAAGTCACACGATAAGCTAGCAAAAATACATGAACCATTTCATCTTTACTGATAAGACAGCTCTAATGAACCATTTCATTTTCACTGATAAGACAGCTCAAATGAACCATTTCATCTTCACTGATAAAACAGCTCATATGAACCATTTCATTTTCACTGATAAGACAGCTCAAATAAACCATTTCATCTTCACTGATAAGACAGCCCATATGAACCATTTCATCTTCACTGATAAGACAGCTCAAATGAACCATTTCATCTTCACTGATAAGACAGCTTATATGAACCATTTCATCTTCACTGATAAGACAACTCAAATGAACCATTTCATCTTCACTGATAAGACAGCTCAAATGAACCATTTTATCTTCACTGATAAGACAACTCAAATGAACCATTTCATCTTCACTGATATGACAGCTTATATGAACCATTTCATCTTCACTGATAAGACAGCTCAAATGAACCATTTCATCTTCACTGATAAGACAGCTCAAATGAACCATTTTATCTTCACTGATAAGACAGCTCAAACGAACAATTTCATCTTCACTGATAAGACAGCTTATATGAACCATTTCATCTTCACTGATAAGACAGCTCAAATGAGCCATTTCATCTTCACTGATAAGACAGCTCAAATGATCCATTTCATCTTCACTGATAAGACAGCTCAAATGAACCATTTCATCTTCACTGATAAGACAGCTCAAATGAACCATTTCATTTTCACTGATATGACAGCTCATATGAACCATTTCATCTTCACTGATAAGACAGCTCATATGAACCATTTCATTTTCACTGATAAGACAGCTCAAATGAACCATTTCATCTTCACTGATAATACAGCCCATATGAACCATTTCATCTTCACTGATAAGACAGCTCAAATGAACCATTTCATCTTCACTGATAAGACAGCTAAAATGAACCATTTCATCTTCACTGATAATACAGCTCATATGAACCATTTCAACTTCGCTGATAAGATAGCTTATATGAACCATTTCATCTTCACTGATAAGACAGCTCATATGAACCATTTCATCTTCACTGATAAGACAGCTCAAATGAACCATTTCATCTTCACTGATAAGATAGCTCATATGAACCATTTCAACTTAGCTGATAAGACAGCTCAAATAAACCATTTCATCTTTACTGCATTTCATCTTCACAGATAAGACAGCTCAAATGAACCATTTCATCTCCACTGATAAGACAGCTCAAATGAACCATTTTATCTTCACTGATAAGACAGCTCAAATGAACCATTTCATTTTCACTGATAAGACAGCTCAAATGAACCATTTCATCTTCATTGATAATACAGCTCAATTTCATCTTCACTGATAAGACAGCTCATATGAACCATTTCATCTTCACTGATAATGACAGCTCAAAAGAACCATTTCATCTTCACTGATAAGACAGCTCAAACAAACCATTTCATCTTTACTGACAAGACAGCTCATATGAACCATTTCATCTTCACTGATAAGATAGCTGACATAAACCATTTCATCTTTACTGACAAGACAGCCCATACGAAACATTTCATCTTCACTGATAAGACAGCTCAAATGAACCATTTCATCTACACTTATAAGACAGATGGCCAGATAGTCAGCCAGATGAACAGAACTAAATCAACATGTCTCTCAGGGCTTTTTCCAGCAATTTTGGGAAAGGCCCCTGGCCAAAATTGGGAAAAACTGATTGACTTAACAGCAAAATTGGGAAAAATTAACGATATAGAACATATCAAAGATAGCAAAATATATCCTCAAAATCAATTTATTTTAGATTGTATTATGCCAAGCATACCACTTAAGCACAAGTGATTAAGTATCATTCAGATATGGGTCATTGTTTCTCATAAGTAGTAGTGGTCTCTAAAAAAAGTAAAAAAAAAAAATTTTTTTTTTTTTTTTTTTTGAAAAAACAGTGGCTATTTTCATTTGAGAATGCGAGCCAAAATTCGGCCCCTGGAGAAGGGCAGAAAAGGCTCTGTCTCTCCACTTCCTGGTGGGAGACATAAGTATACAACTTGAAGATCAAGGTATTAGTTGCCATCCATATACAATCTTGTTAGGTATATTGATATCTTGTATTGTCTTGTTATAGATCTATAATATATGTGTGTACATGTAAGCTCCTTATGACACCGCATAATTCTATTACAAAGAATACATGATTATAAAATAGTTTCCATCATTACTGATATAATCAGTGATTTATCTTTTTGAGAAAAACCTTTTTGTTGAAAATCTAAACTTCTGTACAAAAACATTGTTTACATAATTTGGCCCAGTACAGGAGATTCTGGTTCCTGTCGCCACGGCTAGTAAGGCCAGAATTTTTTATTAGTTGATTGACAAACCCTCCTACTGTATTTTTCCGGAAAGTAGAAAAAATAATTATTTCTAAAATTAACTAAATATGATTTGTTTTGTTGAAAAAATAATCTATTTTTGAGGTTCTGTCTGTGTATTTTTGAGAGAGACATTGTTAAATGGGATTGTCCTGTCCAGATTTTTTAGGAAAATTATGAAATATTTCCAGATTTAATAGGGACTGTTGGTTTACCTTACTAGTTTTACTGTTTTTCTGGAGATATGAAAAAAAAGTTCTGAAAATGACCAGTCAACAGGTCATTTTCAGAGCTTTTTTTTTTTTTCATCCACCCAACCCTGAATCTGAAAAAAAACTTTCCCGTAAATCAACTAAAAAAAAATGCGAGCCTGTACAAATGTGCAGCTACGCATAATGCAAAAGAATATGCTATGTTTCTCAATAAAATCATCAAAATGTTAATCATTAATGTTTTCTGTGTTTTGTTTAATTTTCTGATTGTTTTTGGCTGATTTGATTCTTTACGTCCCATCAACAATCTTTCTGTTAAACAGAGACAGGTCTTCCTGGGTTGAACCAGTACTCAGCTAGGATAAATGTGTCTTGCTCAAGGACCACAATGCAGTGACGCCGGTGAGGCTCAAACCCGCTGCCCCTCGGTCTCGAGTCAAGCACTCTACCACTGAGCCCCCATAATTACCTGCGTCGCTTTAGCGAAAGCAGGTCTAGTAGTGGGTCCACTCCGTCCGTCCGTCTGTCCGTTGGTTCGTATGTTCGTCCGTCCGTCCGTCTGTCCGCAACACTTTTGGGGTGCCTAGTTTGTGTAATCTGTAACTCCAACAGTTTTCATTCCTTTATATTCAAACTTTGCCTAATGATTGTTCATACATTGAAGATGTGCACCTCCTATTTTGGGCACATTTGATAAATATTTTCTCAATTTTTAGGGGTGTTGAACTTAGACATTTTTTCCATCCGTAATGCATAGGGGGTGTCAGGTTTGTGTAATCTGTAACTCAAATAGTTTTCATTCCTTTATATTCAAACTTTGCATAATGATTGGTCACACATTGAAAATGTGCACCTCCTATTTTGTGCACATTTGATAAATATTTTCACATTTTTTACGGTTGTTGAACTTAGACATTTTTTCCATCCGAAATACGAAGGGGGGGTCTGGTTTGTGTAATCTGTAACTTGAACAGTTTTCATTCCTTTATATTCAAACTTTGCATAATGGTTGTTCATACATTGAAGCTGTGCACCTCCTCTTTTGTATACATTTCATGATTTTTTTTTTCATTTTGAGGGGTCTTGAACTTAGACATTTTTTTTCCTCTAAAATGCTTAGAGGGTGTGTGGTTTATGTAATCTTTAACTCCAAAAGTTTGCATTCCTTAATATTCAAACTTTGCATAATGGTTATTCATACATTGAATATGTGCACCTCCTATTTTGTGCTCATTTGATAAATATTTTCTCATTTTTTAGTTTTTCTCATTTTTTTAGGTCTGTTAAACTTAGATATTTTATCCATCCAAAATCCTAGCGGGGTGTCTGGTTTGTGTAATCTGTGACTTCAGCTGTTTTCATTCTTTCATATTCAAACTTAATATGTTATGATTGCTCACACTTTGTACATGTGTGCACCCTATATTTTGTGCACATATTGATAATAGTTTGGGGATTGTTGAACTTTGACATTATTACGTCTACACCACCTTTGGAGTGCTTACATTGTTATTTGTGTGTAATCTGCAATTCAAACAGATTTCATTCCTTTATAATTAAAGTTTGCATAATGATTGTTCACACATTGGTGATGTGCACCGGCGACGCAGGTCCAGAGCAGAGTTTGGTCTTGTTTTCTGATTGAATTATGTCAATAAAATCTTGACATGTGATGAAACTTGCTGACACTTTTTTTGACAACAAAGCAGTGTATAGAAGCAAAAATCATCCCCATCACCTATGAAAGCAAAGCTTTCAAAATCGGCAGGAAAAGTAAGGTGCATTTTTTCAAATCTTCACTGCAAACGAAATAATACAGACACATGTGGTTCCTGAGTAAAAACTTATTACAAGAGATAACCGAAAAATCTCGGTTTTCCACCAAACTTTGAAGTTGCAGGCGAATTAATTCACTGAATTTCATTAAAATTTGGTCCAGAATTTTTCCATGTTGTTATCTCTCAAGTTTTGAGATGAAAAAATAATAAACAGCTGGTATAATCCATGCTATAAATATGTCATACGACAAATTTTTGGCTCGGGGCAATGTGGTGTCATCAATGCAGCAATGATTGCTGCACATGATTTAAAGCAGGTTACACTAATTGGGCCAGCTCATTATCGCATTGGCGGGTAATGAAGGCTCAGATAAGCCTGTGCACATGTACAGACTGGCAGGGGGCCATCGCTTCTCAAAAACACAAAAAGGGAGCTATAGGAAGTGATATCTCGTGTCATTAGATACCTCTAAATAGATATCTCTAAAGAATGGCACTACACGACAGTGTTGTCCCCGATTTTGCATATGGACTTATCCAATTATTGAACTCACTCAGATTGCAATTTTTGCAATATACATGTATGTTCGATGCAAAACAAGGATAAAAGGAGGGTACTTTTAATGTTTTGATTATCTGAGACCAAATCCATGTCACATTTTCTTAAAAAAAAAATTGTGAAGCAAACTCCAGTCAAGCACAGCAAGAATTATCTAGAGTACATAGATCCAGATAAGCACATTTTTTCTGCATTAAAACATTATTATTTTCTTATCCATCAGTTAAAACATATGTTTTGGGTGCTCAAAAGAACCATCTCATCGAGACGGTTCTTTTGAGTACCCACAACATATGTTTTAGTGAAAAATAATAAAATTAATATTCAGTTATACACTTTTATCGGGAGGTGTATAGTAAGAAAATTAATATTCAATTATACACTTTTATCTGGAGGTGTATGGTGTAGAATACTTACCTCGTTAAAATACTCTGTGAAATTCTCCATGTTTAACTACATATACAGAACAGACAAGATTTACTAGAACAATAAATGAGTGTGCCAATGGGGTTTACTGATTAGCGAATTATGGCCTAAAACTTAACAATTTGCAAATTTTGGCACTAAATTACCAAATAGCGGAATGGCGCATTTTATTGTTAAGCAAATTCGATGGATAAAGCTATTCCACCTCGTAAATGCTTCTAGACGCGTTTTAATTTTTACTGATTACTGATTTTGGGGGCAAATTTTTACAGATTACTGATTTTTTTGCCTAAATTTTACCGATTACTGATTTTTGGGCCAAAATTTAACTGAATAGTGAATTTTGGACCTAAATTTTACTGGTTAGCAATATTTGGGCTTAAATTTTAAAGATTAGCGACTTTTTGGCCCAAATTTTACTGAATAGCAATTTCAGAGGTACCTAAGCATATCAAAAAAGTGTGATCCATCATTATTGCCTAACATCTTTGCACAATGCTGTTTGAAGCCATTAATTATCAAATGAACATGGGTGAAAGTTCAAAATTTCCAAAATCATGAATTTTTATAAAAAGAAATCTTAAAAACTTGCAGTTTGCCTACAAATATCAATGATTTAAAGTTTAAATGTTCAATTGTCTATAGATAAACTGAATATAATCAAAAAAAGCTATTAGAATCTGTTTAATTCAGAATTCAGACCTCAAAATCCTGAACTCAGGATTAATCCTGAAAACTTCAACCCATGAATGATGTTCAAATCATGAGCTAATACGCTTTTTGATCCTGGATCTTAACTTTACAAAACTTGAAATGAGCCCCTTTTTTGCTTGCCCGATGTTACACAGAAATCCATTGCAGCCCAGACAACTCAATACCCTGATGTTTTTGTTTTCCCAAAAGTTAGTGTCATTTTCAGTGAGATTTGGGTTAGAAACAGGTAAATATGCAAAAATAATGATCACACATGCTTTATTCATCACATGAACCTTGCTGGGGCCCTTGTGAGATTCATTGTTCAAACACTCAGCCTAGTGGCCTTGTGTTCAAACATTTTCCTCGGGACACAGCAAATATTGATGCATGCGCATCCGCACAGTCTGATCAGTGCCATTGTTACGTCCTTGGGAAGAATCATATCAAGACTTGAGTAGGGCGAAGTTTCCCTATTCATGCTAGTCTCTATAGCTGAGCAGGCTGGTTTTTGTATGACCTGATCAGAAACTCCGAAGATAGATTTCTCGCATCACAGCCCAAATATCATGAATGACAGGGAAAGGGTGACGAAGATTGAAACTGAGTTTATCACATGACGTCGCGTCTGGTAGTGAAATAACCTCATGCAATAAAATTGATAAACAACTAGTGGTGTACAGATTAGTGCAAATGTAATGACGTTCATCTTAACGTTGCATAAAAGATGGCAAAATCTTGACTTTTTCACGCCAAAAAAATATTTTTAAGTAATTTCAATGTGATGTGATAAATGGAATCTCAAATTCGTGCTCATGGTATTATTGAATTTATTAAACAAGTTGAGGAAAAGAGATAAAATACTCAGCAAGCCTCGCATTTTATCCCTTTTCCACAACTTGTTTAATAAATGAGCCGCGGCATGCGATTTCCAACAATGTGGAATGTGCGACCAGCAAAGGCTCAGATCAGCCTGCGCATACGCGCAGTCTGATCAGAGCCTTTGCTAGTCACTTGAATATTCTATGAGTGTTAAGCTACTGACTGAACACCATTTAGAGTTACTAAGCTGAAAAGGAGGCTGCACAGGCTCGTCTGAGTCTTCACTTGTCAAAATGCCACATTGTTGGAAATCACATGTTGCAGCTCAAATCATATGCACTCATGTAAGATCCTCTATTTTCTCTGTTTTCATTTGCTCACCTTTCTGCAGGGCCGAGTGAGGGCCTGGTAAACATATCTGTCGCCATCTTTATAGCCACTGGGACATGCCGGTAGCTTATTGTTCTTGGAGTCACATGTGATTTCTGCCGCCGCTGTCGAGATGTTCCTGATAATATGCAAGTGTAGATCGTACTCACTGGGAAGAGGATGGCTGTAGAAAATATACCAATATTACAGATTTACAACCATGCAACTGCTAGGTTAGCAAATAGGTAGTTAATGAAATAGAATTAGAGATAAAGCTGTCATTTGCATTATAGTGACAGATATTTCAATACTGATTGGCAGTTTGAGATGTTTAAAAGAGACAAAGACAATGGACATCATCAGCGTACAGCTCACCATAAGGGGGAGCGGAAAACATAAACAAACAATAACAAAACTCCTTGCCCTTCCATAAATAAAAACTTACACTTTCAGGAACAGTGGGGGTGACACTGTGCAGACGAAATTGTCACGTCGATCCCCACAAGATTGAAACCTGTTTTAGAGCACTTCCAAAATTCAAACTAATTAATGCCCCACACCTTTACTTAACGCAAATAGGCGTAGGATAAGGGCGGGATACAGCCCAAATTCCTTTTTTGAAGCCAAAGTGGGTGCATAAAACTGGGTGTGCCGTGCGTGCTGTATATGCCTAGTGCGAAGGGACCGCAGCACACCGACACAATAACCGAATAATGTATGTATAGACAATGGACATGATAATCGAAATTTCAAAATAGCTTTTTTTCCTTGTTTTCAGTAACATTTGCCTTTTCAATAAATGAGTTGATCAAAATTAACCTTTTTTTTAAAACAAAGTACCAACTACTTACATTGTTTCAGTAAAATGAGCATGTAGAAATGAACATTTTCATGTAGTTTGTCATTCCCCTATTTTATGCTTTTTGACAACTTATCTTGAGAAGTTTCATTGGAATACAATACATATTGCTACATTTGTAGTTGCATGGTTGTAGCTACAAAGCGAAACAAGTCCATGTTACATCAAGGAAAGACAAAACCATGGAGGCCAGGTAGTTCTCTTGGTTGATTTCTGACCTGACTACACTGAGACGCGACATAACAGGGCGATGCCAATTAAGATAACAATGACATCATTAGACTGATGTACCATTTACATAGAGGATCTTACATGAGTGCTCATGTTTTATTAAATTTATTAAATGAGTTGGGGAAAAGAGATAAAATGCGAGGCTTGCCGAGCATTTTATCCCTTTTTCGCAACGAGTTTAATAAATTCAATAATACAAAAGCACAAATGTTAGATTCTATTTATCTTATGACAAATACTTTGAAATCTCATTTCTGGCGTAAAAACGTTATAATTTTGTCATTATGTGCGCAACGTTGTTATGGACGTCATTACGTTTCCCAAAAATCGATAAACCACTAGTGGTTTACAGATTTTATTGCATGGTGTTATTTCACTCCCAGACGCGACGTCATATGATAAATTGTTATTTTGACCATGGAAAAGCATGCAGCTGTTAATTTTTATTCTTTCCAAGGATTGGTATGGAATATGTGAGATAGAATTAACACAAATGGATGAAAAATAGTGGAAACCCCAATCTCGTGTGCAAGAAACAAGGCGAATTTGACAAGCATTGTGTTAGCACCTACCATAATAAGACAAGCAGTAAGGTTGTACCCTTAATATGACAAGTATTAAGGTCGCACCTACCTTAATATTACAAGCTTTAAGGTAGCACCTACCTGCAGTATTTAGCTACAACTTCCTCCACCTGGTCCTTGTAATCTTGCGGAAATCTAGCGTGATTCATCACATACTTGACATCACCCTTGTAGTCAAAGTACAGCATTATGCTAGAACCTACCTTAATATGACAAGCATTAAGGTAGCACGTACCTGCAATATTTAGCTACAACTTCCTCCACTTGGTCCTTGTAATCTTGAGGAAACCCAGCATGATTTATCACATACTTTATATCATCCTCATCGTCAAAGTACAGCATTATGCCTTAATATAACAAGCATTAAGGTTGCACCTACCAGCAATATTTAGCTACAACTTCCTCCACTTGGTCCTTGTAATCTTGAGGAAACCCAGCATGATTTATCACATACTTTATATCATCCTCATAGTCAAAGTACAGCATTATGCCTTAATATAACAAGCATTAAGGTAGCACGTACCTGCAGTATTTAGCTACAACTTCCTCCACTTGGTCCTTGTAATCTTGTGGAAATCCAGTGCGATTTATCACATACTTGATATCATCCTCATAGTCAAAGTACATTAAGCTAGAACCTACCTTAATATGACAAGCATTAAGGTAGCACGTACCTGCAATATTTAGCTACAACTTCCTCCACTTGGTCCTTGTAATCTTGAGGAACCCAGCATGATTCATCACATACTTTATATCATCCTCATAGTCAAAGTACAGCATTATGCCTTAATATAACAACCATTAAGGTAGCACGTACCTGCAGTATTTAGCTACAACTTCCTCTACTTGGTCCTTGTAATCTTGTGGAAATCCAGTGCGATTTATCACATACTTGATATCATCCTCATAGTCAAAGTACATTAAGCTAGAACCTACCTTAATATGACAAGCATTAAGGTAGCACGTACCTGCAGTATTTAGCTACAACTTCCTCTACTTGGTCCTTGTAATCTTGTGGAAATCCAGTGCGATTTATCACATACTTGATATCAGCCTCATAGTCAAAGTACATTAAGCTAGCACCTACCTTAATATGACAAGCATTAAGGTAGCACGTACCTGTAGTATTTAGCTACAACTTTCTCCACCTAGTCCTTGTTATCGTGTGGAAAACCAGCGTGATTCATCACATACTTTATATCATCCTAGTAGTCAAAGTACAGCAGTATGCTAGTACCTACCTTTATATTGGCCATGACATGAGAAAACCTGTCTTTGAGGTTTCATACAAAGTGAGATTCAAACCAGCCTGCTCAGCTACAGGGACTAGCTAGAAAATTGAAATTTTGCTTGTAAGAAAGCTTTGATATGGTCCTTTCCATAAAGTGAATAACAAAGGTGCTGATCAGACTGTGCAGATGCGCAGGCTGGTCTACACTTTTGTTATTCGCCAACCCCCGAAGACAGTTTTCTCGGGATGGTGCCCATATAACAACCATTAAGGTAGCACGTACCTGCAGTATTTAGCTACAACTTCCTCCACCTGGTCCTTGTAATCTTGCGGAAAACCAGCATGATTCATCACATACTTGACATCACCCTTGTAGTCAAAGTACAGCATTATGCTAGAACCTACCTTAATATGACAAGCATTAAGGTAGCACGTACCTGCAATATTTAGCTACAACTTCCTCCACTTGGTCCTTGTAATCTTGAGGAAACCCAGCATGATTTATCACATACTTTATATCATCCTCATCGTCAAAGTACAGCATTATGCCTTAATATAACAAGCATTAAGGTTGCACCTACCAGCAATATTTAGCTACAACTTCCTCCACTTGGTCCTTGTAATCTTGAGGAAACCCAGCATGATTTATCACATACTTTATATCATCCTCATAGTCAAAGTACAGCATTATGCCTTAATATAACAAGCATTAAGGTAGCACGTACCTGCAGTATTTAGCTACAACTTCCTCCACTTGGTCCTTGTAATCTTGTGGAAATCCAGTGCGATTTATCACATACTTGATATCATCCTCATAGTCAAAGTACATTAAGCTAGAACCTACCTTAATATGACAAGCATTAAGGTAGCACGTACCTGCAATATTTAGCTACAACTTCCTCCACTTGGTCCTTGTAATCTTGAGGAACCCAGCATGATTCATCACATACTTTATATCATCCTCATAGTCAAAGTACAGCATTATGCCTTAATATAACAACCATTAAGGTAGCACGTACCTGCAGTATTTAGCTACAACTTCCTCTACTTGGTCCTTGTAATCTTGTGGAAATCCAGTGCGATTTATCACATACTTGATATCATCCTCATAGTCAAAGTACATTAAGCTAGAACCTACCTTAATATGACAAGCATTAAGGTAGCACGTACCTGCAGTATTTAGCTACAACTTCCTCTACTTGGTCCTTGTAATCTTGTGGAAATCCAGTGCGATTTATCACATACTTGATATCAGCCTCATAGTCAAAGTACATTAAGCTAGCACCTACCTTAATATGACAAGCATTAAGGTAGCACGTACCTGTAGTATTTAGCTACAACTTTCTCCACCTAGTCCTTGTTATCGTGTGGAAAACCAGCGTGATTCATCACATACTTTATATCATCCTAGTAGTCAAAGTACAGCAGTATGCTAGTACCTACCTTTATATTGGCCATGACATGAGAAAACCTGTCTTTGAGGTTTCATACAAAGTGAGATTCAAACCAGCCTGCTCAGCTACAGGGACTAGCTAGAAAATTGAAATTTTGCTTGTAAGAAAGCTTTGATATGGTCCTTTCCATAAAGTGAATAACAAAGGTGCTGATCAGACTGTGCAGATGCGCAGGCTGGTCTACACTTTTGTTATTCGCCAACCCCCGAAGACAGTTTTCTCGGGATGGTGCCCATATAACAACCATTAAGGTAGCACGTACCTGCAGTATTTAGCTACAACTTCCTCCACCTGGTCCTTGTAATCTTGCGGAAAACCAGCATGATTCATCACATACTTGACATCACCCTTGTAGTCAAAGTACAGCATTATGCTAGAACCTACCTTAATATGACAAGCATTAAGGTAGCACGTACCTGCAATATTTAGCTACAACTTCCTCCACTTGGTCCTTGTAATCTTGCGGAAAACCAGCATGATTCATCACATACTTGATATCATCCTTGTAGTCAAAGTACAGCATTAAGATTGCACCTACCTTAATATAACAAGCATTAAGGTAGCACATACCTGCAGTATTTAGCTACAACTTCCTCCACTTGGTCCTTGTAATCTTGCGGAAATCCAGCGTGATTCATCACATACTTGATATCATCCTCATAGTCAAAGTCGACATACTCTGGAATCAGGTACACCCCTTCAACTGTGATCTTCACCTCTAGGCCGGAGGGTCGTTCAAACAAAAGGTCCATTCGTGCATTGTTGGTCTGTGTGTATAGGGGCTGCTGGAGTTGTCTGATCTTGTAGAGTTGTTCCAGAAACACATTCTCTGACAGTGTGTAGTTCAACACAAGTTGGTCTGGAATAACAAACACACAAACATATTCTTTGGTAATAACTAGCCCAGGATACCATTTTTTCATATATTTACAGTAATACCTGTGTAAAACAGGCACTCTCACAAAGACCCAAAATTGGTTTTCAAGACTTATTATCGCTTAATGTAGGTCAAAGGTTTTGCAGAATGCTCCAAGGGGAGCATTCTGTAATACTTTTGACCTTCATTAAGCTAACATTTGTCAGAAAGATCTTTGTTTTGTCTATTTTTGAGTGGACGTTTTACACAGGTTTTACTGTATATGGTATTGTGGACTCCGACTGCTACACAATATATTCAGTGTTGTGCATACAGCCAGGGATCACAGTATTCCCATGATTTTAACACAGGTGTTCCTTAAAAACACGACCTGTGCAGACCTAAAGGGTTGCCATAAAAAATCCTTAGATATATTCGCTGTTTATAACCATTTCTATATTTAGGGAAAACTAGCAAAGAGAAGTAAATAGCATAATTTAGAGTGTGTATGCAGCAGGTCACATGGCATGTGCTCTTGAAATTTACAGGGATACACTAGTGTCATCCAAAAATCTTGACCTAGGCAAACACCATTGTCTCTGCCGGGAAGCATCTTTCAAATACTAACCTGTCTGATTTGAGCATTGTGGGTACATGTGACATACTTGTTTACTGAATACGTCACCAAATCATGTGATCCTTCCGATTGGTTATTTCAAACTTGTTATCAATCTGCGTCATCATGCGTCACTGAAATGTTTTAGTGTAGAAAATCATAGAATTGTTTCCCAAAATACTATAATACCTATCATTGTTATTGTTTAGCTACCAAAGGTTACTTGATGTCTCCATAAACGGATTATTTATAGCCATTCAGTGCTTGTTACTTTTTTTAACGTAGTCTTTCAGGTTATGCACACCTCGTATTGACACAAACCTGACTTTTCAGTCGTGATGTGCCTTAGCAGACAGGTAGATTCTTTAGTATCGCGCCTGCACAGTTAATGAGACAAACACTGTATTGTGGAATGTTACATAATGTATTTATATGGTTTTGTGGACTGTCACATAATATATTTATATGGTATTGTAAAATAAAAAGATTTTAAAAGTATAAATATAGCAAATATTTGGTGAAAAAATTTTCAAACTTACCATCAGTTTTCTGAAGGTTTTCAATGAAGTGGCGAATTGGAAATGTTACATCTGAAAAAAGAAAATCATTTTTAGTGAATTCAATAAAACACATACATGTACAGTACAGACGAATAGAAATGTAATGATGTATATGTTGTCTGTCAATCTGTCAATCCTGACTATATATAAAGTGGTAGTCAGGCCTTTATTTAAGAGTTTTGAACAGAAAAATCATAGTCTTATTCCTCGACCAAAACATATGTTGTGGGTGCTCAAAAGAACCGTCTCAATGTTTTAAATATTCTTGCAGACAACACTAGTAGGTAAAATGTTAAGGTAGTATCTTGCATGAGTAAGCAGCAATACTTGACAGAAACCATAGATAAGGCAGAAAATCTCAGACAAAGCAAGGGAAATAAATCAACATTGAAATGTTGATAAATTGACTTTATTCGGTTTCCTATGTTTTATTCTGACAGTAAAAGATTGTTTCATCAATATGTCACAAACTTCTCTATATTCCATTACCGACTGGCTCTCAAACAATTTCCACTATCTCTCTATCTACTCTTTACTGATTGAGTATTTCATTGAGTATTTCATTATGTTCACTCTTTGCATGCTGACTGGTTTTCAAAAAATAAATACAGACTGGTTCTCTGTTTGTCTGGTTCTCAAACAATTATTTACTTGTTCTCAAAAAATTACTTACTGGTTCTGAAACAATTACGGACTGGTTCTGAAATAATTACCGACTGGTTCTGAAACAATTACTGACTGGTTCTGAAACAATTACTGACTGGTTCTGAAACAATTACTGAATGACTGACCGGTTCTGAAACAATGACTGACTGGTTCTGAAACAATTACGGACTGGTTCTGAAACAATTACCGACTGGTTCTGAAACAATTACTGACTGGTTCTGAAACAATTACTGACTAATTCTGAAACAATTACTGAATGACTGACTGGTTCTGAAACAATGACTGACTGGTTCTGAAACAATGACTGACTGGTTCTGAAACAATGACTGACTGGTTCTGAAACAATTACCAACTGGTGCTGAAATAATTACTAACTGGTTCTGAAACAATTACTGACTGGTTCTAAAACAATTACTGACTGGTTCTGAAACAATTACTGTCTGGTTCTCTAACAATTACTAACTGGTTCTCAAGCAGTTACTGACTGGCTTTCAAATAAATAATGAGTGATTCTCAAAATAATTACTGACTGGTTCTCTAACAATTACTGACTCAAACAATCTCTATCTACTCTTTACTTACAAACTGAGTGCTTCAATGAGTATTTCATTAGTTTTCTCTTTGTTTGCCGGGTATTTTTTCATATTTTGTTGTTGTCTGCTGACTTTTTTTCAAAATATATTTCAGGAATACTATCAGAATGTCATACCTTTTGGATACGGATATATCGGGACTGATGTTCTTATCTCCGTACAAACTGTTGGCAAAGATTATCAGCAACCCACAAAAGTCCTTTCTAGCAAGGAAAGAGATACTTTTTTTTGTTACATCAAGTTATCACCAAGTCCAGTAGCAGTAAGTCTTACCTATACATATGGTATCCTGGGTACTTGTACATTGGGCAGCTGCATATGTTGTTCCTACACAGACACTACACGCTGAAATAACAAAATATGCAGTCTAGTCATAATTTAGACTGGCTCCGGTCCTTAAAACAACTTTTCATCAATGTGTCATATCATATACATGTACTTGTAGCAAGTCTAACTCTGATGGCTCTGTTTTAAAACAGAGCCATCAGAGTTAGACTGGCTACAAGTATATAATATGGCACATTGATGAAAAATTGTTTAAAGGACTGGAGCCAGTCTAGTCATAACTGTGCACTAAGATATATTCTGCCATAAATGTGTGGGTTAGCCAGCCACCCACTCTTACACATTGAAGGTTGACTTGTCATACCCGCATATTGAAGTATGTTCTGCCATTGATAGCTATCATGTGCGGACCCAGAGGGGGGATAGGGGGTCCGGACCCCCACCCCCGCCCTGAAAAATAAAAAAAATTAAGTGTTTCTTAGCAATACTGGTCCAGATCCCCTGAAAAATTACAAAGCTGCCAAGTCAGCATTCAATGTTAGGCCATCATAGGCCCGCCAGCGAAATGCCATTTAAAAGGCGTTTAGATGGCGGGCCGATGACGGATAACTTTTAGTGCTATTTTGATCCTCTTTCCTCTTATCAAAAAAAAAGTTGGACCCCCTCTGGTAAATCTTTCTGGATCCGCACATATGATTTGTCATAACAGTGCACATTGAAGTATGATCTGTCATGATTGTGCACAATGAAGTATGATCTGTCATAACTGCACAATGAAGTATGATCTGTCATAACTGCACATTGAAATATGTTCTGGCATAACTGTGCACATTGAAATATGTTCTGGCATAACTGTGCACATTGAAATATGTTCTGGCATAACTGTGCACATTGAAATATGTTCTGGCATAACTGTGCACATTGAAATATGTTCTACCAAAACTGTGCACAATGAAATATGTTCTACCAAAATTGTGCACATTGAAATAAGTTCTACCAAAACTGTGCACATTGAAATAAGTTGTGTCATAACTGTGCCTCTGTCACATAACTGTGTACAATGAATATATAGCTAACTAGAACAGTCAGACTCCGACTAAGGGCCCGCATAATGGCTTATGGTGAAAAGGGCATATCAGTTTTGGCAACGACATTAATTATGTTGATCGGACAAAACCCATATTCAGATAAGAACAATAGCTTTATGAAAGTAGTCCATATATGAAATTTGGAAGAATTCAGTGTTAAATGACTAAGTTAGAGTCTCCACAAATGCACACTGATCATAGAAGGCCATTTTGATGGTCAACTTAGTTATCGTTCACCAGACAAAACTCATATTCAAAGTTTGGCCAGTGTATGATAAAACTAATCAGTATGAAATTTGGAACTTGAGAAATCAGGTGATAAATGACTTAAGTTATAGTGTCCACACGTGCAAACCGATAGGTTGCGGCCATTTTTGGAAGCCATCTTGGTTAGCTGACAAAGCCCATATTCAAACTTGGGTGAGAGTTTGATAAAGGTAATCCATATATGACATTAAGAAGCAATCGCGTAATAAATAAGTAAGGTAGGGTATCCACGAGTGCCAACTGGTAGGCACATCTTGGCTATCTTGGTCTGACAAAACTCATATTCAATCTTGAACCAGAGTTTGATGGAAGCAATCCATGTATGAAATTTGGAAGAAATCTGATTAAAAATGACTAAGTAAGAGTGACCACAACAGTGGATTGAGAAATTTCGGAAATTTAAAGTACCCAACAAGGGTCCATTAGTGAGTACAGACAGACAGAAGGCATACAAGCCAAAAAGAATAGAGTTTCGCCAACTCGTTGGCGGGTAATAATGAAACAATACCTGTTCCTTATGTGGTTGTATTCAGACCCATTCTAAATATTGGTAAATGTAAGAAATGGTAACTAAACACATGGGCTGTAACAGAGCTCTAAATCAGAAAGCATAACTTAAAAACTAATTTTCTTATTTCTCAATCACAACATATGTTGTGGGTACTCAAAAGAACCGTCTCAATAATAGGGCTCTTTTGAGCACCCAAAATTTACATTAAAACTTATTGATAAGAAAATATTGACAATTTTACGCACAAAAATTGTGTTTATCTTGACCTTAGTTGTAGTTGCAATTTAGTTCAATTTACATCAGCTTCTTTCAGCCATAAAACTTCACATTTTTTAAAGTCAGAAATAAAAGTTAAAGACAATTTAAGTGAAATAAATGTGTGTGAAGTCTCAGGCAGCTGTAGGAAACCAGAAGCAAGAATTTTTCTTCAATCAATTTACAGAAATTCCAAAAGTCTTGGAACTAATTGTTTTGATGGTTTATGGAAGCCAGCAGCTAGACACAAACCTCCTATATTCAGAATAGGGAAAAACAATTGATAATATGATGTCATGTAACATTCAATGTTTTGGCCTAAAATCAATGTTAATGCTCGATGGGAAGCTGAGGACATTCGTGTAACAACTGAGGGTCGCAAGGCGCCAAAATCCTGTGGTTGAATGGTTTTGTTACACACTCAAAATTAACATGTGGTCCTTTATGGTCCTATTTTTAAATTTCCACTCCATTACTTGTCCTAATATCCAAAGAGGATAGGTGATTTATTACCTTTTGAAAATCAGCACATGCGTTTTATTTCCACTGATGTCAATCAAGTTGAAATGTCTCTCAACCTTATTTTAATTCGCTTATGTGCTGAAGTCAAAGCAAAGGACTTTTTAAATATGGAATTTGCCTTTAAATATGGAATTTGAGAATTTCTAAAACATAATTTAACTTCTGAAACACAAGTTTTGGCTGAAATATGACATGCAACTGTCTTAAATTTTGATATAAATAAGATTAGTTAAAAATCATACATGACTGAAATATTTTGTAACTTACCTTTTTTTTAAAGGGTGTGCGACGCACAGGTGCAATGCATTTTCCCATTCAACCTGTGCATTGCGCACCCTTCAAATATGATATGTTTTTCTTTGTTTGTTGTGATTCTTTACGTCCCATCGCCAATCTTTCAGTTATGTAGGGACGGGTCTTCCTGGGTTGAACCAATACTAAGCTAGGATTAATGTGTCTTGCTCAAATACACAACGCAGTGATGCCGTTAAGGCTCGAACCCGTGGCCGCTCGGTCTTGAGTCAAGCACTCTACCACTGAGTCACTGCGATCCCTAAATATGATATTTAACTGGACTCTTATGCATAGTTCCATACCCTTTTGCAGCCAAAAGTTGTCTTTCAGGAGATTAATCATGTATTAGAAATTCCCAAATTCCATATTTAAAGGCAAATTCCATATTTAAAAAATCCTTTGTTTCAAAAAATATTTTGTTAGCCTCTTCAAATGATGGTACCTACACTAATTTAGTATGAATCTGACGACCATTTCAGGAGATATATCTCTGTTAAATTTCATTCAAGGTACATTTTAGGAAACTGAAAATGTTGTTATTTTCACTTTATATATTACTCAGACCTAGAATTACTTGCTCTGCATCACAAAAAAATATTGTTATTTATGGTAAAAAAGTTCATATAAATTGGAAATCAAATTTTCACTTGCCCTGCAACCTGGGGGACTTGTAAATACAAGCGGACGAGTGGATTTTTCGAGACCCAAGTACTTACGTTTACAAATCACATCATTTGTAGCCCCACACTGCTGGGTCATGTAAAATCCCTCTTCACAGGAGGTTTGACATGGTACACATGTTAGATCCCTGAGGTAGTAGCCTTGGTTACATCGACACTGCAAGCCCGCATCTGGGTTGGTAGAATCACACAAGGCGTGGGTTCGACATAATGAGAGATTATGACGACACTCAGATGACAGATCTATAAATAGAAAGAAATACATACGTCAAGAAAAACAAAAAAAATTTAGCCTAAAAATTGAAAATATTTTCTTACTGGAAGAAGTTCAGGAAGCAACTACCAGTTCTCACATTACAAGACCTGTGGCCATGTATACAGCTCTTGCGTGTGGAGCGCCATGCTCCATGCCAGTGATACTTGGCCACTGACCAAGACTAACATGTAGCTCTTGCAGCGCAATGATAGGGCCATGATCAAACATATCGCAGTATCAAGCCAGAGGATGTGGCCACGCCGTGTTTGTAAATCAGACAAAATTATACAATGTTTTTTGAAAATTATAACCTGCCCGTCTCTAGATTTGCCATGGCATTTTGTTGTTTTCCATGGAATTTGTAAAATTTTCTACGGATTCCACAGAAAATCATCAAATTTGCCGTGGATTCATAGAAAACTGCCGTAGATTCTACGAAATAAGTTACTTTCCGTAGAAAACGTTTTCTATATGGATTTGTTTTCCACGGAATTAATGGCATTTTTTCTATGGTTTCACTTTTTTTCTATGGATAATTGGTTTTTGACCATGGATTTCATATTTTATGCCGTGGAAAATGGACTTAACAAATTTTCAGAGCCAAAAATGAACGGCAAAATAACTTTGTCAATTTTTGGAATGGAAAATGACTTAGTTTTATTCTGGTACCTGAGAGCATTGAACAAATGACTTAAAATTTCTTTCAAAAAAGTGTGAATGAGTGCCTTGAGATATTGATAATAATTATTGTTATTAAGTACAGGCCTTGCATTCAGCTACATCTTTGTACTCAGTGGTGATTTTCTTATTTCATTTGTTAGCAGTGGTCAATACCAAAGAGGTACATTTTTACATAAGGCACATTGGGTGTTGTCAAAGACATTCAAAAGTAGACTTTAAAACAAAACGCAGGCTTTACCTAGCAACCCACTCTGTTTTGGGTGCTTTTTATGTGATATTTAAGACTATACACTTGTATAACTGGATCAGAAGGAAAATATGAATTCTGCAAAGTTAAGTGAAAATCTCTCTTATATATTTGCAAACAATAAAGTGACAGGTCAGCCTGTATAGCTGCCTACTCAGATCAGCATCTTTGTTTAAGAGCCAATGCTGACAATATCAGTTTGCACAAGTACCTATTTGTGTAGGCAGTAGATAGATAGCCATAGATTCCATGGAAAAGAATCACGGCAATTTTCTACGGAAAAAAAAGAGTGACATCACTTCCTGTTTTCATTCAATTTGGAGGGAAGCATTTGAAACACATATTTGGTATGTTGTTTATTTCAATTTCTGATATTATTTAAGGACAATTTGATTTCTCTTCCATGCAATAAATGTATGATGGTTTCAATATTGCCATAGCATTGCCTGGTCTATTCACGTGAGTGATACTCAACTTTGTTTTGAATAATCATTTAATGGCTCTTAGGTTCCTATACCCCACCCATCACAAAACAATGTATATATCTGTTCAATGTTGTTTTTGTTATTGTGCTTTTCGAAAATATGTTTTCTGCCTTATGTACAATAATCTTATTTGCTAATTTTTTTCAATTTTTATTCACTTAAATTTATTGGTACATGTATTATCAAATGTGAATAAGATTTCAATTAACAATGTTTCAGTCATATTGAGCCAATGAGTACATTGTTGAGAAACTGTTCTGCTCTGTTTTGTGGAAATTTTCCGTGGAATTGATGGAAGATTTTCCATAGAATCTACGGAAACTTTCCATGGAATCAACGGCATATTTCCATAAAATCTACGGAAACATTCTATGGAATCAACGGCATATTTCCATAGAATTTACGGCATTGTTCAATGGAATCCACTAAACTTCCATGGAATCAACGGCAAAAATCTATGGCATTTCATGAACTTCCACAATTTTTTGTTGTTGGTTTATTTGCCATCAACTGCCATGGAAACCTTAAAAACGCCGTCCGTATACTCCGTAGATTTTAACCGGATTTCAAGGGTTTTCCATGGCAAATCTAGAGAAGGGTGACACCCCTAGATATGTACAATGGACTATCCCAGCTTTATTGTATCAAAACGGAAGGAAGAATTCATTAGTATACAAGGGTTAAATGTTCGAAGTGAGCCTTTATTAGTGAAAATTGATTATTTACAACAAATATGGAAGGTAGACCCTTTGATACTGCAATCCTGGCCTCGAGGTTATAAAACTTGAGTTCATTCTCAGACTCAAAATAAAGCGCAATGATTGGCTGCTTGCGGACACGTGTCAATCATTGCACTTTATTTTGAGTTTATGTGTCCGCAAGCAACCAATCATTGCACTTTATTTTGAGTCCGAGACTGTACTTCTTCTTCTACTTCTACTTTAATACTGCCCAGGGCATCAGCATCACGGGCATCAGGTTTTATAACCTCGAGGCCTGTTCTCTCTCTTTCTTACATAACAATCACAAAACAAAGTTAGCATATTCCTAGGAAGAATTATGGAAATTGAACTGTGGTCATAAATCTGATAACCAATCTGAATGTATCATATCTGTTTCCAGACAACTGATAAAGTGACTAGAACAGTTATTTAACCTGATTGTGCTACAAGAGATCTGACATAGATACTAGTTTATTGTTCGAGATTCTTTATGCTTATTTTATAAAAAGTGTGTGTGGCTATAACAAGGTGTCTTCACAGAGGACTCAGTGCCTCAGCCTCTATGTTTGTTTGTTTGGTTTGTGGTGTAATATCCCAGTCAACAGCTATGGTCATGTTGAGAAAGTCAGTGAAACTAACTAAACTCTTTAGATCTTAATGACAAATGGTAGCTTTCTGCAATACTTTTGACCTGCATTAAGGGATAATTGGTCTTGAAAACCCATTTTTGGTCTTTTTTAGAGTCCCAGTTTTACACAGGTTTTACTGTATCATTTATCACGTGATGTCACGTCTTGGAGTAGACATTACCTGAGAAAGGCCACTTCCATTTCCACAATTACTTTCAATCGGAAGTTATATGACCTCCTTGTGAGAAAGCCCAATTTTGTTGTATGCGAAAAACAAAGGCAAAGACCAGCCTGTTCACCCACATTTATCACATGATGTCACGTCTTGGAGTAGACATTACCTGAGAAAGGCCACTTCCATTTCCACAATTACTTTCAATCGGAAGTTATATGGCCTCCTTGTGAGAAAGCCCAATTTTGTTGTATGCGAAAAACAAAGGCAAAGACCAGCCTGTTCACCCACATTTATCACGTGATGTCACGTCTTGGAGTAGACATTAACTGAGAAAGGCCACTTCCATTTCCACAATTACTTTCAATCGGAAGTTATATGGCCTCGTTGTGAGGAAGCGCAATTTTGTTGTATGCGAAAAACAAAGGCAAAGACCAGCCTGTTCACCCACAAGTTCTGTTCAGCATTTTTTTTATTGGAATGTCCAATATTTGAGCTTGCTACACACAAAATTTCAATATTTTAGCTAGCCTCAATAGCGCAATAGACTAGGTTGAGCCTTACTCGGTCGCAAACCCAGAAGACACGTTGTCTCGTGTTGAGGTCCATATATACCACACATACTTACAACAATATTTTCTCTTAAAGTTGTTGAATAGTGTCTGAAAAATTTCCTAAAGCTTTGAGACAAGGTTTGATTACATTGTCTCCGAATGGAAACTGAAATGTGATTTTACCTAATTGATGAGTACTCTTTTATCTTCTAATTCTAGACTGCTCAAACTGCTCTGATCTCTCCCCTGGGACTGTTTTATATCATCTATATTACTACATTTATCATAACTGTCCTTACTATCAGTGCCTACTGAGATAACCTTTGCATACAGTTTGGACCCAGATCAGGACCAACAAAATGTCGGTCCTGATCTGGATCCAAATTGTTTGACTCTCTGATAGTGTTCCTGAAAGAATTCTTTGAAAAAGTAAATTTTGAAAAAAGTCAGCAGACGACAACAAAAGTATAAAAATTACCCAGCACGCAATGAGATAATTGAACATGTAATGACTTCTATCCCTCTCCTGTGTATTATGTCTTTTAGAACTAGGTCTCAAGTTCCAGCAAGAAGTCAGTCTCCACTTACAAACCTGCTTTTATGGGTTAAAAGAAAGTCATTTTTTGTGCTTGTAGGAGATGAAATTAGCTTTGTGACAGCGCTTAGTTGGTAGATTATTATGACGTAATTATAATGAATCCTGCCGCAATGTTATCCTACAATGTTACCCTCTGATGTCATGCTGAAATGAGATTATGACTGTAAATTCGGAAATTTTTGCAAGGGTTTTATTTTCACAAAAGTGTCGTGAAAATAAATTCCTCGCTGAATGTCGAAATCACTCTGTCGATTACTGATATAGGTAGATAATGCCTTACACACAAATTTTTAACATCAAGTATGTCTTTTAATGCTATTCGCGAAAATAAAATTCTCGCGAAAATTTCCGGATTTACAGTATGACTTTATTATAATGAATGCTGCGGAAATGTTATCATACAATGTATTAAGACTCTGGTGTCACTGCTGAATTGAGATTATTATTATTAATGCTGCCGAAATGTTATCCTATAATGTTAGACTCTGATGCCATTGCTGAAATGTCTCCCTGTAATGTTACCTTCTTTTTTTTGGTGTTTTGATTCTTTATGACCCAGTCAACAATTTTTCAGTCATGTCAGGATGGGTCTTCATGGGTCAAACCAACACTAAGCAGCGGATAAAGTGTCTTGCTCAATGATAAAACACAGTGACTCCCTTGGTAGTTCGACATGATACAATTGTTGCCCTTTTGCGGCGGTAATATGACAACAGGCTTCACACTTGATCATTATTATACCTGCCAGTCCTGCCTCTGGTAAAACATATATCATCATGTTACCCTCACACAAGGGCAAAAAAATAGGGAGCACAGTGGCTCAGTTGTAGGGTGCTTGACTCGAGACTGAAAGTCCCTGGGTTCGAGCCTCACCAGCGTCACTGCGTTGTGGTCCTTGAGCAAGGCACATTTATCCTAGCTTAGTACTGGTTCAACCGGAAGACCCGTCCCAAAATAACTGAAAGATTGTTGATGGGACGTAACAAACAAGGGCAAAAATTGTATAAAGTTGATAACACACAACCCTGGACGCGCCTGGACATTGACTGATTCTTAGCAGCAACTGCTCACTTTGAGCACGTACTTACCCAACAACTGGAGTCTTGTAAAAAAGATATGCTTCTGTCTTGACTAAGATCAACATCTGGCTGTTATGTCACTTGCCTAACAACTGTGATGTCACTTTCCTTACAACTGTGATGTCACTTACCTAACAACTGGAGTCTTGTAAGTAAAGATATGCTTCTGTCTTGACTAAGATCAACATCTAGCTGTGATGTCATTTGCCTAACAACTGTAGTTTTGTCAGCAAAAATATGTTTCTGTCTTGACTAAGATCAACATCTAGCTGAGATGTCACTTGCCTAACAACTGTGATATCACTTACATAACAACTGTGATGTCACTTACCTAACAACTGTGATGTCACTTACCTAACAACTGTAATGTCATCCAACAACTGTGATGTCACTTACATAACAACTGTAATGTCACTTACCTAACAACTGTGTTGTCACTTACCTAACAACTGGAGTTTTGTCAGCAAAGATATGCTTCTGTCTTGACCAAGACCAACATCTGTGATGTCACTTGCCTAACAACTGTGATGTCACTTACCTAACAACTGGAGTTTTGTAAGTAAAGATATGCTTCTGTCTTGACTAAGATCAACATCTAGCTGTGATGTCATTTGCCTAACAACTGTAGTTTTGTCAGCAAAAATATGTTTCTGTCTTGACTAAGATCAACATCTAGCTGAGATGTCACTTGCCTAACAACTGTGATATCACTTACATAACAACTGTGATGTCACTTACCTAACAACTGTGATGTCACTTACCCAACAACTGTGATGTCACTTACCTAACAACTGTAATGTCATCCAACAACTGTGATGTCACTTACATAACAACTGTAATGTCACTTACCTAACAACTGTGTTGTCACTTACCTAACAACTGGAGTTTTGTCAGCAAAGATATGCTTCTGTCTTGACCAAGACCAACATCTGTGATGTCACTTGCCTAACAACTGTGATGTCACTTACCTAACAACTGGAGTTTTGTCAGCTAAGATATGCATCTGTCTTGACTAAGATCAACATCTAGCTGTAATGTTGCTTGCCTATTAACTGTGATGTCACTTACCTAACAACTGTGATGTCACTTACCTTACAACTGTGATGTCACTTACCTAACAACTGGAGTTTTGTCAGCAAAGATATGCTTCTGTCTTGACCAAGATCAACATCTGTGATGTCAGGAGATTCAGAGTAGGACCTGATGTGTCCTAGAAAAGAAAAGAAAACATGCATCATAGCCAATGATATGCAGCACAGTAAAACCTGTGTAAAACCGCCACTCAAAAATAAGAAAAAACAAAGGTCTAAATGACAACTGGTAGTTTAATGAAGGTCTAAAGTATTTGGAATTTCTATACAGTAAAACCTGTGTAAAACGGCCACTCAAAAAAAAGATAAAACAAAGATCTTAATGACAAATGGTAGCTTAATGAAGGTCAAAAATATTGCAGAATGCTCCAAAGGGAGCATCCTGCAATACTTTTGTCCTTCATTTAAAAGCGATAATCGGTCTTGAAAACCATTATTTGGTCCTTTTGAGAGTGGCGGCTTTACACGTTTTACTGTATTTACACAATAGTAACAGCATGTACATGCAATTAAATCCATGCATGTGCCTTCAAAAACTTAAATAAATCATGAGGGTAATACTATGCAATCTGCTTACTTGCCCATAGCAGGCCATCATTGTTTTTTTGATTTGATTCTTTACGTCCCAGTCAACATATTTTCAGTCATGCTGGGATAGGTCTTCCCAACCCAGGACTAAGCAGAGGATAAAGTGTCTAGCTCGAGGACATAACCAAGTGCCACCAGTGAGGCTGGAACCCGCAACCCCTTGATCTTGAGTCAAGCGCTCTACCACTTAACCACCGGGCTCCTCACAGGTCACCATTGTATTGAATTGTTGATGAAAATGGCAACGATGCCGAAAAAGCAATGGCATGAAGACTTAAGATGTATTAGCGGTGGAGACCCTGATAAAACAATGCTTCTGAAGGTGTGAATCTATTTGTAAACCAGAATAAAATGACATGAATTGTTCAGGATTTAGATCAGTTTCAACTAATTAACCTCAATTTAAGATGACTTGGTTTTGAGTGACATTTTCTAATAAGCTTTCTCATCTGAGATCTTATCATCACTGGAGAAAGTTGCATGTTGATCTCCTGACATATGTTTTGGGGAGATGCCATGCACAGCTATGTTACAGATAAAGGGACCTTATAATGTTAATCTTATCATATTTTACATAGTTATAGTACTACCTATGTTGATGAGCGCAGTGGTTCAGACTGCAGGGATTTTCCTTCCTTTCTGAAGTCCGGGCCAGGGGCCTGTTGAATTCGGGAAAAAAGCATTTGGACCATCAAATTTTGAAAACTAGAACTGGACCCCAATATAAGGAATTAGCAGTGTAAAGCTGCTTTAATTGCCCACCATAAAAATACATGAAAAAATGCATAAAAATGTGAATGAAAACATGTTTTCATTCACATTTTTATGCAATTTTTCATGCATCTGTAACTTTGGTATTTTTTAAGGATTTTCATGAATTTTTCATCAAAATGTAGAACTAAGAAAAAAAATAGCAATGATATACACCATTTTGGGAAATTTTTGCTTTTTTTTAGTTGAAAAGGGGCCGTTATTCAGCCCCAAATCAGGCCTACTCTGGACTGGTAAAAGTGTTAGACATGGAATCAAAGGTCGCTAGTTGAGACCCACTGGAGGCACTGTGCTGTGTCCTGGAGCAAGACATTTTATTCTTTGCTTAATACTGGTTCATCAACCTAAGAAAATGTCTCAACATGAATGAAAAATGTTGAATGGGGCATAAAGCATCAACACAAACAAACAAACAAAAAGTACCACCTATGTGAGCATAATTATAATCCAGGCATCTAGA
Source organism: Loripinus fragilis (assembly GCA_964019695.1). Classification (NCBI taxonomy): domain Eukaryota; kingdom Metazoa; phylum Mollusca; class Bivalvia; order Lucinida; family Lucinidae; genus Loripinus; species Loripinus fragilis. The sequence continues at coordinate 94,132,523 of OZ026524.1, forward strand.
AAGGAGTATGTGCGTATGTTAAAATTAGTTTATTTTCGTTTCTCAACCATAGCATACATTGCAGGGCATACATTGTTGCCTCTTGGTTCTTTGAGCACCCAAAACAAATGTTACAACTGATGGGTAAGAAAATTTTGACAATTTTATGCTGAAAAAAATGTTTATCTGGACCGCTGAAACCTTTTGTTACACTTACTCTTGTGAATATGTGAATGCGGGCATGTGTGTGTGTTTTAGTTTAACGTCCCACCAACAGCTAAGGTCAAATGGAGACAGGGACACAGTTCAACAACTCATCTGACAGACTTGTGAAGTCTGGGATCAAACCCGTGACCCCTGGTTTTCAAGGGATGTGGTTTATCAACTACACCACAGCTGCTCGTAGTCTTTGGATATATGTAAATACATCTGGCGAGAAGTGTAGACCCGAATCAAGCTGCTGTTCATATTATTCAGGAGTGACTTGAAAATTAAAGTTTCCTGGCAGACATCGACTGAGCCTCATCGCGACAAAACCTGTCTTCAGGGTTTCAGACAAAGTGATATTCAAACCAGTCTCCTCTGCTACAGAGACTAGCTAGAAAATTGAAATTTTGCACGTAGTATTTCTAGATATGATACTTTCCTATAAGGGAATAACAATAACAAAGGCACTGATCAGACTGTGTGGATGCGCAGGCTGGTCTGCACCTTTGTTGTTCCCAAACCTTCGAAGACTGTTAGATTCTCTCCCATTGAGGCCCAACTGCAACTATTCTCTTAGCCTGGGATCGAACCAGTGGCCCCTGGTTTTCAAAGCGAGTGGTTTATCCACTACACCACAGCTGTTCGTAGTGTTTGGGCATATGTGAATACATGTACATCTGGCAAGAAGTGTAGACCTGAATCAAGCTGCTGCTAATATATACTCAGAAAAACAATTGAAGGATATTTGGATTCAGTCCCATCTCTAACATTCAATACAATAAAAACTTTACTAATTATGCTTGCATTTCATAGTTCCAGACATCTGCAATCAAAAAGGATGCTTTATTTTAGTCACGCTTAAATGGTTTAAGCACAGTACAGATCCAAATGGTTCAACCCTTTATACTAAAAAGTCACAAACGTTCAAAAACGATTGAAACTCATTTTTATCGTTTATATTCCATAGTGACTGGCTCCGAAATCATCGCTGGTTCTCCATCCAAAAAATGGCACCTAATTTTGAAGCTGTTTTCAGTGTTTTACGTCAAATTTGTAGTCAAATTTACCTTGGTATGCCATATTTGTGTATTTTTGCTGAAGAAGTTGTCCCATTATTAGGGGCGATGACGGATAAATTGGTGTTAACTTTTGTCTGTGGTCGGAATTAGACCATAAGTAATGACCTGGTAAAGGTTACAGCAAAAATTGAGAGCGCTAAAATTTTTGCTTGTGAACTTTGGGTAGAGAGGGTCGGTACATTTGTTGCAGAACTGTATCGTAACCAATGACCCGTGAATTTCAATTTGCACTTTGGTTAATTGCATAGTGATAATTCTATCAATGTCAAAAATATTTTTCTTGAAAATCATATTCCAAAATGTTATTAAAGTCAAAACAATTTTAATATCCTTCAATTTTTTTTCTGAGTATATTTAAGTGACTTGGAAATGAAAGTTTTCTGGCAGACTTCGATTGTAACAGTTCTCTTTGCCAACAACATTATCTACAACTTGCAGAATAACAGAAGAAAATGATCTTAGACTCCGAGTCGAAAAACAATCAGGCAACCAAAATCTTGTTTCACAGTACCAATTGGGATCTCTAATAATGAAACCTGTCTTTCAAAAACAGTTTTTACCTTCAGTAGCTCTTTGCATGCTGGGTAAGGCCAGAATTTTTTATTAGTTGATCTATGGGATTTTTTTTTCAGATTTAGGGTCAGGGGGACTAAAAAAAATAAATAAAAAAAGCTCTGAAAATGACCAGTTAACTGGTCATATTCAGAGCTTATTTTTTTTTTAATATATCCAGAAAAAGCAGTAAAACTAGTAAGGTAAACCAACAGTCTGTATTAATTCTTTAAATATTTCATCATTTTCCTAAAAATCTGAATAGGACAATCTACAACTTGCAGAATAACAGAAGAAAACATTGTCTGCGCATGTGCGATACTAAAGGATTGACCTGTCTGCTATGGGACATCGCGACTGAAAAGTCGGGTTTGTGCTGTTACGCGGTGCGCATTACTCAAAACACCTACGTTAAAAAGTAACAAGTGTTAAAAGCCTATAGATAATCCTTTATTGGAGATATCTAGTCATATTGGGTAGCCAAATCATAACAATGATAGGTATTACGGTATTCAGCCATGACTGATCATATTGTTTGCACTAAAACATTTTTGAAAACATTCTCCGCGTGGCATTTTCGAAATCGTTTCAGTGACACGTGATGACGCGCTTGATAAACAATATTGAATCAGCCAATCGGGCGAATCACATGACTCTGTGACGCATTTGGTAAACAAATATGTCACATGTACCCACAGTGCTCAAATCAGACAGGTCAGTATTTGATAAAATGCTTCCGGTCGACGACAATGCAGAAGAAAATGATCTTAGACTCTGAGTACTAAAATAATGAAACCTAGCTGTCTTTCAAAATCAGTTATTACCTTCAGTAGCTGTTTGCATGATGGGTAATTTTGCATGCTTTTTGTCTTCTGCTGATTTTCTTTTTCAAAATTAATTTCATCAGAGTGTCAAACAGTTTGGATCCAGATCAGGCTGGACATCAGGCCGGACACTAATATGGCAAATTAAAAGTTTGTTTCTATTAAATTAATGGACAGTCATTATCATTTCATCAATTTCATCGTTGGCCAAAAGCTGACATGATCAATGTATGGAAGAAAGTACAGGTCATTAAATAATAATTGATCTATTGAAGTGATGTAGTTGTAGGAAATGTTTATTTTTTACATTTTTTCATCAGTTTTAAATATGAATTTCACATTGACGTTGATCAATGATAGGTAAAACGCAAGCAATGTCAAGAAATATCTGCGAGGATGAATTTAAAAAATAAAAATTTGCAGCACGAAAATTCTAAATATTTCTTGTTCTATTTAACTTTCAAATGAAGGTCAAGGTCATAAATTTGCTCTTTCCCAAGGGTATACGTCATCCATCTGTCATGTTTCTTGTAAATGCATCTCCCGTTGAACCTTTAGACACAGAAAACTTCAAACTTTGCATATACATAGATCAAATGATGTAGAGGGAACTGAGCAACATTTTGTAAGACCTTTAATCAAAGGTTAAGGTCAAGCTCTAGGTCCAGTAGCGTAGCGCAGTCGGTAACCTGTCTGGCTACAGATGTGTGTCTGACTGCAGATCAAGGGGTCGCGAGTTCGATCCCGGTCCGGTCCCATACTTTAGTGGAGATTGATCATGAAATGATTTCTACGGGTATTCTCCTCCCTTCCGCTGATTCATTCAAGAAGGGTTGTAGTCAGTTACAAGCGAAAGTATGTGCACAAATTACTGGTTAACCGCTTGTTCAAGCCTGCCCAGGAAAAAGTGTGGTTAGGTGAACTGACCGTCCCGCAATGACCATAGCTGTTGACTTGGGATGTAAAGCACCAAAACAAACAAACAAACAAACATTGTCATTGCATACACACATTCAGCAGGGACTAAACACAATAAGCCCTCTGGATCTTTGATACCGGGAGTAATAGGGACCCTCACATCCACCCTAAGGCATGCTGACATGACTAATAAATGTTGACAGGGGTGTTAAGGATCAACTGACAGGCCTTTAGTTAAGAGTGCGTACCAAAAATACTAATTTTCTTATTTCTCAACCAAAACATATGTTGTGGGTACTCAAAAGAACCGTCTCGATGAGACGGTTCTTTTGAGCACACAAAACATATGTTAAAACTGATGGGTAAGAAAATATTTACAATTTTACGCTCAAAATTTTTGTTTATCTAAGAGACAGTAAGACACCTCTTCTTCCGTTCCTATGTCCACCTGTTAGCTTTCAAAATTACAAGCAATCTCATCCATCTACCATGTTTACTGCAAATATAAGCCCAGAACAAAAATATGTGTGGTTCAGGTTACCCGACCTCCCCTAAATTTTTACACCCTACCCTAAGCTTTTTTCTCCAAATTCTGAAGTTGGAAGAGAATAGCAGAACAAAATAATTTTGTTCTGCTATTCTATTCCAACTTCAGAAATTGGCAGAAAAGATGCATATCAAAATATCCATCTGAAATGGAAATCTAAATTTCTATGCATTCAGTCTTTGGTATTGGAAGTAAAAGAATTAAAACAAGGTTAGACAGACCCTTTTATATCAGTTTCGTCTTATTTTATGCAGCAGGTCAGACTATTCCAAGAAAAAAAAATTTTTAGGATCTTACCTACCTACCCTAATTTTTTTTCAGGGTGTAACCTGAACCACACATATTTATTTTATTTGGCCTTACAACCCAAACCTCCATTGGCTCCAAACTTTGTAGACAAAGTACAATAATTAGGCATTGTGCGATCATGCTTTCCTAACTACTGATGGGTATATTTATTTGGCGCTTATTTGGCAGTAACATAAAAAATGGCCAAGATATGAGAGCCAAATACAGTTTTAAATAGCTACACAATACGCAATAAATTGACCCTTTATACAATAAGTATGTTGGTAAATGTATTGTCCAAATCAACTTTTAAATGGTAGAGTAATTGTTTCAACATAGAGGAAACCATGTCTTAAGAGAGGCTACAGTAACTATTAAAGAAAAGAATATGCCTTAAAAGTAGCCCCTATGAGAATAGATAACAACTTTAAATGGCATTACATTGAGAAAACACCAAAATTAATCTACACTTATAATCTATTAAATAAGTGTTTTACAGTAAGTATCAGTATGGAAGACTTAAAGAATTGAAGCAGTCAAATTTAGAGAGGATGGTCATACTCTTTATGAATATGTATGTCTGAATAATTCTGGTAAATACAGAAATGATAACCTACAGATGCTGCAACTATATAAATGACAAAGGTTAAGCCAATTAAAGTGGAAGATAAGAAGATATATATACTTCAGTCAGGTAATTAGGTTCAATAAAATTGCTTACAAAAAGCAGAAATTATGATGCCCTTCCGCTGAAATTAATATTGGTTTTGCAGCTCTTAAAACCAAACATTCATTGAAATATAAAAGTTCACATATTTGTGTGGAAAAAAATCTGAAGATTTGATGATATTGATGTCACACTACCACAAATCCCTCAATTCTGATCCCCTATGTGAATACACAAGTAAAACACTGGTAAGCTAGTATACAGTTATTTCATGCCTGTTTGTAGTTTAGTCAAAACTATTACCGAGGTGCCGTGGACGACCTGATGCGCTATTGCACGAGGCTGAAGGCCAAATCTGCTCAATTTTGGTCCCAAAATGTTCTGCTCGTTCTAACTAAGAAAACGAGTACCCTAACTTTGTGTTTCTGATCATAAACAAGGAAGTTATTGGAGTTTAAAGATGCTAAACAATGCCATATTTCCTCCTTTGTTAACGTCTCCTGGCGTAAATGAACCGTATGTGTATGGTCTTCGTGCATGTCGTGAAGCGCCTGGATGTCTTTTACAGTGAAGTAGGAAACCAGACCATGTTATAGTCCCGGTCAATATCCGGCAATAGTTCACTGACTCATGACATAGCAAAAAATAGACAATAACTCCATATATAGAGGTTGGGTAATAATAAAGTTTATGAACAAAGGCAACTGACTGAAGATAATTAATCAAACTTGGTATGGTTACATCCAATTGCTGTGTACCAAGGCCAATGACCTTTTGACTCCAAAGAAGACTATTAAAGTGGATTTACTGAAACCATATATGGGCCTGACAGCTTTGCTTTAACAGGTCATCTGACCAGAACCATTTGAACAAACTTTCAATTCCCCTCCCTAAGGAAGCTCTATATGAAATTGGAGAATTATTGGCAATGTGGTTTCTGAGAAAAATATATTATATGGCACCCTCAGCTGAAAGGCCAAAGGTCAACTTTGGTACTTATGATATCTATAGTCAATGTCTCATTATGTTAAATTTTAAACAGTTTTTAAAAAGTAAATATTAGATTTTTCCATTTAAATGCACATTAAGAAATCAAATTTGACCTTGCCATTAAGTAGGCAAAGGTCAACCTGGAAACATCATCTGAACATACTTGGCAGGGCCCACATATCCCAAAGCAACATACCAAGGCACTTAGTGACTAGGCCTCCTGAATCTGGAGAAGCTTTTTAATGGGTTTTTACCATATGTGGGCATGTCAGTTATCTTAATCTTGGTCATGTGACTATGACCTTCCTTCCCCCTCCCCTCCCTAAGGAGTATCCAAATGAAATCTAAGTGGTCTCAGAGTTGTTTATTAATGTTGACACTGACAGACAACCAAGTGTTTTAGCTCATCCATATGCTTTCTACTCCGGTGAGTAAAAATAAAATCATTTTATCTTGACTTGTAGCAAGGTGCTGAATTATGGCACTTTATATCACTTTTTTTCATGCAAGTCAGAGAAGAGTTTGTGGAATCTAGGAAGTGTAATAGCGGCAGAAAACAAACAGATTCTCCTGGATAACGCCAATGTAAACAACCACAAGAATGGCAGGAATCCCTTTCACCTGAGGCATTTAACCGCGACTACTGCCATATTATATAAATTGTGCATCTGTTTAATAACTTTGGTAGTACAAACCTACCTATTATATCAGTGCATTTCCATTAGAAAACTGTTTATAGAACAAAGAGAAAAATATAGATGTCATATTACCCTGCAACAGCTTAAATAATGCTGTGCTTTTAGGACTGAAAAGCATTTTATAGTTCACTCAACCCCTTCCTGTACTTCACAACCAATCAGTTTGCATATTTGGCCAACTTATATTTTGTTCATATTTGTAATCTCTATTAACTAAAAGCATTTATACATTAGGTAAATCTGTCAATTTGTCAATGAGACCATTTCCAAAGGAGCAGTCAGAAAAGGGGAGGAGAAAACTATTAGTAGATCAACGATCATATATTACAATAATTAAGAAATTAAGTGATTCACACTTATTCCTTTGCAATTGTAATATATGATCTATAACCTATACGTAAAACCATAGTAAGATGTCAAAGAATATAGCATGTTTTCAGCATCATTATTAGTTGCTAAATTTAACAAATTAATGGAGAATTGCAAAAGATTCCCTTACTGGATAAGCCAACAAGTACCCAGTTTGAGACAATGATGTGACCTTGACCTTAGCAGTAAGTGACAAAGTTTGTACTATACACACCTGCATGCTATGAGTAATAAATATATGAAGTCATAAAGGAAAATTCTGTGTGCTCGTGTATTATTGAATTTATTAAACTCATTGCTAAAAACCGATAAAATGCTTGGCAAGTCTCACATTTCTTTTCCCACACTCATTAAATAAATTCAATAACACATTAAAGCAGTGTTTTCAGAGGAAAACTAAGTCCCGCTGACCACAATTTAAGTCGGCAAGCATGCTTACTGCTCTTTATTGTGTCACAATGATCAATCAATTATTTCAAGGGAGAGCATGCACAAAACACAATTTTAGTCAAACTTTGAAATTACAAAGTGCTGTGGTTACCATGAAGAACTCTTTTTTGTCTCCAAACAATGTATCTATGCAAGTTGGTGCTGAAAAACTCACTGGTTCAGAAGACAGAGCTCAGGAAATGCTAAATTAAATATAGCAAGAAGTGAGCAAAGCTCACATACCCCCGGCGGTAGCCATCAGAGGTTGTAACACTTTCAGAGAAAAGACAAAATTGTCAAAGATTTCATAATCCTAAATCAAGTAGTTTCTGAGAAAACTTTGATGAAAAATGTCCATATGTGTTATATTAGAGTGACAGAAGGAAAAATTGAAAATTTGAAAAAAGAAGGCAAAATGAGGATTAGCACCTTAGTTTTCATTTACACAATACACTTCTCCTACCTGAAAGTACACAAATAATTTCATAATCCTAAATCAAGTACTTGCTGAGAAAACTCTGACAAAAAACGTCCATATGTGTTATATAGGAGTGACAGAAGGAAAAATTGAAAAAGAAGCCAAATGAGCTTTAGCATCTTTGTTTTCATTTACACAATACACTTAGCCTACTTGAAGGTGTACACTAAATTTGAAAACACTGGCTCCAATAGGAGCCGAGAGATCTGCGACAGAAATTTTCATTGGAGAGAAAGAAAAATGAATAAATAAAGGGACTGATAAGTAATATGTGGCTGTTCTTTTATTACACAATACAACTAATCACTATCAAGCTTTGTACCTAATTTCAGAATCCTAACTCAAGTAGTTGCTGAGAAATCTTTGACAGAAAAATTGTCTATATGTATTATATAAGAGTGAAAGAAGGAAAAAATGAAAATTTGAAAAAAGAAGCAAAATGAGGATTAGCATCTTAATTTCCATTTACACAGTACACTTTGCCATCCTGAAGATTTACACAAAATTTGAAAACACTGGCTCCAATAGGAGCTGAGAAATCTGTGACAGACATTTCCATTGGAGAGAAAGAAAAATGAACAAATAAAGGGACTGATAAGCAATATGTGGCTGTTCTTTTCTTACACAATACAACTCATCACTATCAAGCTTTGTACCAAATTTCAGAATCCTAACCCAAGTAGTTGCTGAGAAATCTTTGACGAAAAATTTTTCCATTGGAGAGAAAGAAAAATGAACAAATATAGGGACTGATAAGCAATATATGGCTGTTCTTTTGTTACACAATATAACTTATCACTATCAAGCTTTGTACCAAATTTAAGAATCCTAACCCAAGTAGTTGCTGAGAAATCTTCGACGAAATTTTTTTCCATTGGAGAGAAAGAAAAATGAACAAATAAAGGGACTGATAAGCAATATGTGGCTGTTCTTTTCTTACACAATACAACTCATCACTATCAAGCTTTGTACCAAATTTCAGAATCCTAACCCAAGTAGTTGCTGAGAAATCTTTGACGAAAAAAAAAGTTTACAGACAAACAAACAGACAGACAGACAGACAAACATAATTACAGAAAAGGCAAAAACTATATACCCCCTATATACTTCGTACCGGGGGTATAATTAATTTTACAGTTTTTAAGGATGATGACCTTGAAATGAGGTACCTTGAAAGCTAGGTCAAGGTCACCGAAATCATATCAAAAATAGTAAGTGAGTATGATCAGGAAATACCACAATCACAAACCGCAGACAACCCCGTGGCACCGCGAGGAAGAGTCGCTCAACCATCACAAGACACCAGGAAGACAAATTAAGCAAAGCAATCAGCTCTCTCTTCCCCATCAAGATGATTGCAATACTAGAATGGACATAAAGTAACTTACAATAAACATAGAACAACTCTACATTTCGCCATGATACAATAAATTAAGTTAAGCTAGAATACATTGTTGAATTCAAGAGATATCATACAAAACCCTATTTTGGTCAAAATTTGACATTTCAAAATGCTTGTGTGAACTTGAAAATAAGGTCAGGGTCACAAAAATCTAATAAACTCTTAAACCTCTCATAACAATATATCTAAGCAAGTTTGGTCAAAATTGAACAACCGGGTTGAAAGACTTAGTCTGTGGAAATGGCAGATTTATACTTTCTTGACCAAAATCTAATAAACTCTTCCCCTTCTCCCAACAATGTATCTATGCAAGTTTGGTCAAACTCCTTCTACTGGTTCAAAGTATAGCGCAGGGAAACCCTATTTTGGACATTTTAGAGTGCCGGTGTGACCTTGAAAATACAATCAAGGTAACTAAAATCTAATCAACTCTTCCCCTTCTCCCAACAATGTATCTATGCGAGTTTGGTAAAAATCCATCAACTGGTTCAGAAGATAACGCACAGAAACCATATTTTGGGCATTTAAAAGTGCCGGTGTGACCTTGAAAATTAGGTCAAGTTCACCAAAATCTAATCAACTCTTCCCCTTTTCCCAACAGTGTATCTATGCAAATTTGGTTAAAATCCATCGACTGGTTCAGAAGATAACGCACAGAAACCATATTTTGGACATTTCAAAGTGCCCATGTGACCTTGAAAATTAGGTCAAGGTCAACAAATCTAATCAACTCTTCCCCTTCTCCTAACAATGTATCTTTGAATGTTTGGTCAAAATCCATACCCTAGTTCAGAAGATAACACATGGAAACCATATTTTGGGCATTTCAAAGTGCCGGTGTGACCTTGAAAACTAGGTCAAGGCACCGAATTCTAATCAACTCTTCCCCTCTTCCCATCAATGTAAGTATGCAAGTTTGGTCAAAATCCATCCCCTTAGGTTCAGAAGATAACGCACATAAATCATATTTTTTACACTTCAAAGTGCAGGTGTGACCTTGAAAAATAAGTCAAGGCACCAAATTCTAATCAACTCTTCCCCTCCTCACAACAATGTAACTATGCAAGTTTGGTCAAAATCCATCCACTAGTTCAGAAGATAATGCACAGAAAACTAAAATTTGGACATTTCAAAGTGCCCCTGTGACCTTGAAAATTAAAAAAAAAATAAGTTCAAGGTCACCAAAATCTAATCAACTCTTCCCCTCCTCCCATCAATGTATCTATGCAAGTTTGGCCAAAATCCATCAACTGGTTCAGAAGATAATACATGGAAATTAAACTAAGCGGACGTAGACGGGATCCGAACCAAAAACAATATATCCCCCCCACCCTCCAGGTTGGGGGGACATAAATAATGAGCACTTGTTTTAGATCCTAGAGTATTGGAGTTGATGAAGTTTAATTTAGCACTTACTGACATGAGTTTTTGAAGGTACAGATATCTTCAGTACGGAGACATCGTTTTCCGCCTTCTGTCTATAGCCAGACATACCAAGCCAGACTAAAGATGCAACTATGAGGACACAGAGTAATCCTTTCAGAAGTAGTGGGACAGCCGCTACAGAAGAGTTCTCCGTTGCTCCAATCTTGCTCATCTTTACATGGTGACGGTCAGTTGTGTTATTGTTATCACTAGTGACAAGGTACTTTGTTTCCTCTAATGGTGTAGAAATTGACAGAGTTTCGTCATAAAGTCCTTCATAAACCTGGAATGGATAAAATAATGACTGATATTATTTTCCAGCCTTGCTCATCATTAGTTGCGTTATTTTTATCACTAGTGAGATAAGCAAAATTATTTCAGCCTAAAATTGTGAATATTTTCTTACCCATTAATTGAAACATGTGTTTTTGGTGCTCAAAAGAACCGTCTCATTGAGACGGTTCTTTTGAGCACCCACAACATATGTTTTGGTTGAGAAACAAGAAATATATTTTGATACACACTCTTATCTAGAGGCCTGATTGTTATCACTAGTGATATACATGTACTCTGGTTTCTCTATCAATGCTGAAATTGCTGGAGTCCTTCATAAACCTGGAATGGATAAAATAATGACTGATATTATTCTCCAGCCTTGCTCATCTTTACATGGTGACGGTCAGTTGTGTTATTGTTATCACTAGTGACAAGGCACTCTGTTTCCTCTAATGGTGTAGAACTTGATGGGGTTTCGTCATAAAGTCCTTCATAAACCTGAAACGGAAATAATAATGACGGATATTATTAAGTTAAGTTTCATTCGCTATGGTTATATAAGCGTTTGTCAAGCAGATTTTTCTTTTGCACCATCAAAATTAATTATTCAAACGCTAATCGTAGACAAGTGCAGCAAAACTTCAATCATGCTGTTTACTCTTCTATAACAATTTTAAAACACCCATCAATATATCAAAATAATCACAGTCAAGTCCTAGTTATTATATATGTTAAAATTACGATTATGAACAATTTTTTCTTTCTTTCTGGTTTTGCATAGCACATGATAGACTCAATCATTCGTCAGCAGTTCTATTAATGTATCGATTTAAGCGTGTACCTGGCAACTTCCGGTACTGTCATACCCCCATGTTATAAAACGTGGTAATGGTCACTTGTGCCTTTGTTATCACTAGTGAGATGGTGACCAATTGTTTTATCACTAGTTATAAACTCCGGCACTGTAATTGCTGGAGTTTCATCATATAGTCCTTCGTTAACCTGATATTGACAAAACATTGTCAGACAATTAAGGGGAATTAATAGAAGGTATAATGGCTGAGTAGATTTCAGAAGCTTCACAAGTTTTGAAGTGGGGTCTGGGATACTCCTTAAAGGGAGTTAAATCATTTATATAAACATATTAGACATGACATAGTCCATTTAATATTTTTGACACTTTTTTTCTGAACAAGAAAATGTCAAAAAATTTAAAATGAGCTTAGTGCCACGAAACTTATCCTGCTCATAAATGTTAAAATGCCAACAATCATTTATTAGCATGATAAAAACAACATCTGAGAGACTTAAAGCAAGAAACTTCTTCATTTGTCGGTATTTTAGTTTTAATAAGCAGTTGAAATTTCGTGCTCAGTTGAGTTGGGCATGAAAAAAGTTTTATAACCTTGGGGCCAGATCTCATTGGTAGGACTCAAGTAAGAGGCAAACACTTCTATTGGCCTCAAAATATGGCGACACAGCTGGTTTAAGGTATGCTACCAACTGAGTATCACTCCAAAGGCAATGGCGTACATCAAAGGGAAACTACTGTATCAAGCAATGATTCTCTACAATTACGTGCCTTTTTAAAAAGGGAACTTCTCTCAAAGGAAAGAATTTGCTCCCAGAGGGAGCGAATTCTTTCCTTTAAGAGCAGTTCCTTAAGGTATGGAAAATCACTTTTACCACATAAGGTAAGCTCCATTGAGTGTTACTATTTCTATTACGCACGCATGTATACCGTGCGTAATGGACGCTACGCCAATGAAAGGTTTATGCATGACAATGTTACAATTTTACCAAAGTTTAAACTTCAGATGTTAATGAAACAAGCATTTACTGACGTGAGCTTTTTAAGGAACAGACATCTTTAATAATGAGACATCAACTTCCGACATCTTCCTAAAGCCAGACATACCAAGCCACTCATTATTCAGCTTAACAAGACAATTTAGTCAAATAAATACTTTCAAGACAAGTTGTGGTGCAAAATTAATAAAAAATAACTTAAAAATATCTCAAGACTGGAAACCCATAAAAAGATACATTTAAATAGTGTAGACAAAGATAAAATGCCTTTAGGTACAAAATTAATGATTCTATTTGGCATTTATGGGTTTAGGCCAGAATGTTTTATTAGTTGATTTTGTTTCAGATTTAGGGTCGGAGGGGGGGACGGAAAAAAACCCTCTGAAAATGACCCGTTCACTGGGCATTTTCATAGCTTTTTTTTTTCACATTTTCAGAGCTTTTTTTCTTTCTTCTTTTTTGAGGAAACAGTAAAACTAGTAAAGTAAACCAACAATCTGTATTAAATCTTATATTTAATAATTTTCCTAAAAGTCAATCACTTTTAACAGTGCCACTCTCAAAATACATCATTTTTTCAACGAAACAAATAATATTTAGAGTCGGCGGACAAAATCAAAAAATAATTTTAGAAATCATTTTTTTTCTACTTTCCGTAAAATTACAGTAGGAGGGTTTGTAAATCAGCTAATAAAAATTCTGGCCTTCAGAAATTGTAATATATGGGCCTGATTTCCAGAGAAAACCTGACTTTGTTGCACGAAAAAAAACAAAGACACGGACCCCTCTGATCAGCAGCTTTGATATTCACTTATTTAAACTTGCTTCTTGCAAAATTTCAATGTTCTGGCTAGTCATTCAGACTCTGTAGCTGAGCAGGCTGATTTGAGCCTAGTCAGAAGACAAGCTTTCTCACGACAAGGCGAATATAGCACTGAGAGCAAGAAGATAATTATACATAAATGTACCTTATTTAGAGGATGCGACCTCAATCAAATTATTTTCTTTAAAAATCCTCTAAGTTCACAACCCGCTCTTGTACATTTAACCCGGGTTATTGTATTTTTTTCCCAGTTGTCTTAAACCTTTACCTACGAGTGTCTTCTGCTTAAAACCTTTGCAAACAGTTTGGATCCAGATCAGGCCCGACAAAATGTCGGGCCTGATCTGGATCCAACCTGTTTGATACTCTGATGGTATTCCCGAAAGAATTTTTCAAAAAAAATGATTTTGAAAAAAAACAGCAGACGGCAAAAAAGCACGAAAAATTACCAAGCATGCAATGAATTAAACCTCATTCGGACTATTATCTCAATAGCATGACTGCACAATGGTAATTCAATAGCACTTTGTTATAAATAACTTATTAAACCTGCGATTTAGTTATTATTTATTGTAACTCTATGTCAAATTGCTGATTAAATCAGACATAACTACTATAATCAAATCAAATTCAGCCAATCTGGTACCAAATTTAGTCAATTTTGTAGCCTATCTGGTTTAAATGGCTTTAATTATTGTTTAAGTTCTTTAATACTCTCTATCGCCTTCAATTAAAAGAAAGGTCCAGTTGTTGAAAGCTACTGAAGCACAAATAAAAATGAATATCAATGAAAAAGTTCAGTGTTTTTTGTGTTTTTGTTGTGTTCTTTGTTTTTTCAAACTCTTACATGTAAATATTAAATTCGAATTTCTGCTCAATGAGTTCATATGATCAGGCCGGCAGCTTTAACACTAGACTGAAAAAGTTAAGACTCCATTTAATTGGAAAATCTTAAAATAAAGCAACAACAACAATTATTTTAACCCTTTATGCATTAATGGATTCTTTCTTCTGATTTGATACAATAAATTTGATATGGTCCATATATAACAATTAAGGGTTATAATTACCAAATAAAAAATTTGTTCTTTCTCTGGAGATAGTTTTTGTCTTAGAAAATATTGTAGCCCCTGATAGGAAATGCCCCATTGCACAGGACATTCTTTCTTTAATGTGTGTAACAATTTTTTTTCTTATTTCTCAACCAAAACATATGTTGTGGGTACTCTAATTTAGAACCGTCTAATTGAGCTGTTTTTTTGAGCACCCACAACATGTGTTACAACAGATGGGTAAAAAAAATTACAATTTTAGGCTCATGAATTCTGTTTATCTAAACCTATGGATAATGGGAGGCTGAGGTATAAATGGATTAATTAAAGTGTGACAAGAATCCAAATCCATAATAATGGTCATTATTCAATGTCCAATTAGCGCTATAAGACTAATCAAGAGTGAGTCTGATCTCCACTTGGGCACGGAGGCTTCAACTGTTGTACAAGTTCACCCCCTCCTTCAACCATTGTATCATTAAGGACAATTGATTTACCAAAGTCCTGGATAAGTCTGACTCCAAGATAAAGTTTCCTTTTAAAAGGATAGTTTGCC
Source organism: Loripinus fragilis (assembly GCA_964019695.1). Classification (NCBI taxonomy): domain Eukaryota; kingdom Metazoa; phylum Mollusca; class Bivalvia; order Lucinida; family Lucinidae; genus Loripinus; species Loripinus fragilis. Next base: position 94,147,891 of record OZ026524.1, read on the forward strand.
CAGTTTACCTCATGAACCCCTAGGAAACCATCCAAGGTGCAATATTCAAGTTTTGAGAAATTTAAACCTCAGATGGGTCAAAAGTGAGATGAGTACATGAAGTAACATAAAATTGAAAGATGGGTGAAGTACATGTATCAGGTTTCTGTTCAACATCAATAACACATTAAGTAATCATTCGATTTAAAATAACCACCATATGAGTAACAGATCACATGCTACTAAGGCCAGAATTTTTTTATTAGTTGATTTACAAACCCGCCGACTGTAATTTTCCCGAAAGTGCAAAAAAAATAAAATTAATAAATTTTTTTTTTTTTTTACTCTAAATATTATTCGTTTCGTTAAAAATAAAAATGGATTGCGAGATCGATTCACCCAACAGGATACGCATTTATTTAAATTCTAGCGCATATCATGTACGAAAAACAAAATAAGCAATACGCATTTAATGTTTTTCCAGAGCGTCATATTTCGTTTTGTTGTTTACACGGTAGGAAAAAGTCAGAGGATATCCCAATTTGTTTCTTTTCGGGCATGTTCGTTTTATTACGGAGGCATCGCAAATCTTCGTAAACGCATTCGCCATCAAATGAAAACACGTCTAAGTCTCCGTCGGATCAATAGTGCAGCTTGCGGAAACCATCGAGAGCCACGAGGTTGCTGTATAACACACAGTTTTACTTTCGGTTTTACAACACGCTTTCTGCAAAATGCTACGGAAGAAAGTTATAGAAATAAAGCAATCCAAGCGTGTTTGCCTTCTTGTAATAGTGGTCAGTATTTTCTGCAAATATTTTTGAAATCCAGCGGCTTTTTCCTTTTAGAAAAAAGTATCAGGAGAAAAACAAGCCTTTGGGGCTTAATAAGTTTCCCGATGACTACAAGTAAGTAAGTGTTTGCGAGAATCCAAACAAGTACTGGCTTATACAAAAGTATTTCGGTCTGTCTAATGACTAAAAAAATCTTTCAGATCATTTTAAGTAGCGTCAAGTTCTGATCAAATATTTTGATTTCAACAAAACCCCTCAACCACCTACCCCTCCCAAAGCAGACAATAGCCACTAAAAGGGCACTCGTAATGCTCCTATTTGCACTATTTTTTTTACAAAAAAGTAGTCTCCTGCACCCCCTTGTCCCCTCTGCGGCTTTGTCCTGCTTAACCCAACACCTATTTTGCCAAATAAAAATTCTTATCTTACCTTTTGCTCTCTTGTTAGTTGACTAGGAAAACAAGCAGTTAGCTTGGGCGCAATTAAACGGCCTCTTGAAATAGCTTAATCGTTTCTTGGTGTATGCTTTTTAAGACAAAAAGTCAGTACTCCAAAAAATTTCTCGTTACTCCTTTTTTAAAAAAATGAACGAGTACTGTACTCTGTTAAAAATAAAGCTTATCTAAAACCCTGGACCCAACTTTGGTTACCGGCGTGTATTGATTTAACGTTATAAGAAGGAAATCCAGTAGACTGGTATCTAGAAATCCAGTGTTTTGAAACCGGCGCTGGTTATTTTACATGAAGTGAAGCGGGCAACCAGTATTTCTTCCTATTTTCAATATGGCCGTTAACGACAACAATTTTTAGTTCTGAAATTCGAGTGCTTTACTATTAAGGTACTTAATAAAAAGCATTACGGCAAGTCAGTTTGAAATCAACCATCAGAAATGAAGTATCCAAAATATTCGAAGATGACCAAGTTTCTGTTTTATCGGTATTTACCGGAGACTCCGAGAGAGGGAGAACCAAGTGAACTGTAGAAGCTATAAATAGGAGCGCCTTTAGAATCTGTCCGCCACTCAATTTAGTGTTTATAAAAGGACCTTTTATTGGGCGGACAGATTCTGTAGTCTAGCCTGCCAATCATCGCAATGGAAGCGGATCAAGTCGTCTCCAAGTCAACTCGTCCCCTAGGTCGACTCGTTCTCTGGTGCATTTGGCCCTGTCTCGTTAGTTATGCACCAGTCATTTGTATCCACTGTTCCCACACCTACATGGATGGGCAGATAATGACTTTTCACTTTTTAGAGCCCTAATATGAGGCTTTGAGTGATTTTCCAGTACTTTTCAAGGACTTTTCAAGAAAGCCCTCTGAATTCAAGTACTTTTTAAGCCTGTGCGAACTCTGTGGTTTATATTATCAAACTTCTAGTCAGTCTTATCTAGTCAGTCTGTCATGATGATGAAGTTTTCATATGGTCATCGCCAAACACTGTAGATCCTGATCAGACTTCTCCTAGAGGAGTATTATGGTTAGGATCTACAAGGTTTGCCATTTTGTCTGTTTTTTTTTTTTTTTATAGAAAGACACTGTTATAACTGATAACTGACTGTTGGTTTTACACCTTATTGTTTTACTGTTTGTTCTCGGAATATCTGGAAAAAAAAATTTAAGAAAAAAATCTCTTTTTTTATTTTTTTTATTATCGACTGATCATTTTCAGAGCTTTTTTTTTTTTTTTTTCGTCCCCCCGACCCTAAATCTGATTTTTTTTTCCCGTAAATCAACTAATAAAAATTTTTTGGCCTAATTAGACTTGTCCAATTCTTGAACCTTCTAGGTCAACATTTACCTTAAGATGCACTTATTAAGCATGTGTTCTTATCTGATTGGAGATATTATGACCCCTACATGGGGTGGGGGGGGGACTTCAGGCCATGCTTACTGAAAAAGTCTTGTAGTTTTAAAGGATGTAGTGCTCATTTGAATCAAATCTATGTATTAAGAATACATATGTCTACATCAAAATTTTATAAGCAGAAAAAGTGTAAAATAACAAATATATTTAACGCCAATATCTTTTGGTCTGGAAAATGTTGTTTGCTTATTACATCTGTCAAATTTACACAAATTCATGCCAGATTACTTTTACCATAAAAGCCAACCCTATGAACCATGATCAGACTGCTTGTAAAGGGAGTAGTCTGATATGGGTCCATATTGTTTGCAATATAGGCTACCAAATTAAATCAGAAGCTGACAGTAAGCAGACGACAATAATCTTGAATGGGGTGAAAAGGGGTAACTTGTTGACTGCTAGTGTCATCTAATAATAATAATATTAATAATAATAATAATAATAGACTTTATTTAAAGAGGGTAACACATTTAGTAACAAAACTAATCTTCCATGAGGCCCTCTAATAAATACATATATATACAGTTTTACATAGTGTCTGAAGGTGGTAAAGCAAAAGAATGTTCCAAAATAGTTTTGAAAATAGCGCACTCCTTAAGAGCGTTGTATGGTTGTAGAAATTAGTATGCTTTTGGAATGGATATTATGAACAAGTCTACTACCTGCTGAGAACCTTTGCAAACAGTTTCGACCCGATCAGGCATTTTGTCGGGCTTGATCTGGATCCAAACTTTTTGACCTTCATATCATATTCCTGAAAGAATTTTTCGAAAAAGTTGATCTTGAAAAAAATCAGCAGACTACCAAAAAGCATGCAAAATTACCCAGTAGGCAAAGAGTCAGACCTCCAGATAAGAGTGCATATTGGAAATCTATTTTCTGTATTTCTCATCCAAAACATATGTTGTGGGTACTAAAAGAACCTTCTCAATGAGACGATTCTTTTGAGCACCCAAAGCACACGTTTAAATCGATGGGCAAGAAAAGAATTACACTTTTACATACATACAATTTTCTTATCTGGATCTGTTAGGGTTAACCAAAGTTCCGTCTTCTGCAGCCATAATTGGTGTTGGTTTCAGACACAATTACCAGAGATAACAATTCAATTACTCTTATAATGTCACTTATTTCCATGGTTGGACACAATCATTATTATGTTTTCTGTGACTTTGAACAAGAATGACTATAGTAGGCAGCATGGTTATTATTTTGCCTTCTGTTTCATGACATCTTAAACTCTTCATCTCTAAATGTAGTCTGCAGATAACCTTTGCAAAGTTTGGACACAGATCACACTGATCTGGTTCCAAGCTGATTGATACTGATGGTATTCCTGACATAATGTTTTGAAAATTTACTTTTGAGAAGAAAAATCAGCAGACAACCAAAAATCATAAAAAATTACAGCATGTAAAATAAGCAGAGTAAAATAAGAATCAACCGCAGTCTTAAAATACATCAGGACACATGATTAAAAGAGCAAATTAATTGGGCTCAACTTCTACCTTAATATATCTTTTAGACAATTAAAGCCTGCCATAATATGATCCTGTATGGCCAATGTGAGTTCTGTTTTAGGAGATGCTGTTTAAAAGACCTTTTCATAGACTCTACAGTGCCAGCTTCTCTATAATTACTTCACGAGAGATAACTCATGAATTACAAGTATAACTGTAACAGCAAAACTCACTATTTACAAGAATAAAGCAATATGTTTTTTAGTCTTCAAGCTTCCTAGACTATTCAAGAACATTCTTTGGCGTTTCACGATAAAACAATGCTATACTTATTACTTTAAAAGAAAACATTCAAGAGAGACATTTTAAGTTCTTCCCTATTCTGACAACAAACCCAAAAACTTATACTACTGTCCTGCCTGCCAAAATTGACAGTGGCATCATGTTTTGTTTACAAAGTTATCAGGGACTTAGAACCGATAGATCACTAATGTATTAATCCTATCCTGTGGATAGGATTAATACAGAAGTGATCAATTGATTCACATTGGCATAGTGGTGTGCACAAGCTAGTGTTTTACTAAACAATGGTAAACAAAACATTACGTCACTGTCACTCTTGGCTGGCAGGACAGTACCTCTTTATTGGTCATGCATAAACAAATTGAGAGAAAAAAATCCTGTTTCATTTGTCAAGCATTGTTTAAAGATTGATGGGTTTGTTCACAGTCTAAGATTCTTGAAGGGTGCTGGCAGCTTTAGATGAAAAAGATAAGTAAAAATAATGAAAATGAGTGTCTAGAATTTGTCAAAGTGAAGCACATTAATAATTTACCCAGCCTCTCAAAACAGACATTCAATCCTAGAACTGTTCTTCCCATGTTTTACAAATACATGATTGGTACAATCAAACAAAATTTTAAAGACAAAAAAATGCAATTAATTTCTTACTCATCATCAGTTTTATAACTTATGTTTTGGATACTCAAAAGAATTGTCTCATTGACTCCTCAAAGATAAATGGAATGATTGAAATGTGTACATTGGTAATCAGTTAGTAATCAGCTAACAATAATATTTTTCCAATTACTACAAATTAGACTTATGATTAATTTAATCTCCTTCACAATCAATGGGAAAAACTCTTTTTGCACCTCTGGATGTAACATATGATTGTTCTGGTGGAAGAACAGACTCCTGGAGACACTTGTAACATACATGTAAGACCATGACAATTACAGACAGGCACATATTTAGAGAAGTTAAGGACAAGAATATTAAAAACAACTGCTCCATGCATGCATTCTTACATTTGTGGTATAAATTTGAGGTCAGAAAGTATATCTTTTTGTCAGATTTACTTTTCGTGTAGAATAGGTGTACCAGAATTCCAAAGGAATATCGCGCGAAAATTAAATATGACCTAATGAGAATACTTTTTGAGCAAACACAGGAATCCATAGGCTATTGCATGACATTACCCGATTTTGATTTTCTTCATAGAGCAGTTGTTTTTCATATTCAGCCAGAAGTTGAGCATTGGATCGTTTGGTGAAGCCAAATACTATTTCCCCCTCTTTCTTTGAAAAATGTTGCCTCCATTCTTCTTTGAATCCTATAATCCTTTATTCCTTGGAACCAGAACTAGTCTATGACCCTCCCATCAAAGCCAATTAGAGACAATTCTTTCTGGCATAGACGAGAAATCAATTTAATGATAACTGACTGCCTCAGCCAGGTCAGGACAATTTTCACCAAAGAAATTTACAAATTCCTATCAAAAACCAACCTGCTCTTCATGCAATGTCTGCTCACTGTCTTTCATATCTATTATCAAGTGCAGCTACATAGAGGATATTTACTTTTTTGAGGTGAATACCAAATATATTTCATCGAGTGTGTTGAAAACATCAGAATTTTCATGAGTGCGCAGAACGAATGAAAATTTCGATGTTTTCAACTCACAAGATGAAATGTACTTGGTATTTACTAAAAAAAGTAAATTTTCTTTTTATTTTATACTTTTTTTAGAAGATTTACAGTTAATCAATTTGTTAACCACGCTTCAAGCCGAATCACAGTAAAGTAAAAGAAGACAAAGGAGTATTTGTGACAGAACACCTGGATCAATCTACATGTACTATAGCCATCAGCTTACAGATAAAAAGAAATTTAGTCAGCGTCAAAATGCGAGACAAGTGACGTCATTAGCGACGTCATAATTTGTTTATGACGTTGCGTAGCATAGGTTACATGCATTGCCTCTTACTGAAGAAGGAGGTGTTGAAAATTCAAAATCGAAAAATTTCAGCAAATCTGAATTATTTTGGTACCAAAATGTTCCTCATGTTCTAACTAAGAAAATGACTACCCACACTTGATGTTTTTTTCACAAATAAGAAAGTTATAGGCGTTTGAACTTTTGAAGTGAGCTGCATTAAGTGAATTTGAAAAGTCAGAGGTGATCCAAAAACGCTACAGTAAAAATATAGGCTGATATCAATCACTAGTGATTGATATCATATCATTTCACTAGTGATTGATATCACTTTTATTTGTTTTTGCTATGCATTGATTTCACTGCTAAGTATAAAATAAATACATGTATACATGTATACGAAAAAACTCTATGCGCAGAACAGTGATAGGCTGGTTGGAGTGCAAACTATTTGCAAAGATGAACTGTTAAATATTTTCTGAAGCCATGGTTCCAATATTTTTTTGACTGTTTCCTTGCTGGACCAAGGTAAGGACCTACAGAACGTTTAGACCCAAACCTTTTGACACCATGATAAGGTTCCTGAAAGAATTTTTTGAAAAAGTTAACTTTAGAAAAAGTCAACAGATGACAACCGTATAATATTTACAACCACGCAACCACCAATTTAGCATTTCAAGATACTGAAACCTCACAAGATAAGCTGTCAATAACATAGAATTTGCAGTCTATTATTGTCACCCAGGTGTATACCAAACTACATGAAAACATGTTCACTTTACCATGCTAATTTCACTAAAACAATAAAGATAAATGAGAAAGGGCTAAGTTCACAAAGGGGTAAAATCGGCCCTGTAAAATCCTATTTTAGCTATGTATGAATATAATATAAATTACATTATTTCTGAAGAAGACGATCTTCCCTCTCTTCAAATACATACCAAACAATTTCTTGGATGCTTCCCTAATACCGCAAAAATCCTTAATATGACCCCCAGTTTCCCCAAAATGGCTGATATTGTGGGGATTTAGTGTAAATATATCCATAACGAAACATGAGGCCATTATTTCGACACCACAATTTTTGGCTTGGCTGTGCAAATTAACATTGAGAACCCATGACCCAAGATTTCAAGGTGTCGAAATTATGGCTTCATAATGTATTTTTACGTAACCTAAACGATCACGGTTGGATATTTTGTCTGTGTTTGGCCTTTTCAGGCCTTTTATTCATGTTCTAAGGCTTAAAATATATTATCTCATGAAAGCAGGGCTGGACTATTTTAGAAGCAGAAAATATGCCTGTTTACTCACATTTTACAGTGCAAACAATGCCGATGCCGAAATAATGTTACGTCCGAAATTTACGTCGAGTAAGAGACGCTAGCCGTGCTACCGTTAGTTTTTGTCTGCTTTTGCAGGTATATACTAAAGTGTTTTGGTTAACGGGATGTGAATTTATCCATAATTCACTATTAGAAAAATACACAGGGTCATATTATTACAATTTAAGAGTGTCAGCTTGTTTATTTTTGTATTTTTTAAAAAGCCTATTGTTGTCTTGTTCGTATTTAAAAAATATATAGTTTTAAGTAAGCTATTCCTGAGTAATAATATCATCGTGGCCGTACGGTTAAGTCCATGATTACTTCCTGTGTTTTGCAAGGGGTCCTAGGTTCAATCCTCACAGATGTCATTTTTTTTCTTTCTTTATTTCCTCGTTTCTCTTTAATACCTTCTCAAAAAGCTAGTTTATATATTTTTGCAAGCTTTGAGGTTTACCTGATAGCTGAAAACAATTTTCCACATGTACTGGTCGTTTTATTTCAGAAAACTTCCACTGTCCAGTATATACTTACACCAAGCATATTTTACATCACGGACATGCCTTTATTGTATAACATAAGCTCACTAAAAGCATGACTGACAGGCGCGGGTCCAGTGTTTTTTTCTAAAGGGGGGGGGGGGGGGTTGGGGAGGGGCAGGACAGAATCTGACAGAAAAAGGCTTTGTCAACTTTTTGGTCCTCAAACTTATCTACAGTGGGTTCAACGTCCTCAACTTGTTTACAGAGGGTTCAGCTGTCACTTTCAAAGAAAACTGTACTTTTTGGTTCCAAAGGGTGTCTAACATTTTCCTGGGGTAGGGGTCGAACTCAATTGCTTATATATTCCCTATAGAGCTTGTGATTTTCAAGGTGGATTCGGGCCACATGCCCTCCCCCCCTAACCTCCTCTCTGGATCCGTGCATGACTAATCCCTTACAAAATGATTGGGTTTCATGTCTTAATCATGAGTTATGTTTAGTCTGTATTGCACTGATTTTCCTATTGCAAAAATAACGTATTCGATCTCCAATATACGTATCTTTATGATTGTTAAAACTAGAAATGACACAGTTGGAGACCGTTATGAAAGAAAAATCGCATTGGGCATTCGCGATGTACAGGTGCTTGGATAAGGTGATAGGTCTACTATATGTATGTCCCTCATTGTCCCCGTGTACCCCATGAAAGCTGTAATGTTAAGAACTTGGGATTTTCTGGTCAATAATCGGTAATGACGCATGTTTCACATACGTTCAGCAAGACGTACAGTTAATTCAAAGATAGATGAGAATCGTTGTAAACAAAAATATTAACTAATCCAGGTAATGGGTATTTTATACAGGTAATTTACATTAACTGCCTCAAACTGCAGTATTACAGTGACCGTTATTTACCTGTTTCAATGGAAAAAATACAATGTGGTATTACTTGACTTTTCGCTTACTGTATAGGCGGCAACTTTAATATTCATATCTGGGTGTGATTCGGCTATTTCATCTGCTAAGGAAGGGAAATCAGGTTTTATTTATAATTTGGTAAAGAGTTAATAAGCTTTTTGAGCCGCGCAAACATGCGTGCATTTCATGAAAATCCTAACCATATACAGAACTCACATTTCTTAACCTTTAACATGTTTTAAGCGCATAATCACAAAATGTATGTTTTTGTCGTCCACTAAACAAGTGGAAGCCTCATAGATAAACAGTGTGGACCCAGATCAGACTGCTCCTGTAGGAGCAGTCTGATCTGGGTCCACAATGTTTGCCTCCCTGCTTATGTTAAATAGACATTTTCAGATGCAGATATTTTGCTGGCGTTTTAAGGACTAAATAATGACTGAGTGGGTGGCACAAGATGATACAGTTACTTTTGAATAGAACCACGCCTCCTTTTCAGCTGTTACCTATGCCTAAGGTTGACTAGTCCGAATTACGCATTCATGAGGCGCCGCCTTTACAGTAAGCGAAAAGTCAAGTAATATAGTCCTTCTATACTGAAGGACTTTAAAAACGCACCATTTTACATTCTCTGTCTCTTCCACATGATTGATTCGAGGAAGTTTTCTTTAACCATTTTTATCCTTTTGCAAAATGGACCATGAATTGCCATGATTTTGATTTGCTCATGCTGTTGATTCTGACGTAATATCGACGTAAGTGATTTTCAACAATTGTCGTCTGACAAATGTGAATTTGATTGAATTTGAAAACAAACACTTTTAGGTGGTAGCCAGATGTACATACGCGTCTTAACAAATGGAAAAACACAAAAGTTTTCAGAAATAATCGTTTTATTCCACTCCTATTAAAAACAACTGCTCCATGCATGCATTCTTACATTTGTGGTATAAATTTGAGGTCAGAAAGTATATCTTTTTGTCAGATTTACTTTTCGTGTAGAATAGGTGTACCAGAATTCCAAAGGAATATCGCGCGAAAATTAAATATGACCTAATGAGAATACTTTTTGAGCAAACACAGGAATCCATAGGCTATTGCATGACATTACCCGATTTTGATTTTCTTCATAGAGCAGTTGTTTTTCATATTCAGCCAGAAGTTGAGCATTGGATCGTTTGGTGAAGCCAAATACTATTTCCCCCTCTTTCTTTGAAAAATGTTGCCTCCATTCTTCTTTGAATCCTATAATCCTTTATTCCTTGGAACCAGAACTAGTCTATGACCCTCCCATCAAAGCCAATTAGAGACAATTCTTTCTGGCATAGACGAGAAATCAATTTAATGATAACTGACTGCCTCAGCCAGGTCAGGACAATTTTCACCAAAGAAATTTACAAATTCCTATCAAAAACCAACCTGCTCTTCAAAATGCAATGTCTGCTCACTGTCTTTCATATCTATTATCAAGTGCAGCTACATAGAGGATATTTACTTTTTTGAGGTGAATACCAAATATATTTCATCGAGTGTGTTGAAAACATCAGAATTTTCATGAGTGCGCAGAACGAATGAAAATTTCGATGTTTTCAACTCACAAGATGAAATGTACTTGGTATTTACTAAAAAAAGTAAATTTTCTTTTTATTTTATACTTTTTTTAGAAGATTTACAGTTAATCAATTTGTTAACCACGCTTCAAGCCGAATCACAGTAAAGTAAAAGAAGACAAAGGAGTATTTGTGACAGAACACCTGGATCAATCTACATGTACTATAGCCATCAGCTTACAGATAAAAAGAAATTTAGTCAGCGTCAAAATGCGAGACAAGTGACGTCATTAGCGACGTCATAATTTGTTTATGACGTTGCGTAGCATAGGTTACATGCATTGCCTCTTACTGAAGAAGGAGGTGTTGAAAATTCAAAATCGAAAAATTTCAGCAAATCTGAATTATTTTGGTACCAAAATGTTCCTCATGTTCTAACTAAGAAAATGACTACCCACACTTGATGTTTTTTTTCACAAATAAGAAAGTTATAGGCGTTTGAACTTTCGAAGTGAGCTGCATTAAGTGAATTTGAAAAGTCAGAGGTGATCCAAAAACGCTACAGTAAAAATATAGGATATCATATCATTTCACTAGTGATTGATATCACTTTTATTTGTTTTTGCTATGCATTGATTTCACTGCTAAGTATAAAATAAATACATGTATACATGTATACGAAAAAACTCTATGCGCAGAACAGTGATAGGCTGGTTGGAGTGCAAACTATTTGCAAAGATGAACTGTTAAATATTTTCTGAAGCCATGGTTCCAATATTTTTTTGACTGTTTCCTTGCTGGACCAAGGTAAGGACCTACAGAACGTTTAGACCCAAACCTTTTGACACCATGATAAGGTTCCTGAAAGAATTTTTTGAAAAAGTTAACTTTAGAAAAAGTCAACAGATGACAACCGTATAATATTTACAACCACGCAACCACCAATTTAGCATTTCAAGATACTGAAACCTCACAAGATAAGCTGTCAATAACATAGAATTTGCAGTCTATTATTGTCACCCAGGTGTATACCAAACTACATGAAAACATGTTCACTTTACCATGCTAATTTCACTAAAACAATAAAGATAAATGAGAAAGGGCTAAGTTCACAAAGGGGTAAAATCGGCCCTGTAAAATCCTATTTTAGCTATGTATGAATATAATATAAATTACATTATTTCTGAAGATGACGATCTTCCCTCTCTTCAAATACATACCAAACAATTTCTTGGATGCTTCCCTAATACCACAAAAATCCTTAATATGACCCCCAGTTTCCCCAAAATGGCTGATATTGTGGGGATTTAGTGTAAATATATCCATAACGAAACATGAGGCCATTATTTCGACACCACAATTTTTGGCTTGGCTGTGCAAATTAACATTGAGAACCCATGACCCAAGATTTCAAGGTGTCGAAATTATGGCTTCATAATGTATTTTTACGTAACCTAAACGATCACGGTTGGATATTTTGTCTGTGTTTGGCCTTTTCAGGCCTTTTATTCATGTTCTAAGGCTTAAAATATATTATCTCATGAAAGCAGGGCTGGACTATTTTAGAAGCAGAAAATATGCCTGTTTACTCACATTTTACAGTGCAAACAATGCCGATGCCGAAATAATGTTACGTCCGAAATTTACGTCGAGTAAGAGACGCTAGCCGTGCTACCGTTAGTTTTTGTCTGCTTTTGCAGGTATATACTAAAGTGTTTTGGTTAACGGGATGTGAATTTATCCATAATTCACTATTAGAAAAATACACAGGGTCATATTATTACAATTTAAGAGTGTCAGCTTGTTTATTTTTGTATTTTTTAAAAAGCCTATTGTTGTCTTGTTCGTATTTAAAAAATATATAGTTTTAAGTAAGCTATTCCTGAGTAATAATATCATCGTGGCCGTACGGTTAAGTCCATGATTACTTCCTGTGTTTTGCAAGGGGTCCTAGGTTCAATCCTCACAGATGTCATTTTTTTTCTTTCTTTATTTCCTCGTTTCTCTTTAATACCTTCTCAAAAAGCTAGTTTATATATTTTTGCAAGCTTTGAGGTTTACCTGATAGCTGAAAACAATTTTCCACATGTACTGGTCGTTTTATTTCAGAAAACTTCCACTGTCCAGTATATACTTACACCAAGCATATTTTACATCACGGACATGCCTTTATTGTATAACATAAGCTCACTAAAAGCATGACTGACAGGCGCGGGTCCAGTGTTTTTTTCTAAAGGGGGGGGGGGGGGGGGGGGGGTTGGGGAGGGGCAGGACAGAATCTGACAGAAAAAGGCTTTGTCAACTTTTTGGTCCTCAAACTTATCTACAGTGGGTTCAACGTCCTCAACTTGTTTACAGAGGGTTCAGCTGTCACTTTCAAAGAAAACTGTACTTTTTGGTTCCAAAGGGTGTCTAACATTTTCCTGGGGTAGGGGTCGAACTCAATTGCTTATATATTCCCTATAGAGCTTGTGATTTTCAAGGTGGATTCGGGCCACATGCCCTCCCCCCCTAACCTCCTCTCTGGATCCGTGCATGACTAATCCCTTACAAAATGATTGGGTTTCATGTCTTAATCATGAGTTATGTTTAGTCTGTATTGCACTGATTTTCCTATTGCAAAAATAACGTATTCGATCTCCAATATACGTATCTTTATGATTGTTAAAACTAGAAATGACACAGTTGGAGACCGTTATGAAAGAAAAATCGCATTGGGCATTCGCGATGTACAGGTGCTTGGATAAGGTGATAGGTCTACTATATGTATGTCCCTCATTGTCCCCGTGTACCCCATGAAAGCTGTAATGTTAAGAACTTGGGATTTTCTGGTCAATAATCGGTAATGACGCATGTTTCACATACGTTCAGCAAGACGTACAGTTAATTCAAAGATAGATGAGAATCGTTGTAAACAAAAATATTAACTAATCCAGGTAATGGGTATTTTATACAGGTAATTTACATTAACTGCCTCAAACTGCAGTATTACAGTGACCGTTATTTACCTGTTTCAATGGAAAAAATACAATGTGGTATTACTTGACTTATCGCTTACTGTATAGGCGGCAACTTTAATATTCATATCTGGGTGTGATTCGGCTATTTCATCTGCTAAGGAAGGGAAATCAGGTTTTATTTATAATTTGGTAAAGAGTTAATAAGCTTTTTGAGCCGCGCAAACATGCGTGCATTTCATGAAAATCCTAACCATATACAGAACTCACATTTCTTAACCTTTAACATGTTTTAAGCGCATAATCACAAAATGTATGTTTTTGTCGTCCACTAAACAAGTGGAAGCCTCATAGATAAACAGTGTGGACCCAGATCAGACTGCTCCTGTAGGAGCAGTCTGATCTGGGTCCACAATGTTTGCCTCCCTGCTTATGTTAAATAGACATTTTCAGATGCAGATATTTTGCTGGCGTTTTAAGGACTAAATAATGACTGAGTGGGTGGCACAAGATGATACAGTTACTTTTGAATAGAACCACGCCTCCTTTTCAGCTGTTACCTATGCCTAAGGTTGACTAGTCCGAATTACGCATTCATGAGGCGCCGCCTTTACAGTAAGCGAAAAGTCAAGTAATATAGTCCTTCTATACTGAAGGACTTTAAAAACGCACCATTTTACATTCTCTGTCTCTTCCACATGATTGATTCGAGGAAGTTTTCTTTAACCATTTTTATCCTTTTGCAAAATGGACCATGAATTGCCATGATTTTGATTTGCTCATGCTGTTGATTCTGACGTAATATCGACGTAAGTGATTTTCAACAATTGTCGTCTGACAAATGTGAATTTGATTGAATTTGAAAACAAACACTTTTAGGTGGTAGCCAGATGTACATACGCGTCTTAACAAATGGAAAAACACAAAAGTTTTCAGAAATAATCGTTTTATTCCACTCCCACTTGCAGCGTTTCTTTGCTAACGTCAGTCTTAAATTTTCAAACATCAATAACAGACGGGTGACGTCCGCGCATGCCGCGATACTTTTGTCTTTTATGCAACTGATTGAGGAGCATCTGTTGGCAACAAAAGGATTTTGATTGTTCCTGATCCTTAGGATATAAACGGCCAATTACGTCAAATATCAATGACGTCATGTAGACGTAATGAAGTTGCCAGAGGCCTGAAACTTCATGATTTGATTTCGTCATTCCTTTTGCTTTCAAGAACAAACATTGGTTTGAAAACTTTTTTCGTTCATAATGAAAGGTATGGGTACTCTGTGACTTTTAGAATTTAAGTTGTCTAAAGATTATCGCGACAGCACGGCAATCATAAGCCACAGCGTTTCGATTTTCTTATTAAATGCAAGCTAAGTGACTGAACTTGTCAATTTTATTTTTCACATAATGAAAATATCCATTGTCCGACATAAATTAGCATTTGAGCAAGTGGTGCGTTTTTAAAGTCCTTCAGTATATTTTGCATCTTTGAAACATCAGCACTATCAATCTGTGGGGTGAACGGAGTTTTTATACTTTGTCACACCTGTATTAGCATGGGGAGAATAAAGGAGGGTGATACAGTTCAGGATTTATCATGATTTTAGGAGTCAGGCACATCGTTTTGAAAATAAAGTTCCATTATATATGTAAAACTCAGAATTTGAATCATACTAACAATTAAAATCCAGCTGAAATGTTTTAGACCTGTTTTTTTTGCGATGATTTTTACTGCGTCATTTTTTCGAAATCCTTATCCCGATGAAAAGTATTCAGGAGCATCCCTGCAAACTTCTCAAAACGGTTCCAACATCCAAGATAATGAAGTTACATCTATGCATAGATGCACTCTGAGTATTTTAAGCAAAGCGCAAATATAACAAGTCAAAAGATGGCAATCAAAATGTTACATTGTACCCCACAATTTACTTATTAAAGCGATGTATGGCTTGTTCAAATACGTGCATTAGGCTAATGGGATCATCTCGAAACCGTAAATTTTAGAACACGTGCAAAAAATGGCACGTTGTGCAAAACCCCAATCTTTGCTCGTACAAATGAGCCTGTCTTACGTTGATTCTGTGGGTGCACGGAAAATTCTGAGCATGCAAATGGCAGTTTTATCACTTTCATGTTCTACACAACCTTCGAATAACAGGATTTTCATCGTTTACGATTTTTTTTTGATAATACCTCTTTCTGTCACGCCCATACAAATTTTACCCGTCAATCAAAAAGACTTAGAAATTTTAGACGAATTCAATTAATTGTAAAAATTTCATCTAAATACAGTTGAATCTCGTTAATTCGAAGTCCTAAGAACTAGAGGTTTTATTTCGAATTATCGAAAATTCGAATTATAGTGAGGTAGAAATAAAAGATATATAGCCCCCAGAAATTATAATTATTATTTTTTTCTTATCAAATATATGTTTTGGGTGCATAAAAGAAACATCTCAGGGAGACCGTTTCTTTTACGCAGCCAAAACATATATTATTGTTGAAAGTTATTAAAATAGATCATGAATAGGTCCTATACTCTGAATTCAGTAAGTCCCAAATTTATTTCGAATTAGCCAGTATTTTGAAAAATCGGAGTTCGAATTTTGAGGTTTTACTGTACACAAAATCTGTATGTGAAACAAACACCAGACCTTTTGGAGAGGTTGGTGGAAAGTCTCCTCTACAGCTTAACCGTTAACACATTTTGCTAAAATTGAAGATAAAAACGTTATTGGGAAAAAATAGCAGCTGGAATTTTTTTCATTTCGTATATAATAACTTATTTTCAGGATTGAGACTTACTATCGTGGTAGAGTGCTTGACTCGATACCGAGTGTCCGTGGGTTCAAGCCTTACCGGCGCTACAGCGTTGTATCCTTGAGCAAGACACATTTATCCTAGCTTAGTAAATGTTTTAACCAGTAAGACCCGTCCCTACATAACTGAAAGATTGTTGATGTGACTCATGGCAAACAAGGTTTTACTGATATCACTATTGAATTCCGTCGATCAAAATGCTATCATGACGTTTCGTTTTGTGTAATCCCATTATCATATTTTGATAAGCCAGCCCCACTATATAGCGAGGCGGGGAAAATAAAAAATAGCAGCTTACAATCGGTCCTGCAATATGCAATTACCTTTCGCCGGTTGGATAATAGTGGTCTTTCATCGACTTTATCAAAAACGAATGATTTCACAAAACATGCACATGAATTTAATCATTTAAAATTCTACTCTGTCTTCAATTTGAGCGGGCAATATCAGGGAAGGTTCTGACTAGTCTGTTCGAATGCTCAATCTAGCCTGCACCTGCGCTGGTCGCCAATGATAAAAACCATAAATATCTCCTGAGCTGAATTAAGGACATATGCTACTAAATACTTCCCATGTTGAAATATGTTCAATACTTTGCATACAGTTTGTTTTATGCATGGGCTATCCATTTATGAAATAAAAAGATAATGTCACCATGCTTAATTTTTCATAATCTCATATGGAAGTATTCAGCATTTGACCAATTTTCTTAACAGATGAAAAAATAACACCAGTCCTAAATATCGAGCTAAAACTATTGTAATCTTCAGCAAAGTTCTTTCTTTTAACATAAAGTATTGCTCATGACTTCAAACCTTTTAGAAAATGTGCAAGTTTATTTGTTTTCCCAAGCTGTGACAAGATACTGCATGATATAGTTTGGCAATTCGTCGAAAATTGAAAATTGTTTTTTAGAATAACTCATATATTAAAAAATCTGATGTTGAAAATCTTAAGAATTTACTTTTATTTCATTTACTATTATAATGCCTTTCAGAAAAAAGAATAAATAAAAATGGGGTCACCCAACTAATTCTCTTTCAGGAGCGACAAATTTAATCCCATCCCCATAGGTTTCATGCATAATTCAATATAAAAAGTTCAGGAATTACCATTTCGGTCGTTTTGAGTATATGAAGCCATTTAGCATTAATATGTTGAAACAGAAAGAAAAAACACACTGAAAATATGTGCGCACTCGGGATTCGATCCAGGTCCTCTGGTTTTGCAACCAAACACGCTAACCACTAGGCCACGAGTTCAGGTCGTGCGCGGCTCTAAATAACCATACAAATGGAAGAGACTCGGCCACTTTCGTATTTGTAACCAGGGTAATTGTGTCATAGTTTTATTTCATCTGAGCTACATTCATCTGTCTTCGGTACTGAGACGATCAGTTCTGTTAAAAGGTCAATAGATATTTCGGACACACTTTAATTACTTTATTTTGTCAAGAAAATGTCGGAATACCATTATGACAAAAGCATATCTGAAAGCTGTGTTGGTCCGAATCCGTTAAAGGTCGAAAGACAGGACCCAGACAACTTTACCTATTTCCCGATGCAGAAAAGATGCGCATGGGATTTAGCCGCATATGTCTTTAAGTCTACAATAAGTTACCACGTCCGGGAAACCCAACTGTATATAAGCACAGGTATTTAAGACCAGTCAGACTGACAAGCTCCTGTCTGAAAGTGACGAGACTACCGTAAAATGACCACTCTGCATTCAATTGCATAAAATGTGTTACGATTTTGTTATCCATCACATCAGTAATATTGTGTGCATAATACAGTAACTGTTTTAATACACTTTTTCTCAGACCCGCAGAGTTCTATTTATAGTCTGACTTCTATGGACTACTCTTGGGGGTTGCGGGGAGGGGGGGGTCATGAGTCATGAGTTTGAACCCTTGTACAGTTTTGTTGAAATTATTTTCTCTCTGATGAGAGTATTTAGTAAGTACTTGATACGAATAAACCCTTGTAAAGCAGCGGTATAGGATACATTGACCGCTACCGTGATATGACTAAAATTGATGAAAAGTACATGGACATAAAGCCTCAAACAAACATGCACATTTCAGAGGGTTGGCGGGCGTATCGCCATGCTAGACTGTTTATTGAGATTATAATACATTTTGGCACAAATTTGGGTGCGACACACGCTTGTTTAACATAAATTTGTTAACAAAACTCAGTGACGTCTTTAGCGTTACATTGCAATGAAAATGACGTTACTTTTTGTGCAAAATTTACAGAGGGTACCTGTCTTTTGAAACCCATAGTTTACACAATTTAAGCACTAGGCAGATAAAATTTCGATTTTTCTCAATGAAATAAACCATATAAACATATTTTAAGTTTGTATGCGTTTCTACGGCAGGGCCGATTTCACCCCTTCGTGAACCTAGCCCTTTGTGAAAAAAATGTATAGTGAGAAATCTCTAATCCATCGAGCATATGTTGTCGGTACATGTTGGAATTGCCTCAATGAGGCAATTCCAACATGTACCAACAACATATGATACTGAAAAAAGAAGGGAATACATTTTGAAATTAACACTTATCGAGTATCATGTCCATTATCTTTGCCTCTTTACAACATGTCAAGCTGTCGATCAGTTATAATACAATTTGTATATTTACATGACAGCTCTATCATAAAATGTTTTGAAGAACAAGCATTTTGCTAAACTGGTGGTTGCACGGTTGTATAGCATGAAAAAGATTTCCCAGCATGCAAAGAGTCCAAGTCATGGTAGACTAGTATTGACAATAGTAGCTAATAATGCTGACATTAAGAGTCTCTCAATGTAAACTATCCCATCTAGGGAGGTATTAAAGAGCCTGGTTTAATCAAAGACTAGGAATCTGATCATAGTCAAAACAAGCATTGAGGGACAAGAGGTTATTATAGACCAACTAACTGGCAATTACCAGAGTTTGGTTTCTGTAGAAGACACTGTAATTAGACAGCTACTAGATACCATGTTATTTCCCCAGAAAGAACAATTGCTCTTATTAACTGAACTAATGAAAATGACAACAATTTATGTCCGTTCAGCTATATAATAAACGTATCCATCATTGAAGCGACTGCGGTCCACTATTCATGTTTATCAGTTACCTCGCATATTAACTGCACTTTTGCACGTTGCCTGATAAATGTTGTCTGGGCATGCGCCTTTATCAGGTCATGATGACGTTGCACTTTTTGAATGACGTTGCTAATGACGCTGAATCAACACAAAAATAAAATAAAAGCACCGCAAGCACTGCATAATACCCCGCCACTGCTGGGGGCACCAAAAGTTATTTTGTGAGATATATAATGCCTAATTAGCAACAGAACTGAGATAGACAGTGATATGACGTCCTTAGTCACAATATGTAACCTTTGATGGTCAACATATCTGTGAAGTTTCATTCAGATACTCCATATAGTAAATGAACTACAGGTCAAAAACCATTTTTCAGATCAATCAAGGGCGGATAACTCATGAATTGGAAAGGTAAGGGTGACGGTCCTTACTAAAAATATGTAACCTTTGATGTTCAACATATCTGTGAAGTTTCATTCAGATATTCCATATAGTAAAAGAAACTACAGGCCAAAAACCAATTCTAAGATAAATCAAGGGTGGATAACTCACAATCTGGAAAGGTAAGAGTGACGATCCTTAGTCACAATATGTAACCTTTGATGATCAACATATCTGTGAAGTTTCATTCAGATATTCCCTATAGTAAATGAACTACAGGTCAAAAACCATTTTTCAGATCAATCAAGGGCAGATAACTCATGAACTGGAAAGGTAAGAGTGATGGTTCTTTGTTACAGTATGTAACCTTTGATGTGAAACATATCTGTAAAATTTCATTTAAATATTCCACATAGTAAAGGAACTACGGTTAAAAACATTTTTTAATTCAATCAAGGGCGGATAACTCACAAATGGGAAAGGTAAGAGTGACGGTTCTTAGTCACAATATGTTACCTTTGATGTGAACCATATCTGTGAAGTTATATTCAGATATTCCATAAAGTAAAGGAACAATAGGTCAAAAACCTTTTTTCAGACCTATCAAGGGCGGATAACTCACAAACTGGGAAGGTCAGAGTGACGGTCCTTAGTCACAATATGTAACCTTTGATGTGCAACATATCTGTGAAGTTTCATTCAGATATCATGAACAGTAAAGGAATAACAGGCCAGAAACCATTTTTCCAATATGAAAAAGGGCAGTAACTCCGTTAAAAATGGACGGATTTTGCCCATTAACAATCCCATACCACTCATCGCCGATAACAATATGTATGCAAAATTTGAAAAAATTCCGTGAATAAATACTCAAGTTATCGATCGGAAATGGTGAGCACGGACGGACGGACAGACACCGAAAGGTATACCATAATACCTCGACACTAAAGTGTGGCGGGGTATAAAAATTACGTCATAATCGCTAGTTTGAAGAGTGAAACAATGGGTAAACTGATAAATAGAATACCAGGTTCGAGTCTTTGATATCAAGTTTACCAGGCTTGGCTTTGAGAACGCATGTTGAATTGCTCGGCAAGCCTCGGGATGTCAACATGCATTCTCAAAGCCTTAATTTTTTTGCCTGGTAAACTTGATATCAAAAGACACTCACCTTATATTCTCTATATTCAGGGGTCTGCGCAGTGGCAGTGAAAAGGCTAAGCTTATGTTTGCCTGTCTATGTCAAGGGCAGTAAGCATGTCTATGTCAAGGGCAGTAACTAAGATACAAAATGGATCAATTCTGTAGAAACTAACAAGATATGGGCCCACCATGTTAGTAACCATTTCTGCCAAAAATGCAATTCTGGTAGTGGCTGTAAGTTGAATACGGTATAATCAGATAGACACAGGTTATGGGGAAATTTGCTTTTCTTCTACAAGTTTATTTTTATTGCATACCGTTTTTTGCAATTTGGATCATAACATCCATAACTGCCATTAAAATCAATAGAAACTGTACATAGTTGGTTCCTCTGGCTCCAGTCAGGACATTTTAATCTTCTTTAATCTGCAGTTCAATGCACACTGATGGACAATAACTAAATCAAACCAAGAGAAAATCAACTTTATTAAGATTTTAAGACTGTGATTTTGTTGTGCTGAACATATTAATGCAGAGTATCAACAGAGAATTTTAATAAGATATATTGTGAGATTTCCACTGACTGACCAGACAGACAGTCAGACAGACAGACAGACCGACCGACCCACAGACACTGGTAAAGAGTTGCTTTTATAGGTCCTACATGCAGCTTTATGTGGCTTGTAAGGCCAGAATTTTTTTAGTAGTATTTTTAGAGCTTTTTTCTTAATACCTCTAGAGCAGTCTGTATTAAATCTTTAAATATTTTATCATTTTCCTAAAAATCTGAACAGGAAAATCAGTTTTAACAGTATCACTGACAGAACCTCAAAAATATTTTTTCAACGAAACAAATAATATTAAGAGTATGCAGAAAAAATATAAAAATAATTTTAGAAATTATTTTTTTTTCTTCTAGTCTTCAAATACGGAAAATTACAGTAGGAGGGTTTGTAAATCAACTAATAACAAGAAAAAGCATAACATGTTATTACATGTTATATAAAGGCGTTGCTACATGTTATTTAAATTTATTTGTTATTTCTTCATGCTGTTTTGATACAAACTCGGAATTCACAAAAATGTTCCTCATGATACACCTCTACCAAATTGCTCAATTGAAAACAAATGGTCATTATATATTCAAACAACTCTCTGAATCTGTGGCCAAATTAATGTCACAGAAAATGTTCCTCAAAACTCCCTAGATACCAAAATTGAACAAACCGATATGGACTGTTGAACGGTATAGCCAGCCACCAGTACTAAAACATAATAAATCTTCAAACAGCTTATTCTGAACCACTGACCCATAACAAAAATAATATCACACAAACGCTCCCAAAAATGTTGTTCTTTCAAAATTGCACAAGCTCCATGGAAAAAATTGCCCCATCCAATGAATCTTATGAATGCTATATCTTTCCCTTACTCGTCAAAAATAACCCAGTTGTCACAGTGATGTTTGATCTGTAGCAAGGGTTTATAAAAAAAAAGACAGGCTTTACCTAACCCTAGTGACTCTCGGTCCGGAGCTTTGTCAGTTGGTCCGGGTGTGGTTAATCACTGAAGTGTTCGTGATGTATTATATGGAATAGCACTAAATTGTTTATGCTCTACTGAAAATACTGACCACCCGCGATAGAAAATCTTTAAATAACATCCGCTGAATCTCCTATACTCAAATAATTTCAAAGAAATGTTCCTCATAATGCCCTCTACCAAAATTGCACCAACAGTTATAAGCAGTTTACATATAGCACCACCCTAATGGACCAGCTACATAGAGTTCAAATATATAATTATACAATGGAAATTGCGCCTGATTCGCTAGAGCCTGTTCAAAGCTGGGTGTCAGATGAATAATCTCAAAACCATTAAATCCGTTTTAAGAGAAAAAAATGGTACATCATGCGAAATCCCAGCTTCTGTACCTACAAATAAGCATGCTCAAAGTAGATTGTACATTTGCACAGGAAAGAAAATGCTTAAGGCAGAATAACATGTACATGTAAGCAATATACAACCTTTGAATAACATATCTTCATCGCTTGTGAAAATAATTATAGACTGACGGACTTTAAAAACGCTACACTAGGATATATATAGCAGCGTTAATGTTTGTCTAAAAAGAAACCAAAGCAAACAATTTGATTGCATATTAAAGAGTATGCATTTGTGTATAACACATGAAAAAATTGTCCACTTCAAAGTAATTAAAAGCATTGAAAATGTAAAATATTTAAGATACGGGTCAACTGTTTCATCAGACAAAGTTAAACCCGAGAAAAATCAAAAACATCCGAGATGCATATCAATAGTAGGGGAGATAGATTTAAAAAGATAATTTGCAAAAAAAAAATAGTGGCGCCGACGGGTCTCGAACCAGCAAAATCCGACTTCTAAGTCAGCGACTCTACTGACTGCGCCAGGCTAGGTGTTTTAATTTCTCGAAGCTAAAGTAAGTAAGTGTATATTCAGTTTACCGCACATGACCGATGAAACCGAAAAATGTCCCCTACCGGAAGATAATGCCCTCATTTGAGCTATTTAATTGTTTGATTCCGATTTTAATTCAACTTTTAATAGTGCAAGACTATGCATTCCTTACGATGATAGATCAGTAATTAAAAGCCACTTTAGATCACTTTAAAAGCCGATAGATGAAAGTCGTGGAACCGCGGAATGTAGGTCATCGGTCTAAGTCACTGGTACCGATAAAAACAGTGAATAAAGACAGAATATGGAAATAATGCGCTCAAACATCTCACCTCTGCAAAAAGCAATTAAAATCTACAGTGTTCTAATCTAATACGACTTCTCATTTACGAAAATAAAACAATATCATGAATATAGCCTAGATTCGTACATGGCAAAACCCCTCACTTTCCATTGTCTTGCGCAGGCGCGATACTAAAGAATCAGTATATGATAAAATGCTTCCAGTCGATGACAATGCTCACTTTCGCGTTGACCGAACATCCCATTATTTGAAGGGGGGTTAGGATATCCTTACGTTATTTCACAATTGTTTTAAGAACTTGAAAGATTGCCAAAAAGCATTAAACCGCTGAAACAGAACAAAGCTAATTAACTTCTTATCTTTAATTAACCTTAGAAAGAAAACTTTTTTCAAATAGCCTCGATAGATAAAAAAACAAACCAACGCTCAACACCCACTTGGAACATTCCAATTGAATTTTGAATACAAATATAGGCATTATGAATATCAATACTTAGAAGTATACAATTGAATATATACTTATTGAATAATCAACGCCTAGAAAAAATTCTGGCTTAACACTGTGATTTGAGATGAAACAAAGGTTTTTAATGGTGAGCAAGTACAGAAGCCCATTAGAATGGAGAAACCATATTCAAATTTTCCTTTGGGTAGGTACCGTATATCATTTTGGATAGGTTTATCATTGGTCATACAGTCAGAAATAATGTTGTCCAGCTCCACATAACTCAATAAAGTTATCCTCTCATTCTAATGCACTTGCTTTTGTAATGCTACGTCTGATTGGATAACGTCAAAAATTTGCGACAGAATACTGTCGGAAAAAGTTGGACATCATTAATTAATTCACATTAGGTTGGATGGCGTGCGGCTTTATGCAGCTTGCAATGCTTCAATTTTAGAGGAAACTTTAAAAGTGCATTAGAATGGGGATAACCATATTCAAAATTTTCATTTGGGGAGGTATATCATCGGATATACGTTCGGAAATCATGTTTTACAGCTCCGCTCGCGCAGCGCCGTGAAACTAAATTTCCGACCGTATATCCGACATTATACCTCCCAAAATAAAAATTTAGAATGCAGTTATCCCCTAGATCATTGCCTTTTGTATTGTGAATGAATATGCCCAAATATGCTAGAATACACACAAAAACCACGCTTTTCCCATGAAAGGCAGCAGCAATTATTCTTGTTTCCAATGAATCATGCAAGTGATAAATGATTTCATCAATAATTGTCTTTATCATAATGCTGTTACTGACGATTAAATTTCCTCGCATTCCTGGATGGAGAAAGACATGATCTTTTGTTACAATATCTCTCAATGGTGCTGCACAAGACCAGAATTTTTTATTAGTTGATTTACAAACCCTCCTACTGTGATTTTTCAGAAAGTAGAAATAAAATAAAATTTAATTTCTAGAATTTTTATTTTTTTTTATTTTATCAACCGACTCTAAATATTATTTGTTTCGTTGAAAAAATAATTAATTTTTGAGGTTCTGTCAGTGTATTTTTGAGAGGTGATTGTCCTGTCCAGACTTTTAGGAAAATAATGAAATCTTTAAAGATTTAATATAGACTTTTGGTCTTTTTTAGTAGTTTTACTGTTTTTTTCTGGAGATATTAAAAAAAAAGAAAAAAAAAGCTCTGAAAATGACCAGTGAACTGGTCAACCAGTCAACTGGTCATTTTCTGAGCTTTTTTATTTATTTTTTTCCTCCACCCCTCCCCCCCCCTCCCGACCCTAGATCTGAAAAAAAATTCCCGTAAATCAACTAATGAAAAATTCTGGCCCAAGCTATTGAAGCAAATGCAGACATTGATATGATTCAAAACAGCTTGGGAAATGTCACTAGAGAGCTCACAGACATAATATCCCCACAGAAAATTTCTCTGGAATAACAGTGGTATAACACTCACTTGTTTTCCATTGGTACTCCAATGACTTTTGTCAATGTCTCTGTTATTTCACTGAAAGTCAATGGCGTTTAAAATAACACTGTCATTTCACTGTTAACGGTGACTTTACCACTGGTATTGTTTCACTGTTCTAGGACTTTACCACTGGTATTTTTTTACTGTTATACCAATGAAAATACCAGTGACTTTTCCAGTGTGGAATTGTTTCGTTCTTTTTACACTGGTTATGCTGTGTTTATATAAAAATACCAGTGGCATTGTTTCAAAAAGTCAATGGCTATTTTAACATCCCCTGCGGAATTTTGTTCTAAAAGTTGGAGGTGTTCTAGAACATTTAGAACTGTTCTAGAACTGTTCTAAACCAGGTCAATATGCTTGTTCTAGAACTCTTGTTCTACAACTGTTCTAGAACAAGGTTCTAGAACAAATCAAACAATTTCTAGAACTTGATTTATTCTAAAAATATTCTTGAAATAGTCTAGAACATTTTAGAACAAATCAAGAACCAATAAGTTCTACAAATGTTCTAATAATATTCTGGAACATTTTTAGAGCCTTTCTAGGACAAAATGAATTTAAAAAACTTCTGGAAAATGATCCAAATTAAGTTCTAGAACATTTGTCTTACTTTTTAGAACTAGTTAATTCTACAAATATACTTAATTATTCTAGAACCTTTTTTTGAACATCTTGAGTGCAAAATAAGTTACAGAAATTTGTTATTACTATTCAAATTAAGTTCTAGAACATATTTAGTACTTTTTAGAACCAGCAAGTTCTAGAAATGTTCTAAAAAATTCTAGAACATTTTTTGAACATTTACAGAATAAGCATGTCATCACCAGATGGATTATGGGAAAAACATGGCTGCCAGAAATGGAGAGATAATATGGAGGCTCTTCAAAAAAACAGTTGTTTGGCAGTTTCTAATTGGCAAACATGATAGTACTGTTGCCTTAACCCCTGCGAAATTTTGTTCTACAAATTGGAGATGTTCTAGAACTGTTCAAGAACATTTAGAACTGTTCTAGAACTGTTCTAAACATGTTAATATGTTTGTTTTAGAACTCTTGTTCTACAACTGTTCTAGAACATTGTTATAGAACAAATCAAACACATTCTAGAACTGATTTCCATTCTATAAGTGTTCTTTAAATATTCTAGAACATTTTTAGAACAAATCAAGAACCAGTAAGTTCTACAAATGTTCTAATAATATTATAGAACATTTTTAGACCTTTTCAAGAACAAAATAAGTTGACAGAAACTTCTAAAAATGATTCAAATTAAGTTCTAGAACATTTGTCTTACTTTTTAGAACTAGTTAATTCTACAAATATACTGTTAAATTCTAGAACATTTTGGAACTTCTCAAGAGCAGAAAGCATCAGGTAGCTCAGTGGTTGGGCACTTGCCTCTGGTGCTAGAGGTCCCAGGTTCAATCCCTGCTTGTGGTGAGGAAACTTTCTGTGTCCGAACACGCTTTCTCTGGTGTCATTAGCAGGGATGACACTAGATAAGTGCATGGTCCTTTGGATTGGGACGCTAACTGGATGTCCCCTTTGCAGGGAAGGTCACCCCTTGCGCAGGCTAAAGAACCCTATGGTAATTTAGATATGGTTAATTACTTGTAGGCTTTCATCCTGCAACCTGGAGTGTACAAAGTACACTTGCCGATAATACACGCAAGCGAGGGTCTAGCAGTATATAGAGAAAGAAAGAAAAAAAGGGCAAAATAAGTAAAAGAAAATTCAAATTAAGTTCTAGAACTTATTTAGTACTTTTATAGAACCAGCAAGTTCTAGAAATGTTCTAAAAAGTTCTAGAACATTTTTAGAACATTTAAAGAGGAAACATGTCATAACCTGATGGATGATGGGAAAAACATGGCTGCCAGAATTGGAGGGAAAATGTGAGGGTTCTTCAAAAACATTTGTTTGGGAATTTCTAGATGGCAAACATGATAGTAGTATAGCCTGAGACAGTGGGTAGACCTGAGAAACAGTTTCTCTAAGGATTTAAATGTTGATTAATGGTGGGGTTGTTGTTTGTAAGTTTTTTAGCAAATGTAAGACAATGTTTTGAAATGGGTGGGGTAATACAGGGTGGCATGTTACCACAATGAGAAGATGATCACGGCTTAATTACTATAAACAGAGGTTGAGCAGTTAACATCCAATAGGTTTTCCAAAAAAATACAATGTTACAGTTTTGCAATGAATGTTATTTATTTGTAAATTCACTGATAATTCAAGAGAAATATTTGACTGAAATTTACTGAATCAGCAAGTTCTTCAAAAGTTAAAAAATGTTCTAGAACAGTTCTTGAACAAGCATGTCATTATCATTAATTTAACCAGATGGATGTTGGGAAAAACATGGCTGCCAGAATTTGAGGCATTATGAAGGCTCCCCAAAAAGCACTTGTGGCAGTTTCTAGATGACAAATTTGACAGTATTATAGTCTTGGACAGTGAGTAGGCTTGAGACTCAATTTCTTAAGTTTTGATGTTAATTGTTGCTGTAGTTGCTGTTTTTCAAGGTCAAATGCATGACAATGTTTTGAAATGGGTGGGGTAACAGGGTGTCAATAACTAACAACATTTAGGCCAACTTAGGGCCCCTATAATAATTCTCCTCCAGTTGATGTTATTTATTCAGGGACCAAGCAGGAAAATTAGGGAGAAGTGACTGCCAGATAGGGAGAAAAATTACGGCGTTTTCTGTCAGTTTAGAAGCAAATTAGCCATTACACATACTATTGTCATTTAATGGAAGGAGAAACATGATGCAGTGGTAGTAGATTGTCTGATAATGTCACCACAGCTTGCATTTGTGTGGTGACAGAATGAAGATGAGTCTTTTTTTTTTTAGGGAGAATCCCACTTCTCCCTGGGTCCCATTTAGGGCGAAATTTCCGCCCCTAGAACGACTATTTCGCCCTATTCGCCCCCTAGCTTGGTCCCTGTTATTTATTGTGTCAACTGCATTTTGGGATTACTTATTGGGGTTTTAAACCACTGTCAACAGTTTTCCAGATATATAAAGGTAGCATTCGATGGAATCTTATTTCCAAACCCTATATGGGACATTTTGGGGAGGTGTTCTACAACTGTTTTAGAAAAATTCAGTTGTATTAGAACATTTGCAGAACAAACCACTTGAACATTCCTGAAATTGTTCTTAAACTATTCTAAAATGCTCTAAAATAATTCAGGGGCATTAATAGAATGTTTTTACGACATTATTTTTGAAGAGTTGTTCTACAGTTTTTCCAGAAAATTTCTAAAGGTTTGTTCTGGATCAGTTCTAGAAGAAGCCACGGTTTATTCTAGAACAGTTCTAGAACAAACCATTAGAACATTTCTGGAATTGTTCTGGAACCATTCTAAAAATGTTCAAGAATGATTCAGACATTTATAGAACATTAAATGAGACATTTTTAGGGGTGTTCTACAATTGTTCCAGAAAAATTATTAAGGTTTGTTCTAGATCAGTTCTAGAACAATCCAAGGTTAATTCTAGAACAGTTCTAGAACAAATCATTAGACCATTTCTGGAAAAGTTCTGGAACCATTCTACAGATGTTCTAGAACTATTCAGAGACATTTATAGAACGTTAAATGGGACATTTTTTGGAGGTGTTCTACAATTGTTCCAGAAAAATTCTATAGGTTTGTTCTAGATCAGTTCTAGAACAAACCAAGATTAATTCTAGAACAGTTTTAGAACAAAACATTAGAACATTTCTGGAATAGTTCTGGAACCATTCTACAGATGTTCTAGAACTATTCTGAAACTTTTATAGAACGTTAAATGGGGCATTTTATAAGGGGTGTTCTACAATTGTTCCATAAAGTTCTAAAGATTTGTTCTGGAACTGTTCTAGAACAAACTTGATTTGTTCTAAAACTGTTCTAATAAAAACTTTTAGAATTTTCTGGAACTTTTCCACAAATCTTTTGACCTTGGCTAGAACATTTGTAGAACAAAAAATTGACCCATTTAACGTTCTACATTTGTCCCATAAACGTTCTAGAACATATCTAGAACAGTTCTAGAACATATCTAGAACAGTTCTAGAACATAGTTCTAGAAAATTCTAGAACTTTTCTAGAATGGTTCTAGACCATTTCGCAGGGGTTAAGACAGTGAGTAGACCTGAGTAACAGTTTCACTAAGGTTTTCAATGTTGATTATTGCTAAGATTGTTGTTTGTTTTTTAGCAAATGTAAGACAATGTTTTGAATGGGTGGGGTAACCGGATGGCATGTTACATGTACCACAATGAGAAGATGGCCTGGCTGTTGAGCAGTTAACATCAAGTTTGCTAAAAATGCAATGTAGCAGTTTTGCAATGAATGCTATTTATTTTTCTTTTCAATTCACTGATATTCTGAAGAAATATTTTCTGAAATTCACTGAACCAGCAAGTTCTACAAAAATTCCTGGATCCGCACTTGGTGAAGTTCAAAGTCAGTGACTTAATTATGGTATGTGACACTTCGTCATCCCAAGATGCATCCACACACCAAATTTGAGATTCCTACCTCAAATAAGATAAGAGATATGCTCTGGACATGATTATTCTAAAAACTAGCTCAGAGGTCAAGGTCACAGTGACCCAAAAATGGTATGTGACACCCCGTCATCCCAAGATGCATTTACACACCAAATTTGGAATTCCTATCTCAAAGAATATAGGAGATATGCACTAGACTCAATCCAGTTTCTAGAAACTAGGTCAGAGGTCAAGTTCAAGGTCACAGTGACCCAATTATGGTACGCGACACTTCGTTATCCCAAGATGCATCCACACACCAAATTTGAGATTCCTACCTCAAACAGTATAAGAGATATGCTCCGGACACGATTATTCTAAAAACTTGATCAAGGTCAAGGTCACAGTGACCCAAAAATGGTACATGACACTCCGCTATCCCAAGAAGCATCCACACACCAAATTTGGAATTCCTAACTCAAAGAGTACAAGAGATATGCTACGGACACAATAATTCTTAAAACTAGGTCAGAGGTCAAGGTTACAGTGACCCAAAAGTGGCATGTGACACCAGGTCATCCCAAGATGCATTTACACACCAAATTTGGAATTCCTATCTCAAAGAATATAGGAGATATGCACCAGACTCTATGCAGTTTCTAGAAACTAGGTCAGAGGTCAAGTCCAAGGTCACAGTGACACAATTATGGTATGCGACACTTCGTCATCCCAAGATGCATCAACACACCAAATTTGAGATTCCTTCCTCAAATAATATGAGATATGCTCCGGACACGATTATTCTAAAAACCAGGTCAGAGGTCAAGGTCACAGTGACCCGAAAATGGTACGCGACACTCCTCCATCCCAAGATGTATCCACACACCATATTTGGAATTCCTACCTCAAAGAATAAAGGAGATATGGAGCGGACACGAAAGCGGGACAGACGGACGGACTGACGGACGGACTGACGGACGGACAGTGCGATTACTATATGCCTCCCAAAGTTCCTTTGGGGGCATAAAAAATGTTTTAGAACTGGAGCCAGTCTACCAGGAATGCTACACTTATAATGAGATAAAAATTGGGTAGGAGTGTATAAAGTACATTTAGCTTGACAAGGGTTAAAAGTGCATTGTTATAATAATAGCAGTGCCAAGGCAGTCCATCAGACAAACAATAAGTTAATATTTGCCAACTTCCTCAATCTTGATACACTAGAATGGTTCCAAGAATTATTTCCTTTAGTCTATTCTTTAGCCTGTCAATGATTGACCTTTATCAGTCAATCTTTATACAACCAGAAGGCAAACAAATCCCTCTTTTATCAGAGATGATGATGTTGGCAGGGTTAACGCAGAAATAAATCATATCTCCCCAGAACAATATATTATCGCCAGTGTACTAACAAGCTGTCAGAAAACTGACAAACTAAAGGAGAAACCATTCTCTTAACATATGTTCTTTAGTTTTATAGTCTCTGTTGACCCCACTACATTTCAGCAAATTACAGAAGCTGATGGAAGACTAGCTGTTAACACTAGCAATTAACTTAAACAACATAGAATAACATACTTGAAATATATAGGAACAGAAGCATGGCAGAGGTATATGTAATCATTTCTCAGAAAACTAGAAATCTTCACCATTCTAACTAGACAAATTCTTTTAAGTAAAAGTCGAAGTGAGTATGACCAGGAAATGACACATTTACAGGCCAATCCATGGCACCGTGAGGAAGAGACACGGAATAAAGACAGCCACAACACAAAGTAAAGCAACCAGTTCCCTCTGATTGCTAAGCTACAAAGGAACCATTAGAACCATGCCAAAAAAACAAATAATCAACATAAAACCCCAACACACCATGGGAGCAACAACCAACAATGAGGAAGGTGTGGGGCTTGAATATATTTTCATCCTATCAATTTCTGCTGTTGTTACAAAACACAAAAATGGAGTTTTTCTATTATGCATCATCACAAATTAACAATCAAAGCAAATTAACATACTATGATAAAGCAAAGAAAACTTTACACATAAAAGGTTTGCTTATCAGGACTTTGTGTTTTCCCTATGGAATTTGTACCAGCTAGGATTCAGCTGACTATCTGTGAGCCATGAGCCCTTTTCTTTGTTTCATCACGGAGTGTTAATTTGATTAGAGTGTTTTCCATGATGATACATTGCATTAGTTAGATGACCTCCATGCGAGCTGAACATTTCTTGTACTTCAACAACTGCAGAATCTAGGGCGAAGATTTGGTACCAGTAAAATGCATTTAAGCCCCCCGTGGCTTAGGCTGCTGTCCGTTCTAAGGCGGTGGTTCTGTTGTTTTTGACTTTTTGTTTATTGTTACTCCCATTGTGGGAGTCTGTAATTGTTCTATGTTTTGGTGTACGTTACTTTATGTCCATTCTAGTATTGCAATCATCTTGATGGGGAAGAGAGAGCTGATTGCTTTGCTTAATTTGTCTTCCTGGTGTCTTGTGATGGTTGAGCGGCTCTTCCTCGTGGTGCCACTGGGTTGTCTGCAGTTTGTGATTGTGGTATTTCCTAATCATACTCACTTACTATTTCTAAAATGGTAGCTGGTTTTGGCAAGAACTCTACCATGTCATTGTAAGATCAAGACTTCTATACTGCAAGGCAGTAGAAGTGTTTTAAATACCTAGTATGGACCCTGTGACATACATTCCCTCAAATTTGAAATTTGTCCATGAATATCTTGGTACAATATTGAATCACAGTTAATGAGACTATTTAGGGAGATTAGTTATGCACAGAATGTCATATGATTGGTTATTCAGGTGGGAGCCATTCTGGTATTTTCAGAAACCTTTGACCAGCATTTGAAACATCGTGGGGACCTCTTTGAGACACTGGACATAAACAACCTTAAGTTGAAGTCAGCCAAGTGCAAGTTTTTTTCAAGTGAAGTAACTTACCTTGGCCATGTAGTCTCTGAAGATGGAATCAAGACAAACCCTGAAAAACTGACGGTCTTGTGTGATTGGCCAGTAACAAGTTGTATAAGATAGATTGATAGATAGCTTTTATTTCCAAGTCCAAAAGGCTATGAAGCCCATGAGGATACAAACAACATATACAATAAGATGACATCCTAACAAAGACAGTGAAAACAGTAATAGTCATAATTTTGGCAGTGTGGATGGATATAGATATATTTAGAGTTTGTTAGTAAATGATGTCACTGACACGAACACACAAAAAGGTCAATGTCATGCTGATGATATCCAATATCACAAGTCAAACTATCAGAATCATTGGAGAAGCAAGAACGCTGAAAAAGTTATGCACATCAAAGGGAGACTACTGTATCAAGCAATAATTCTCTACATTTATGTCCCTTTTCAAAATGGGAACTTCTCTTAAAGGAAAGAATTCTCTCCCAGAGGGAGCGAATTCTTTCCTTTAAGAGCAGTTCCTTAGGGTATGGAAAATCACTTTTACCACATAAGGTGAGCTCCCTTGAGTGTTGCTAGTATTAGTATGCACGTGCATGGACTGCATAATTGGAGTTACGCCAATGAGAATGCTTATAATCAAAATGCATTTGTGTCTTAGGTGCTAAAATTAGCAAACAGTACACCAATGGTTTTTTATATTTTAGGCTAGGATTAATGATTCTTGGCAGTAAAAATAGGTAAATGGAAAAGGACAGCTAGAATTATTTGACAATTGTAAGAGACATTGCCTTTGCTGATACCTGACTGGGAGCTTTCAATTTTTGATACAGTTTTGCCAACAACATAGCAAAAGAATTGGAAATTCTTTGGACTTACAAATAAGCAACTAGCAATTTATCAATATAGTCCCATGAAACATCTCAAGATAAGCTGCCAGAAGCATAAATGGTTGAGTCTAATATTGTCATCCAGGTGCATGACAAACTACATGAAAAGTTGTTCATTTCTACATGCTCATTTCTTTAAATAAATGAAAGTGGTTGAGAATTTGTTTAAAAAATAGCTTATGGTGAAATTCTCATTTATTGAAATGACATATGTTGTATGTACACATTGGAATTGCCTCAGAGGCAATTCCAATGTGTACCTACAACATATGTTACTGAAAATAAGGAAGAAAACTATTTGGAAATTTACATTTTCCAAGTATCAGGTTCATTGTCTTTACCTCTTTTAAACATCCCAAACTGCCAATCAGTATTAAATTTCCTGTCACTCTACTTCAAATTGTTTATATTTGCATGACAATTATCTCCCAATTCGAGTTCATGAACTACCTCTTTGCTAACCTGCTGGGTGCATGGTTGTATTATTGTATACCTTTTCAGGGGTCTTTTCCAATAATTTCTTGCAAAACAGAAATACCTTATCAAATCTACCATTGACTATAAGTCTACAGTCAGTTCTAGTTCTCAGCAATAAAAGTTGAAATCTATTTATCTTGGGACTCATTTGTGAAAAAAGAGACTTTTTATGGCAAATTTTATTACTTGTTTTAGACAGAAATTCTAATTATATCTGATTTCTTCTACAATGAAATAGAACAAGCTTAAATTCAATAATATGACTCAGTGGTAGCTCAATATATTAAACACCTAGGCACGGCTTAGGTAGTGATTTCAAAAAGGTACTGATGACATTGGAAAAGTCTAGACTGTACAAAACTATCAGGATCTCATTAAACTATTCTGGACAATACAAAAGTTGCTGGTCCCCAAGCCACAGGATCTCTTTTAACACCTACTACAATTCTGGATAGTACACAATCTGATGGTTCTCATTTACACACAAACTCTCATAAAAAACACCTTGACATGTCTGGATAGTACAAAAGCTTCTGGCTCCCAAGAATTCTACGCTCAAAACTTTTGTTTCATGGAAACTTAAGCATGTTTAACAGTAACTGCATGACATCCATATTTTACTGACTAACAAAAAACCCAAACATGTGGGTTAATTACTAATTTTAGTGATCAATCCAAAGAGAAAATCAAACATTATATAAATGGTTGGATATAACATGGATATCATGAGACTGTCTATATGTCCAATCACGGTTTATAGCTATGGTTTCCTCGTTAATTGCAGGACGGTGGGTCAGGCCTCAGACTCAATGAAAGCCCTGACATAAAGCTTTAATCGTAGGATTGGTGCCAGAGGCTTGTTTTGGCTGCGTGGTCCCACGGTGGCTCAACTTTAGGATTTCTTTAACTTGGACTATCTGTGAGTCATGGGCACTTTTCTTTATTCATCATAGTGTGTTAATTTGATTAGATTGTTTCTCTGCGATGATACATTGCAGAAGTTAGAAGGCCTCACTGGGAGCTAAACATTGTTTGTACTTCAACGACAGCAGAATCTGGGGCGAAGGTTTGGTACCAGTAAAATGCATTTAAGCCCCCAGGTGGGTTAGGCAGCTGTTCGTTCTAAGGCTGTTGATTTTTTGTTGATTGTTTCTCCTGTTGTGGTAGTCTTAATTGTAGTATGTTTTGTTGTATGTTTTGTTGTATGTTACTTTATGTCCATTCTTGTTTTGCAATCATCTTGATGGGGAAGAGACGGCTAGTTGCTTTGCTTATTTTGTCTTCCTGGTGTCTAGTGATTGTTGTGTGGCTCTTCTTCGTGTTGCCATGGGTTTGTCTGCGGTTTGCGATTGTGGTATTTCCTGATTATACTAAACTCCAGCTGTTAAGTTTTTAGACTTAATTTTTCGCAATAACTTTTTTATCTTCAATATTAGCAAAATGTGTTCGCGATAAAAAGTATTCAGGAACATCTCCGCCAACTTCTCCAAATGGTTTCAACATCCTAGATGCTGCAGGTTCATCTGTGCTTAGATGCACTCTTTGAACATTTTAAGCAAAGCGCAAATAAACTAAGTCCAAGATGTCAGTCAAAAAGTTACATTGCACCGCCCTAATTCAATTACTAAAGCGATGGATGGCTTGTTCAAATATAATAGAAATTGCGCCTAATTCGCTCGTGCGTTAAGCTAGTAGGGTCATCTCAAAACCGTTCATTTCATAGCACGTGCATAAAAGAAAAAAATGCACAGCATACGATAACCCAACCTTTGTTCCTACAAATGAGCCTGCTTTAAGTTGATTCTGCATATGCACGGTAAATTCTGAGTATGTTAACGGCAGTTTTATGTTATGCACAGCCTTTGAAGAGCGGGATATGCACCGCTTCCAAATATTTTTTTGAAACTACCCCTTTCTGTCACGCCTATACGAATTAAACCTGTCAATAAAAGACTTAGAAATTTAGGACGAATTCAGTTTATTGCAAAATCTTCATCTATATACACAAAAATCTGTTTGTGCCACAAGCACAAGACCTTTTGGAGAAGTTGGCGGAAATTCTCCTCTACATTAACTTTCATCATGAACACATTTTGCTAAAATTGAAGATAAAAAAGTTATTGCGAAAAAATAAGTCTAAAAACTTAACAGCTGGAGTTTAAGTCTATAGAACACACTATATATAAGTGTTAAGCAAGGGTAATTAGAATATGGTGAGCCAGTAATAAGCTCAAGCAAACACCAATTGGAGTTGACGTGGTTGCTGAGTTCTCCATGTTCTTAACTTCATAGAAATTCTATACAATAAACAAAGCTTAATTTGATTTTAGATTCATTTGTCTCTTTCAGCAGAGAATTAAATTATCTCTAGAGGAATATGTCAACTAGTGTATCTATCATTCTCTATTGATGACAATCTTCAAGGCTCTCTTGAAGCCTATACCCTCAAGGAGAAATGCTAGCTCTTGAAGTAGATCATCTGTCATACCAACTAAAACTTTTACATGGTTCATACAGGCAAGGCTATGTAAAATTCAAGGACTTTTCAAGAACTTCTAAAAACTTATACTAAAGTTTTCAAGGACTACTTTCAAGGACTATAAGTTTATGAAACATTACTGAATCAGACATAAAAATCGAACTTTGCAAATGATGGACTGATTCTATGGATAAATAACTATCAGAAAATTAGCATAAAATTGTTGTCCCTTTATTAGGTGCAGCACTATGCTGCACCAAATGAAGGGACAACAATTTTATACTAATTTTAGTCTACATTAACAGGATTAAGTGATTTCCCAGTACATTTCAAGGCATATTTCATTTTTAAGGACCTTTCAAGAAAGCCCTTCATATTCAAGTACTTTTCAAGCCTGTGCGAACCCTGTTTTATAAAGGATCATACATAGCAACTCTCAGAAAGTTTCCATAAAAAAATTATAAAAAACAACAACACTGATACATAAAGTATCAAAGAGTTTCATTATAATTTAGAAAGTCATATGCTTAACCATTGAATCTTATTCTTAGAATTGTCATTCAGTCACCACACATACAAGCTAGATGGTGACATTCTACTACCATTGCATCTTATTTCTTCTTCAATTTAATGGCAATAGTATGTGTAAGAGCTAATTTATTTTTTAATCAAGCAAAAATGCTGTAATTGCACACTATAACAAATTTCCCAATTTAGGGTTTTACACGCTAATTTTCCCAATCTGAAAGGCCCAAGAGCCCTTTCCCAAATTGCAAAAAATCCCTGCAATGCATGCGTGGATCCAGAAAGTTTTGACAGTGGGGGTTCAACTTTGAAGGGTTTTATTTTGTTTTTTTGTTTATGAGAGAGGATCCAGATGCCAATATAAGCGGGCCATCATCGGCCGGCCAGCAAAATGCCATATAAATGGCGTTTCGCTGGCATTCGGATAATGGCCGAACATTGAATTCTGGCTTTGTAGCTTTGTGATTTTTCATGGGATCCAGACCAGTATTGCTAAGAAACCCTAAAGTTTTGTGATTTTTCAGGGGGAGGGAGTCCAGACCCCCCCCCCTCTAGATCCACACATGCGATGTCACATGAGAAAGGTCCGTTTTGTAAATAGTCTGCTTGATCACAATTAACCCTGGAGTTTTGAACTCTCTGTGCGCTATAAATTTGTTTAAATATGGGCATGTTCACATAATGGTTAGCCATGAGCAAATGCAGACTGCAGTTCAGGAACATCCTGTCAAAGAGAACAAAGTTTAAAATTACTAAAGTGAATTTACAGCTTCCCTTGCAGTCTTTATTTAACCTTTAAAGCGCCAATCATGACTTCAGCAGACGACAAAAGTTACATCTTTCCCAATTTTCGACAAAAATAAGGCATGATATTCCATTAGAATCGTCTGGATGAAATTTCATGCCTTTTTGGTTATTTTTGAAAAAACGGCAAGATTTGAAATTGTCGTCTGCTGCAAATTATAGGTGGCGCTTTATGGGCTAAAATTATACTAAAGTGAATTTAGAGCTTCCCTTGCAGTCTTTATTTAAAGTCAGTTCCATTTGGCTGCTGTATTTGAGCAATTAGACTAAAAGCTCTTCTGAAGAGACTTGTCAAATCATTGATGACTAGCAGGATCATCACAGAGAAATGTCACTCAAAAACATATTAGCATGGATTACAGACTCCATTTAAATCACACATTTTAAACTTTCTGCATATTAGCTTCAATAGAAGCCCAATACAAGTACATTTGTTGCAATGGGACAGTTTCTGAATTCATGCCTTTTTTTCACAGGGGTATGTACCACATTTGACTATAATTACGAATTGCATTTGCTGTTGGCTTCATGGTTTCAAAGAAGATTTTTTAATAGTTTTTTGGATTATAAGTCTGAGGGATCTATATAGTGCCATGGCAACCAGAGCAGACCAATCGAATCAAATCCACATCCAAAAACATAACATGCAGCCATTCTTTGTATTTGTGAAAGGACGAAGATGACCATGATAAAAGACAGAATTGTCAGGCAGAATCTCGCTTGAGCTTTCGCCCACTACAGGGAGGCCAGAATCTACAAATCCCCACATATATTAGGGGTTGAAAGGTTACTTGCTGATGACTGTTGGTGACAGTATAGCGGGAATCAACAGATCGACTTCCCGGTGCGGTAGCAGTGGTCCAGCGGAAGAGCACTACTAATTCATGGTGCCAAAGGTGGAGCACACAGTCTAAGTCAGTAGGGAACAGGCAGAGCTCTTGGACTGCCGAAAGTGTCTGAGTTGGTGAAAGGAAGGGCATCCTGCCATAAAACTTTGCTCCAAATATACAAATGGCAGTCTTTACCAAGGTAAGATCTGCTCTGTGTGCAGCTAGCCAGTTACCTGGAGAGGGGCCCACTGATGTGGAAGATGCTCATACACCTGCATGTTAATCAAAACATGATGATGATGATGATGATGATGATGATGATGATGATGATGATGATGATGATGATGATGACTCTCTGTGCACCCTCCTCTTAGTGCACCTACAACACCTTTTATGGTATTTCATTTATCTGTCAGCCCTGGCATCAAATGTCACCTAACACAATTTTTATCCATGAATAATTTTAGCACTGAGATATTGGAACTGCTAAGCAAGTAGATGAATTACTTCTTCCATGGTCTAATATAATACAATAGTATATATAAGCTAATAAGATTAGATAGATATAAATGATTGATTTTCCCACCATTACTGTGAAATTAGTGTCT
Organism: Loripinus fragilis; assembly: GCA_964019695.1. NCBI lineage: Eukaryota > Metazoa > Mollusca > Bivalvia > Lucinida > Lucinidae > Loripinus > Loripinus fragilis. Next base: position 94,187,599 of record OZ026524.1, read on the forward strand.
GTTCAGTAGTCTCATTTGGAACTAGAAGTGTCAGTCTGATGTTTGTCCAGTATTTCTTCATGGAAACAACTCTAATAATCCACAACTACAGCTGATAGGAATAAATTGATACACCTTAGTACTAGTCTTTAAATTGAAAGTTTCTTTTCACTAAAACTGTTGAAGCTATAATAAAAGAAATTCTGAAAAAGATTTTCCTCATACAAAACAACATTAGTGATGATGATGATGATGATGATGATGATGATGATGATGATGATGATGATGATGATGATGATCCATCATCATCATCATCATCATCATCTCCATTTTATGCAGGCTAGAATGAATCCTCTCCAAAAGGTCATGGTCCTATCTGACTAATGTCTACCTTGAAGATGCCCTCTCTTACTCAGAGCCATTTAGAGGGTCTGCATACTGAATGTTTCACTCAGTCATCTCCCAGTCGTTTTCTTTAGTCTGCCATGTCTGTTATGCCCTGGAACCACCTCTAAGCTTCAATATTTGGGCTGTGTTGCTCTCTATCTGGCTACTGGTGCGGGACACCGCATCTATATCCTGGATGTCAAGCTTTACTAGAACAGGGGAATCAAATCTAAATTGGCCCTTCACTATATGTTGCAGAATCCTACTCTATATATTAACCCTGTGTATAATAATGGATTGATATAATAAACCTGGGATAGTCTACTGAACATATCTAGGGGTGTCCGGTTATAAATTTAACTAGAACACATTCGATGGCGCGCCATCGCAAATCCCCACGCTCTCGAAGAAATCTAATGGTAATTGAAGGTCACCAGTTTGATCGTAGGTAAAAAAATTTTAGTGTATCCTGGTATACTGCTCAGCCCCGTTAATTTGATATGCCACATGTACATGTTCAGAAAATTAAATTTTTGACCCCTCCTCAAGGCCCCAGGGGGCCGGGACCCAAAAAATTGTGCCGGTGCATGTGCCATTCATGTGAGTAACTCAAACACAAAATCTGGTTGAATTTCGGAAAAAAAATTTTTTTGACCCCCCAGCCCCCCACGGTACGCCCAAGTCCCACCCCTGGGCATGACCCAGGCGGCCAAATGAAAATCCCGTCTGATATGTTTTATATCTTTCATTTGTGAGAAGATATACAAAGTTTGGTTTAAAAATCTTTGAAATTGACTGTAATTCAGATTTAATGATATTTGACCTTTTGGCCCCTCCCCAAGGCCCCAGGGCGCGAGGACCAAAAAAATGGCGCCGGTGCGTGTGCCATTCATGTAAGAAACTCACACACCAAATCTGGTTGAATTTCGGAAAAAAAATTTTTTTGACCGCCCCAACCCCCCACGGTACCCTCAAGTCCGACCCCTAGGGCATGACCCAGGCTGCCAAATGAAAATCCCGTCTGATATATTTTATATCTTTCATGTGGGAGAAGACACACAAAGTTTGGTCAAAAAATCTTTCAAATTGACTTTGTAATTGAAATTTAATGACATTTAATGATATTTGACCTTTTGGCCCCTCCCCAGGGCCCCAGGGGGCGGGGCCAAAAAAAAATGTGCCGTTGCACGCCCCATTCATGTGAGCAACCCACACACCAAATTTGGTTGAATTTCGTCCAATGGTTTAGGAGGAGATAGCGTGACGGACGGACGGACGGACGGACGGACAGACAGACGGACGGACAGACGGACGGACGGACGGACGGACGGAGGCGATTGCAATATCCCCATCGCTTTTTTAAAAAAGCGTGGGGATAAAAATCTTTTTTCCCTTTACAAACAGTGTAGACCCTGATGAAATGCAGCATGATGCTGCATTTCATCTGGGTCATCGCTGTTTGCAAAAATACGTGTTTAGGGGTTTCCTGAATACAAGTGTTAAAGTAGGTTCTTTTCTACCGCAATCATTAACACATTTCTGTTATTTTACTTCCAACTCAACAGGAAATTCAGCATCTTTTGAAGGCGATTGAGTTGTAAAGTGATTTTTTTTCGCCACAATAATTAAATGCTAATTAGTAGAACTACAGAAGGTTATAAAAATAGATCTATTAATTTCATAGTTAATTGATTTTTACCTGCAATATCAATCAGTACTACTTCTTGGAGATCATCAATGAATGTCGATTAATGAGGTGACAATTAAGGAAATGTTTTATTTCTCTCACATGAACCCTCATAGCACTTGTTGGCCCATTTATACCTTGCATTGATAGAGTCTCAGATATTGATTACCATATGGGCCTGGATGCGACAAAACCTGTCTTCGGGGTTTCCGACAAAGCGAGACTCAAACCAGTCTCATCTAGCTAGAAAATCAAATTTTTGTCTGTAGCAAGTTTAAATATGATACTTTCCAAAATGTGAATAACAAAGGCGCTGATCAGACTGCGCGGATGCGCAGGCTGGTCTGCGCCTTTGTTGTTTGCAAACCCCCGAAGACAGGTTTTCTCGTGTCGATTACCATATAAATTTGTCAATTCTTATATCATTGTATACTGTATAAATCAGCAGGCCTTAATATTACTACATTTTCTATATAAATATACACAAGGTAGCTTTATAAAACAATTTTACAAGTGTATATACAAATATTCCTTCTTGAAGGCGAGACAAGTCGAAGAGGAGTTTCCCCCTACAAGAGGGAATATTTGTATATTCATGAGTATTTATACAATAAAATACTTGTATCATGACCAATAAAACAACCACCTTTTAATTTATTCATCAGATATTCAAGTCAATTATAAGCTCCACCCTTGACAGGGTCTTGTTGAAATTATTGAAGAGCAAAGATCAAAGGAAAGGCGGCGAAGTCATGATACAATGGGTCTTATATCACATATATTGTAAAAATCAGTCAGGTCTTATGTTTTATATCACATATACTTTATAAATCAGTCTGATCTTATATTATATACTAGCTGTATAAATCAGTCAGATCATCTATCACAGTGTGGGTATTTGGGTATTTATCAAAATAAATTTTCCAAAAAAGCAATTAAAATTGATCTGGTAGGGTAACATGAAGCAAAAGACTTTCAGTATACCCAATACAATCAAATAGTCATGTGTACCAGATTTTATCACTTTGCCAAAGGCAGTTCAGTTTTTGCTCAGAGTGCAGGCTAAATGTACACAGCCAACTGATTGGTTTTCAGCATTTATTCAATATGATCTGAGAGAACAAAGTCAATTGTGAGCAACATGTTATGTTCATAGCAGCAATAAGACAAAATGTATCAATTGGGATGTAAAGTTTTAACAATTTACAAAAATACCCAATTGAAAAAACAAAATACCCAAATAAATATTTATTTGAAATGTTGAATATCCAATTAACATTTGCAATAACCAAATAAATGAACATACCCATTTGACAAAAAATTCATTAAGGGAGTTAGTCTGTATCACATGTACTGAATACAAATCTGCCAGGTATTAAATCACATGTACAGTGCATAAATCAGTCAGGTCTCATATCACATATACTGTTTAAATTGGTCTGGTCTTTTTCTAAATCCTATACCAAAAAGATCGGGTCTTCCAAAAAGAGCATGGTAATTAATAAACCAGATAGAAAAAAATTTCTGTTGATGTAGTTTGACATACATTCATTTCCAGTAATTATGTTTATGAAGCCAATAACATTTATGCCATCCCACTATTCCTGGAGGTAGAATCTGTTAAATTAATCTATTACAGCTTTATATAAAATAAATGGTACTAGTTAAAATCAACATGTTGCTATGAAAACTAATGGGAGACCACACAACCACTTGCAGTATGTTTTCTTTTAGAAACCAGGCTAAAATGAAGGTGTGTGACGTCCATGTGAGTGTGAGATCTAAATTTGAAACCAGGCTAAACATGTAGGCAGATGATAAAAGAATGAATGGCATGCTCAGTGGAACACTGGATGTTTTGACTCTGCTCATGAAATCAGTGATGTTTGAGAGTGATGTACTCTGCAACCCTGGTTACACCCTGGTAAATTCATGATTGCATGCAATAGCAGCCCCAAAAGCAGAGTGGGACATAACCAAACCGGATATTTAAGGTTAATAAGGTATGAACATTTTTAGATTGCAAGTCAATTATTCTGTCCTTCTAAATCTAAGGCAATCTGACAATGCCATCAGTTATGGTGTTTCCTCAATGCTACAACACCTTTAATTTTTCTTTGTTTGTATGTGCTGATGCTTTAGGGCCCAGTCAACAATTTTTCAGTCATGATGGGACATTTCCTGTCTTCCTTTGTTGAACTAGAACTAAGCAGAGGATTAAGTGTCTTGCTCAGACATAACATAGTAGTGCTGTTGGTGAGTCTAGAACATTAAGTGACCACTTGATCTCAGGTCTATCACTCTACCAATCAGCCACTGTGCTCCTCAGCAACGTAGTCAAATGAAAAAACATTCTCAATATATACCAGCTTTTCGAAATCCAATGAGGCATGTTATTGACGAAACAGAAAAAAATAACAACATTAATTCTCAGCTCCATTATTTTTAACAGGTTATTCTGGGAGTGTACCTTTGCCAATAATCGTACAAGACATACTGCATGCCTATAGATAAGAGTGGGTAACACAAATTATATTCCATATTTCTCAACCAAAACATATGCTGTGGGTGCTTAAAGTTTCTCATATATGGGTACATAAGGGAAATGGCCCTTTCCCTGGCAGCCATGTTTTTTTTGATGGATCAAATTGTTTTAGCTATCTGAGTGACCATTCCTACCACATTACTTTGAATTCTGACCAGGCCAAATAAATAAATAAGTGTGTTTCCGGTAATGATAGGGTTTCACCAGTAAATTAAGGTAGGGTTGGGTTACCCTAAACACAGGATTTTTTTTTTATTTGGCCCCATTATTTTGAGAGAAGATTTAGCTATTTTTAAAGAGTGTGTACGTCAGCCTGTGAAGTTTGCTTAAAACTGGAATAGTGGCATAGGACGAGTTGTTATGATTATAAAGCAAATTGTTGATGATGGATGGCGCACGATGGACAACAAAAAGGAGGAATTGTCATTTAAAGCAATTAAATTATTATTGATGGATGAAAAAGGATGGACAACGGACATTGAGTGCCCCTGCGAAATTTTGTTCTACAAATTGGAGGTGTTCTAGAACTGTTCTAGAACATTTAGAACTGTTCTAGAACTGCTCTAAACAAGTAAATATGTTCGTTCTAGAACTCATGTTCTACAACTGTTCTAGAACATTGTTATAGAACAAATCAAACACATTCTAGAACTGATTTCCATTCTATAAGCGTTCTTGAAATATTCTAGAACACTTTTAGAACAAATCAAGAACCAGTTAATTCTACAAATGTTCTAATAATATTCTAGAACATTTTTAGAACTTTTCAAGAACAAAATAAGTTGACAGAAACTTCTAAAAAATGATTCAAATTAAGTTCTAGAACATTTGTCTTACTTTTTAGAACTAGTTAATTCTACAAATATACTAATAAATTCTAGAACATTTTTGGAACTTCTCAGGAGCAGAAAGCATCAGGTAGCTCAGTGGTTGGGCACTTGCCTCTGGTTCTAGAGGTCCCAGGTTCAATCCCTGCTTGTGGTGAGGAAACTTTCTGTGTCCAAACACACTTTCTCTGGTGTCATTTGCAGGGATGACACTAGATAAGTGCATGGTCCTTTGGATCTGGACGTTAACTGGATGTCCCCTTTGAAGGGAAGGTCACCCCTTGTGCAGGTTAAAGAACCCTACGGTAATTTAGATATGGTTAATTACTTGTAGGCTTTCATCCTGCAACCTGGAGTGTACAAAGTACACTTGCCGATAATACTCGCAAGTAAGGGTATGGCAGTATATAGAGAAAGAAAGAAAAAAAAGGGCAAAACAAGTAAAAGAAAAATTGAATTAAGTTCTAGAACTCATTTAGTACTTTTATAGAACGAGCAAGTTCTAGAAATGTTTAAAAAGTTCTAGAACTTTTTTAGAACATTTAAAGAGGAAACATGTCATAACCAGATGGATAATGGGAAAAACATGGCTGCAAGAATTGGAGGGAAAATGTGGAGGCTCTTCAAAAACATTTGTTTTGGAGTTTCTAGATGGCAAACATGATAGTAGTTTTGCCTGAGACAGTGAGTAGACCTGAGAAACAGTTTCTCTAAGGTTTTAAATGTTGATTAATGGTGGGGTTGTTGTTTGTTAGTTTTTTTAGCAAATGCAAGACAATGTTTTGAAATGGGTGGGGTAATACAGGGTGGCATGTTACCACAATGAGAAGATGATCATGGCTTAATTACTATAAACAGAGGTTGAGCAGTTAACATCCAATAAGTTTTCCAAAAACTACAATGTTACAGTTTTGCAATAAATGTTATTTATTTTTCAATTCACTGATAATTCGGGAGAAATATTTTACTGAAATTTACTGAACCAGCAAGTTCTACAAAAGTTAAAAAATGTTCTAGAACATTTTTAGAACAGTTCTAGAACAAGCATGTCATTATCATTAATTTAACCAGATTGATGTTGGGAAAAACATGGCTGCCATAATTGGAGGGATAATATGAAGGCTGAGCCCAAAAAGCGCTTGTGGCAGTTTCTAGATGGCAAATTGACAGTATGATAGTCTGGGACAGTGAGAGGGCTTGAGACACAATTTCTTAAGTTTTAATGTTAATTGTTGCTGTAGTTGCTGTTTTTCCAAGGTCAAATGCATGACAATGTTTTGAAATGGGTGGGGTAACAGGGTGGCAATAACTAACAACATTTAGGCCAACTTAGGGCCCCTATAATAATTCTCCTCCAGTTGATGTTTATTTATTTATTGTGCGATTACTTATTGGGGTTTTAAACCAATGTCAACAGTTTTCCAGATATATAAAGGAAGCATTCGATGGAATCTTATTTCCAAACCCTATATGGGACATTTTTGGGGAGGTGTTCAACAACTGTTTTAAAAAAAGTTCAGTTGTATAAGAAAATTTGCAGAACAAACCACTAGAATATTCCTGAAAATGTTCTTAAACTATTCTAAAATGCTCTAAATAAATTCAGGGGCATTAATAGAATGTTTTTATGACATGATTTTTGAAGAGTTGTTCAAAATTTCTAAAGGTTTGTTCTGGATCAGTTCTAGAAGAAGCCAAGGTTTATTCTAGAACAGTTCTAGAACAAACCATTAGAACATTTCTGGAATTGTTCTGGAACCATTCTAAAAATGTACTAGAATGATTCAGACATTTATAGAACGTTAAATGAGACATTTTTAGGGGTGTTCTACAATTGTTCCAGAAAAATTCTAAAGGTTTGTTCTAGATCAGTTCTAGAACAAACCAAGGTTAATTCTAGAACAGTTCTAGAACAAACCATTAGAACATTTCTGGAATAGTTCTGGAACCATTCTACAGATGTTCTAGAACTATTCCGAGACATTTATAGAACGTTAAATGGGACATTTTTTAGGGTTGTTCTACAATTGTTCCAGAAAAATTCTAAAGGTTTGTTCTAGATCAGTTCTAGAACAAACCAAGTTTATTCTAGAACAGTTCTAGAACAAACCACTAGAACATTTCTGGAATAGTTCTGGAACCATTCTACAGATGTTCTAGAACTATTCCGAGACATTTATAGAACGTTAAATGGGACATTTTATGAGGGGTGTTCTACAATTGTTCCATAAAAGTTCTAAAGATTTGTTCTGGAACTGTTCTAGAACAAACTTGATTTGTTCTAAAACGGTTCTAGGAAAAACTTTTAGAATTTTCTGGAACTTTTCTAGAACAAATCTTTTGACCTTGGCTAGAACATTTGTAGAACAAAAAATTGTCCCATTTAACGTTCTACATCTGTCCCATAAACGTTCTAGAACATATCTAGAACAGTTCTAGAACATAGTTCTAGAAAATTCTAGAACTCTTCTAGAATGGTTCTAGACCATTTCGCAGGGGTGATCACAAATAATGAATTCTCTTTGAGCACTTCATAAAAAAACAAACAAACAAACAAAAAAACCAGTCAAAGTTGGACCCCCTCTGACATAACTTTCTGGATCAACCTCCACCATAGAAGAATTAGCTAAAACAATCATTCATACCTGCATACTAAATCTTTGCAATCGGAATGACATGCTGTTATATTTTCCTAAATAATATTTGACAGCCTCTTAAGTTGATAGGACAAGATAAAATTTATGATCATTCAAATGCTTTGATTAAAAGCATATTCAAGCCATTTTTTTCATTATGAAAAGCTCGCAGTAACTGTTATTCTTTTCTTTATTTTCCACGAAAATTAAATTCAAGATTCACTGTTAGACAAAAGACAGGCGTGTTTTCAAAATAAAAGAAATAGATAGAATATAGATTGACTTAAAAGTTACGGGCTTGAACCCTTGTCTGGATCACAGGGGCTTGTATCGTCATGCGCGGATCCAGAATTTTTTGTAAGAGGGGTTCCAACTTTTACAAGTTTTTTTTTTGTTTTTTTTTTGATGAGGGAAGGAATGATACAAATACAACCATAAGGGAGCCATCAAGGGCCTACCAGCGAAACACCATTTAAATGGCGTTTCGCTGGTGGGCCGATGATGGCAGTACATTGAATGCTGGATTGGTGAATGCTTTGTGATTTTAAGGGGATCCGGACCAGTATTGCTAAGGAACCCTATATTTTTGTAATATCCCCTGTCCCCCCCTCTGGATCCACACAAGATCATGATTTTAATTTGAGAGAAAAAAAATATATTAAAAGTCTTTTAGTTTAATATATTTTTTATCTCAAAAATCATGATACAAGCCCCTTCGGTCAAGATTACTACCACATTTCTAGAAGATACTAGAAGATTCTTCTTCCAGTACTGTGCAGGACTCCTCTGGAGTATTCTCACAAGGCTCAAACCCGCGGCCCTTCGGTCTCGAGTCAAGCACTCTGCCACTGAGCCACTGCCCTCCCATAAACTGTTGTTGAAAATGAGGTAAATAGGAGGGTGAAAAATTGTTGTCATCCTCCTGAAGATGACAATTATAATTGTTTGTTTTTGCTTGTTTGTTTTGTTGCTTTACGTCCCAAGTCAACAGCTATGGTCATGGCAGGACGGTCAGCTCACCTAACCACACTTTTTCCTGGGCAAGCTAATGAACAAGCAGTTTACCAGTAATTTGTGCACGTACTTTCGCTTGTAACTGACAACTACCCTTCTTGAATGATTCAGCAGAAGGGAGGAGAATGACCGTAGAATTTTTTTCATGATCAATCTCCACGAAAGTATGGGACCGGGCCAGGAGCGAACTCGCGACCCGGTCAATTGACTAAGTTTACAACCTGTATGGTAGCACCGGCAAAATAATGTAGCATGAGATGGCCCTTTCTCTGCATGTATTGTCTCAAGGTGTCACCACATTAAAATAACATGACAGCTCATCGCCATCTCCCCAATGAGGTAGGTGTGTCATTTAACCCTTAAAGCGCCAATCACAACTGCAGCAGACGACATATTTTGCGTCATCTTTCCCAATTTTCGGAAAAAATAAGGTAAGATGTTTCATGAGAATCGTCTGCCAGCAGACGATTCTCATGAAATATCATTCCTTATTTGTTATTTTTTCAAAAGCGGCATAATTTGAAATTGTCGTCTGCTGCAAATTATAGGTGGCGCTTTAAGGGTTAATAGATCATCACTTTCATTTGTAACAGCTTTCAAATGGCTTCTGCAACTTCAGATAGTTGACGACAACCCACTTTAGTTCAATGCTGAAAGATGCCAAGCCTTTTTGAAAAGCTTATACTTGTTAAACCATTGTTGAGTGATAACTCTACCACCGTGTCAGAGCTGATTTTCCGAAATAACTTCTGGCAAGAACATAGGTTCCTGATGAGATCTACAGACTTTTAAACTCTACAAACATAAATCTTACCAATGTAACACCCATAGGACCTCGCTGGAAAGAATTCTACTGCTAATTTTTTTCGATCAAATGTCTGGTGATATACTTATCAAAGAAATCATATGGTGGGCCAGGTCATGATAAAAACACCAAGACCCATGGGAAACCAAATATATCTATGTTTCAACTGATGTCGACTTAGTTAACCCCTTTTATATTGTTTAAGACCAATGTACTTTTCCATAAAGTGTAATACTGTTAAGTCATTCATGATATTGAGGGGTTTCCAAAAAATATTTTATTTGAAGATCAATATTGTCATAGCAAACAGGGCAGACCTTGATGAAATGCCTTTAGTTAAGAGTGTGTAAATAAAAAATAACTTACTTATTTCTCAACAAAAACATATGTTGTGGGTACTCATTACTACTCCATAGAACTGCCTCAATGAGAGTTCTTTGAGCATCTAAATCAATTGTTAAAACTGATGGATAAGAAAAATATCATAGTTTTTGCCTCATCATATATATAATCATATAATTGACCAAGTTTGCAACCTGTATGGTAGCACTGACTAAGTGGTGTAGCATGAGGCAGCCCTTTCTGTGAAAATTACCTATATGCATTGTCTCATGGCGTCACAACATTAAAATGACACACCCATCTCATCACCGATGAGATTAATCCGGGTCTTCTCTGATGTTTAAGTGGCTTTTCCATATTTTGATATTTGCATGATGTTTAATAGGCTTTTCCATATTTTGATATTTGCCACTTAGTGGCAAATATCAAAATAAAGAAAAGCCACTAAACATCAGAGAAAACTGGGACTACGATGAGATGGGCGTGTCATTCAATAAATTCATCCGCTTTCTGTTTCCAAGGGCTTCTGCAGCTTTCAGTAAGTAGACAAAACTCATTTTAGTTAAAGTGCTGAAAAGCTTATACTTGTAAAATAAAATGTTTGTGTACCTGGACCAATGATAAGGTGATGCCAACGTTGAGCAGAGTATCACCCATTGACATGTTTCTGTCAGTTAAGCCAGGTGAACCTTAAATAACTATAGTGCTTTTAATTACTTTATAAAATTTCAATAAGATCCCAGGCCTTTAAAAAAGAGCGTTTTATTATTTTTCAACCAAATTATATACTCCTCAAAATAATTGAAGGACCAATGCTATCAATTATAACATTGATGCATTTTGTGTAGAACGTTTTTTAAAAACCAATTTTACGATCTAGCCGAAATTTTTCGGACATCTTTGGCGCCCAATTGCCAAGTGAAACGGCAAAAAGAAAATGGTAGGAAATGTTACTAACAAGAATATTTTGTCATTTTAAAACTTGACCTAAATGCATTTGAATGTCATTTTTTGTGTGTGATCCATGGACCAGAAAACTGCATGAAATGAATGAAAAATGATTTTAGATGCTGAAATCTTTGTTTTCACATGATTGTATGGTGTTTTAATCCCGTCGATACCATTCACCTCTTCCTGTGGGAGAAAATTGCCCCTTTTGGCTTTGGTGTAATGGCCAGACTATGGGTTCGGACAACTGGTTTTGGCGTTTTTCAGTGACAATCTTTAAACAATTCGCCGGAACATCTTTCTAACACTCAAAGGCAAAGACTGACGATTGAAAATCTGAATCTTGATGACCAAGTACACACATTGATTTCAGAAAACAAAACAATGTCAAAACACCATTGTCAGAGATGAAAATGCTTGCTTCCTAAAATATTGAAAATGTTTGAAGAATGTTTTTGCATGTAAGCTGAACTGTTTAAAACAAAGTTTAAATTGATGTCACTTTCATACTCCTCGAAAGACCACAGAAGAATTTCTTCACCCCACCCACTGCCTTTTGAAAGTGTGTTTTTGAGGGTATGTACATTTGAGACACAGTTATGGCAGAATTAGGCATGGAAATCAGTAATAATGATTCTTGTCTTATGGGCATAAAGCATATAAAGCTTTGGGCCAAGATTTACAGAACTTAAATGTTTGAGCAAATTAATTATCGCATTCTAAAATCTTGGTCCTTTAATTATTTTGAGGAGTATATGTTGTGGATGCTCAAAAGAACTGTCCCAGCCAGACCCGAAAACAGTTCTAAAACTGATGGATAAGAAAATATTCACAATTTTGCGGCCAAAATTTTGTTTAGGCCCAAAACTTTTGTTTCTACAAATGTATGAGGTCCTACTGAATACTATTGATAGCCTTATCCACCAATGAACTGCCTTGAGCTGGGTCCATTGTTTGAAATATATCCTACCATAAGATCGAACATAAGCAGACAGGAGGAGCAGACAAGAAAAAGTTGTGACTGGTGAGAGAAAACAGTTATAAACAAAATTTCAATGGGAAAATAATGAAAACCTGTTGATGCAATCAGGGAATAGAATGTAACATCTTCATCTCTACACCTGGAGGCCTTATGATAAGGGTGCGTGATTGAAAAATAATTTTCTTATTTTTCTCAACCCAATTATATTATGAGTACTTTAAAGCATCTAAAAATGAGACCGTTCTTTTGAGTACCACATCAAATGTTAAAACTGCATGATTGGTAAAAGAAAAAATGCACTATTTTTCGCCCAAATTTTTTGTTTATCTGAACATAATTCAACATATGCTGCACTGTTCAAATTAGTATATCTTAAAAACCTGTATAAACTTCTTGTTTATGTTGATGCCTAACATCCCCTAGTTAAATCATCCTAAATCCTGAACTTTTGAAAATCAAAGCTAAAAACATGAAGCATGCCTTTAAAATTATATTAATTTCTAGATTTAATAATCGATTGTCTTTAGACATACTGAAAACAAATCCGAGGGGCTGACTTTTGATGGAAATTCAGTCTCAAAATACTATAGATCAGTGGTTTGGGATGATATATCGCTTAAATATATTTTTATTTTTAGCTGTGGAGGCCATTTTGTTCACCATTTGTGCGATTTTGGTAGAGAGTATTATGAGGTATATTTCTGTGAAATTGTTTTGAATTTAGACTAGTGATTCAGAAGATATTCCTTATCTACAGCTCTGGCATCATTATGTTTGGCGGAGCTGGACCATTTGTACAATTTTGGTAGAGGGCATTATGGGGAACATTCATGTAAATTAAAAGTTAGGACCAGTGTTTCAGATGTTGTTTAAAGAAAAAGCTTATGCACGACACATAATGGATTAAGACCGATCACAATAGCTCACCTTGAGCCTTTCGCTCAGGTGAACTCTTTATATTTCCAATTCCAGTATCAATCACTTTATTAATGTAAGTTTTTAACCCTTAATACGCCAATCGCAACAAAAGTCGTCTGCTTTTCTCATCTGCTGAAATGTTTAAGAAGCCTCTATGGCAAACAGTGTGGACCCAGATCAGACTGCTCCTATAGGAGCAGTCTGTTCTGGGTCCACGCTGCTTGCTTCTATACTTAATTAGTCAGTAATCTTAGGCAATTATTTGCAGCAGACGACTTCAGCAGACGACATTTTCAGATGCATTTTTTTCTTGGCGCTTTAAGAGTTAAGTATATAAAAGAGAAATTAACAAACCTTGGTTCTTGGATCTTCTGTAATGTTTCTTGATATGTGTGTCTTGTCACTGTCTGTAAAACAGAGAACAAAATCATTAGTACCGTAAGTCAAGCACAAGAATTCACCAGTTCAGTCCCTTTATAATGCTATATTTGGAGTCCATAGGAATGACTGTGTTATATGTGAACAAAATCATTAGTGCGGAAGTCAAGCACAAGAATACACCAGTTTAGTCCCGTTATAAGGCTATATTTGGAGTCCATATATAAATGACTTGTTTTATAACTGAACAAAATCATTAGTACCGAAGTCAAGCACAAGAATACACCAGTTCAGTCCCTTTATAATGCTATATTTGGAGTCCATATATGGAATGACTGTTTTATAAGTGAACCGTGCTATAAAGGGAAAATTTTACAAAGGAATTACAGGAAAATGATCATTTTCCTATAATTCCTTTGTAAAATTTCAACATAAAATGGTCATTTTCCTATAATTCCTTTGTAAAATTCCATCATAAAATGGTCATTTTCCTATAATTTCTTTGTAAAATTACATCATAAAATGGTCATTTTCCTATAATTCCTTTGTAAAATTCCATCATAAAATGGTCATTTACCTATTATTCCTTTGTAAAATTCCATAACAAAATGGTCATTTTCCTGTAATTCTTTATAAATTTCCATCATAAAATGGTAATTTTCCTATAATTCCTTTGTAAAATTCCATCATAAAATGATAAATTGCATAATTCCTTTGTAAAATTCCATAATATAAAAAGATAATTCCTTTGTAAAATTCCATCATAAAATGGTCATTTGCGTATAAATCCTTTGTAAAATTCCATGGTAAAAAGTTTTTGGGAGCCACAATTTAATAGTTTACCCCCAACTCCCAACTGAACCATTAACCCTTACCGAGACAGGAAGATGAGACAGTGACAACTTCCCATAAAGTAAGTGTGCTCTTAGTAGGTAGAATAAAGTATGTCATTAGACTTGACTTGTAGATCTATGTAAGACCAGGCCCCGAGGTTATAAAACTTTTTTCATGCTCAACTCAACTGAACATGAAATTTCAACTGCTCATAATAACTAAAGTACCGAACAAATGAAGAAGTTTATTGCTTTAGGTCTCTCAGATGTTGTATTTATCATGCTAATAAATGTTAAAACGCCAACAATTGTTGGCATTTTAACATTTATGATCAGGATAAATTTCATGCTCAGCTGAGTTGAGCATGGAAAATGTTTTATAAATTTGGGTCCTGATTTTTTCAGTCAAAACAAGAAATGTCACAAACACGAGACGAATGCCCCCAAAGGAATTGGTCTAGCATAAGACACATTTGAAGAAAGTAAGCTGTAATATTGCACGAAAAACTTAGAAATGTGGTCAAGGTTAAAGTGACTCAAAATGGTATGCACCACTCCACCATCCCAAGAGGAATCACCACCCCAAATTTGGGATTCCTACAACAAATACTATAGGAGATATGCTCTGGACACAATGATTCTTGAAAACTAGGTCAGAGGTCATATTCACAGTGACCCAAAAATGGTTTGTGACACTCAGGCATCCCAAGATGCATTTACATACCAAATTTGGAATTCCTATTTCAAAGATTGTTTGAGATATGCACCAATTTCAAGAAACTAGGTCAGAGGTCAAGTTCAAGGTCACAGTGACTAAATTATGGTATGCGACACTTCGTCATCCCAAGATGCATCCACACACCAAATTTGAGATTCCTACCTCAAATAATATAAGAGATATGCTTTGGACATGATTTTTCTAAAAACTAGGTCAGAGGTCAAGGTCACAGTGACCTGAACATGGTACATGACACTCAGCTGTTCCAAGATGCATCCACACACCAAATATGGAATTCCTAACTCAAAGAATATAAGAGTTGTGCTCCAGACACCATAATTCTTAAAACTAGGTCAGAGGTCAAGGTCACAGTGGCCCAAAAATGGTATGTGACACCCCATCATCCCAAGATGCATTTACACACCAAATTTGGAATTCCTATCTCAAACAATATAGGAGATATGCACCAGACTCAATGCAGTTTCGAGAAATTAGGTCAGAGGTCAAGTTCAAGGTCGCAGTGACCCAATAATGGTACGTAACACTCCGTCATCCAAAGATGCATCCACACACCAAATTTGAGATTCCTACCTCAAATAATATAAGAGATATGCTCCGGACACGATTATTCTAAAAACTAGGTCAGAGGTTAAGGTCACAGTGACCCAAAAATGGTACGCGACACTCCCCCATCCCAAGATGTATCCACACACCAAATTAGGAATTCCTACCTCAAAGAATATAGGAGATATGGACCGTACACGAAAGCGGGACGGACACACGGACGGACGGACGGACAGTGCGATTACTTTATGCCTCCCAAAATTCCTTTGGGGGCATAAAAAGTAAGGTTATTGAGCAATTTAGAGGGGGAACCATTAGTCTATTTTCCAGCTCATCTCAGTAGTATCTCATCTGATCATCTTTTATGATAACAATGATAACAAAATAACAGTAGCCAGCCAGGGGAAAATATGCCTAATTCTATCCCTAAAATCACACAAGTCACTTAATTAGGACTGATCTTTGCCCTGTCATTATACCCCCATCACTTGTCGGGTGGTGGCATTGACTCCATGGTGCATAAATGCAATGGATTACAGTCATGTAAAGTAAGTGATTCATGTACAAACCAAACATTAATACGCTTAGGTACATATTGGATGCTTAAGTTTGTCAGGGCTGAAAACCATAAATATGCTAGTTTCTACCCCATTCCTACAAACAAGAGAAAAGCAGAGAGATAACGGCTTTAAGTCAACCACCAAATGAAGCCATAATGTCACTAGCCTCTTATCAGACTAGAAATACTGTCATGTGACATCTTTAATAGTAATAATAATATGGAGAATATAGAAATACAATACTCTGATGATGCAGAGTTATCTTGGACAGGATTTGGTTTACACCGTTTGTCAAGGTTCCCTTTTTGACTACTGGCATTAAAAGATCCTAATCTTGGAAACTAATTATTTTACAATACATCTACATAAGCACAAAGATCAAGATAAGTTAATCATGGGGTGGTCTTATTCATACTAACCTCCCCAGATACCTGACTGACTAGTTTTCTCAATGGAGGAGTTTAACCTTTGACATCTCTAATGGTCCATTACCACAAAGTTCAACAAGGTCCAACCTTAAGAACAGCTTTTGTTTCATCTATATAGCAGGTGCCACCTGGTAACCAGCACTTAAACCTATATCCTAAACTATGGAGTTTTCAGGAAAAAAAAACATTTGTCTCCTGCCCACTTCAGAGATTTATGACTCTGGTGACCTTGAAAATTAGGGCAAGGTCACTAAAATCAACTTATTTCTTAAGGTACTCTCAATGATGCATCTGTGACAGTTTGGTCAAAATCTGGTCATAGGTTCAGTCATGAGCTTTTGGTTCAGTTGATACAGTGCAGACAAGCCAAATGACCCTGGTGACCTTGAAAATAAGGTCAAGGCCACAAATATCTAATACTTTCTTACGTTCCTTCCAATGATGAATCTGTGCCAGATTGGTCAAAATCTGACTCTTGGTTTAGAAGATAGAGTGCAGACAAGTCTTTTTCTTGCCTTGCTTTAAAACTCGGACAAAACTTGCATTTGATAAACGGGTTTAGACTAAGCTATTCTTGTATTTGGCTATTCTTGTATTATGCTGTAGCAGCAGCACCAACAGGTGTGTCCATTGTTTCAACAATTATGATTGATTGATTATTGATGAGTCTGGCAGATAACATGTTTATGTTCAAGCTGAAGTTTTTGTAGTGAATGATTGGTAAATTGTTTATTTATCGATGCACATCACGAACAGGTTATCAGGTTCATTGTCAATGTTAATGCTGTATTGACTTTGATGGCGTTCTAAAACTATCTATAATGGATCTTTGCTTGGAACACATAATTGATGTGAAGTTATCACTCTCATTCATTGATTCAAGTTTTACTCATTCTTGATGGGAGGAATAAAAGTGGGTCTCTGCACTGTGGTTTAGATAAACAAAAATTTTCAGCGTAAAATTGTTAATATTTTCTTATCCATAAATTTTAACATATGTTTCCGGTGGTAAAAAGAACCGTCTCATCTCATTGAGACGGTTCTTTTGAGTACCCACAACATATGTTTTGGTTGAGAAATAAGAAAATTAAATTTTCGTTAAGCACTCTTAACTGAAGTCCTGGTCTCTGCTATATGCCAATATTCCATAGGGTGAAAAATAACACAAGTTTTTTTTTTATCTACTAAATTTACATTCAAATACGGAAAGTGGGATTTGCACTCCCTGGAACTACTGGAAAATCTCTGGTAAACCAGTGGAATTACAGAAAATACCACTGTAATTTCACTTGAAAGACTTTGGTTTACCAGTGGAATTACAGTATATACCACTAGAATTCCACTGGAAAGACTGCTAATTACTGAGTGGAATTACAGTTAATATCACTGGAAGGACTCTGGTATACCAGTGAATTTACAGTAAATACCACTGGAATTCCACTCAAAAGACTGGTATTGCCAATGGAATTACAGAAAATACAATGGGAATTCCACAGGAAAGACTCTGGTATACCGAGTTGAATTACAGAAAATACCATTGGAAAGACTCTGCTATACTGAGTGGAATTACAGTTAATATCACTGGAGACTCTGGTATACCAATGTATTTACAGTAAATACCACTGGAATTCCAAGGATAAGATTGGTTTACCAGTGGAATTACAGTAAATATCACTGGAATTCATCTGAAAAGACTGGAAAACAAGTGGAATTACAGAAAATACAACTGGAATTCCACTGGAAAGACTCTGGTATACCGAGTTGAATTACAGAAAATATCACTGGAAATACTGGTATATCAGTGGAATTACAGAAATAACTGCCGGAATTCCTTTGGAAAAGACTCTGGTATAGCAGTGGAATTACAGTATACACCACTGGAAAAGACTGATAAAGCAGTAGAGTTACAGTATATACCACTGGAATTCCACTGGAAGACTCTAGTATCGCAGTGGATTTACACTAATATAACTGCAGAAATTCCACTGGAAGACTAGCATACCAGTGGAATTACAGTAAATAGCGCTGAAATTGCAATAAATACCACTGGAATTTCATGGGGAAGACTCTAGTGTACCAGTGGAATAACAGTAAATACTTAATACTCTGGTATACAGGTGGAATTACAGTAAACACCACTCGGGAAAAGACTGCTAAACCAGTGGAATTCCAGTAAATACCACTGAAAAGACTGGTATACCAGAGGAAATACAGTAAATAACACTGGAACTCCACTGAAAAGACTAATAAATAAAACTGGTATACTAGTGGAATTCCAGTAATTACCACTGGAATTCCAGTGGATTAATAGGGCAGAGTCTTTCCTCTGGAAAGACAGTGGTTTACCAGAGAATACCTGTGTTTTTAGCTTGCCTATTGATCAGTCTTTGTCCAGGTTCCATCGTCACTCGTCAGTAAACTTTTTCTTTAAATGACATCTCTCGTTGCGGCCCATATGATGATGCAAGGTTCCTGAGAAATCCCAAACACTGACATGTACATTAACAGCTTGCCAGAGTTCTGTCAGAATATAATCTTAGACTTTTGAAAATGTTTTTTGCTAGGACCTATGTTTTCTTGTTCATAGCTTATTCTACATTCATCAGTATCATATCACAGAGTAGACAAAGCATTAAACAAACCAATAAATCTAGGATTCATCCAGTGAAGCAGACACCAAATAATACACTTACTGTAGATCCAGGCCTTTAGATAAGACTTTGTAATAAAAAAAACAATAAAAAAATCCTGAACTTTTGAAACTCCAATCTTAAACTTGCAGTATGCCCACTAATTTAAATCTAAGTTTAAATGGTCAATTGTCATCAGACAGACTGACCATAATTCAATAAAGCTATTACGGTGTCACTAATTCAGGATTTTGAGGCTCGGTCAGTCTCAAAATCCTGAATTCAGGAATAATCCTGAAAACTTTCTCCCATGAATAAAAAACAACAAAAAACACTAACAAAAATGTAATTGATTGGTTTTGCTTCACACTAATAATATTTCTTAAATACTAATAGTTCCTGGGTGGGGTCTGTTCTTGAAAGTGCAACAACCTCACGCCCAAGTCTCACCGCCTGTGGAGTCACTGCATTGTGTAGATACTATGGTAGTTCCTGGGTGGGTTCTGTTCTTGAAAGTGCAAGAACCCTCACGCCCAAGTCTCACCACTGGCAGAGTCTGACTGTGTTGACTGTCCTAAGAATTGAGCAAGGCACTTTGTCCAGTTCTGCTTAATACTGGTTCAACTCTGGAATATCTAAGACCTGGCCCCGAGGTTATAAAACTTTTTTCATGCTCAACTCAGCTGAGCATGAAATTTATCCTGCTCATAAATGTTAAAATGCCAACCATTGTTGTCATTTTAACATTTATTAGCATGATAAATACAACATATGAGAGACTTAAAGCAAGAAACTTCTTCATTTGTCAGTTTTTAAGTTTTTATGAGCAGTTGAAATGTGCTCAGTTGAGTTGAGCATGAAAAAAAGTTTTATAACCTCACGGCCTGAATATGCTACAACCCTCCTTCTTCTCTAACGTTAATTAAAAGTGCATGAATGGTCACACCCCAAGCACAAGTTTAGAGGCATCCTGCTATTTTTATTCTGCCTCCACAGTCTGACTTTTATGACCATTAAATGGCTAAAAATGTCTGCTATTTTATTACTTTGATAATGGCCATCCCAGAATAATTGTAGTGCTGAAATGTTGGCCTGTTGGATTTATTGTTCTGAAAATGGCCATTCTTGAATATATTGTACAGCTGAAATGGTACTTTTGAAATATGACTCTTAGAATCAGAGTTCAATGTGTTGTAGTTGCTCTTAAAACAGAAGTTTAATGGTTCTTTGTTGCACTTAGCATCTTTGTTCAATATACAAAGACTATTTCATATATTTCTAAACTATCATGCCCCTCATCCCCTCTGTGGATTACGCCCACTCCAGGCCAAAGGCTAATTGGGCAACAGTGCATTTGGTCATCGACAGTACTAATGGGCAGGGGGGGAGGGACAATTCTCATATAATTTCATACCTTATTTTTGTCAAAAAATTTTCCCAATTCTCTACAAAAATAAGGTATGATATTACATGAGAATTGACTATTGCACAGAAAGGTAAGAAATAGTCTTTTAACTAGAATGTATCCACGGGACACGAATGCACCTGCTGATGCAATATTTGCATATTCGCACAAAGCCAAAGGGCAATAATGCTTGAAAGCATGGTGCAATATGTACCATTATTGAACTTGAGGAGGACATTATGATACTAAATAATGTGACCAAGTTTCATAAAGTTGTGATCCAAATTATACTGGACTTCGTTATAGACCATAGCGGACACCATAAAAAAACGATGAATTTTTAAAGAACAAATGGCAATAACTCCTGAAGTCAATGTGCTATTATGGACCATTATTGAACTTGGAGAAGACATTATGGTACTAAACAATGTGACCAAGTTTCATAAAATTCTGATCAAAACTATTCAACTTAGAGAGCGGACATCATTGGTGTGACATACGGACGGACGAACACTGTGGTAATTAATTACCACTTAATGGCCCAGTCATTGTCATGGCGGGGGCATAATTACCCAAATTAGTTCAACAAGATGGGTAAAAATTCCATAAAAGTTATTGCCCTGCTCATTGGTCCTGCTATCTCCCACCATTTGGATTTCTCTGTAGGTGTGTGTGCATGGTGGGGTGGGAGGGAAAGATCAGACTGTTGCATTAATCCAGTTAGCCTACTTAGCTTAAAATAACTAAACTCCATTGATTGGTTTATAATAGTGGCTTCCAAAAATGTCGGAATTTATTGAGCTATTTTCTGGTTCTGAACAAAACATCTAACTAAATTAAGAAACAAAGATAAGCTGATCTAAGATGAAATCAGCCAGAGTTATGGACTCCTATAGTCCCAAAGTAATTAAAATCATATTAGTAGAGATAATGGATATTAACAGGCCAGATAGCTTTGATCTGTATCTTACATTTATTGAATATTTATGTTACTAATTTGAATATTCATGAAATGGGCCGGTTCCCATCATAAGGTACTGGTTGGCATGTGCAACCATCGAATACTCTGATCAGACTGCGCATTTGCGCAGTCTGATCAGAGTCTTCAATGAGCACTCTATGGGTACCCAAGGGTCCAACTTTTCTTCAGGTGGAATACTAAGACACTGTTCCGACTGTGTGGGCTTTCAGACTGATTTGAATTTTCACTGTACGAACATAGCCAACTTGTACCTAATATGCTCAGGGTAACGGCCTAAAATGATAAAAGCTAAGTAACCAGCATGCACTACTGTCACCATGCTTGCATGCAAACCAGCAATTATTTGATCATCAACGATTGTGTCATTTCCTTAGTCTCTCCATACCAACACATGTGACATTATTGCATAAAAAGCTGTGTTGCACGCTATTAGCAGTCATGTTTTAAACAATACAAACCCACTTATTAACAAGGTCAATTTCATAAGCTGTTAATGTTTGGCTTTTAAACTTTACTTATATGCATTTTGGGTCGCTACAAAAATCATCGCTTGCTAAGACAAAAACATCTTCAGTGAATGAAATACAACTACCGTACATTTGGAAATTATAAGCTGTGAACCCTCAACATTCCCAAGGTTATTGTACTAAACTAGAAGAATCCATTTGTACATAAAGGGTTAATGCATTTAAGAAAATACTATTTTTTCTCTGCTTATAGTACTGGTTCAACCCAGAAAGACAAATTAAAACATCCCAACATGACTGAAAAAATTTTGACAAGAACATAAAGCATCAAAACAAACAAATTAATCAATTTCTTTCACATGATTAGACCCCAAGAATTCCGTTATCTATCCTTATTAAATTGTATATGTAACTTAATTTGTATACATCATAATAAGATCAAAGAAATCATAATTGAGCCGTGACACCTGATTTCCAACAATGTGGCATTTTGACAAGTGTAGACTCATACGAGCCTGTGCAGCCTACTTTTAAGCTTAGAAACTCCAAATGATGTTCGGTCAGTAGCTTAACATTCATAGAATATTCAAGCGACCAGCATAGGCTCTGATCAGACTGCGCATAAGCGCAGGCTGATCTGAGGCTTGCTGGTCGCACATACCACATTGTTGGAAATCTCATGTCGCGGCTCATATCTTCTTATATTTCTCAAAAACTATTAAAAACATTCAAGTCTTGCACAAACAATTGTCAGAAGATGACTTGGTCAATCTTCTCCATTACCGAGATGATCTGAATTGTAATTTTAGTAACCAAAATTAACTTAAATACTGTGGTGTGCAAGCCTCTAGATAAGAGTGCTTAATTAAAAGTTATTATGCCCCCGCCATGAAAATGGCCGGGGGCATTAAGTGTTACCCCTGTCCATCCGTACGTACGTCTGTCCAACGGTGTATGCTCTCTCCCTCATGATCTTTAATTTCTGAATCAGTCCTGAATGAGTTTGAACCTTTCTGAAGCAAAACTGGATTCATCTGAATCCATAGAATCCAGTCTGAATCAATATGAATCCAAATAAATGATTTCTAATTCTTTCTGAATCAGTTGGAATCATTCTAAATCATTTCTGAAATCTTATGAAATCAATTCAGTATTGATCCATTGTTGAATCAGAAGAATTCAGACAACTGAATAAGTCTGAATCATTCTACATTACAAAATAAAGTCTGAATCTATCTGAATAACATCTGAATCATTCAGAACTTTATTCTACCAATTTTTCCAACTCTGAATCTATCTGAATTCCATCTGAATCATTCAGAATGAGTGTAACCATTTTTCAAAGTCTGAATCTTTCTGAATTACACATCTGAATGTTTCAGACTTATTGTTTACTAATCCTTAAAGTCAGAATCCATCTGAATCACATCTTAATGATTTAGACTTAGTTTCTACCAATATTTAACATCTGATCTATGAATTATATCTGAATGAGTCAGAATTATTTTCTACCAATATTTAAATTTGGAACGGTATCTGATTAAGTATACAGATTTTAGTTTCTACTAAATTTAGTATGGGTCTATTATCTGAATCATTCAGCAAAAGATTTTTTCCTGAGTAATAAATTGATTGCTTGATTGATTTGATTCTTTATGTCCCATCAACAATATTTCAGTTATAAAGGGACAGGTCTTCCTAGGTTGAACCAGTAGTAAACTAGGATAAATGTGTCTTGCTCAAGGACCACAATGCAGTGACGCCGTCGAGGCTCTAACCCAGGCCCTTCGGTCTTGAGTCAAGCACTCTACCACTGAGCCACTGCACTCCCTACCTGAGTAATAAACTATCAATATATACTTATTGAGTGTTTTTTCTATGAGTATTAAATTAAAATGTTGCATGTTATATATTTATTTACTTATATCAATATGAAACTGCATGATTGGTTGAGAAATTGATATCTAACAGTAAAGGGGCAACATGGGCTACTTCTTTTGGGGGTTATTTTAGGGTCTGATTTTTAAAGTAAATGTACAGAATGAGAATATTTATTTTAGTTGGTAGAGAGAGAGAGAGAATGAGAGAGATTGAGGGAGGAAGGGATAGATGGATGGATGGACGGATGGAACAGAGAGAGAGAGAGAAGCAAGAAAGAGAGGGGGGATGGATGGACAGGTTGATGGATGGATGGATGGATATGGAGATTGATAGATGAATGGATGGATAGATCAATATGGAATGATGGGTGGATAGATAGATAGATAGATAGATAGATAGATAGATAGATAGATAGATAGATAGATAGATAGATAGATAGATAGATAGATAGATAGATAGATAGATAGATAGATAGATAGATAGATGGATAGATGGATGGATGGATGGATGGAACAGAGAAAGAGAGAGGGGGATGGATGGATAGGTTGATGGATGGATGGATGGATATGGAGATTGATGGATGAATGGATGGATGGATGGATAGATCAATATGGAAAGATAGATAGATAGATAGATAGATAGATAGATAGATAGATAGATAGATAGATAGATAGATAGATAGATAGATAGATAGATAGATAGATAGATAGATAGATAGATAAGCAAGAAAGAGAGGGGGGATGGATAGGTTGATGGATTGATGGATATGGAGATTGATAGATGAATGGATGGATGGATGGATAGATCAATATGGAAAGATGGGTGGATAGATAGATAGATAGATAGATAGATAGATAGATAGATAGATAGATAGATAGATAGATAGATAGATAGATAGATAGATAGATAGATAGATAGATAGATAGATAGATAGATAGATAGATAGATGGATGCATGGATGGATGGATGGATGGAACAGAGAAAGAGAGAGGGGGATGGATGGATGGATAGATTGATGGATGGATCGATGAATGGATATAGATTGAAGGACTAATGGATGGATGGATAGATAGATAGATAGATAGATAGATAGATAGATAGATAGATAGATAGATAGATAGATAGATAGATAGATAGATAGATAGATAGAAAGATAGCTAGATAGATAGATAGATGGACAGACAGACAGACAGACAGACAGACAGGTATCAAACTGAAACATGTCTGTCTGAATCTTTCTGAATCATTGCTGAACTTTTCCGAATGATAAAGACCTGAATCGGTCTGAATGTGTCTGAATTATTCAGAAGGAAGTCATGTGATAAAATGGTGCATGCTCAGTGGATACTTCCTTTTTAAATGTAGTCTGCAGCAGAAAGCAAAGGTGACACACAGCAGAAATCAATATTTAGGAAGTTTTTACTTAATTTCAAGAAATATCAGTGAGGAAAGATGAATGAAGCATGTTCAGAAGGCATTAAGTATTAAGTTACTGTTTGTATGTTTACATTTTGTTTATGTTATTCTTGCAACTCATCCCCATAGCTAATTCAGTTACCCCACCCACTCCAAATTTCTTATATAGTCCTCTCAGTCTCTTTTGAAAGGCTATGTAGACAAGGATCAAACTACAAACTTAATGATTATATACAGTTTAGATGGTAGAAGTGATAACACATTGGGCATATTAAGTCTTAGGTGGGGCCAGTAGAGGGAGCCCATGAGGGAAGGGGTTGGGTGGTGCTGAAATATTCTGAATTTAAGCTGAATCTTTCTGGATTTAAGCTGAAAATTGCTGAATTCTGACTGAATTGTGCCTGAATATTGCCGAATCATGACTAAATATATCAGAATCATAGCTAAATATATCTGAATCAAGCTGCACTGTTTCTGAATTATTACTAGATATGTCTGAACACTTCGTAATCATGTCTGAATGCTTCTGAGTATTTCTGATTCATGGCTAAATGCATCAGAACCTTTTCTGAATTTTTCTGAACTACATCTGAATGCTTCTGAATCATTGCAGATAATATCTGAATCACAATGGATTTTCATAAATTGCTGATCTGAATCAATCTTGACACGGTCTGAATAATGGCTTAAAGGTCCGAAAAGCAGCAAAGATTCAGAAAAGGGGATAATGGAATGATTCAGACCAAATCAGAAATGTTTAAGCAAAATTTCAGAAGGAGATTCATACAGGTTCAGACATGAAATTTCCATGAGGGAGCTAAGTCGAATACTTTTGCTCAGAATTTTATGAAACTTGGTCACATTTTAAGGAGTGTAGGGTCGCAATCCCAGTAAATTGTATGGACTTGTTTTACTTTTGATCTGTATAATTTACAACCATGCAACTACCAAGTTAGCAAAAGCATAAATCACAAAATCAAATTTGGTGATATAGCTGTCTTGTAAATATAAACAATTTGCCATTTTAATACTGATTGGCAGTTTGAGATGTTTAAAAGTGGAAAGCCATTGGACTGGATACTTGTTTAGTGTATATTTCAAAATAGGTTTCCTTAATTTCAGTAACATATGTTGTTGGTACACATTGGAATTGCCCCATAGAGGCAATTCCAATGTGTACCTACAACATATGTACATTCAATAAATGAGTGTTTTTCATCATAAAACAGGGTTTTCACAAACTTCTCAACTACTTTTTATGTTTCAGTGTAATGAGCATGTAAAAATGAACAATAAACTGTTTTTGTGTAGATGTCAATAATAGATAGCCAATTTTATATTATAGACAGTTTATCTTTAGATGTTTCATTGGAATGAAATGCTAACTTGGTGGTTGCCTGGTTGTAAGGTGACTTCAACTTATCGGTTGCTGCATCAAAGCAATATTATTACAGCCTTATTTGGAGTTCTGGCTAATCAGATATGGCTTCTAATGATGCATCATTAACTACACACTCAAAATTAGCTTCTATTTAATGCTTCATTAACTGCAAATTTTATATTGGCCAAGAACAGTGCTAGGAAAAGAGGACAACTGAATGGGCCTTTTGTAACTGATGGCGCTAAGTAGTAGTGGAAATATTACTGTAAAATCAGGAATATTCTCGAGGGTTTTATTTTCACGAAACTTTGCATATGCAATGCATAATGCATATGCGAAGTTTCGTGAAAATAAAACTCTTGCGAAAAGGCGAGATCATTCTCTTGTTTACTGATAAAAATAAATATAATCCCCAAGTTGTGAATTTTTAATGTCGCAAATATAGAAGACTTAAAATGGGAAATCATCTCAAAAATCATGAGGGAGGGGGGATGGGGACATTTAGCATCGCTATTGTCCGTACAAGCAGTCAAAACCACAGCAATGTTAAATGATTAAATTCGCCCTGATCAATTATCCCCAAAATGGTCATTACTAGTCAATATGAGTCAGAGTATTTCATACACAGGTATTGTACTTTTAAAGATAGATGAGAATCGATGTAAACAAACACAGACAAGTTTACCTTGATTTTGGGCGTGCAGGTAGTCTTAGTTTACAGTTATAGTGAACCTACCACAGATTATTGCATATGCGCGTAGCAGTGAAAAATCATGCTTTACCTGTTTTTATGAAAAATAGAATAGCCTTATTACTATGCATCTTTGAAACAATAATAATAATTATAAGATACAGGTCGAGTTCGATTTAGGATAAACTTTGCCATTTATTAATAGAGTTATGTCCCTTGATCTTATCCTATTAACCCGATATATTTCAGTTGTTAGCATGTATTTTCAATCAAGAGTGGAAGACAGTTGTGTGGACCCTGATCAGATGGCTTTGTCAGAAGCTATCTGATCTCAATCTACAATGTTTTCAAAAGAGGACAAATCTGGGCTACTGTAAATTCGGAAATTTTTGCGAGAATTTTATTTTTGGGAATAGCGTTAAAAGACATATTTGGGACGTTAAAAAATTGGGAATTATTGGCGTGATTTACCTTATCAGTAAATGACATAGTGGTTTCGCCATTTTGCTTGCATTTAATTTTCACAAAACTTGAAAATCCTTGTGAAAATTTCTGAATTTAGATTAAGCAGGACAAGGGTTAACTTGAAATTATCAAATTAAATTGAAAAAAAAAAGGAGAAAGATATTATTAAATCAAAATTTTGCAACTGGAATGCAGTGCAGTTCATCTGTTTCGCTGCAAAAACAGTTAAAAATTGTGGTTAAAAAATGATACCTGTCAGTATACAGCTGAATGATTGGCAAGCATGTATGTTTTAATTACATTTTCAGAAAGGTAAAAATGTTACAAATTTTCATTTCACAGATAGAATACTGGTATATTGCATGGCCCAGTGCCTGTAAGGCCAGAATTTTTTTATTAGTTGATTCACAAACCCTCCTACTGTGATTTTCCGGAGAGTAGAAATAAAATAAAATTTAATTTCTAAAAGTATTTTTATATTTTATCCGCCTACTCTAAATATTATTGGTTTCATTGAAAAAAATAATCCATTTTTGAGGTTCTGTCTGTGTATTTTTGAGAGTGACACTGTTAAAAGTGAGTGTCCTGTCCAACTTTTTAGGAAAATGATGAAATATTTAAAGATTTAATACTGACTGTTGGTTTACCTTACGAGTTTTACACGTACTGTTTTTTTCTGGAGATATTAAAAAAAAAAAGCTCTGAAAATGACCAGTCAACTGGTCATTTTCAGAGCTTTTTTTATTTATTTTTTTGTCCCCCTGACCCTAGATCTGAAAAAAATTTCCCGTAAATCAACTAATAAAAAAATTCTGGCCTAAGGCCCTATGATATTGTTAACCAGATCTGGACTGATGGTCCAGTTGTTCCTTGGCATATTTTAGTGCCTAAGTTTTGACCTCAGAAATTTACTGACTAGAACTGTGGGACATTTGAGGCAATTCTAACCAGTCATTCATTTCACATAGACCTGTCTTGATTTGAACATTTTGTGTATTGGAAAACCCTAAACAGGTAGTTTGGCAAACAGTGAAGACCAGGATGAAATGCATTTCATCAGAGTTTCATCACTGTTTGCTTTGGTAAATACAATATTCAGAAACTGAAGTACATATTTATTCGGAAATGTCTACCTGCGATCCCTTGAAATATATAATGGACAATCCCATCCTTATTGTATCTATCTGTTTGGAGAATCCATCAGAATACAAAATGTTAAACACTAGAATCTTCTAAGAAATCTACCAATTTAGTCAGGGGAAAATCTCTACTGACAAGACAACCACATTTGCAAGAATTGTCTCCCTTACAAACTTCCCTATTTAAGCACATGAAAAACAGGCCACATCTCCTGGCCGCCATGTTTTTCAACCAATCAAAATAATTTGAACAACTTTCGTAGATTGTCAACCAAGGGCCATTTGTACCTAATTATTTTGAAATCTGACTAGTAGTTTTTGACAAAATGATTATTTAAGTTTTTCCTTTTGGTTGCCATGGCAACCAGAATTCTGCATGGAATATTGAACTCTTTGAACATGTATGAAAGGGGACCACCCAATGATCATTCCTGTGAAGTTTGGTGACAATCCACCAAGTGGTTTAGGAGATGTTGTTTAAAGCAAATTGTTGACTGACAGCAGACAGTGGATGGATGACGGACATCATAGGATCACAATAGCTCATCTTGAGCCAATGGCTCAGGTGAGCTAAAAAGTCAGCAGACGACCCAAAAAAAGCATGAAAAATTACACAGCATGCAAAGAATTGGGTTTCATCATGGAATCCTCTATGATCAGTATTGCCTCAGTAAGAGATTTTCATCTCATCATAGCTGTAAATCTCACTTCAAAACTAACATTGTAATTATATACTCAACTACAAAAGAAACCCATCAGTTACTTTTTGGGGAAATAATGGTTAAATAATTAACAAATAAAAATATATTTTATACCATATTCTTGAAAAATCAATTATGCATCAAAATATTTAATAATGTAACATTTTTACCTTAACCTGTTCATGCTGTACGCCAAGGTATAGACAAGGGGTCATTTCTAAAAATGACAAGTTTCAGACAATCGGTTTTCACTCGAGTCCTCGTCTAAATCAGTTCACTTCGCCCTATAACCTGTATGTCCCTCTCTGACGAGGCAATCAAGTGTGTAGAAGCCAAACCAAACCGTGATAGTTTAAAGCCCGCACCTCAATCCGATAGAGCGGCTGTGGGATGAGTTCTTGCGATGCATCCGGGATCGTTCAGTACAACCTTGGAATCTTCGACAGCTTCAGGTTGCCCTCCATTAAGAATGTGCTCGGATTCCCAAGAATGGTGTGCGACGTTACGTGCTTTCAATTCGACCTCGTTATGGTGCATGTATTGCTTCAGGAGAGAGTCATGCCCGTTTTTCGACGTATTTAATTCAAGTGAACTGCATTTGACGAGATCGAGATATTCATTCTCCATTGAAAAACTTGTCATTTTTGAAAACGACCCCTTGTCTATAAACTGGCGTACAGCATGAACGGATTTAGGTAAAACTGTTACATTTCTCAGTGTATTGGTGCAGAACTGATTGTTAATGAATATGGTATAAATATATTTTCATTTCTTTATTCTGTTTTCTATAATTGCATTGAGAAGTGACTGATGGGTTTCTTTTGTAGTTGAGTATACTTTCTTAACCCTTAAAGCGCCAATCACAACCGCAGCAGACGACAAATTTTGGGACATCTTTCCTCATTTAAAAAAAAAAAAAGATATGATATTTCATGAGAATCGTCTGCCGGCAGACGATTCTCACGAAAAGTCATACCTTATTTGTTACTTTTTAAAAAGCACCAAATTTTGAAATTGTCGTCTGCTGCAAGATATAGGTGGCGCTTTATGGGTTAACTCCCCAGCAGCTATCAACCTGCTGCTTCTACTATCTGTCTCCTGGTTTCTTCAATGGAATTCCAGAAATCATGGTGCTATATAAAATTAGCAGAAAATAATCCAAATATATGGTTGGTTCAATGATCTTTAAATCATATACTCAACAAAAAAAGTTAAGGAAATTGTGTTTGAGGGGCTATGACAAAAGATCTAAAACATTTAAAGACTTTTGAATTTCACAATATTATAATGTGACCATTTTACTTTTAAATGAGGCTTCATCTGGGTCTGTAGCACACATAGCAGCTTAGTAAATCCATGTCAAAGTTGACTGGTCTTCACTCCATTTTTCGCAAATATTCAATTTACGGAGCAAACATAGGTTTTCATACATTAACGTTCGCCAGTTCCTATGGGAGATGGAGATGCTTAAAACCTAGGACGACAGATTTGGTGGTTAAAGAGAGACACCTGATCAGTCAAGTGTACGTGGATGAGGCGTTGAAGTCTGTTGTCCTGCCTTTTTGTGCGAAAACCAATGACAGTGCCAGGCCTTGGATGACAATGTCAGAACACACCTCACTAGAATCAGCAAAACAATGCTGTGCACATTGACTGGTCAGTTCGCTCATCAGACATGTCTACAATTTTCACAGGTCTATGACATTTTGGACAGAGGGTAATAATGGCATCAAGAAACCCCCAGCCTCTCGATGCAGTGTTGCATAAGATATTGAATTTTGATGCTGATCCCTCAGCACCAAATCACCAGTATTCAGAGTATGCGAAACCAGTGCTTGTCCTAATTTGCCGCTGACTGGGGACACAATCATTACTGATGAAGGCATTCTCATATTCGGAATGTGATGTTTAAGGCTATCAAGTTAATTTCATGTGACATTCAAAGAAATTGCATTTCAAGTTTTGAAAACTCACATGTTTTTCATGTGTTTATGAGGGAATAATCAGTAGTCAATTTTTGCGAAAAATGACTTTGACCCCTGGGTTACTTGTCACTGTGCCACAAGAAGCAAACAAAAGTTAACATTTTTCTCAACCGATGACATGTATCTAAACAAATAAATGAAAATTGAATAATTGTTTGCTTTGGTGTTCTTATGTTGCATGGTTTTCTGAGATTTCCTTAACTTTTTTTGCTGAGTATAGTTTGTTTCAAATTTACACAGGTTTTACTGTATACTACTCGGAAATTTTCTTTAAATTATAGTTTTCTTTAAATTACATGCAGCAAATTTTGGAGTAGTATTCAGTAAAACCTGTGTAAAACGGCCACTCAAAAAAAGACAAAACAAAGATCTTAATGACAAATGGTAGCTAAATGAAGGTCAAAATTATTGCAGAATGCTCCGCTTGGAGCATTCTGCAATACTTTTGACCTGCATTAAGCGGTAATCGGTCTTGAAAACCGATTTTCTGTCTTTTTGAGAGTGACTGTTTTACATAGGCTTTACTGTAAAAGAGAAAAGGTAAATTACCCAAATATCAACTCCCCACCTCCACTCCCTAGCAAAATAAGAAACCAAATGAGTATGACCAGGAAATCTGCAATCAAATACCACAGACCAACCCATGGTACTATGAGGAAGAGACAAAGAACATAAAGAGCAGCAAGCCAGCAAGAACATAATTAAAATAAAGCAACCAGCTCTCTCTTCCTCAGTGAGATGATTGCAAACCTACATTATGAGCGTTACGAAAATATGTAACTTTTGACTTGACTTGACTTGATCCTGAGTTTATTTTCTACTGCTGCGGGTGTCCCAGGTACTGGGGAAGGCAGCAGGTGGCTAGAGTGTTGAACACCCAATCCCCACGCCTCTCTGTTCAGTGGATTGATGCTGCCAAGGCTGCACATTTTCATGTCAGTCTTAACACACTCAGACCAGGTCTTTTTAGGTCTCCCTCTTCTTCTGGCGCTAGGAATCGTCATACTTGTGATGGAGTTTATGCATGAAGAGAAGCATGCAACATGTCCATACCATCTCAAACGCCTAGTGTGGAGAGCAGCTGTCACCTCCTGCACTCCTAACATTGCACAGAGTGTGTCTGCGGACACTTCGTCATCATCTCTGACTCCGCATATCCAGCGGACCATTGATCTGTCGTTCCTGGGAAGCCGCTGCAAGTCTGGCGCAGTAGGTGCCCAGGTTTCACTACCATGTAATAGGGCAGAAAGTACACAGGCGTTGAAGACCTTCCCGTGGGTCCTTAGGGACACATGCTTGGATATCAGAATAAGAAGAAGCCTTTTAAACTTTCCCCAGGCAGTACTAAATCTGGTGACGATGGCAAGCTTGCATCCTCCGCCGGCACACAGCATGTCTCCAAGGTAGCAAAAGTTGGATTCCACCTCGAGTAGCGTTCCATCCACATCTACCTGTGTGACAGGTCTATTGTCAATTAATCGGTCGAGCCTGATCACAGCATCTTGGACAAACATAGTCTGGATCCACAGCCAATCTTCCTCTAACACCACTGCACTTCTTGTGCACCCAATACATGCACTGCGAGCACTGGATAGAGTTCACACCAACACCACTCCGACAGACTGCACAGGGGAACGCTCCAGAGTTGCTAAAAAGGTCAAGCCCCGGTCCCGAGACCATGAGCTTTGTCTTCTTCATGTTGACTCTCAGTCCCTTGCGTTCCATACCCTCTTTCCATACCTTCAGCCTTGCAATGCATTCTTCAAGTGAGTCTGCCATTACAGCAAGGTCGTCAGCATACAGAAGTTCCCATGACACACCAGTACGGAGCTGGCGCTACAGAGCTTCCAGCACAAGTATGAAAAGCAAGGGGCTGAGAACAGATCCCTGATGCACACCAACTCCAAACCCGAACTCCTTGCTGTACTGACCGTTGACATGGACGCGGCTTTTGACATCCGTATACATGCCCTGGATGACACATACAGCCCTTTCCTCCACTCCCAAACTCCTCAAGGCCCACCAAAGAACTCTCCTGGGTACTCGGTCGAAAGCCTTCTCCAGGTCAACAAAGGCGAAGTAAAGTGGCTTGTTTGCAGTGATGTACTTCTCTTGCAATTGGCGGATGATGAAGATGGCATCAGTGGTGCCATGACCCAGCACAAAGCCAAACTGCATTGCATCAATGTCCACCATCTCTTGAATGAAGGAGTCCAGCACACGCTCGAGCAACTTCATAACCTGATCCGTTAGTTTCAGGCCGCGTTAGTTTCCCCGCTCCAAAGCATCAACTTTACCCTTGTAAAGGTTCAAGATGAAACTCTCTTGCCAGTCCGTAGGAATCACACAATTGCAGAAGACCACCTCCGTTAGCTCTGTCATCAACTCTATGCCCACCTCACCAGTAGCTTTCAGCATCTCCGCAATGATACCTGAAGGGCCTGCAGCTTTGCCGACTTCATCTTTCTAAGGGCTTTGCAAATAAGATCCCTCTTAACTGGTGGTGGTGGACCTTCCACAGGAGCGACCTCCGGAAGCTGGTCGCTCTCCCACTCAAACTCAACATTCAGTAATCTAGTGTAGTGTTCAACCCAAGCCATCATTTTCTCCTCATCACTGAGAGACAATTCACCAGCGTCATTTCTAACACATTTCTCGCCAACAACATCCTGATTTGTTTTGTCCATCTGCTTGGCAAGTTTGAAGATCCCAGTGTAGTTAGGTGCGATATTCGAGAATTTTTCTCCCTCAGCCACAGACTTGGCCTGCCAGACCACACGCTTTGCCAAACGTTTCGCCTCGTTGTAGGCCGCTTTCGCATCTTCTGCCTCCCTCGTCTGACCGGCTTTAGCCAGGGCTATGTGCCTCTTGAAACATTCTCGCTTCTTCTTGACTGCTTCTTCAACCTTGTATATTTCTAGTTTGTTTTTGTTTGGTTTGATGCTTAAATTACGTCCCGGTCGACAGCTATGGTCATTTAGGGACAGTCAATCCACCTAACCACACTTTTTTCCTGGGAAAGCTTGACTAAGTGGTTAACCAGTACTTTGTGCACATACTTTCGCTTGTAACTGACTATAACCCTTCTTGAAACAGCGGAAGGGAGGAGAATGGCCGTAGAAATTATTTCATGATCAATCTCCATAAAAGTATGGTACCGGACCGGGATCAAATTTGCGACCCCTAGATCTGTAGTCAGACATGTATATACAGTCAGACACGTTACCGACTGCGCTATGCCGCCCGGTATAACTTTCTAGTGATTTATTGTTTTTAATATATGGCAATATCACTACCATACAGGACATTATACAACAATTATGGAAAACACAGTCAATATACGAGGGGTGATCAGAAAGTTCGCGGAAAAGAGCTATCAAATCGCATTGCTTTTATAGATTGCAATGAAAATTCATAGATATAAACTACCATTCAAAGCAAATTGACTGAAATTGAAATTTAGAAAATGTGACGTCAGACGTATGAGCACGAGGCGCCGCTGTGACGTCACTTCGCTGGAACTGGCCCATATGTACCCCTGAGTTGCTTCTCAGGGCTAAAACTCAGAGTTGTGTTTGAATTGATTGGTATTTTGAACGGAAAGCAATGCTCCATCATTCTTTTAACATAATATGAGGTTTTTATGTTATTCCGTTGCGCTATGTATTCAAATTAATAGGTTTCAGTCCGAACGGCAGTCCTTAAATGCTTCAATTTTTCGAGTTTTTGTAAATTTTAAATTATAAACTTATATTCTTGTCAGTGTTCATCACAATGATTGTAATATTGGGCTTAACTATCAATATTAGATCTACTGTCCTAAAAAGGGTGTTTTTCAAAGTGTGTAAATAGTTCATTTTAAAAGAATTGACATGCCAAAACAGGCAATGGGTTGATAGCAGTTAAATGCTAAATGCCTTTTGACAGGGCTGTTATTCGGTTGGACTTTAAAACACCATCCGTTAGATATAAATCGTTGAAAGTTTGCATATATGAGGAGTAAATATTTGATTAAACATGCATTGAATGCAATATTGGCTATCGCAGCATAACAAAAGTTTAGAAAATGTTTAAGCTTAATTGGTTGTATAGTAAAACGTCAAAATGCAACGTAAAATGGGCCGGTTTGCGCTATATAGCGTTGCCTTGACGACAACTGTAACGCACGCAGAGGACTAACATCAAGCATTTTGTAGTCGATCAACTGCATATGTGTTGCAGCATTATGTGCTGTAATTCTAGCTCTATCGATCAAACGATGTAGAAATGACAACTATTTTCCGCAAACTTTCTGATCACCCCTCGTATATTCAGACAATAAATATAAGTTTGGCCTGTTCTTGTAGAGGTCACGGTCCAGACAATGAGGTGTCCTTAGAGACAAAGAATTAATAAGGCTATATTATTTTTACCTAATGCTTGTAACAGTATTACATCATTTTGATCTTGCTCACTAAATATTAACATATCTACAATGTCACCCTCCTGCACTCAATATGACCATAAGGCCAAATAAAAAAAGTCAGTGTGTTTAGGGTAGCGGGTCTGAAAATTTTAGGTAGGGTAGGCACACATATTATTTTTTAATTACTTTTTTTCTAGAAAAAAAAAATAGTTTTATGCATTTTGAAAGGCATTTCACCTTTCAAAATGCATAAAATTATATATTTTTGTCCAGAAAACCTGAAAAAATTCTAGGTTTCACCAGTAAATTTAGGTAGGGTCGGGTTACCCTAAACACCAGTATTTTTTTATTTGGCCTAAGCAAGATGAATCAAATGTTTTAATCTTCACTCCATTCAGAGGACATGTGACTAATGCACCAGGCATTTGTTACCACTGATCCCCCACCTATGGGTAGGGTGGGAAATTGGCAGGGTTAAGATATAGGGCAATAAATTTTTCATTGTGGAATTTTCAGTTATGTAGAGCTGCTGAGTGAGTGAGGGTTATAACCATCAGCATGATACATCACAAGTCTTGCTATTCTCGGTAGGTGGGGGTGCACAGGTTACAAATGGCTAATCTTTTTCAATGAAGTTGGCTAAGGGTGGGGGTATGCAGATTTAACTAAAGAGCGCATGCCAAAATATTTACCTCTAATTATCACTATCCTGAAATACCTCTCCTTCTCTAAGCCTTTAGAGCTGTTTATAAAAACACTTCAGGATTCAAGAAAGTTCAATCATCAAAGAACAATTAAAGCCCAATTAAGCCAAGGCAATGATTATATAATTCATAAACATGATTCCTGAGCACTTACAGGTGCTTTATTGTCTTCTAGAACTCAAACATAAACACTGTATTTCTGCCATCTTCTCTGATAGTTCCAATATGTGTTGGAAGTTTCGTAAATTAGGGGATAACTGTATTCAAAATTTTCATTTGGGGAGGTATATCCTAGGATATACAGTCTTAAATTTAGTTTTACAGTTGCACGCAAGGGGAGCCGTAAAAGGTGATTTCTGAACGTATATCCGACGATATACCTCCCCATATGAACATTTTGAATATGGTTATCCCCATTCTAATGCACTTCTGCAGTTTGGTCTTAAATTGGAGCATTGAAAGCCACATTAAGCCACACGTCATCCAAAGAAATGTGACGTAATTAATGACGTCAAAATATTTACAACAGTATTATATATCACATGATATACTGTCGCAAGTTTTTGACGTTATCCAATCAAACATAGCGTTACAAAAGCAAGTGCATTAGAATGCTGTTTAAATAATTGTTTTGTTTAACTCTTTGCCTACTTGGTAATTTTGCATGGGTGAAAGTTCAAACCAAAATCCCGAACTTTTGGAATTTAAATTTTGAAACTTGCAGGATGGCTAAAAAAATGGATAATTTAAAGTTAAACTGATTAATTGTGTTTATATAATCTGATAACTAATCAAAGAAGCTATTATAAACTACTGAATTCAGCATTTTGAGGCTGACTTTCTATAGAAAGTCAGCCTCAAAATCCTGAATTCAGGATTAATCCTGAAACCTTTCACACATGATTTTGCTTCCTTTTTTTGTCGCCTGCTGACTTTTTCAAGATCAACCTTTTAGAAAAAATTTTTCAGCAATAAAATCACCATGTCAAACAGCAAGGTGGCCAATCACGTGGACAGCATGATGGGGTTCACGGATTTAAATTGTTCATAACTTTCATAATCGGAAAAGTGCAAAACCCCCCTCATACTTTTCTGCACAAGACAGTGTTTAAAGTTTCTCCTGGGTTTGCTGTAGTTTCCAAGTTTACCTCAAACAACTGAAGAAAAAAAGGAAAATTCTCTGCGATTGGGTTCACACTTCAGTTGTTCGAGGTAATTTGGAAAACTGCAGCGAACCGAGGAGAAAGTGCTTTTCCACGTGCACATCCCTTTGACACATTTTTAATACTACATGTTTATACATTTATGGCAAATCATAATGTTTAATACAGAAGTATTGTATTCCAAAACTGATCAAGGATATCAAAGTGGACCCAACAAACTGGAAACAATTTTTTTGTTTACAGACAAACAGTTTTAATATTGAGTTTCTAACTTGATCAAAAAGATATTAAACTGTTATAACCATTGATCAGAAACCACTGAGAATTCTTTATTACATTCTATTAATATAAACTCTTTCCGTGGCAACTTTTGTCTTCTGTTGATAACCTTTGCAAACAGTTTGGACCCAGATCAGGACCGACATTTAGTCGGTCCTGATCTGGATCCAAACTATTTGACACCAAAAGAATTTTAAAAAAAAGTTAATTTTGTAAAGTTAGCAGACGACAACAAAAAGCATGAAAAATTACCCAGTATGCAAAGAGCTAATTTTTGTTTGATTTGACTCTTTACGTCCCATCAACAATCTTTCAGTTAAATAGGGACGGGTCTTCCTAGGTTGAACCAGTACTAAGCTAGGATAAATGTGTCTTGCTCAAGGACCACAACGCAGTGACGCCCGTGAGGCTCGAACCCGCGGCCCCTCGGTCTCGAGTCAAGCACTCTACCAATGACAAAGAGCTAATAATGAAATTGCATAGGAAATCATTTGACACTCTGATAGTGTTCCTGAAATAATTTGTCGAAAAAGTTGATTTTGAAAAGATCAGCAGATGGCAAAAAAAGCATGTAAAATTACCCAGCAATGGAAATCATTTGACACTCTTATAGTGTACCTGAAAGAATTTTTCGAAAAAGTTGATTTTGAAAAAAATCAGCAGACGGCAAAATGGCATTAAAATTACCCAGCATGCAAAGATTTAACCCATATAAGCCTAGCATCCTTTTTGTGGGACATAGACAAACAGTGCAGACCCAGATCAGACGCCGCAGAACGCGGCGTCTGATCAGGGTCTCCACTGTTTTTTTTACAGAAAGTTCTATTAGAATTTTGATAAAAGCGAAACATACAACCTAACAATCCTTGAAATGGAAATGGACTGTTCCAATTTATGATAATGGGAAATTCCATTTGGCTTAAATGGGTTAATATATAAAATGTTTACCTCTAACCTGCTCCACTCTTCAATTCACTCAAGCACTTTATGTTTCATTGGCTATTAGAGATGCTGTGAATTCTCCTACATCTCAAATTCAGCAGGTATTAAAATAAAGCAAGATTGATCACTGAACTGATCCAAAAATATGAGTGTCAGTTGGGAAACAGTTACAATCCCAGGAAGATTCCATAAACATCAACATCATCGCTACACAGATCTTAGTTATACTTTATAAACTTTCTTTTATTGTTCTAAAACGGTTAGGACACAATCGGGAACACACTGTTTAACCCTTAAAGCACCAATTACAATTGCAGCAGACGACAAATTTTTCAACATCTTTCCGAATTTTTGAAAAAATAAGGCATGATATTTCATGAGAATCATCTGCCAGCAGACTATTCTCATGAAATATCATGCCTTATTTGTTATTTTTGAAAAAGCCGCAAAATTTGAAATTGTCGTCTGCTGCAAATAATAGGTGGCGCTTTAAGGGTTAAATATCCAAAAATTACTTTCTAAATCACCAAAACAAATTTTTTTTGTCATCAAAGCGCAAATAAAACGTTATTGATTGCCAAAATGTATATTTATATGATCAAAAATGTTGTTTTTGGCTATCTGAAACCCAGCTTTGTTTAAAAATGCATCCAGGATCACCGCCTACCTGGTGTGAAAACATAAATTGTGGATACTCAATGAATTCATATCAGTGAATGAGATCAATCTACTGAGGAACCAGAAAGAGTTTTTTCTGCAAAAGATATCTTCTGAGCCCTCATCTGATTAATTCTTTGATTATCATCTGCTGATAACATTTGCAAACAGTTTGGAACCCAAACAAGATGTCGGGCCTGATCTAGATCTAAACCATCTGACAATCTGATGGTTACTGTAATTCCTGAAAAATATTTGAAAAGAGTTTGTTTTTTTTAAAATCAGCAGATGACAAAAAAGTATGCAAAATTTAAAGAGTTACAGACAAATCAAAAAAAAATGAGCAGCCACAATTTATGTGTTTGTGGAGAACATAAAACAGAAATATCCAAAATTATACCCCCTTTACCAACTTAAGCATAAAATATCTCGTGATGTGATGTGCAAGATCTACACTGATGTAAATCGCTAAAGCTCGTGGATTATCTCCACGTACCGGCGGACAACCCATGGTATAACTATTTTATACCACTTACATCTCAACCAACTTGACCCACTGATATCCTACCTATATCTGAGTGATAACTATTCTCCAAGTCAATGAAAATAGAATTTTACTTGGACTCCAAATTATAGAACCAGCCATCTCTCCATAGTCAATCAAAAAGAACTAGCTAGGACTCCAAACTATATAGAACCAGTCATCAAAGACAGAAAATAAGGAATAACTCAAACTTGTCTCAGCTCTTAAATAGCAGTAGAAGCCAACACACAGAAGTCCCACCAGTAGTCAGTATTACACTGTAATACCTCATTAACTATTCCACTGACTTAGACAGCCAGAGTAAAATAACAAAACAGGATTCAATTCTTATTATTGGTTCATGATCTTTTTATGTGTTTGAACCAGCAGGAAAGAAGGTTACTAACTTTGTATTTTAGTTGCAGTGATATTCAGTTTATGAACATCATATAAGTGGAATAGTCATAAACATAAAGGAATCCAGTTTAAAACAATCTGGAATTACTAACCCACACTTACAGGTAAGAAATTATATTTCAAAAGCATGCAGTAGAAAATTTTAACTCTGTCTGCTTGTGCTATTTCTGCTGATAACCTTTCCAAACATGTGCAGTTTGGACAAAATTTTGGGGCCTGATCTGGACCCAAACTAAGTATGTCAATAAATTAATTAGACTGAACCACTAGATGTCATGCAGCCTGCAAGTGCTATCTCCTGATATCTTTTGCAAACA
Source organism: Loripinus fragilis (assembly GCA_964019695.1). Lineage (NCBI taxonomy): Eukaryota > Metazoa > Mollusca > Bivalvia > Lucinida > Lucinidae > Loripinus > Loripinus fragilis. The sequence goes on from OZ026524.1 coordinate 94,228,700, forward strand.
GTTTAGACCCAGATCAGGCCCGACAAATGTCGGGCCTGATCTGGATCCAAACTGTTTGACACTCTGATGGTATTCCTGAGAGAGTTTTTCAAAAACATTAATTTAGAGAACAAAACAGCATGCAAAATTATGCATCAATCATTTGTAATCACTGCCCTCAGAGCACCTACTCTGGGGATGGCTGGGTTATAGTAGGGATAATGATAAACAGAGCATTCCCCCACCCACCCTCCTCCAGTCCGGGGTAAGTGCTGGGCTACAGTTGATACACAAATATATACCCTAAAGGAATTAATTTTTGTAAAGAATGGGGCGAAAACCGGGCACTGATCTTAGATCATGCAGTTCATATTTTTTACTGATATCTCGATCTAATGATGACAGTGTTTGACGTTCTAAAGCAGAATGAAAAGATAACTAGTGAGAAAACAATATTTGGATTGTTTTTATCGATGAATTTTGGAAAACAATCTTTTTCAGTTTTACAAACATCTTCATTAATCTATATGCATGAACATACAATGGTGAGCCTTTAACCCATTTAGGCCGGATGGACTTTCCTATCTCTATTGATAGGATGAGTCTATTTCAAAATTTAGGGGGGTGAGTGGTATTTATCATACTATTATAATAGAATATTCTGTAAGCAAACAGTGAATACCCTGATCAGACGCCGCATTCTGCGGCATCTGTGTTCTGCGGCGTCTGATATGGGTCTCTACTTTTACCTATGTCCCACAAATGGATGCTAGGCTTAAATGGGTTATATTATAAAAAGTTACTGTCCCCACCAGGTTACAAAGGACAAGGTACATTATTTGACCTAATAAGCATACAGAGTGAATAACTCTTTTTTTCAAAATGATACCTTATTTGCCCCATCAAGTGCATTGTATGAATAGTTTTTTCCAAAATAATATATACCTTATTTGACTTCATAAGCGCACTGTGCAAATTATGTACCGCATTTGACCTATAATACATGCACTGTGTAATATGCTTTTTTTAAATATTATATACCGTATTTGACCTAGTAAATGCACTGTACCCTCTTTATGTGCCCTCTTTTGAAAACAATGTAGATCCAGATCAGCCAGGGTCTACTCACAATGAATTGATAGTCCTTATCCTGTCAATATTATTTTGGTCCAGAAAATATTGTCTGCTTATTACGTCTGTTGCATATGATGAAATGCATTACATACTGAAATTTCTTCATGGAACAAACAATATGAAAAATTAAGTGAGTATGATCAGGAAATACCAAAACACCACAGACCAACCCCTAAGGCATAGTGAGGAAAATCCACTAACATGAAACCTGATCTCAGCCCAATTTTGAAAACTGAGAATCATACAAAACATGCACAACTCAAGTTCGATCCCGGCCCGGTCCCATACTTTCGTAGAGATTGATCATGAAATAATTTCTGCGGTCATTCTCCTCCCTTCCGCTGAATTATTCAAGAAGGATTGTTGTCAGTTACAAGCGAAAGTATGTGCACGATTACTGGTAAACTGCTTGTTCAAGCTTGCCCAGGAAAAAAGTGTGGCTAGGTAAACAAAAACAACTCAAAGAGCCCAATGACTTCTTATAAGAGCATGTGTGTTTATAAGGTTAATTGTGATAAATATGGTAACAGATCATCTATACTTTATTTTTATGGTAAACATGGTAACAGATGATCTATACTTTATTGTTACAGTATTGCAGTAACAGATAATCTAAACTTTATTGTTACAGTAATACAGTAACAGATCATCTGTTCTTTATTGTTACAGTTAATACAGTAACAGATCATATATACTTTATTGTTACAGTAATACAGTAACAGATCATATAGACTTTATTGTTACAGTAATACAGTAACAGATCATATATACTTTATTGTTACAGTAATACAGTAACAGATCATATAGACTTTATTGTTACAGTAATACAGTAACAGATCATATATACTTTATTGTTACAGTAATTCAGTAACAGATCATATAGATGTTATCGTTACAGTTAATACAGTAACAGATCATATAGACTTTATTGTTACAGTTAATACAGTAACAGATCATATAGACTTTATTGTTACAGTTAATACAGTAACAGATCATATAGACTTTATTGTAACAGTAATACAGTAACAGATCATATAGACTTTATTGTTACAGTTAATACAGTAACAGATCATATAGTCTTCTGTGAGTTTGTCTCTTTCCCATTGGTATCCTGGGTCAGGTGTGGTACTTGATTGTATCGATTCCTGATCTTTGCAACCTTACTTACTTTTATTGTTGCAGTTAATACAGTAACAGACTATATAGACTTTATTGTTACAGTTAATACAGTAACAAATCATATAGACTTTATTGTTACAGTAATACAGTAACAGATCATATATACTTTATTGTTACAGTAATACAGTAACAGATCATATAGACTTAATTGTTACAGTTAATACAGTAACAGATCATATAGACTTTATTGTTACAGTTAATACAGTAACAGATCATATAGACTTTATTGTAACAGTAATACAGTAACAGATCATATATACTTTATTGTTACAGTAATACAGTAACAGATCATATAGACTTTATTTCTACTGAACATACAGTAATAGATCATATATACTTTATTGTTACAGTAATACAGTAACAGATCATATAGACTTTATTGTTACAGTAATACAGTAACAGATCATATAGACTTTATTGTTACAGTTAATACAGTAACAGATCATATAGACTTTATTGTTACAGTTAATACAGTAACAGATCATATAGACTTTATTGTTACAGTTAATACAGTAACAGATCATATAGACTTTATTGTTACAGTAATACAGTAACACATCATATATACTTTATTGCTACTGAACATACAGTAATAGATCATATATACTTTATTGTTACAGTAATACAGTAACAGATCATATAGACTTTATTGTTACAGTTAATACAGTAACAGATCATATAGACTTTATTGTTACAGTAATACAGTAACAGATCATCTATACTGTATTGTAACAGTAATACAGTAAAAGATCATATAGACTTTATTGCTACTGAACATACAGTAATAGGTCATATATACTTTATTGTTGCCGAGCTAATTGTAAGAGATCATCAATTGCTCTATACTTTATTGTTACAGTAAATACAGTAACAAATCGTATACACTTTACTGTTACAGTAAATACAGTAAAAGACCATCTTTACTTTATTGTTACTGTAAATACAGTAACAGTTCATATATTCTTTATTGTTATAGTAAATACAGTAACAGATCATACATACTTTACTGTTACAGTTAATACAGTAACAGATCATCTATACTTTTTGTTACAGTAAATACAGTAACAGATCATCTATACTTTATTGTTACAGTAAATACAGTAACAGATCATCTATAATTCATTATTACAGTAAATACAGTGACAGATCATCTATAATTATTGTTAAATTAAATTCAGTAACAGAGCATCTATACTTTACTGTTACAGTAAATACAGTAACATATCATCTTTACTTTATTGTTACAGTAAATACAGTAACAGATAATCTATAATTATTGTTACTGAAATACAGTAACAGAGCATCTATACTTTACTGTTACAGTAAATACAGTAACATATCATCTTTACTTTATTGTTACAGTAAATACAGTAACAGATCATCTATACTTTATTGTTACATGTAATACTATAAAAGATCATACATACTTTACTGTTACAGTAAATACAGTAACAGATCAGCTATACTTTACTGTTGCAGTAAAACAGTAACAGATCACAATCATATACTTTATTGTTAAAGTTAAAACAGTACCAGATCATCTATACTTATTTGTTACATTTAATACTGTAATATATAATATTATACTTTACTGTTACAGTAAAAATAGTAACAGATCACATATACTTAATTGATACAGTAAATACAGTAACAGCTCACATATACTTTATTGTTATAGAAAATACAGTAACAGATCATTTATACTTTAGTGTTACAGTAAATACAGTAACAGATCATTTATACTTTAGTGTTACAGTAAATACAGTAACAGATCATTTATACTTTAGTGTTACAGTAAATACAGTAACAGATCATTTATACTTTGGAGTAACAGTAAATACTGTAATAGATCATATAAACTTTATTGTTATGGTAAATGCTGTAATTGCTCAAAAAACTTTATTGCTATGGTATCTGTCAGACTCCCACAACAGGACCATGTATAAAGGCCTATTAAAGTTGATCGATTTCATGAATTAATTGTCCAAGATATTGATGGAAGTAAATCGATTATGAAAATAGGTAGAAATCTACGGTATTCAGTACTTAGTGTTACTAATGCCACTCATAAGAAAAATTATACCATTTTGATAGCATGCTTGTAGCTTTAAGAGAATGGCTTTAAATTAGTGGATGCAAAATTTGGCTCACTGACAGACTGATCTCAAATAATGGCAGACCATATCTGCCATTTGAGATCAATCCACATATCTAGTATTTCACTATTTTCGCAATTATTATGTCAAAACGATGACAAAATTGCATGCAAAATTACCCAGCATGAATGAGTTGATGATATTGCACTCAAGACCATGAAAAGATTGAGTTGTGAGGGAATTACTTCTGTTAAGTGAATTACTTCTGAACTTCTGCCCAGAACATGATATAGCTTTTTTGGTTTGGTTGGATTCTTTATGTCCCAGTCAACAATTTTTTAGTCATGTTGGGACAGGTCTACCTTGGTTGAACCAGTACTTATACAACACACTAACTCAGCCGGCGGTGAGGCTCAAACCAGCAATGCTTTGATCCCCAATCTAACACTCTACCAACTGAGCCATTGTGCTCCACAGAACTTTTGATTTGACAACAGTCATTAGTATAGAGCCTACAAGGCTCGGTACGCACATGCATAATGAATATTATACCAGTTCAAGGGAGATCATCTAATGTGGACTAATTAAGGGTATGCATAATGAATATTGTACCAGTTCAAGGGAGATCACCCAATGCAGACCAATTATTTTCCATTCCATAAGGGTATTGTACCAATTCAAGGGAGATTACCTTATGTGGATCAATTATTTTCCATTCCATAAGGGTATACATAATGAAAATAATGAATATTGTACCAGTTCAAGGGAGAACACCTAATGAAGACTAATTATTTTCCATTACTTAAGGGGATGCATGATGAATATTGTACCATTTCAAGGGAGATCACCCAATGTGTACTAATTATTTTCTATTCCATAAGGGTATGCACATGCATAATAGATACTTGTACCAATTCAAGGGAGATCACCTAATGTGGACTATTTATTTTTTCATTCCATAAGGATATACATACCAGTTCAAGGGAGATCACCTAATGAAGATTCATTATTTTCCATTTCATAAGGGTATGCATAATGAATATTGTAGCCTTTCAAGGGAGATCACCTAATGCGAACTATTTTCTATTCCAAAAGGGTATGCATGATGCATCAAACTCAAGGGAGATCACCTATTGTGGATTATATTATTTTCCATTTCATATGGGTATACATACCACCAGTTCAAGGGAGATCACCTAATGAAGATTAATTATTTTCCATTCCATTAGGGTATGCATAATGAATATTGTACCAGTTGAAGGGAGATCACCCAATCTGAACTAATTATTTTCCATTCCATAAGGCCCGGGATGCATAATGAATATTGTACCATTTCAAGGGTGATCACCTAATGTGGACTAAATATTTTCTATTCCATAAGGGACGGATCTTTAACCATTTATGCTTAATGGAATTAATCACCCTTATCAGTTGGACAATCCATTTTGAATAAAAGGGCTGTTGGGTAGTAATTTACAATTTCATTTAAATCTCAAAAGTTCATTCTGTAAGCGAAGAGTGAGGAACCTGATCAGATGCCGCATTCTGCGGCATCTGATCTGGTTCTGTACTGTTTGCCAATGTCCCATAGAAAAGGATGCTAGGCTTATATGAGCTAAAGGAAAGAACTGGCTCCTATCTAATGGAGCTATCTCTTACCTTTAGGGGTTGTCCCAATTTCAAATAGGGACGCAAATGAAGAGAATCAGTGCTTGATTAATTTAGAGTTCTGACTACTACGCCATTGAGAGCGGCTATGACCACTACCAGATGAAAGATACCATAATTTGATATAAATGACAATTATTAAATAACTACAACGGTTGATCATCAGCCGTAATTACTCTCAAAGGCAGCAGACATTTTATGAATATAAATCACTCAGAATTGATCATTTTCAGAGATGGAATCTTGCTAGGTTTTCTAGGTCAACAAAAAATGAGAAAATTCCACAGAAACAAAATCCACCCCTGACTGAGGTTATTAAAATTTGACTCTGATTCCTGTAATTATAGCTTGATTTCACTACAGCAATAAGCGCCATCCTTGCAATTGCCTGCCAGACAGTATTATCATGTTTAGTAGATTATCTAAGCAATAGTTCGCCTAAGCTGAGGGCACTTGTCTATCAGTGTATACATTTGTGGACCCCTTCCCCGTCAAAAGTATGAACCCCCACCTGGAAAATCACAAGCTGCGCAGCCAGCATTCAGTGTGGGGCCAGCGAAATGCCATTTACATGGTTTATCTAGTGGGTATAGGTTTTCTTAAAATGCAGCTGCACCATATGTTGAGGCAAAAACATCATTCAGGTATATAATACATCATAATTTAGAAATTCCCACCAGTGACCCCTTAAAATATATACAAAAAGGGATAATCCAATCATTCACACTTGTGAGTCGCCTGAGCTACCATTGAAGCCACACGATCCAACTCATCCTGGTCACCCATGCAGATTGTGACCTCATCTACAACCCCATGTAGCACACAGTATTTAGTATAACAATACTAAACTCTGCTCTGGACCTGCCTCGCCAGTGCACATCTTCAATGTGTGAACAATCATTATGCAAAGTTTGAACATAAAGGAAAGAAATTGTTTGAGCTACAGATTTAATACACACAAATTACACAATGTAAGCACACCAAAGGTGGTGTAGACCTAATAATGTCTAAGTTCAACACTCCCAAAAATATTATTAAATGTGCACAAAATAGGAGGTGTACATCTTCTATGTGTGAACAATCACTATGCAAAGTTTGAATATATAGGAATAAAAACTGTTTGAGTTACAGATTACTAAAAAACTAGACACCCCTACGCATTGCATTGCGCATGGAAAAAATGTCTAAGCCCAACACCTGTAAAAAATGGGAAAATAATTATCAAATGTACACAAAATACGAGGTGTGCATCTTCAATATGTGAACAGGCATTATGCAAAGTTTGAATAAAAAGGAATGAAAACTTTTGGAGTTACAGATTACACAAACTAGGCACCTCAAAAGTGTTGCAGACGGACGGAGTGGACCCACTACTAGACCTGCTTTCCCTAGAGCAAAGCAGAATGTTAAGTTTGAATAAAAAGGAATGAAAACTTTTGGACTTGCAGATTACACAAACTAGGCACCCCAAAAGTGTTTCGGACGGACTGACTGAGTGGACACACTACTGGACCTGCTTTCGCAAAAGCTATGCAGGTAAAATTAAATACTTGAATCCAGTTGTCCAAAGCTCTCGACTGGGAAAACAGACAATCCCTGTCATATAACTAACTGGCATGACATATTTAGAGGTTGATTAAATAAATGATTGAGGCTAGTATCTTGCATAAAATTTGTAGCCCTATTGTGATATATTGTCATGGAAAAGCCTACAATGAAGCCCTGCAGTGACCTACCTGGGGACCTACCCACCTGATAAATATATAATTGCTAATTATTGACCCGGACAAAGAAGAACCCCACTGCTACTGGACAACAGCAACTAAAACAGCAACAAGGTTAAAGATGTCATTGTGGATAATACCCCATCATTATTGACCAGAAAACTTCAATTTACAAATTAGCCCTTAAAGCGCCAATCACGACTGCAGCAGACGACAAATTTAGCGACATCTTTCATAGTTTTCAAGAGGTATATTTCGTGAGAATCGTCTGCTGGGCCAGCAGACAATTCTCATGAAATATCATGCCTTATTTGTTAATTTGAAAAAAAACAGCAAAATTTGAAATTGTCGTCTGCTGCAAATTATAGGTGGCGCTTTAAGAGTTAGAAAGCTATCTAATGTGGAGACCAAGACCATAACAAACTGCTGGAGATTTTTATGAAAAAGATAACATCTAACACTAGCAAATTAACCCTGATTGCGAGTATTCATAAGAGATAATTTTTATGTACTTTACTCCTCCCCAATTTTTTATCTGGATTTTCATTAAATTAGCATTAATTTACAGAGTTGAAAACAGTGTGGATCCTGATCAGAATCTACACTAATTATATTCATGCGCGGATCCAGAAAGTATTGTCATAGGGGTCCAACTCTGCAACTCTGACGGAGTTTTTTTTGTGTGTGTTTTTTTTTTAGGGGGGGGTCATCGCCGGGTTGTTATTGTTATCATTATCTGACAACTGACCGCTATAGATATATACATAGGTTTAGACAAACAAGTAAAATTGTGAATGTTTTCTTACCCATCAGTTTTCACATATGTTTTGGGTGCTTAAAAGAACCGTCTCATTGAGACGGTTCTTTTGAGTACCCACAACATATGTTTTGGTTGAGAAATAAGAAAATATTTTTTTGTTACGCATTCTTAACTAAAAAAAAGGCCTGGAACAACCATATATCTTGAAGAAATTATAGATTCATGGAACTTCACAGATTGGTGTAAAAGTTCGTTAATCTGACGAAATGTATATAAATGGATATTTTGCGGCATAACATAGTGAAATCCTACATTTTTAGGCGATACAATATTTGCTTTTTGCCACATTGTGCAGCGAACATCACTTTGTAAGTTAACAATAGCTTAACCCTTCTCTGGATTTTGCCTTAGCAAACGGTGCAGATCCTGGTAAAAAATGCCACAGAAACAGTTCACTGTTTGCCAAAGTACCTGTTTAGGGGTTTCTGATCCTCGAAGGGTTAAACATGATCTGTCATCCTTATAGAACACAGATTTGCGGAGAAAAAATAAATCCACCGAGCTGATGAATGGGCCTCGACACGATAAAACTTGTCTTCTGACATACCCAAACCAGCCAGCTCAGCTACAAAGACTAGCTACTAAATTGCAATGATTTCGCTTGTGGGAAGTTGAAATATGATACTTTCCAGTAAGCAAATAAAAAAGGAGCAGATCAGACTGCGGGGATGTGCAGGGTTAACTGCGTCTTTGTTGTTCACAAACGCCGAAGACAGGTTTTCTCCATTCAAGGCCCTAATACAAATGAAAGAAAACAAACATGTTGAATTTCTATCCCCCAAAACAAAAAAGAGTTAATCATAAATTACTGATTCTGCCGATTATTAACCCTAATCACAAATTACTGATTCCGCCAATTATTAAAAGTAAGAAAGGCTGCAAGGATCAGGAATCAATACAATCAAGTACCACACCTGATCCAGGATACCACATGGGAAAGTGACAGAAACACAATTAAACATTACCAAGAAGAGCCAAGAGGTCAGCCCTTTCCCAGCAGGTGACCACAAGACAGCAATGAACAGACGCAAAAGCATGAAAAACACAAGGCATAAGTAACACAAATGATCCACAAAAGAAGTACCACCTTGCAACAGTCAGTAAAAATATTTTACTGGAGAGCTTAAACCGGTTTCACGGCCCAAACCTCACCCTTAGTTCAGATGTGGATCAAGACACAGAGATGTTTGGTTTGCATGAAAGACCCCCAACTTATCCATGCATCATCTCCTAGAACATATAAATCAAGATATAAAAAGGAGATAAAACAGAGATAACCATTTACCCCCTATCCAACACACTCTTCTTTTTATGGGCCTTATCACCAGAAAACCTGAATTTGGTGCATGCAAATTGCAAAGGCACAGACCAGCCTGCGCATTCACACAGTCTGATCAGCTTGTTTGTTATTCACTATCTGAAAAGTATGAAACATTGTAGCTTAAAACTTAATACATGAAAAATTTTAGGATTCTATCTAGTCTCTAAAGCTGAGCATGCTAGCTTGAGCATGACCTGGTCGGAAGCCCCGAATCGTGTTTTCTCGCATCACTGCTCATAAACGATGAAGCAACTATTCTGCAGCTCTGCAAGAAGAAATCAAACTTTCCCAATCTGTACATAATAAAATTTTGTAATTCTCTAAGTGAATCCTCCTCTCTAAATTTTAATGAACATTTTATAGCATAATTATTGTCTTCATTATTAGAAATTCCTCGAGGGACTATTTAAAGTCTGGAAGTAGTCCAAAATGGGTATCAGACATGTTTGATAGTGGTATTGTCTAACCAAATAGTTCTATAGGTAACCTCCCCACTCCCATTGTTGTCATGTGTGGATCCAGAAAGGGGGGGGGGACAGGGAGTCCTGAACCCCCTGAAAAATCACAAAAATATAGGGTTTCTTAGCAATGCTGGTCTGGATCCCCTGAAAATCTCAAGGCTACCAAGCCAGCATTCAATGTTGGGCCATCATCAGCAAGCTTGCGTAAAGCCACTTAAATGGTGTTTCGCTGGCGGCAGATGATAGCCCTCTTTTAGTGCTATTTGGATCCTCTCTCCCCTCAAAAAACAAACTAGGCGGTCACCTGATCTCTTTAATAATGTTAAAATATGTCAAGGTAAACTACGGCTTATAATAAAACATATTTTGTTTTACCATATATGTGTTTCGCTTGCCGGCCAATGATGGCCCACTTATAGTGGTATTTAGATCCTCCCTCCCCTCATCAACTAAAAAAAACAAAAACACACACACGAAAAACCCTGGCAAAGTTGCACCCCCCCCCCCCCCCCCCCTCCCTGACAAAACTTTCTGGATCCATGCATGGTTGTATCACAGGTTTGGTGTGCAAAGTTCAATCCAACAACATGGTCAGAAATCATCTAGTGCAGTATCTAGAGTAAGAAAGAAAAACATGTATACAATGTACTTGGTCTAATACAGGAAAACATCCCAACATGACTGAACAATTGTTCAGTGGAATGTAAAGCATCAACACACACACACACACACACACAAAACTCAACACACAAAAAAAGAAGAAAAAAAAGCTGTCATTATATATATAGCAGCAGCGAAGGCACACTCCAAGCAGAGCAGACATCTCCTTGATCTAAACTAAAATGTTTCAAACATGCTAGAATCCGTCAATCTACAAATTGTTTATTGCATAAGTAACCTGCTCAGATGATTGGAATTATTAGTCTACTAAAGGTGTTAATTAGATTTCTTAGAACAATTTGGTCACCTTGTTATGGCTTTATGGAGCAAGAATATAGAACAAGGCTGTTGGGAACTCAGTGCTAAATTCTATAAATATTTGAGAAGCAGTTTTCATGCTTCCATGAGAATTTCTCAGCTGAAAGAATCCTGATATTGGAGTAAAGAGGTTTCTACTGTTAGCTAGGTTCTCTTGAGACTACCTTCCCTTTATATGTTATATGACTACTTTTTGATATAACATGATTATGTCTACGATTCAATAGAATTTTACAAATGAATTATTGGAAAATAGCTGGCTGTTTTATTTTAAAATCTGCACTCTCTTAGAGATTCAGGCATGCCCACTTTTAGCATAATGACTTGCAGTCACTGAAAGAATACCAAAAATTGGTTTTCAAGACCCATTATCGCTTAATGCAGGTCAAAATTATTGCAAGGGGCATTCTGCAATTCTTTCGACTTTCATTAAGCTACCTTTTGTCATTAAGTTCTTTGCTTTGTCTATTTTTTGAGTGGCCTTAAGACATTTTCAAATCCCTGCCCTACTACCCTAGGCAGACAGACACCAGAAAAAAGGTTATGAGAGACAGACATGTACTATGGGAAGTTACACACAAAGATTAGTAGACAGAGATGCCTAAGAATATGTAGTGTTGTCTTAGCAGTCTTAGTCTCTCACACATCAATCAGGGATTTTTTTTGCATTTTTTGTGCAATTTTGGGAAGGGACCCTACAGCCTTTCAGATTGGGAAAATTAGCGTGGCAAAACTCCTATTTGGAAATTTGCTATAGTGCGCAGTTATGTCTTTTTTGGTCAATAACAAATTAGCTATTAAACATACTATTGCCATTAAATTGAACGAGAATGTCACCATGTAGCGTCTGTGTGTTTTGACTGAATGAAAATCCCAATCTTCTAAAAAAAAAAAAATCCCAATCTTCAAAAAAAAAAAAAATTTTTTTTTTTTGAAGATTGGGATTTTGTTTTCAAAATTGGAAAAAAGTCACTTAAATTCCATTGGGAATGTGGCCGAATTTCTGCCCCTGTGAACACAAAAAAAATCCCCGTCACTGTGCCAAACTGTAAAAAACAACCCCAACCTCTCCCATACAGTTACCCTGTCACAACTGATTATCTCAAAAACAAAATGCTGCCACTTAGCAGAAAATTCAATAACACACCGCCATTTTCTGGAACAGTTTTTCAATTACTGTAATTTTTGTCTCATAGTGATCTGCATCAAACAGTAACATTAGCAGCTCTTAGTTCTTTGCATGCGGGGTAATTTTTCATGCTTTTGTTGATGTCTGCCGAGTTTTTTCAAAATTAACTTTTTCATTAAATCTTTCTGGAACACATTCAGAGTGTCAAACGGTATGGATTCAGATCAGAACTGACATTCTGTCGATCCTGATCTGGATCCAAACTGTTTGCAAAGGTTATCAGCTGACAACAAAGTTGCCGCTAGCAGGGTAAGAGTTATCCCTTGCCTTGATGAAGATTTTTATGTACATGTACTACATACCGTTCTAATGCACTTGCTTTTGTAACGCAACATCTGATTGACTAACGTCAAACTTTGCGACAGTATATTCTGCGATATACTGTCGGAAATAATTTGACGTCATTTATTATGTCACATTTTGTTTGATGATGTGCGGCTATATCCGTCTTTATGCGGCTTGCAATGCTCCAATTTAAGACAAGACTGTAGAAGCTCATAAGAATGGGGATAACCATATTCAAAATTTTCATTTGGGTAGGTAAACCATCGGATAAACGGCTCTGCTCGCGTTTCACCGTAAAACTAAATTTCCGACCGTTTATCAGACGATATATCTCCCCAAATGAAAACTTTGAATACAGTTATCCCCTAATTCTTCTACTAAGTATTGGTACTGTTTCAACCCAGGAAGATATGCACTCATATATGTACTCATGTTGAATCAGGCCTTTAGTTGAGAGTGCATACCGAAAAATAAAATTTCTTATTTCTAAACCCAAACATATGTTGTGGGTACTCTAAAGAACTTTCTCAATGAGACGGTTCTTTTAGCACCCAAAACATATGCTAAAACTGAGGGGTAAGAAAATATTTACAATTTTACGATTAAAAAATTTGCTTATCCAAACCAGTGACAATCTATTTATTCATCAGCTATAATCATTTGGAGGCGATGATGTCAAAGCTGCCACATTGTTTCTACTGCGAGGTAATAAATTTGGATCCCTTTGGTTTTTATCCTTATGATTAAAATCATATTTCGAAAATTAGGGAGCGCAGTGGCTCAGTGAGAGAGTGCTTGACTCGAGACCGAGGGCCACGGGTTCGATCCTCACCGGCGTCACTGTGTTGTGGTCCTTGAGCAAGACACATTTATCCTAGCTTAGTACTGGTTCAACCCAGGAAAACCTGTCCCTGTTTAACTGAAAGATTGTTGATGGGACGTAAGAATAAAATCAAACAAACAAATATTTCGAAAATTTCAATCGATAAAAAATTCGAAAAAATCAGCAGAGAAACAATGAAATTCTGCTGAAAAAAACAACCTTTTTTCTTTATTACTCTAACATTTAGCTGAAAGTTGGCATTGATCTTTCAATGAGAAAGATGGAAGCTTGTGCCTCCAAACTCTAGGTGGCGCCTTAAATAATTGTTTGTGGTTTCTTTTACCGTAAGAGTTACTTTGCCAACTGCATTGGCAGATCCAGAGGGGCGGTCAGGGGGTCCCGACCCCCACTGAAAAATCACAAAAATATAGGGTTTCTTAGCAATACTGGTCCTGATTCCCTGAAAAATCACAAAGCTACAAAGCCAGCATTCAATGATGGGCCATCATCGGTATGCCAGAAAAAACGCCATTTAAATAACGTTTCACTTGCGGGCCAATGATGGCCTGCTTATAGTGGTATTTAGATCCTCTCTACCCTCATCAACTTAAAAAAAAAAAAAACAAGAACAAAAGAAACATCAATGTTTGTCAATGTTGGACCCCCTCTGACAAAACTTTCTGGATCTGCCTCATTTGATGATACCTATCTAGTCTGTTTCTAGCTATAAGTGGTGCTGTTGAAGCACGCCTCTAGATAAAGCGTGTGTAATCAAAAATAATATTCTTATTTCTCAACCAAAACATATGTTGTGGGTACTCAAAAGAACCGTCTCAATGAGACGGCCCTTTTGAGTACCCAAAATATATGTTTAAATTGACGGATAAGAAAATATTTATAACTTTATGCTGAAGTTTTTTTGCCTATCTGGTCCTATGAAATGTTATGTATTTCTGGGCAATCAGCTCCCCTGTCTTTGCGAGACTGATTGATTTCATGGGCACAGACAACAATCTCTCAATAACCATCACTCACTTCACTCGCACCTCTTATTAGTTGCTGGATAGCTTTAAAAAGGGCAATAACTCTTGTTTATCTCACAGCTTTGAAAGCCTGATTACTTCTGGAGCTTTAGATCCATGAGGAAAAGCAATGGCAGCAGTCTAGATAAGAGTGTGGAAATAAAGCATAATTTTCTTATTTCTCCACCAAAACATATGTTGTGGGTACTCAGAAGAACCGTCTCAATGAGACGCTTCTTTTGAGCACCCAAAACAAATGTTTTAATTGATGGATAAGAAAATATTTACAATTTTATGGCCAAGCTCTTTGTTTATCTGGACCATTGTAATACATACACATTGACACATTGGAAGCATGGTAATTCAGTGGTTAGCGCACTTGCCTCTGGTGCTAGAGGTCCAAGGTTTGATCCCCGCTCGCGGCGAGGAAATGTTTGGTTGTCCAAACATGCTTTCTTTAGTGTCCTTTGCAAGAATGACAATAGTTAAGTGTGTAGTCCTTCGGATAGGGACGTCAACTGGATGTCCCCTGTGCACCGAAAGTCATCCCCTCTGCCGGTTAAAGAACCCTTTGGTAATTTAGATATGGGTACTCGTAGGCTTTCATCCTGCAAAGTAGGCAGTACAAAGTACAGTAAAACCTGTCTTAAGCAGCCACTCAGAAAGAAGACCAAAAATTGGTTTTCAAGACCGATTATCGCTTAATGCAGGTCAAAAGTATTGCAGAATGCTCCAACAGAGCATTCTGCAATACTTTCGACCTTCATTAAGCAACCACTTGTCTCTAAGACCATTATTTTGTCTATTTTTGAGTGGCCACTTAAGACAGGTTTTACTGTACATCCCTCAGTTTAGAATGCCCATGGGGGCGTCTTGCAGTATATAGAGATAGAGAGACACTGTTACCTTTATATTTGGCAAAGGACAATGGCGGGCCACAGCCAGAATTACTTTTTCAAAGCCTTAGTGGGTGCATATAACTGTGTGTGCCGCATGCACTTTATATGTAATTTGCGAGTGGCCACAGATTACCGTCACAATAACTGAAAAACAATGTTACCTTTATATTTGGCGTAGGACAATGGCGGGCCACAGCCGGAATTTCTTTCTTAAAGCCTTAGTGGGTGCATATAACTGTGTGTGCCTTGTGCGCTTTTTTTTGTGTAATTTGCATGGGGCCACGGCACACCGTCACAATAACTGAAAAACGACGTTACCTTTATATTTTTTTCTGGTCCAGCATCTGTAGTAGACTACCACTGCCGCTAGTATTGTCAGGAACACAAGTAATACACATGTGAAGTTGACCTTGACCCCACTAGCTTCCTCATCAGGTCCCTGAAATGAAAATATTTTCATTCTGTAAACCCGTAAACAGGCCCCGAGGTTATAAAACTTTTTTCATACTCAACTCAGCTGAGCACGGAATTTATCCTGCTCATAAATGTTAAAATGCCAATGATTGTTGGCATTTTAACATTTATGAGCATGATAAATACAACATCTGAGAGACTTAAAGCGCAAAACTTCTTTATTTGTCTGTATTTTAGTTTTTATGAGCAGTTGAAATTTCGTACGCAGTTGAGTTGAGCATGAAAAAAGTTTTATAACCTCAAGCCCAGGTACTTAAAGTTTCCAAAACAATGAAGCAGGCTAGGGCTCCATTTTTATCTGTCACATTATCACAATTTTTGTGAAATGATTTTCAGAAAATGCTCACAACATTTTTGCACCAATTGAAAGTGAATTTCCCCAAATATCACAACAATTTTACGAATTCCCTGTCTGGCCCAAATAGATTTTATATTTTAGTGAGCCTTAGTCAGAGGTCAGTGCATATGCAAGTTTTTTTCTATCACCAAATTTGAAAAATTAGCAATCCCTGGCATAGGGTAATAATCGAATGTGATCGCACCAGCAATAGTTGTCCACTTGTATTGGGGATAATCCTTTCACTAAGCTCATAGATTATCTCCAGACACAGACAGACAAACCATGGTGTGACTATTACGTTACCACAACTTGACTCCTGGACAATCAGATATGGACCTCGGCCTCATTTTGAGAGAGAAAGGCTTTTGTGGATCATTTATGTTATTTCTGTCTTGTTTTGTTATGCTTACATGCTGTTGTTGATGCCTTGTGGTCACCTGCTGGGAAAAGGCTGACCTCTTGACTCTCGTTTGTGATGTCTTATTGTGACATTGCCACTTTCCCATTGCTATCCTGGGTTATGTGTGGTGCTTGATTGTATCAATTCCTGATCTTTGCCCTCTTTCTTACTTTGCTGGTTTGGGCATGTGGAGCTTTCTAGTGGTGTAGTCAGAACAGAATGTTATATACAGATTGAAGGCAGGCGGGGGGCAGGGAGGCCCTAACTAACATGGAAGAAACTGACGAAGAAAGACTGCTGTGAGTGAAAGCTCACGAAAGTTGACCCTCAAGAAAGGAGCACCTGGAGATCAGGTATGAGATCTGCTATGCATGCAGCTAGCCAGTTACCTGGAAGGGGGCCCACTGATGTGGATGATGCCCCTGCACGTTAATCAAAAATCCGATTTTTATATGATGATGATGAATATAAGGTACATGTATCAAACTCTAAAGCATGCTGGGTAATTTTTCATGCTTTTGTCTGCAGACTTTTTTTAAAAAATGAAAATTTAAGAAAACTATCAGAGTATTAAACAGTTTGTCACAAGACTAGGACGGACATTCTGTAACTTCTGTCAGTCCTGATCTGGGCCCAAACTGCTTGCAAAGCTTATCAGCAGACAACAAAAATCGCGGCTGACACACACAGGCCTTTAGTTAAGAGTGTGTATCAGAAAAATAATTTTCTTATTTCTCAACCAAAACATATGTAGTGGGTACTCAAAAGAACTGTCTCAATGAGACGGTTCTTTTGAGCACCCAAAACATATGCTAAAAATTATGGGTATGAAAATATTTACAGTTTTACGCTGAAAATTTTTGTTTACATATTGTACATGAGAAGATTCAAGATAGACTTCTACCAGTCGCCTTCTTGTATTATTTTTATTATTATACACTGAAACCTGTGTAAAACAGCCACTCCAGGGGATTTTCATCCCTTCTCTAGGGGCCCATTCCAGATCAAAAATAGCCACCTATTTCCCCAATACGATTTCTGTTATTCCCAATTAGGAAAAGTAAAAAAATATATATATATATTTTTTTTTTACTTTCTTTAGAGACCACTTCTACTTTGTTACCCTTGTTACGTTCTATGTCCTTAATTTCTCCCAATTTTGCTGTTAAGATCATCTTTTCCAAATTTTGGCCAGGGGCCTTTTCCCAAAACCCTGTACTCTCAAAAAGACCACAAATTGGTTTTCAAGACCAATTATTACTTAATGCAGATCAAATGTAGGGGAGCATTCTGCAATACTTACGACCTTCATTAAGCTACCATTTGTCATTAAGATCTTTGTTGTGTAAATTTTTGAGTATCTGTTTTACACACTGTCAGGTTTTACTGTATAAAATATATTTTGCTTCATGTAGTCTAGTTCTGTAAGGCTGAAAGAAGGCCTGTCTCTGTGCCAGTGCTATTAAAGAGACCTCAAAATGTTATTGGGTAAAATGAAATTGGCATTGGAGACTGAATATCATGCTAGATTCACATGGGTGAAAGTTCAAAATTTCCAAAATCCTGGACTTCTGAAATTCAAATTTTCACACTTGCAGGATGTCTACAAAAATGGATTATTTAAAGTTAAAATGATTAATTGTGCTTAGATAATCTGAAACCTAAACAAAAAAAACTATTATAATCTCCTTAATTCAGCATATTGAGGCTGTCTTTCTGTTGAAAGTCAGCCTGAAAATCCTGAATTCAGCCATGGATTCAAGACAAAAATGAAGAAGATGCAATACAAGTTAGATAATTATATCCCGTTTGTACTCGAAGGGAGCTTTTGTCATTCTAGGCCTTAGAAATATTTAACACTTTACTAGCTTGTGGCAAGTTTTGTCGTATGCTGATAACCTTTGCAAACAATTTGGACTTTCTGTCCGTTCTGATCTGGATTGAAACCGTTTGACACTCTGATGGTATTCCCCCCAAAAAAATTTAAAAAAATTGATTTTGAAAAAAGTCAGCAGACGACAACAAAAGCACAAAAAGTTACCGAGCATGCAGAGAGTTAATTGTGTTTTATGGGACACTAAGTCTCTATAGACATATAAACATGATCAATTTGACTAGCTCTATCAGACTATAGGCTAGAGACAGTATAATCAATTGATTTATTCTCATTCATAAAAAACTGCTGCTGTTTAAGAAGTAGCCAGAAAAGACTAATAAGACAAATCTTCATAAGTATAGGAAAAATGAATGCCTCTCAAATAGCCAAAGAGACTCTATAACCCTTAAAGCTAGCATCATATATATGCAGCAGGCTGCAAATCGAGTAGGGGTCAGGGTCTTTTTTTCAATTTAGGGCTGTTTTATCTGCTTAGCAAAATTTTTGTGGGTTGAGTGATAGGCTCTACTTCCCCTGAGTTATGCGAAAAAATGTGATTTTTCCTGAAAAAGAGGATGAAAGAAATTTTTGCTTATGTTCTGGAATTTATGCTTACTTTCAATAAAATGCAAAATACCAATCCTTTAAGGTGCAAAAAGTTTGAAATCTGAGGCTAGAGCATTTTGGAAGAAATTCAAGCTTTTCATACTGTATGCATAGTTCTGTATATCGGGTGTTCTGGCCCAGTAGTCGAGTGTCTAAATAAAATCAATATGAAACAGTCAACGACCCGAGCACTGGGCCAGAAATATTCGAGTTAGAGAGTGGACGTCGTTTAAAACGATAAATTTTCATATACAAAGGGCCATAACTCTTGAAAGCCTGGTGCGATATGGACCATTATCCAACTTGAAGAAGACATCATGGTACTAAAAAATGTGACTAAGTTTCATAAAATTCCGATAAAAAATATTCGAGTTAGAGAGCGGACATCGTCGGGTCAGACGTACGTAATTACATACGTACGGATGGACGGACAGGGGTAACTCTTAATGGCCCGGCCATTATCATGGTAGGGGCATAATAAAAAATATTCGAGTTAGAGAGCAGACGTCGTCAGGACAGATGTACGTAATTACGTACGTACGGACGGACGGACAGGGGTTACACTTAATGCCCCGGCCATTATCATAGCAGGGGGGGGGTGGGGGGGGCATAAAAATCCCTTGAGAATGTAATAAAACATCAGGCTATCAATTAGTTTTGAGAATTAACCTACCACATTAAATAATAAATAAGTTTCTTCAGCACCAGACCTCTGTGTATGTGACACTGTAGGACATGTTCCATCACCATGGCAACCATAGGTGTACAGCTGGGCCTCAATGCATTCATTCTGTAAGCTGGGCTCCAATATGACCTTGACCTGAAAGATAGTTAAAAAAAAGGTTTGATACATAATATAGTCAGAGACCTTACTAACTACTGATTCGCAGTCCTGAACTCCCATTTTTGGAGCTGGGACTTCTAATTTTTGAAGGAGGCTATATTTTTTGTATGGTGGGACCCCCACTTTTAGGCAAAGTGGGCTCTCACCAGGGACTCCTGTTTTCAAAATCTTAAGGCCTGTTTAGACGGCATGATTTTGTCAGCCTGACAAAATCATACATGATTTTGTCATGTATGATTTTTCTGTTTAGACGGCATTTCAATGTCATGTGTGATTTCTTTCAACAGTGAAGAAAAGAGGCTGGGCATCTTGAGCTATCTCATCATGCTCTACATTTGTTGCATTGCTATAGCTAAGAACATGTGTTAAAACTCATTCCAGCAAGTCACGACTTTTGTCATCTGCTATTTCATCTGTTTATGTTCTTAGGTAGTCTTTATGGCGAAGAATATCGACCCAGATCAGACTGTTCCCTGGAAGCAGTCTGGTCAGGGTTTATAGTGTTTACTTCCATGATAAGTTCTCCTCTGAAGTGCACTTGAATATATGCAGCAGACACCATTTTCAGGACAAATTACTGGCATGTTTAGGGTTATCTCTTTTATCTTGCTCCGAAAGCAATTAACCCCAGCGACCTCAAAGCTGATTGGCTAATTCGCCATGATTTTGTAATGGCAAATAGAACCAGTTCTATCCCCCATGACATGTCGTCCTGACTCTAAAATCATATATGACTCTGTAATAGCAGTGTTTACACGAGCTGATTTGTAACGTACGACTAAGTCAGGACGACTTAATCATGCCGTCTAAACACCCCTTTAGTGAGAGCTCTGATAGTGTCACTGGTAGCGAGAGTTGTAATGTCATGATATGGCTTTCATACTGGTACATAAAGCTATGAAATCTATTTGTTGAACTCTAATTACCTGAACCCTTTGTATACTGGAAATCCTTTAATGGGTACTTCGACAAATAGTGAAGACCCAGATGAAATGCAGCACAAGGCTGCATTTCATCAGAGTCTGCACTGTTTGCTAAAACTAAAACAACCTTGAGAGACAGAAATACATGATAATTTAGAAAATTCTATCTAAGACCCCTTAAAGTACACAATGGACAGTCCCATACTTATTGTACCAATATGTATGGGAAAATCCATCAGAATACAAAGGGTTAACAACTTGGACTTCTGTCAGATAAGTAAGTAAAGCCTTTATTTTACGAGGGTAACAACATTTAGCCCATACATAAAAATAAAAACAAGTAATAGCTAATCTTCCATGAGGCCCTCAGTATATACACTACTCGAATTCAACAATGAGCACGTACATTAACTTTCCTCATCTGAGGCAGTCAGGGTTGCATGCATGACTTTAGTTAAGAGTGCGTAACAGAAAAATATTTTTCTTATTTCTAAAAACATATGTTGTGAGTACTCAAAAGAA
The DNA here is from genome assembly GCA_964019695.1 of Loripinus fragilis. Taxonomy (NCBI): domain Eukaryota; kingdom Metazoa; phylum Mollusca; class Bivalvia; order Lucinida; family Lucinidae; genus Loripinus; species Loripinus fragilis. The sequence goes on from OZ026524.1 coordinate 94,250,263, forward strand.
CCGGCTTAATGAGATGGTTTGTTTGAGCACCCAAAAATATGCTAAACATTATGGGTAAAAAAATATTTACAATTTTAAGCTGAAATTTTTGTTTATCTAAACCTGTGTACAACTTACCCTTATCTTACCTTTTTCTACTCTGGCCCATCTAAAGGATAACAGGCATATATACATCTTACTATGCCATGGCTTAATATTTCATGGAAATTGCCTGATTATAAACAACTCACATGATATGTCATATCATGTGAATTGTCTATCACCAATAACAGTGAAGCCTTATTATTTTTGTTTTTGTTTCTTAATGCAGCAACAACAGTCAATTATGTTGCCTACTGTAAGTTATAGAAGGCTCTTTTAGGGTTGATTTTGCTCGCATTTCAATTTTCACCTTTTGCATGCTCTAATTGTACTCATGTATGTTATGTATATCATGTCTATGCTTTGTTTTTTGTACCTTATGCTCTTACGCTACCTGTGAGTGGCCTGAGTTTTATGTCAATAAAGATATGTTCTGTTCAGTTCTGTTGTAGCAGCTGTAAGGGCTTATTTTGTATGTTGATATACACTTCATTCCGTTCAATGTAAATATGACAATTTCCTGAAAAACCATTGGCTTTCTAACTACTTTCCTCATCTGAGGGGGTCAGGGTTGCATGCAGAACTTTAGTTAAGAGTGCTAAACAGAAAATATTTTTCTTATTTCTCAACCAAAACATATGTTTTGGGTACTCAAAGAACCGTCTCAATGAGACGGTTCTTTTGAGCACCCAAAACATATGCTAAACATTATGGGTAAGAAAATATTAACAATTTTACGCTGAAATTTTTTGTTTATCTAAACCTGTGGTTGCATGTCAGGTCATAATTTTTCCTTGCAAATTATTCCACTCCAGGAAGTATGATAATCTCCCGTGTTCCACTCTTAATATCGTTTAATTTGACATGCAACATCATGACCCCTTTCTGAAAAGGACTTAAGTGAAATGCTATTAATAAATACTTCCTGTGTATTGAAATCCATTCAATACTTTAGGTACAGTTTGTAAAATGCATGGATAATCCATTTTTGAACTAGAAAGAAAATGTCATCATGTTCAGTTTTTCATAGCTTCTAATGGGATTTTATAGCATTTGACACATTTTTAACAGTACTGGTACTGATAGAAACGATGTTAGGAAAACAGGTCCCCAATAAAAATTGCCCATTTGACGAACGATAGAAGGCTAAGGTACTTAAAGGTAGTGAATTTCATTTCTATGGTACTAAATACCTTTCTGAAGTTGGGAGCATATGATAAGCTTTCATGAAAAAAGGTATTGAACACCTGAACATCAAAATGTAGTAGGGACTAGTACTGGTATCTGTCATACCGACTGGCATCGGTTGACACTTCCAAGTCACCTTACACAGGCCTCTAGATATGAGTGTGCACTTAAAAAATCATTTTCTAATTTCTCAGCAATCACATATGCAGTGGGTACTCAACAGAACCGTCTCATTGAGTTTTTGAGCAGCCAGAACAAATGTTAAAACCAAAGCCAAGTGGAAATGCTCTAAAACAATTTTCCGCCACAGGGCTTCACCACTGGTCCCATAAGGGTGAGTATCCAGAGACCCCTCAAGAGTGTGTACTCTATAAAATGCCTCAGGAACGCGCCTGAAAACCAATTGATGATAAGAAAAAATTCGCAATTTTACGCTGAAATGCATTTAAAGCTGCATAGTCTGTAACTTTTGATCTTTTAATTTTAGAATTAATGTTTCTATTTTTCAAGAACACAGTAAAAAAACTAAAATTCAGGTATACATTTTACCAATTTCGTAAATCTAAACAAATTATCAGTATCAAAACAACAGCATTTATGTTAAAATTAACTGTCTATAATTATTGGAGGGACACAGATATTTACCAACACGAGAAAAACACACCTGTTTCATAAGATAATTCGCTTTTCTGTGCAGTTTTCAGCTATAGTGAACATATTTATTGTGAAAGCGTAACTTAATTCTACTTTTACAAATGATTTAACAGAAAATAAAAAAATTCGAAAGCAGACTTAGTCTCTTTAAGTGTTTTGTGAATAATAAGTTGTACTTCAAGTTATGGTTCAGGGGATATAAACCTTTAAAACATTTATAAATTTACTATATTCAGTTCTGTCCCTTGGATTATGCATATATTGTCTCCAGTGTATTTACAGGCCTTTATTTAAGAGTGCGTACCAAAACATCAATTCTCTTATTTCTCAACCAAAATATATGTTGTGGGTAATCAAAAGAACTGTCTCAATGAGACGGTTCTTTTGAGCACCCAAAACATATAGTAAAACTGATGGGTTAGAAAATAATTACAATTTTACGCTCAAATATAATGTTTATCTAAGCCTATGATTTAGTAAGTATTATAACTCTGAATTTGTTTAAGATATTACCTTATTCAACCTACTTAGCACACTGTACACATTACAATTTAGAAACAGTGTAGATTCAGTTCAGCTTGCTTCCATAATGGCTTTTATCCATTTGATGAAGTTATGAATGGAGTGATTGACAATTTCAGTGTGAACTTATAGAAGCATGTTGACTTGTAGATGCTCTAAATTTTCTAACACTAGTTGCCTGCATAAAATAGCGTAGAAAAACAATGCAGACCCAGATAAGACTGCATTTGAAGAAGCAGTCTGATCAGTGATCAGGGTCTTCTCTGTTCACTATTCTGACAAGCATTTTGTGAATCCCAACCTTGATAAACAACATTTATTTGAAAACAGTAAAAAAATGAAGAGTAAATTAAATTAATTAAGTGTTTGAAATTTTAGAACATTTACCGTAGGTGAATTTATTCTATTTCAAATCAGAAGTTGATATTGTGTAAACTTTATAGTATTTACTTATAAGAGCAGGTGGCCAGGTGCTCTTATTTGGTCAAATATAGTTCCATATTTATTCTAGAAGTACTTAACCCATAAAGCGCCACCTATAATTTGCAGCAGATGACAATTTCAAATTTTGCTGCTTTTTCAAAAATAAAAAATACGGCATGATATTGCATGAGAATCGTCTGCTGGCAGACGATTCTCATGAAATATCATACCTTATTTTTTCGAAAATTAGGAAAGTTGTTGCAAAATTTGTAGTCTGCTGCAGTCATCATTTAACCTTTTTACTGCCAATCGTGACAATTGTTGTCTGCTCTCTCATTTGCTTTTTTGTACTTTGGTAGCCTACATCTATATTTTCAAGCAATATTGACCCAGATCAGACTACTCCCTGATCAGGGTTCACAGAGTTTGCTTCCGTGGTAAAAGTATTCTAGAGTGCATTTGAACAATATATGCAGCAGACGTCATTTTCTAAAAAAAATATGGCAGGATGAGGATTAATTTAAGCAAACAAGATCTTCATTTAGAATTAATTCCTGTCCTGCTGAACCCGGTATTATCTTTGTTTAAAAACACTGTAGATCCAGATCAGTTGAAATCTGATGAAGCCACCTGATCAGGATCCACATTGTTTCTTGCTCTGATTGAAAATACATTCACTTATTACAATTGGAATGCTGCAGGTTAAAATTGTGTTTGTGTGTGTGTGTGTGTGTGGGGGGGGGGGGGGGGGGGTCGTAGTACATCAAAATAATCAGCATGATAATGGGTTGATCATAATTGGGACAAATTAAAAATAATACCTGTGTTTAGGGTAACCCGACCCTACCTAAATTTACTGGTAAAACCAGAGTTAAGACCCTGGTGAAACCTAGAATTTGTTTCAGGTTTTCTGGGAAAAAATATATTGGTTCTCAGGGCACAAAAATGTTTCAATATTGCACTTGTCCTGCAGGACGAGTGACTTACAATTTTCGCTCGTCCTGCAAACACATGCACTTTTAAAGTGTATGCAATAAAGAACATAAGGGAGTAATATGCAAAATGACTTCCTCGAGTAAATTAATTCTTCCCAAAGCACTCATCCTACAGGAAAGCACTTGTCCTATAGGACGAGTGCTTCAGGAAGAATTACTTGTCCTTTCTAGATTTCACTCGTGACGTCATTACGAGCGGACGAGTGGAATTTTTGTCCCCTGGTTCTTCCACCTGGTTTGAAGTGAGGATAGTGCCTACACATCTTAAACATACATGTATGTTTGTTCGAGTCTAACACCCCACAAACAGCAAGGTCATATGGCGACAGGCAACAGCTTTAAGTCTCATCCTACAGACTAGAGAAGTGGGGGTTCGAACTCGTGACCCCTGAGGCAAGTTCAATAATGCGAGCGCTCTCGGGCGCTCATTGTACTGGTGTCAGGCTTTACACATTATGAATAAAGATAGGTACCAATCAACGAGCGCTCGGCGAGCACTCGCATTATTGAACTCGCCTCAGGTTTACAATGCAAGCGTTTTTTTCATGACCACAGCCAATAAACGTCCAAATTGAATGAAACGGTCTAACGCGGGTTACCTAAAATGTCTACCAGAACTCTGTACCGAGGATGACTAAATAACTATTCATACAAGATGATCCTGGTCGCATTACTACCATAAACTATGGAAGACTACCCTTACAGTGGAAAAAAAGCTTCATTCCACGCGTAGATGTGTTCTGTATTTCGAGAAGACAACTCTTTGTTTTGCCTATAAAGTTAGAACTGCAACTGCATCGCAGGTGTTCCGCTTTGGCATAACCCACGAAATTGGCCGCTGACCCGGGGCCGCTGAGTTCCGCATGTTTAATCGAAACAAAGTACATGGATTACATGTATATAGGCCTATATAGATTTGAATCACCTGCCTCTGACAGCAAATTATTTTTTTATGTTACATGTAATTTACAAATGCCTACGGTCTCATGATTTGGTCTTTTGGAACGTGGAGATTATATTTACATGGACTTCCTACCAACTAAGTCTAAATGAGCCGTGACATGTGATTTCCAACAATGTGGTATTTTGTCAAGTGTAGACTCAGACGACTCTGTGTAGCCTCCTTTTAAGCTTAGAAACTATACTCAACTACAAAAGAAACCCATCAGTCACTTTTTAGGGCTATAATGGTAAAATAATTAAGAAATCAAAATACTTTTTATACCATATTCTTTAACAATCAATTATGCATCAAATTATTGAATAATGTAACAGTTTTACTTAAACCCGTTCATGCTGTACGCCAGTGTATAGACAAGGGGTCATTTTTAAAAATGACAAGTTTCAGACAATTCGGTTTTCACTGAGTTCTAGTCTTAATCAGTTCTTTCATCTAATAACCGGTATGTTCCTCTCTGACGAGGCAATCAAGAGTGTAGAGAAGCCAAAATAAAACATCTAATTTTAGCAAACCCGGATCTCAATACGATAGAGCAGTTGTTGGATGAGCTCTTGCAAAGCATCTGGGATCGTTCAGTGCAACCTCGGAATCTTCGACAGCTTCAGGTTGCTCTCCATTAAGAGTTGGCGTGGATACCCAAGAACGTTGTGCGGCGTCACATGGTTTTGGTTCGACCTCGTTATGAGGCAGCTATTGCTGCAGGAGAGGGTCATGTCTGTTTTTGGACGAATTTAACTCAAGTGAACTGATTTAGACGAGAACGAGATATTCATTCTCAAGTGAAAAACTTGTTATTTTTGAAAATGACCCCTTGTCTGAACACTGGCGAACAGCATGAACAGATTTAAGTAAAACTGTTACATTATTCAATGAAATGATGCAGAACTGATTGCAACGGAATATGGTATAAATATATTTTCATTTCTTAATTCTGATTTCCATAACTGCCCCGAGAATAGACTGATGGGTTTCTTTTGTAGTTGAGTATACAAATAATGTTCCGCCAGTAGCTTATTACTCATAGAATATTCAAGCGGCTAACACAGGCTCTGATGCGCAGGCTGATCTGGGGTTTTGCTGGTCGAACATACCACATTGTTGGAAATCCCGTGTCGCGGCTTAAAAAGAGAGGTCTTGATATTTGAAAGGACTTTTAAGTTTTCTGGCGCTTTACACAGGTTTAGTGTAGTTTGGTGTAATGAGTTGAACATGAATCAGAATGGCTGCAAGACTTTTTATATTGGCTCCTCTTGATTGCCCACAAACAAGATTGACAGTGATTATCTCGAGAATTTTAACACATTCTTGACCAGAATTATGTCATACCTGCAGAAATGATCATGTCCTTCAACTGCGGTGACATAGAGTGGAGCAAGATGCAACTTTCCCAAGCAGGGACGGATCCAGTACTTCTGGAAGGGGGTTCGTATGTGTAAAGGTATGGGGGGTTGCTTTGCTGAGCTGATTTTTATCTCAGTCATTTTTCTTAAATATCCCATGCAAATGAAATAATTTGGTCTCAATTAGTATTATTTCATTTTCATACGATATTTAAAAGCAGGGGCGAGATGTGTGTGTGTGTGTGGGGGGGGGGGGGGGGGTTCGCTGGAGCAACCCCCCTGAACCCCCATCTGGATCCGCCACTGCCAAGGGCTGCAAAAGAGGGACCATATGTCCCCAGATGAAAATGTTAGCAGCTGCAATCATGCCGGTCAATGAAACCCGCATGGATTGGAGGAGACCATAGACTGGACGAGTACTTATACTGCAAAGATTCTGCCCTCTTGACGCTTTTCAGCTACAATGTTGCTTATTTTGACATTTAAAAGTTATTTTACAATAAGTTCTGCCACAATGACTATCAAAATTAATGAGAAAACACTTAAATTTCAACATCACCGTTGTATTCCATCCCAAATGTAGTTTAGCCGTATTGTGGTTCATTATAATATGCCAGATTAAATAATTGAGCCAGTGCATGAGATTTCCAACAATGTGGTATGTGCGACCAGCAAAGCCTCAGATCAGCCTGCGCATGCGCACAGTCTGATCAGAGCCTTTGCTAGTCGCTTGAGTATTCTATGATTGTTAAGCTACTGACTGAACACCATTTGTAGTGTCTAAGCTTAAAAGGAGGCTGCACAGGCTCCTATGAGTCTTCACTTGTCAAAATGCCACATTTTTGGAAATCACATGTCACGGCTCAATTATAGGCCTTTTCTTGAGATATGCCTTAACTCATCCCGTAATTTGATCTACAATCATGACAATATACCTTAGGAGATATTTTACACCATTCTTCGCATAAAACTGGTATAACTATGTCCCGCATCTTACTGAATTTTTCACAATGTAATTCGAAAGCCATCCAAGTACATGTATACAAATGGACCACGTCATATGAAAACTTGATTTTTTGTCCTGAACCAGCCCAGAGATTCCCCAAAATCAGAAAGTCCAGTCCATTAAAAAGGAACTAGTCCAATGTGCATATTGGAAGTTACATGCCTATGGATCATTCTTATTTTAAAGGGTAGGTGCAACACACAGCCTTCAGTACCCGCCATATGACGGACATCAATATATAGCTTCATATAACATGTTAAACATGTTGTTCTGAGTGCTCTAAATAAACTGTGGTATTAACAAAAACACAGATCAGCTTGGGCACCAGAAGCATTGCTAATTGCTACACCTGAAAGGTACAATACCCCAATACCCAAACATGCTAAATCTGAAATTATAACATTCAAGTTAGTCGCTGTAGCTGTGCGTTGAACGATCAGTTTTCTCGCGTCGGGCACAAACTTCGATGTTTACTTCTCTTTTAATTATATCACTAATATAGTCATAATTTAGAAAGTGTGAAAACCACGGAATGACACCAAAATATTTCAAACTGGCAAACCACTTTATTTGGGGCGCATTGCTATTGCGCACTTTTTTTTTGCTTTTAGCGATGTTATCTTTTCCGCAATCGACACTCCAGAGTCCGCACTTTCTGATATGTGTGGCACCAAAAGCATTTGATCTGCTGTGATGTGTCCCACATTAAGCAGGAACCACTGGTTACTGAAGGGCTGTTGTGATTCTCACCTGTAGCAAGGACCAATGAACATTTGAGGGTTCACCTGTGTAACCCCACATTTAGCAGGGACCAGCTTATCTGATGTTCACTTGAGCGACCTGGGATCAATGACCATTGAAGCTCTGCTGTGATGTACAACTTGGTTACCCAACATTTAGCAGGGACCAATTGCCATTAAATTTCGTTGAGAAGTTCACCTTATATATATATATAGTTGCCAGGAATCAGGACCAATGACATTGAAGGGAGAATTTGATGTCCACTGGCCATTGAGTGGTTGCTTCGATGTTCACCAGGGCCAAAACCAGTTACATAGAAAACGCTAACAAAGTTTAATATTCCAAGGCTTACAACCGTGAACGCTAACCATCTTAAAAGATTAGAAATGGTAACAGTGTTAAATGTACTTATCGTTACACCACTGAACTCCTTATAAAGCAAATTAGAAAACAGTAACAGTGTTAAATGCTTCAAGGATTTCAACGCTAAACAGCTTACATTTGTTTATTAAAGTTACACAGAACTTGCACTTGGTATATAGGGATGGGGTCCTTTTTAAAAAAGGTTATGCTACGCGACACAAACTAGCAGCACCCTCCTTTAGTATTACTAGGGATGTGGTCCTTTTTAATGAGGTCATGCTTCGTTGTGTCTTCTAGCAGTGCCTTCCTTTAGCGCTATAAGAGATGGAAGTATCCTTTTCACGAGGCCATGTTACGTTCAGTATTATTAGGGGTGGGATCCTTTTTTGAACGAGCATATGGTACGCTATGCCTTTAAGCAGAGTCTTCCTTAAGTATTGTTAGGGGAGGGGTCCTTCACGGGGTCATGCTACGTAGTGCCTTTATTTAGATTCGACTAAATACTTGTAGTACCATTGAGAAGATTTGTGTGGGGTTTTACTGTTGAGGCTCACTTCTAGAGTAGTTATTGTTGTTTTCTCTAAGAAGGTGTGAATTACTTCAAAATCTTTCAAGGACAGTTTCAAGTAGCTCTCAGCAAATAAGACACAACAATACAGTAATTTGTGTCACGAGAAAAGCACGAGGCTTTCCTACTAGTGTCGTCTGCTGATACTTTTTGCAAACAGTTTGGACCCAGATCAGGCCCGACAAAATGTCGGGCCTGATCTGGATCCAAACTGTTTGTCACTCTGATGGTATTTCCGAAATAATTTTTCGAAGAAGTGGATTTTGAAGAAAAAAATCAGCAGATGACAAACAGTGTGCAAAATTATCCAGTGGGCAAAGTGTTAAACCCCAAGGGGGTACTATCATTTTTCTTCATACGTAGGCTCGGGCCTAGCATCTACGATTCACCCCCCAAAAATATCAGGAATTTCAAGCACCCCAAAAAAATATTTGAAATTTTTAGCAACCCCAAAAATACCCCCATTCTGTACCTTGACCTTAAAAAAATACCCTAAAATGCATACCGAAATGACCCCTAAATATAGTCCAATTTTGTGATGACCCCCATAAAATATCCACAATATCTTCATACCCCAAAAAATATTCATTTTTCTAAAAAAAACCCCAAAAATATTGAAATTCAAAATTTTGAACCCAAAAAATGGATTCGTATGTATGAAAATACCAAAGTATCCCCCTGGGTGATAAACATGCTTGGTAAGCCCACCTTTTTCTTCAATATATTGGATTGGCGCGCTCCAAAAGATCACCGTATCATATATGCCGACCCCTATACCTTCCAGGGTTACTGGAGACACCACTATATCTGTATTTAGTTAAATTTTTGAAATATTAACCCATATAAGCCTAGCGTCCTTTTTTTGGGACATAGGCAATCAGTGAAGACCCTGATCAGACGTCGCGTTCTCCACTGTTTGCTAACAGAATTTTCTATCAAAATTTGAATAAAAATGAAAAAATACCACTCAACATCCCTTTAAATGGAAATGAACTGGTCCAATTGATAATAGAGGGAAATTCCATTCGGCATAAATGGATTAAATTGTTGAAATAGTAATACCCTGTCATCGCCAACGATTAGATAAAAAGCATTGTCTGCATTACCAACTACCGTAAGCTACCGTAAATTTTGTGTGTATTGATTCCTGATCTTTGTCATCTTTCTTACATAGTCAAACGAATGAATTTTTTTACATCATTGATACATGTTTAACATTCTACTAAACTGATTTTTATAATACTGTTATTAGTTTGTGTTTGTTTTTCCCAAAACCCTAACCCTAAGCTTTTGTAGCAGTGGAAAACACACCAAGACGAGTGATAGCTTAGCTGTCACCAAATTTGGCGGAAAGTTATGTTCACTTTTAAAGTGCCGTGCATACAGTTACCGTAAATTCATCCCGTGTTATATTGAGATAGTTTCAAGATCCCCCACCCCTACCAAGACACACCCTCCTTTTTCTGCTAGAGTCCACTCTTAATAAACCCCATTGGTTTTAGTGCATACCAAACTTCACTCACAAGTCCTCAAAGTAAGGAGGAATATATAATGTTGGGGCATAAACAGTTTTTTCTTACTTCTGCTTGGTACTTGTCAAACCATTGTATATTTGAGCCAGTGAATGAGATTTCCAACAATGTGGTATGTGCGACCAGCAAAGCCTCAGATCAGCCTGCGCAAACGCGCAGTCTGATCAGAGCCTTTGCTAGTCGCTTGAGTATTTTATGATTTTTAAGCTACTGGCTGAACACTATTTGGAGTTTCTAAGCTTAAAAGGGGGCTGCATAGGCTCGTCTGAGTCTACACTTGTCAAAATGCCACATTGTTGGAAATCACATGCCATGGCTCAATTTTGTTAGTAAGTACACTACCTACAGCGTTATTGTTCTATGTCACGAAATATTGAATAAAAGTCTCAACCATCCTCACATTACCGAAAGCAAGAGAATGTGTCTTAAACTCAACACCAAAGGATACAACTCTAGACACTAATGAGAGTGGTATTTAGTAGTTATGCTGCGATAGAGTTTCAATGAGTTGATAATACGTTTATACGAAACATATACCAATTGATATTAACCCCATGTGAGATAGGTCTCATTTCTTAAGATCAGGCTCTACTTGTCTTTTAACTTAACACCTTAATAACTCATGAATGAGGTGGTTTTATTTGTGTTATGCTTTACGTCCATGCCAACATTTTTTCAGTCATATTGGGACTTTTTCCAGTCTTACTGGGTTGAATCAGGGCTAAGCAGAGGATAAAGTGTCTTACTCAAGGATACAACACAGTGCCTCCGGTAAGTTAAGAACTTGCGACACTTTTATGCCAAGTCTAACCCTCAACCACTGAGCCACTGCGCTCTTCATACAAGGTATAGTAAAACCTGCCTTAAGCGGTTACTTAAAAATAGACAAAACAAATGTCTTAATGGAAAATGGTTGCTTAATGAAGGTCGAAAGTATTGCAGAATGCTCCCCTTGGAGCATTCTGCAATACTTTTGATCTGCACTAAGCGATAATCGGTATGGAAAACCAATTTTTGGTGTTCAATTTGTTTGGCCGCTTAAGACAGAATTTACTGCATAACAAAGATACTGTAGCACATGCGGGCAACATTTAAATATAACAGATACTCTCAAATCCCAAAGTGTTCAAGATTTTAAATTATTCAGAATTCATGTTTTCCGCATAACAGCATAATCGTTCATTTGCGTGTCGTTTGTAATCGGTAGTTTACAATTTTATATGCAGTTCCTTTTAAGTTTAAGCATTAGTCTGGCCCAGCATTCGGCACACATGCACTTACAACCTTTCAACTACCAGCTTAGCAAAAGCATGGTTCATGAAATCAAATTGGGTGATATAGCTGTCATATAAATATAGACAATTTGCTATATAGTGACAGGTATTTTGATACTGAGTGGCAGTTTGAGATGTCTAAAAGATGCAAAGTCAATGGCATGAAACTTGTTTAGTGAATATTTCAAAATAGGGTTCCTTATTTTCAGTAACATATGTTGTTGGTAAACATTGGAATTGCCTCATTGAGGCAATTCCAACGTGCACATACAACACATGTCGATTCAATAAATCAGTGTTTTTTCACCATATTTTTCCCACAAACTTCTCAACTACTTTTTTTAAAAATGTTTCAGTGTAATTGGTAATGAGTATGTAGAAATGAACAAGTTTTTGTGTAGTTTGGCGTGCACCTGGATGACAATAATAGATAGACAATTTTATATTATTGACAGTTTATCTGAGATGTTTCTTTGGAATGAAATGCTAAATTGGTGGTTGCCTGGTGTATGGATTGTTTGCTAACTCAGCTAACTTTGCTATTGGATCTCTCTACTACCTAAGAACGTTAACGCCAACTGGATTCAGTTCAAAGTTAACGTGACACCCTTTCGTCAAGTTTTACAATAAAACCTGTCTTAAGCGGTCACTCAAAAATAGACAAAACAAAGGTCTTAAAGACAAATGGTAGCTTAATGAAGGTCGAAAGTATTGCAGAATGCTCTCTTGGAGCACTCTGCAATACTTTTGACTTGCATTAAGCGATAATCAGCATTGAAAACCAATTTGGTCTTCTTTTTGATTGGCCGCTTAAAACAGGTTTTACTTGAACAAAATCCTTTGTGTCAGCCTTTCATGAACCTTCAAAAAAGGAAACTCATCTTTTATACTTACAATTTTTGTAATAAATATTTAATATTGCATTAGTTTATGTAGTTTATACTTAACGTTTAAATACAGAACGATTGGAAATGTAATGCTTAGTTATGTTTGTTTGTAAAACAAAACAGCGGCACGGCCAACGCGAACTAAGCAACACGAGTTTTTTGCGCGTACGAACGAACCAGGCATGAGCTCGCTGTCAATCACAGATGCACACTGTCTTTACTGTGTGAAGCTATAAATGTAACTGTCGATCACATTTCTTTTAAGCGGTTGCGAAAAATATGAACTCTTACCATTCATTAAATATTACAGGATTCTTTTGAACATGTAAATATTAGACAAAGAGGTTGTGTTTTGTGCTTCTCATGCTTTCGAGTCTGTTCATTGCTGCCTTGTGGTCACCTGCTGGGAAAGGGCTGACCTCTTGGCTCTTGTTGGTGATATTTATTGTATTTTTGTTACTTTCCCATGTGGTACCCTGGGTCAGGTGTGGTACTTGATTGTATCGTTTCCTGATCTTTGCCATCTTTCATACTTTCGTTTCTGCATACTTTGTTGTTGTTTTGCTGCTGCTGCTGCTGCTGCTGCTGCTGAGTGCCCCAACCGTTAGTGCAATGGTGTTGGATATATATCAACAAATTCGCAAAGACATGCTCAAGTTAGCTTCACGTCCAACAGGAACTAGACTGGCTCCAGTCCTTAAAACAATTTTTCATCAATGTGTCATATCATATACTTGTAGCCAGTCTAACTCTGATGGCTCTGTTTTAAGACAGAGCTATCAGAGTAAGACTGGCTACAAGTATATGATATGGCACATTGATGAACAATTATTTTAAGGACTGGAGCCAGTCTAAATAGGAACCAGCCAGTAGCAGGTTTCTCTGAGTTCGTTCTAGAATGAAAGATTACTCTTTCTGCTAAAATCACATCAGTTAATTAACACCAGTGCTAAAATAGTTTGCAGGATTAAATTAGCCACGCCTTTCGAAACACTCTCATGCATGAATACGCTTCCATATATGCTAGAGCACTGGCCTGCTTAGATAGACGCATTGCGCACACTCGACAAACCCTGTATATGAACCAGTAACGAACCTGATCAGCATGTTCATTCAAAACTTGGCAGTTTTGAATGTACACGTTGATCAGGTTCGTAACCAGCTCGTCATATCCTGAAGACATTTTCTCCAGACACATTTAGTCATAGTACCACCGGGATTTGGCTTCTTCAATATTTAATGCAAAAATACAATTAAATGTCTTTGCTTGCTGTGGGCTGTTCAATAAGTGTGATAAGATCCAGTGCATATTCAACCCACAGTAAAACCTGTCTTCAGCGGCCACTCAAAAATAGACAAAACAAAAATCTTAATGACAAATGGTAGCTTAGTGAAGGTCGAAAGGGGAGCTTTCTGCAATAATTTTGGCCTGCATTAAGTCATAATTAGTCTTGAGTCTTTTTGATTGGCCTCCTTATATAGACAGGTTTTACTGTATATCATTTCTGCCTATCATATATAGGGAACCAGTTCCATTGGTGTATTCACCTATGTAACCAAAAGCATGTTTCGCCGATCATATATAGAGAATGCGTTGAAGTGTTGTATTCACCTATGTAACCAAAAGCATGTTTCGCGGATCATATATAGAGAACCAGTTCCACTGGTGTATTCACATATGCATCAATAGCATTCTTTGCCGATCATATATAGAGAACGACTAGTGCTGTATTCACCTATGCAACAAAAAGCATTCTGCGCTTATCATATATAGAGAACGAGTTCTTGTGCTGTATTCACCTATGCATCAAAAAGCATTCTGCGCTTATCATATATAGAGAACGAGTTCTTGTGCTGTATCACCTATACAACCAATAGCATTCTGCGCCTATCATACATGTATATAGAGAACGAGTTCTAGTGATGTATTCCCCTATGCAACCAATAGCATTTTTCGCCTTTCATATTTAGAGAACGAGTTCCAATGCTGTATTCACCCATTTAACCAATGGCACCAATAGCATTTTCGCCTATCATATACAAAGACCAAGTTCTAGAGCTATATTCACCTATGCAACACCTATCATATATAGAGAGCGAGTTCTAGTGCTGTATTTACATATGCAACCAACAGCAAGGACTCACTTTTCCTGTATTGTTTTTAAATACCATATAAAGAAAATATGTGCTTTCTATAGGATAAATAAGTCTAATTGTTGGCAAAATTTAAGGCTGTGGTAGATCTAATTAATTTCTGACCACCAGCCGCAAAATCAGCTTTAACCTTAATGTAACATTAGATACAATTGACAAAAACGTCTGGCATTGCAACAGTTATTACTTAGGCATGACATTGCCTGAGTTTAATCCGTATACCGCCAATAAATTTTGTCATGAAAATGTCTGCTTACCATTGAAGTAAAACCTATGAACCATGGAGGGGGCAGTCTGATCTCGGTTAGTATTGTTTCTAATAAAAGCCATAACGTACATAAGCAGATGAGAGAGTAGACAAGTTATGAATGGCGGACACAAAAGGATTTGATAGTATAGTACTTTGCTCATTGCACTTTTAATGGCGACAACGTCGTCTTTTGGCTAAACTCAAGAGCAACATCCCAGTTAGCACAGGGTCTAGGGCCACAATCTGCCCACCAGCGAATGGCTTTTCGCTGCCCAATTTTATATTCTTACTGAAATGTTACTTTGATATTCCAGTCATCTTTAATTTACGGTCGTGTCCATACGGTCACGTTAACCGTCGGTCACACTTTTAGGGCGGACTTTTACTATATATATTAAGCGGTTAACCAGTGTATTCTGATCAGAGCCTTTGCTAGTCGCTTGAATATTCTATGAGTGTTTAGCTACTGACTGAACATCATTAGGAGTTTCTAAGCTTAAAAGGAGACTGCACAGGCTCTTCTGAGTCTATTCATGTCAAAATGTCACATTGTTGATAACTCATATCACTTAACGAACGACCTTCGCAGTTAAAACAGTCAAATTAGCAACTTTCAACTGGGAATGAATTAATCGAACTTCATCTTTTTTGTAGCTAGCTATTAATTAAGACTATACTTAATTCATGATGTAATTTTACTTGGCTCCATAGACACACGTTCAAACTATGCCTACGGTTGTCAGCTTAGACGTTAGATGTAATGAGTAATAGTTACGTGGCGTAGCCAGAACGCCGAAAAAGTTACGCACATCAAAGGGAGACTACTGGGTCAAACAGTGATTATCTTCAATTGCGTCCCTTTTAGAAATGGAAACTTCTCTTCAAGGAAAGAATTTGCTCCAGAGGAAGCGAATTCTTTCCTTTAAGACCATCCCTTATACTATTGAAAATCACTTTTACCACATTATGTGACCTCCCTTGAATGTTACTAATTTTAATACGCACGTGCGTAACTGCGTAAAGGGAGCTACGCCAATGGTTACACCATATGGTTTGTCCGCCTGCATGTTAAGAATAAAGCTCGTACATGCGCGGATCCAGAGCGGGGAACAGGGGTTTCAGATCCCCCTCCCTCAAAAATCACAAAAATATAGGGTTTCTTAGCAATACTGGTCCGGATCCCCTGAAAATCACAACGCTACCAAGCCAGCATTCAATGTTGGGCCATCATCGGTACGCCAGCGAAACACCATTTAGATGGTGTTTCGCTGGCGGGCCGATAATGGCCCGCTTATAGTGGCATTTGGATCCACCCTCTCCCATCAACTAAATAAATGTCAGAGTTGGACCCCCTCTGACAAGTTTTTCTGGATCCCCACATGTCACAGATTATCTCCACATACAGGCGGACAAACCGTTGTGTAACCATTTTACCACCGACACCAGTGCAGACCTTGTACATTGCGAGATACATGCATTTCGTGCTTAAGTTCCTAAGGGTGGTATAATCGTTCCAATCGGTATTCGCATTAGGGTGTTTCATTTCAACATGTATTTGCGTCTCCTCTTTTGATCTTTCGTGGTCTCCCAACATGTTTTGTTACATTGAGATCCCACTAATTGAAAATCACACTTGCTAATGAATGAGCACTAATGTAGCAGATACTTTTTATGTCAACCAATGCTGACTTTGTTTTGTTACCTATGGAAGACTTGAGATTTCACATGTCATTTACATATGTAATCTACTCACTGAGAGAGAGAGAGAGAGAGAGAGAGAGAGAGAGAGAGAGAGAGAGAGAGAGAGAGAGAGATGGTTGCTTTACTTTAATTGTATGTTTGCTGTTGTGTGGGTGTCAGTGTTCTTTATTACAGTTTACAGTTCACAGTTTATTCAAACCACTCAGCCCATGTTGAATATGTAATAGAAAATAACCATCAACATACATGGTTAACATATCATATAAGATATTACCATCATCGAGATAATACCTACATACCTGTCAATGCCCAAGCAGGGCGTGGCGTATACTGAATGTATTGTGACGGGTTGCAGCCTCCCTACAAAGTCTAGTGCATGTAGCGTCAAATATGCACAATGAACGAGCTCATTTTAATGGACTAGACAGAGACTCTCTGGGCTGATTAATTTCCCCGTGGTGCGGTGGATTGGTCTAGATATGTGGTCTATGATTGTGGTATTTCCTGATCATACTTACGTATCTTGCTACATACTATGAAAAAAGTTCACCCTACACCCCAAGAGTGCAGATTTTGTTTGCCAGGTGTTGATGCATTGAAGACAAGTTTATCACTGTGTGAGACCTAAGTGATTATATTGAGTACATGTAGTTAGATCTTTGAAAGTGAAGAACGTATCATTTTCAAGGAAAGCACATAAACTTTTGGGGTTTGTGAAAGTAAACGGAAGTGATAAAGAGTATGTTGACATTAGAGTCAGTTTTATGAAACGATACACCACTGACGGTTATCATGACCGAATTTGCCCCGCTATACGAGGGTCTGGAACAGGTCAAGTCTTTTTATACAGTAAATTCGGTAATTTTCGCGAGGGTGTTATTTTCGCGAAACTTCGCGGAAGCGGAGTTTCGCGAACATTAACCCTCGTGAAATGGTGAAAACTCGTTGTCCTTTACTGATATAGGTAAATCGTGTTAAAGTCGCGAATTTTTTACGTGGCAAATATGTCTTTTAACGCTATTCGCGAAAATAAAATTCTCGCGAAAGTTTCCGAACTTACAGTACTGATTGGAGTGGAATGGAAAAATGTTGAAAGAAGAAAAGGGCCCAAAATATTGAATAACATTATGAAAATTTAAGGAAAAGTACAAAAAATAAAGAAAACTGACACATTACAATCAAAATATTTAAGACAACTCGTAAAATTAAAAAAGAAGAGACACGGTCTTGTTGGAAGAACATATATATAAAAGAAAACACTATATCGACTAGACCCCAGTTGTGTAGCAGAATTTACTAATGGCTTGGCATTGGGCAATCCTGGGCCGACTGGAGCAGGCGCAGTGATCTACTACAATGGATTGGAAGAAGAACCAATTTGTATTTTTAAACCAGTATGCTCAAATGGCAACAACTACTTTGGTGAACTTATAGGAATACTGACAGCATTACAATATCTTGTGGCACAACAGAATCTAAAAAGCTATATCCATATATTTGTGGACTGCCAACCAGCTATCATCTCGGCTTTTGGTAGTACACAGTATTGATGTGATTCTAAACATAAGACAAATATCGTCCATCCTACAGGGTAATGGTCAAAACTTGTCAGTCTATTGAATTCCTGGTCTTTGAGGGAGTAGCAGACAGGTCAGTTCTTTTGACGTTAATGAAACAAGAGGTTACAGAAAAATGGCAGAAGATGTATCTTAATTCCCAAGAATCTTACACTTTACAAGAGGTTATCAGAGAAGTAGGAAAACCACAACCTAGCAATGGAGATAGAAATGTGAAAGCAATTATAAATAAGTAAATTATTGGTTAAATTTCATAACTTCAAAAATTGACAAAATTGTGAAATTTGCTTTGAAAAAGAAACAATTGTCCATTACATTTTCAACTGTCAAAAGTATCATCTACAACGACAAGTTCTTGGACGAGAAATAGAGGAAATCACAATCACTAAGACAGCAATCAACTTTAAAGTCTTGACAGGAAATATAGATGGAATATTCAGGACTATCAATATGGAGCTGAAGACAATATCGGACAGTTTCCTGAGGTTGACAGGAAGGCTTATTAATTAGAATTCATGCACCTCAAACTATCAACAAAAACAAACAAACAAGATAATAAGAATTTATTATGTTCACTTAATTTAAATTTATATTTAGCATGCTTGGAGACCTAAAGTTTTGCACCTTAGAAAGCATAGTTTTAAAGAAGAACCAAGCGGATAAAGATAGTGTAATATTGGCAGGAGAATCTACAACAACAACAAAAGAGAGAACGAAAGTGCCATGCGAAACCGTTTAAAAAGATTTTTGTAAGCAAACATTTTAAAGACAAAAGAAACAAAAATGTTAATGTTTTATGTATCTCTTAAATAATGTATTAAAGAACCCCAAAATAACAAACAATAAACAGAGAACAACAGATATACCCCACCAATCGACCATAGATACTTTTTTCCGGAGCTGTCTTTTTAATGGGGTCTAGCTAAATTGCTCCATATGATATGGAACTTGACACGAGCATGTTTTCTAAAGGTAATGTTATACAGACACCCCAATATCAACCATAGTAAATAAACTCAAGACGTCTTATGTAAACACTCCAGTCTTCCACAAATTTGTAAAACTGTTGACTTAGTCGACAAACACATGCGTTATATACAGTAGTACCGTTTAAATGTGTAGAAACAGGTTCAGTGTTTTCTTAACCTAGTTTTTCAAGATTTGCATATACACTGTTTAAAAACATAAGTTTCACTTTACACCAAAAATATTAAGTGAGTATGATCAGGAAATACCACAATCACAAACTGCAGACAACCCGTGGCACCACGAGGAAGAGCCGCTCAACCATCACGAGACACCAGGAAGACAAATTAAGCAAAGAACCAAATTTGGTGGCAGCTGAACTACCACTTGTTTAGATGTAATCTTTCACTTGGTCTAAAAGCTAAGCTCTTTTCCATGGTATTGATCTTATGAATATCTACAACAACAACAGGTAGAAATGTTTTTCCCATTTGTCACCTAGAAATGTGTGAGCCTCAAGTTATTTCAGCACAAAAATTAAGTGCTAGTTTACACCAAAGGGGTAGGGGGTAGCTCAGCTGCCACCTCTTTTGGTGTTAGCTTTCACCTTTTTTACAGTGTTGCTCTTGACGAGCTTGTTAAATTTAGTTATTTAGCAAGGGCTAGTCATGCTATGCTATGTTTGGGTCATCCTAAGCACTTGGTGCAGAACGCTTTGGGTCAAATTAGACAACTAGTATTTCTTACGTAAATGAGACACACATATACATGTAATTTTAGATGCATGTTCTCGGTTGCACCTCTTCATATTGTCAGAAAAACAACCCTTACCATATCAACATTTTAACCTCTCTTTTTACATACTTTGAGGTTACCCAGGTAGTTGCTTTCCAGCTTCATAATCTCATTAATATACTTAAACAAACTGATTCTGTTGGTTTAACTCTTGTATTCGGGAAATCCCTAAATGAGTACTTTTGCAAACAGTGAAGACATGCCTCGCATTTCATCACTTTTCCCCAACTCGTTTAATAAATTCAATAAAACAGGAGCACTCCTGTAAGATCCTCTATGTATGCTATAAAGAAAATTACTGATAAAAAGATTTTAAGCTGGCATTAGAACATGACATAGAAATTCGTTGAAACAGTATAACATTGCATAACGCAATGCACCGTATGCCATATATGTGTCTAACTATTGAACGTCTCTGTAAGAGGAGACTAGACAAATGATATATCGGTTGCATTGGCGGATCCAGAGGGGGTTTAGCTACAAGATAAAGTTGTATCCTACAAAACAAGGTGCTTTGGGAGAAGGTTGTTACAGAAAAACATAGTTCTACAAGAGGTAGTTGTTACAGTAAAATAAGATACTTGAAGAGAAAGTTGCTATTATATATGAAAACGAGGTGTTACAAGAAACAGTTACAGTAAAACAGTTACAGTAAACAAAGAAAAAGTTGTAAAAGGCAGAAAAAAAAACAAGGAGCCACAAGAAAAAAAAAGAATTAAGGTGGTACAAGAAAAAAACTAGGTTCTACACGGGAAAGTTGCAACAGTAAAACAATGCGCTAGAAAGTTGTAAAAGGCAGAAAAACAAGGAGCCACAAAGGAAAATTGTAAAAAGCAACAAAACGTACAAGGTGCTACAAGAAAAGTTAAAAAAGAAACAAGGTGGTGCAAGAAAAAAAAGGTTCTACATGGGAAAGTTGCAACAGTAAAACAATGCGCTAGAAAGTTGTAAAATGCAGAAAAAACAAGGAGCCACAAGAAAAAAAAAATAATTAAGGTGGTACAAGAAAAAACTAGGTTCTACACGGGAAAGTTGCAACAGTAAAACAATGCGCTAGAAAGTTGTAAAAGACAGAAAAACAAGGAGCCACAAAGGAAAATTGTAAAAAGCAACAAAACGTACAAGGTGCTACAAGAAAAGTTAAAAAAAGAAACAAGGTGGTGCAAGAAAAAATAGGTTCTACATGGGAAATTTGCAACAGTAAAACAATGCGCTAGAAAGTTGTAAAATGCAGAAAAAACAAGGAACCACAAAGGAAAATTGTAAAAAAGCAACAAACATACGAGGTGCTACAAGAAAAGTTAAAAAAAGAATCAAGGTTGTGCAAGAAAAAAATACATGAAACCAACGCACTACAAGAGAAAATTTTAACTGAACAAGTTGCTACAAGATTAGAGGCTAGAAAGAGAGCTAAAGCTGGTAAATTTACTTTCATTTTGGTTTTTCCGTCGTATGCAGGGGCGTAGCTACATATACGCCAAAACGCAAGTGCGTACACATTTGGAAGAAAAATATTGGAAGATTCTCACAATTCTGATGGATTTTTGATGTTATGTGTACCCATGTTCATCTCTCTAAATCCAATTTTGTCAGAATTGTGATGATGTTGGTATCACCTCCTCATATGCACCCTTTGATGGTTTATCTCCAATTAACGCAAAGTGAATGATCAGATGCGAATTTTATAATCTACCATTACCAAAAGTGTGTTTATAAACTAATCTGTTAATCCGGACAAGTGAATATATTCTTTGGACAAGTACATAGTATTACTATTTCAACACCCTGGATTCTCTGTCATTAGCGTTTTGTATTGTCCTCGGCAAGTATTAGATGCGATGCAGTTTTGTAGAATTTAAAGATTGATTGTTTTTTTTTGTTCTTTGGAAGCATGCAATTGAGATTGACTAGGGTTATTATAACAGTAACTCTGCTAACGAAATAACAAATTAAAGAAATGTATGATTATGGTTTTATTGCTTAAAATTTATTGGACAGTTAAATACGCTTGATAGGCCAATTTAAAAGCCATATTCCACGCTATATCTACCAAATGTGTCTCTAACAACGTCTAAGTACCTGTTAAGGTGGCTTTCAGGTGGTGTACAAAGAGAAGAGGTTATATATCGTAAAAAGTATTGCAAAAATACATTTCAAATATATATATGAACAACATGTTTACATAGACAACGATTTTCTAAAAAATGTTGATCTAACTCATGGACACGCAGCCTGAAATGCACATTTATTTATTTTCATATGAAATACATTATGTACATAATATCCTAGTTTAATTTCTTGCAACAGTAACCCATAAAGTCACACAGACCAAAACCACTTTTTAATATAGCAATTACTTTTAAATAAATTGTTTACTATAATATTATTAATTGAACAAACGGTAATTAAGATTTATCCACCAATTTCAGTTAAATGGAGCATTTTCCCACTTGTTCTAATCAGCAAAGTTACTTTAGTGTAAACATATTATTATTTCAGAAAGATATAAAGGCTTCACGTTAACTTTGCAAGAGACCATCCATAACATTCCAAAAATTGAATTCATTTCTTAAATGGAGAAACATCAGGGGGAGAGAGGGAGACCTGATATGGTCTTGGTGGAACAGCCATATTGATAGGATTAAAACTGATAACATATTGTCCAAATTAGTTAGAACTAAAACGGTTTCGTCTTCAGTATGCATATGCATATACATGTATACGTATTGATGGAGTTACTTTAATAAGGATATTTCCTGATCATACTCACTATATTTTATATATGAACGAGTACTACCACTGGACCTTTCAGCAATTAGAGTACCCCATATGAACGATTACAACCACTGAACCTTTCAGAAATTATAGTACCCCGTATGAATGATAACTACTACTGGACCTTTCAGCAATAACAGCACCCCGTATGAACGATTACTACTACTGGACCTTTCAGCAATTAGAGTACCCCTTATGAACGATTACTACTACTGGACCTTTCAGCAATTATAGTAACCCTTCATCAATTAGAGTACCCCTTATGAACGATTACTACTACTGGACCTTTCAGCAATTATAGTAACCCTTATGAACGATCACTACTACTGGACCTTTCAGCAATTATAGTAACACTTATGAACGATTAATACTACTGGACCTTTCAGCAATTATAGTACTCCTAATAAACGATTACTACAACTGGACCTTTCAGCAATTATAGAAACCCTTATGAACGATTACTACTGCTGGACCTTTCAGCAATTATAGTTACCCTTATGAACGATTACTACTACTGGACTTTTCAGCAATTATAGTAACCCTTATGAACGATTAATACTACTGGACCTTTCAGCAATTATAGTAACCCTTATGAACGGTTACTACTTCTGGACCTTTCAGCAATTATAGTAACCCTTATGAACGATTACTACTACTGGACCTTTCAGCAATTATAATAACCCTTATGAACGATTACTACTACTGGACCTTTCAGCAATTTTAGTAACCCATATGAACGATTAATACTAATAGACCTTTCAGCAATTATAGTGACCCTTATTAACGATTACTACTACTGGACCTTTCAGCAATTATAGTACCCCTTATGAACGATTACTACTACTGGACCTTTCAGCAATTATAGTAACCCTTATGAACGATTAATACTACTGGACCTTTCAGCAATTATAGTTCTCCTAACAAACGATTACTACTACTGGACCATTCAGCAATTATAGTAACCCTTATGAACGATTACTCCTACTGGACCTTTCAGCAATTATAGTACCCCTTATGAACGATTAATACTACTGGACCTTTCAGCAATTATAGTAACCCTTATGAACGATTAATACTAACGTACCTTTCAGCAATTATAGTAACCCTTATGAACGATTACTACGACTGGCCCTTTCAGCAATTATAGTAACCCTTATGAACGATTACTAACACTGGACCTGCCAGGAAATATAGTACCCCTTATGCGATTACTACCGCTGAACCTTTTAGCTATTTAAGTACCCTTGGTGTACGATCACAATTGTTGAACTAACAGCAATGAAACAACTCGTTAGTACGTTAGCTTTTAGCAATCGCCCGATTTCTATTTCTGAGTACCCCGGATGTTTGATTTCAGCTTCTATTCCTTTCAACACGATAGTGCTCCTAAACTGCGTTTACTACTTCTGAATCTTTCAGCAATTTTAGTACCCATGACGTACGAGTTTTGCTTTGGAACCTTTTTCTGAAGTTATTGATGTTTATATACCTTTCAGCAAATATAGTACCCCTGATATGTACGATTATTGCTGCTGAACCTTATAACAGTTATAGTACCCCTGACGTACGATTAAAATGGAAATTGCTTATCATTTTAAATTTCACACTGCAAGGAAAATGATAATTAAGAGGTCCAGGCAAAATGATATCTTATTCTATTTATGCCATTCTTTAACATCTATCATTAACTGGGTTACCGTGTGTTCATACAAGTGGTGTAACAGAACTACAAGTGGTGGGACAGAACATGCGCGGATCCAGAAAGTTTGAAAGTTTTGTCAGAGGGGGTGCAAATTTGATAACGTCTTCTTTTTTAGTTGATGAGGGGATGGAGAATCCAAATCTCACTATAAATGGGCCATCATTGGCCCGCCAGCGAAACGCCATATAATGGCCATATAATGGCGTTTCGCTGGCGGGCCGATGATGGCACAATATTGGTAGCTTTGTGATTTTCAGGGGATCCGGACCAGTATTGCTAAGAAACCCTATATTTTTGTGATTTTTCAGGGAGGGGGGGGTCCGGACCCCCTGTCCCCCCTCTATATCCGCCCGTGCAGAACCACATATTTGTTTGTACTACTCCTGATAAACAACCTTGATTTGAAAGCAGACGCAAGTATGTGTCTCTGTCACTAAAAAGTTCCAATTCTTCGCGTCTCTTGACTAAAATAAAGCTCCAACCACAACAAAAAATATCTGCTTTTGTCGTCTGATGAAATTCTTAAGAAGCCTTTTGGACAAACAGTGTAAACTCCGATCAGCCTGCTCCTGTTCGCACCTATGCTTACATTAGCCAAATATACAGCAGACGACTTAAGCAGGCGGCCTTTCAGATGATTTTTTGCAGGCACTTTAAGGGTTTAAAAGTGTGTCGCCTCTGAAGTGAGACTGATTTATATATCTGCCGTGTCAGGTACGCTACTTGTATAAACTAAAATTCTTTCTTCATGCATAGAGAGCGTCATATCCATACGCGATCCTTTTACGTCGGAAAACGAACACATATGCATGCACAGGAAAAATATGTGTAAGTTAACACCAAAAGAGGTGGCAGCTGAGTTTTAAGTTAACACCAAAAGAGGTGAAAGACTGAGCTGTCACCTCGAAAAGCTTAAGTTAAGTTTTGAAATCTTTTGAAAATATTATGGAATTATGAAAATCCTCGATTTTCCATAATATTTTCAAATACATGATATTTCAAAGGCGCAAAAGGCAAGGGATTAGTCACATAAATCAAAAAGTGCCGTTACTATTCTTATTGTTATTTATACATTTTCATTTGTTGTGGCTGTGTATCATTTTTTTAGATAAAACTATGACCTTTTTGCAGCATCACTCAGTCCATAGTTTTGTCCAATGTAGACAATACAACATATACTCTACTAGCATTCATGAACATACCTCGAATATGAAACGTAACATAATTTAATATGTTACAATTAAAATGCAATATCCTTGATTTATATGCATAACATGCATCTGTTATCATTCAAAGCCTATAAAATGCATTTCATTGGAATAACAGTTTACCTATAAATGCTATAAACGATATTTAATTGCCTTAAAATATACCTAGGTGCAATCCATGCCCCAAGGTGACTGTATGCATTGAAAAATAAGTTCTTATTTCTCAGTCTTAAGATATTGTGTAGGTTCAAAGGAATCGTCTCAATGAGACAGTTTTTAGCACCAAAACACATTTCAAATGGATGGGTTAGTAAATGCTCACACGTTAACGCTTAAAAAATTGTTATCTAGACGTATAGTTACAAGCGACAGTATGTGCACGAAGTAGTTCAAGCTTGCCCAGGAAAAAAGTGTGGTTAGGTGAACTGACCATCCCGCAAAGACCATAGCTGTTGACCTGGGACGTAAAGCAACAAAACAAACAAACAAACACTAGAGCACAACTGTGAATAAGTCAAAACTGAATTATATTTCTGTAATTGTGCTTTAAAAAGCTGTATGAGAATACATTAAAATGCAATGTTTTGTTTTGTGTGAGGTTTTACGTCCCAGTCAACAGCTAATGTCAGTTCACCTATTCCGTGCATTGGCGATACATGTACCACTAATTGCTACTTTAACATTCCAATGTTGGACGGGCCAAAAAATAAATAAATAAGGTTTAACAAGCTAAATTGAGAAATATTTTATAGCCTATCAATTTTCAAGCAATTAAATGCGGCTATTTATATTGAAAATCTAACATATCAATTTGCGGTGTATAATATAAAGCCATTGTAACATTGCTACTGCAAGTAATGGGAATAAAATAAAACTAA
This sequence comes from Loripinus fragilis, assembly GCA_964019695.1. NCBI lineage: Eukaryota > Metazoa > Mollusca > Bivalvia > Lucinida > Lucinidae > Loripinus > Loripinus fragilis. Next base: position 94,276,804 of record OZ026524.1, read on the forward strand.
ATGTCAAACAAACTGGCCAATTTCAATACACTCTTTCTTTGCTAAATAGGTATAAACACTCAATTAATTCATTGGTTTCTTTCGCTGACATTGTGGGGTGTCTTTATTTATTTAGCTGAAATATGATTTAATTTATATATGTACCATTGTCTAAAGTTTTGGCGAAAAGTAAAAGCCATGATCTTAAATTATATAGCAGCATTCTAAGTGTTCTATCCTAAATAAGCCGCGACATGAGATTTCCAACAATGTGGTATGTGCGACCAGCAAAGGCTCAGACCAGCCTGCGCATATTAAGCGCAGTCTGATCAGAGCACACGCAGTCTGAGCAGAGCATTTGCTAGTCGCTTGAATATTTATAAATAGTAAGCTTCTGACCGAACGTCTGAGTCTATTCATGTCAAAATGCCACATTGTTGGAAATCACATGTCGCGGCTGGGGTAAACAATTAAATGGGTATGACCAGGAAATGCCACAATAACATACGGCAGACCAACCCGCGACACCGTGAGGAAGAGCCACAGAACATTTACAGTCACACAATTAAAGTAAAACAACCAATTAACTCTCTCTTCCTCAGCAAGATGATTACAACACTTGGAAGGGCACTAATTACTGCATAAGAAAACAATTATCAAGCACATAGAACCACCGCCTTAGAACGGAAAATAGGCCGAAGGGACTGGGAGCTTAAATGCATTTTAACGGCCAAATCTTGGCCATACTCGTATATTCTGCTGTTGTTAAAATCTACTTGTAAGCGCATCTGTCACGTTGAATAAGTACATCCTAAGAAGTAGCCTATTCTTTGACTCGGCAAAGGAGATTTATTTTCAACCACGTCCAGAGTAAATCCGGGACCTGACCCAGGGTTTCGTTTCTTCGTTACGTAAGACATACTGTGTCACAATTGTTTAACCCCAGAGTAACAACCGTCAGACCACAGGGGTAGCACTTTAATGTAAACAGTTGGTCAATGACCAGATAATATGACTAACATTTAGACTCTATTTATGATAAGGCACGTTTTATGTCCCCTTTAGGTTGGGGCACCTGCGAAATGTCTTACACAGTCACAACCGGATAGAAGTCAATAGTATTAATTATGCATCATCCATTCTTTTTCACACGCTGTAGTAGTTATAAACATAATCATACCCTGTTCTTAAATAAACAAGGCAGGTGGAACTTAACCCTTTACTCCATAATAACGCCCTTGGCTCCAGGGGGGGGGGGGGGTACTCCATTTTTTTGGGTTCAAAATTTTGAATTTCATTTTGTTTTGTTTTTTTTTGGGGGGGGGGGTGTCAGAAAAATGATTATTTTTTGGGGTATGAAGATTTTGTCGATATTTTTGGGGGTCATCTAAAAATAAGACTGTATTTAGGGGTCATTTCTATGCATTTTAGGGTCTTTTCTTAAGGTCAAGGTACAGAATGGGGGTATTTTTGGGGGTTGTTAAAATTTCAAATATTTTTTTGGGGTACTTGAAGTTCCTGATATTTTTTTGGGGTGAACGGTAGATGCTTTGAAGCAAATGCTCCATTTTCCATAATATTTTCAAAAGTATTCAAAACTGAACTTAATTTTTCTTGAATTTTTTCATGTTGTCTAAAAATAGAAAATTATGTCATGATCTAAAAATAGCTTTGAAATACCATGTATTTGAAAATACTATGGAAAATGGAGCATTTGCTTTTTGGAGCAAATGCTCCATCTACCATAATATTTTCAAAAGTATTCAAAACCTGACTTAAATTTTTCTTGAATTTTTTCATGTTGTCTAAAATTATAAAATTATGTCATGAACTAAAAATAGCAATGGAGTCAATGTAAAACCAAGTGGTGCTACGTCCGTTCATTCTCAAGCAATGGTTCTGTTGTTGCTGATTCATTTTTTATTGTTGCACCCATTGTTTGTGGTGTTTCTTTTTTTTGTTAGGCATTTGTTTTTCAATGCAGTATCTTGTGTCCTTTCTAGTTTTGCTGAGGTATAGAGAGAAATGGTTGCTTTACTTGTATTGTCTTCTTGATGTCACGTGGCTGTTAATGTTTTTGCCTCTTCCACACGATGCCGTGGTTGGGTCTGCTGTGTGTGAGTGTGGCATTTCCTGGTCATACTCACTTGCTTGTTCCATTTATGAGTTATAGTCTTGTTCTCACCTCTAATATACAGTGCCCGGAATTACAATGCCTCCTTAGAGTTAAGGAAGACTTAAGCTAAGTATTGATATTTCAACATGCTATATTAAATGCTAAATAAAGTGCCTGGATCGATGCAGTATGTTTGGTCAAAGATATTATTGTGATCTACAGAAAAAATGAAACTATTTTGATTTTAATCAGCTTGAAACGATTTTTTCGCTTCCTGAAAAATCAATACTTAACTTAAGACTTCCTTAACTTTAAGGAGGCATTGTAATTCCAGGCCCAGATCAGTATGTTAGGAGTCGTGCAAATGACGGAGTCATGCAAAAAGCTAGTCGTTGGATGAATAACGCTTCGAGTTAAGTGATTTGTTTTTATGGCATTGTAGTATATATACTATGCACAATAAGTTTAGCAATTTCTTATGTTCCGCATCTTTTTTGTGCTCATCTTTGTGCATTACAGATCAATTTCAACTGCAATGACGAGAACAAGATCTTAGACAAATGAAGCCACAAAATTTCAGACGCCATCCTTTAAATAAGTATTTGGGGAAAGCAAGAATTGCAGGAGGGGTCAGTAAGCAAAAATGACACCTGTTGTAAGTAATGCTAAAATGATAAGCATGTGATTTTTCGTTTGGTGGTCTTACATCTTCCTCATGCATCATACGCCTTTAAAAACTATTGGTTATGTGACAGATGTGATAGAGATTTCATGATAAAAAAAATCAGCTGCCATCAATGACGTCAAAACGTAGTCATAATTTGATTAAACCTCTAATGTTCATTGGCATTTCAATTCAAAAGAGTATCAGTTTTAAAAGATACCAAAGGCTTACAATGTAACTCATCTTATGGTTGATTAAAACCTTAAGTTACTGAAAAATAGTGCGACGCATTTACGAGATAACGGTGACGTTAGATTTTATCTTTCGGCTCGTGCACTGTAGTAGTGAAGATGTTTTATTCAACAGTATTTGTCTGAATGTGTTGAAAGGCATCAACCAGGTTTACTTGTAAATGTGGTTCAAGAAAACCCGACTAGAAACACTGTTTAAAGGCGATAACGTAAAAGCATTAGTAAAAACGTCAAATTATGATAAATTGGTCCTTTATTTCTCTGAGAAAGTTCAGAAAATTGCAGCATTTGCTACGCTTTTTTGGTTTTCAGTGACCAAACAATCGCTTTAAAATGGTTTTGGCTTCCCCCAATGATCAGAAATGCCAACGTTATCCGCTAGTCTTAAAATTAAACGTCACTTTAGCACGGCCGCTGCGTTTGGTAATTCTGTATTTTTTAAAATGGAAAATCTTGTCAGATGATCGGCGCTTGTATCTTCATGACAGCAAATGAAACTCAGGATCTGATGTGGATGGGCTCACCCATACAAAACAATTGCTAAATTTATTGTGCATAGTATATTACGGATTTGCTCTGCACGTGGTTGAAAATTACACCCCCTTGCCTGAAGCGAAGGAATTACATAGGTCCAGATATAGATAGTTTGTGTACCTAAAGTTGCATTTATATGCTTACCCATCAATTTAAACATGTGTTTTGGGTGCTCAAAAGAACCGTCTCATTGAGACGGTTCTTTTGCGTACCCACAACATATGTTTTGGTTGAGAAATAATAAAAATAATTTTCCAGTACGCACTCTTATCTGATACCTGGGAAACGGCTACTTATTAGACTAAACTTTGTCGGGTGTACTTTTTTGCTGGACCGAGAGGTTTCTAGTGAGATTTGAAGTAGATTTACCGAGATACGAGGTGCTGATAAAATGTTTTGTTATATGACTGATGAGAATCCTGTCTCCTGATTGGCCCAATTAGCCTTCATAAATCTCTATGTCTACCTGGAAACTGGTCTAAACCGGTCCAAAAGTTAATATTGCATGAAAACCAGCTTGAACTAGTTTCCAGAAGTTAATATTTTTGACACTTCTGCAATATTACCCTCTAGAGAGCTAAAAATAGAATGATGAGTGTGAAACCAGCATGTGCTGCATGAAATTGACATGATTTGCTGTTTCACCTCCCAACAGGTGAATTAAAGACTTTCATGAATTTTTACAACAGTTTTGTTTTGTTCTGTTGCTTATTTATCTTTGTTTGAATAAACAAACTGTAAAAAAAGTTTTATGATAAAATTTTATATTCCTCACTAAGAGAATTAATATACATTTGAAAATGCAAAATACTACATTAAAATATTTTAATAACAGTTGCTAAAACTTGTGAGAAAGTCCTTAGATGTCTTAGATGTCTTTAACAGCAAAAGGGAAAGTAGCAAAATTTTCATTCTTAAATGAAGAGTCATATAACAAAACAGTAATTGACTTCAATTTCGGTAGACATAAGGATTTATCTACCCTTGAAAGTGATATTCACCTCGGCCTAGCGGCCTCGGTGAATTATCACTTTTTCGGGTAGATAAATCCTTATGTCTACCTGATTGAAGTCAATAATTGTATAAGATTGCTTTTACTTTTCGCCAAAATCATATACAAATTAAGTCATTTGCTTTAAAATAAATAAGTAAGGACTATCCACGCTGTCAGCGAAAGAAATCAGCTGATTCAACACATTATAATTAATTGAGTGTTTATACCTATTTAGCAAAGAAAGAGTGTATTGAAATAGGCCAGTGTGTTTGAGATTTAGTTTCATTTTATTCCCATTACTTGCAGTAGCAATGTTACAATGGCTTTATATTATACACCGCAAATTGATATGTTAGATTTTCAATATAAATAGCCGCATTTAATTGCTTGAAAATTGATAGGCTATAAAATATACTATATTGTTATGCCGCCAATTTAGCTTGTAAAATCTCGATTTTATTTTTGGTTCGTCCAACATCGGTATGTTAAAGTAGCATTTCCCGCATGGTCCCTACGATTCACAGAATAGGAGAGGTGTTATAATTTTTTCTGAGCGTTTAGTTCCGGGTAGTTCTAAATAAGCATGCAAGCTGGTCTGCTATCCACAAATTTTGCTCATTATTTTTTTAGATTATTGTGCCAGGTCTCTAGATAGGAGTGCATAATTAGAAATTAATTTTCGTATTTCTCAACCAAAACATATGTTGTGGGTACTCAAAAGAACCGTCTCGATGAGACGGTTCTTTTGAGCACCCAAAACATATGTTATAACTTATGGGTAAGAAAATATGAACATTTTTGCGCTAAAAAACTTCTTTTTCTAGACCTACAGTACTCTATAGAAGACATGAAGACAGTGACAAGGAAAAGATATGGTTAAGGTCATAGTAAATTACCGAGTAATATGACACTTACAAATCGGCCCCACTCTTTTCAACACACTCTTTAATATCTATTATAGGGTATTTCACTTCAAAAGAGTGTTAACATTTTAAAGAACAGTAATTATTACTTTCAAACATATGACATTCACATTAGAAATAAAACCCAGCAGTTTGTACAAATTGATAGTGGAATAACTAATGCTCTCGCAATTAATAATCCAGGTTTTCCCATCAGTGGTGCAGCTACTTGTAAAGTGTGTGTTCGTTATATTTAGGTAGAGTTTTTTTTCTATATTTTAGGTCAGCAATGCAATTGTGGCCCAGCTGCACCATCAGGTGAATTTCAATCGCCCCCCAGGAAGCAATGCAATACGCTGACAATCTGACCATTCACACCCTAACTGTTGTACAACATGCTGTCTAAGTTACCATATCTGTAAATTAGAAGTCTAAGTATATCGTAAAATAGCATCTTGTGCATACAGTCTCGGGGCACAATCGGCCAACCAGCGAAACGCCATGCGAATGGCGTTTCACTGGTGGGCCGATGGTGACAAGCTTTCTTCAATGTATATGCTTACTTGGTAACTGTTTAACAGTATATAATCTACGTCACCATAACCATGCGCGGATCTAGGAATTTTCGCCAGGGGGTCCAGGCACGACTGCCAGAAATAAGCTCTGACAATTTTTTTAATAGTCCTCAACTTATTTTACAGTTTTACAGAGGGAGTCCAATGGTTTATAAATGGTTTATTTCAAAGAAACTATAATTTTCCAAGGTTTCAGAGGGGTCCCAACATTTTCCAGTGGGTCCAACTTTTTCCAAGGGGGGGGAGCGGGGGCGTCCAAATGCTAATTTCTATAGAAACCCATATAACTTGTGATTTTTTATAGCAATTTAATACAATTTCATTTATATTCAAAGAACTATCTCATCTATGAGAAAAATATGTCAACTTTGTGAAAACATGTACGCTATCGTGGCCAACAAACATATTGTCTATCGTACGCAAAATGCTGTGTTGCATATTTTTTACGCTATTATACGAGATCATTATTTTGACAAATCTCAATACGCAAAGATCCCTCAGCTTCGGTGGGTTTCCATATTTGCACTTGTGCATCAGACATTCTTGTCCCATTGCACCACTAAAGTAATATACTTTACTTCATAGGACAAGATAAGCAATTTTTTGAGCGTTTGAATGTCGACATTACTCTTATCTATCATTTTAAACATGTGTTTTGGGTGCTCAAAAGAACCGTCTCATTGAGACGGTTCTTTTGAGTACCCACAACACATGCCTTGATTAAGAAATAAGAAAAACTAGAGCAGCAGTCGATGGTACACCATCGCAAATACCCGCTTTTTTACCTATAACCTTTACCTTGGTGTCAAGGTCACACAAAATGTAGCTCAGTACCTTCTACATAATGTGACCTATGCACCTGTGAAGTTTGAAGTTGATATGTCCAATGGTTAAGGAGGAGAAGCATTTACAAAAAATACATTATATGACCTTGACCTAGTTGTTAAGGTCACACAAAATGTTGTCCAGTGCCCTCCAAATCATATGACCTATGCACCTGCCAAATTTAAAGTTGCTACGTCCAACAGTTTAGGAGAAGATGGATTTACAAGAAAGTTAATCATATGACCTTGACCTTGGAATCAAGGTCACACAAAATGTTGCCCAGTACCATCCACATCATGTGACCTATGCACCTGTAAACTTTGAAGTTGCTATGTCCAATGGTTCAGGAGAAGATTCATTTATAAGAAAATACATTATTTGACCTTGCGGTATTTGACCTTGACCCCAAGGTCACATGAAGTGTTGCCTAGTACCCTCAACATCATGTGACCTATGCACAGGCAAAATTTGAAGTTGCTACTTCCAAAAGATTATGAGGAGATGCATTTTCAAGAAAATACATTATTTGACCTTTGACCTTGACCTTAGGGTCAAGGTCACACGAAACATCACCCGGTACCCTTGACATCATGTGACCTATGCACAGGCAAAATTTGAAGTTGCTACTTCGAAAAGTTTATGAGGAGATGCATTTACAAGAAAATACATTATTTGACCTTTAACCTTGACCTTGGGGTCAAGGTCACATGAAATGTCACCCAGTACCCTCTACATCATGTGACAAAGTTTGAAGTTTCTACGTCCAACGGTTTAGGAGAAGATACAATTACAAGAAACGTGACGGACGGACGGACAGACAGACAGACGGACAGACGCACGGACGGACGGACGACGGACCGACTTTGGTACGAAATTAATATACCCTATTTTTCTTACGAAAAAGCGGGTATAATAAATTTCCATTTCCACACACTCTTATCTAAACGCCTGTAATGAATGACTAGTGTATTAACGTACAGAAGAAACACTTCCAAAACCAAATTAGTTGTCTCAGGATCATAATTAGCGAGATGTCTTCTCCTTATAACTTAATAAACGGTATTCCCTGACCTTCATAGCAGGAATTATACATAGGTCCAGATAGGCAAACATTTTCAGCGTAAAATTGTTAATATTGTCTTATCTATCAGTTTTAACATTTGTTTTGGGTGCTCAAAAGAACCGTCTCAATGAGACGATTCTTATGAGTACCCACAACATATGTTTTGATTTAGAAATAAGAAAAATAATTTTTGATCACGCACTCTTATCTGCGGGCCTGGGAATAGAATATTACTGATTTACCAGTTGTTTTTCCGTAGTCACCACATATGGTGTGAAATTGTAAGATAAATGGCTTATTTATATTTCATGATCCCAGTTTCAAGTTTCAAGTTTATTCAATACACTCTGGTTATACATAATATAACAACACATATATGCAATTGTTATATGACTGGAGAGAATCCTGTCTCCTGATTGGCCCAATTTGTCTTCATAAATCTCTATGTCTACCTGAAAACTGGTCTGAACTGGCCCAGAAGGTGATATAGGATGAAATCCAGCTCAAACTAGTTTCCAGAAGTTAATATTTTTGACACTTCTGCAATATCACCCTCTAGAGAGCTAAAATAGCATGATGAGTATAAAACTAGCATGTGCTGCATGAAATTGACATGATTTGCTGTTTCACATCCCAACAGGTAAACTAAAGACTTTCATGAATTTTAACAACTGTTTTGTTATGTTTTGTTTGTTCATTTATCTTTGTTTGTATAAACAAAATGTAAAAAAAAAAGTTTTATGATTAAATTTTACATTCCACATTCGGAGAATTAATATACATTTCAAATTGCAAAATACTGCATTAAAATATTTTAATAACAGTTGATAAAACTTGTTAAAAAGTCCTTAGGTTGAAAGTTGACTTCAACAACAAAAGTGAAAGTAGAAAATTGTCATTCTAAGTTGAAAAGTCATATAACAAAACAGTTATTGACTTCAATTTCGGTAGACATGAGGATTTATCTAACCTTAAAAGTGATATTCACCTCGGCCTAGCGGCCTCGGTGAATTATCACTTTTTCGGGTAGATAAATCCTTATGTCTACCTCATTGAAGTCAATAATTGTATAATATGAAGTAAAACTATCCCAAACTCAAAAATTCATAAAGACTGACTAATTGTAAAGGGTGCCCTATATTGAAACAAGGGCTGTTATTTTGTGACAACTCCTGCTAATCTGCTCGCTTCGTAGATGAGATGCCCCTGGTTCGATCCCCACTGTTTCCCAACTAGGTTTATAATTTTACTTTCACTAGGTGTATGCTTATTTGTTTAAAGCTACATTCACTGACAGAGGATCGGTCCATTCAAATGCATATGTTAGCTACATTCAGTCACTGACAGAGAATTGGTCCATGCAAGTGCATATGTAAGCTATCTTCACTGACATAGGATCGGTCCATGCAAGTGCATATGTAAGCTGCCTTCACTGACAAAGGATTGGTCCATGCAAGTGCATATGTAAGCTATCTTCACTGACAGAGGATTGGTCAATGCAAGTCGATATGTTAGCTACCTTCACTGACAGAGGATTGGTCCGTGCATGTGCATATGTAAGCTGCCTTCACTGACAGAGGATCGGTCAATGCAAGTCGATATGTTAGCTACCTTCACTGACAGAGGATCGGTCCATGCAAGTGCATATATATGCTGCCTTCAACAACAGAGGATCGGTCCATGGAAGTGGAAATGTTAGCTACCTTCACCGACAGAGGATCGGTCCATTAAAGTGCATATGTAAGCTATTATCACTGACAGAGGATCGGTCCTTGCAAGTACATATGTAAGCTATCTTCACTGACAGAGGATCGGTCCATGTAAGTGCATATGTTAGCTACCTTCACTGACAGAGGATCGGTCCATGCAAGTGCATATGTTAGCTATCTTTTCTGACAGAGGATTGGTCCTTGCAAGTACAAATGTAAGCTATCTTTACTGTCAGAGGATTGGTCAATACAAGTGCATATGTTAGCTATCGTTACTGACAGAGGATCGGTCCATGCAAGTGCATATGTTAGCTATCTTCACTGACAGAGGATCGGTCCACGCAAGTGAATAATATGTTAGCCATCTTCACTTACAGAAAACCTGTCAATTCAAGTGGATATGTTAGCTCCCTTCACTGACAGAGGATTGGTCCATGCAAGTGGATATGTTAGCTACCTTCACTGACAGAGGATCGGTCCATGCAAGTACATATGTAAGCTATCTTCACTGACAGAGGATCGGTCCATGCAAGTGCATATGTTAGCTATTTTCACTCACAGAGGATCGGTCCTTGCAAGTGCATATGTTAGCTATCTTCACTGACAGAGGATCGGTCAATACAAATGCATATGCTAGCTATCTTTACTGACAGAGGATCGTTCTTTGCAAATGCATATGTTAGCTATCTTCACTGACATGGCATCGGTAAATGCAAGTGCATATGTTAGCTATCTTCACTGACAAAGGATCGGCCCATGCAAGTTAATATACTCAACAAAAAAAGTTAAGGAAATCTCAGAAAACCATGCAACATAAGAACACAAAAGCAAACAATTATTCAATTTTCATTTATCTGTAAAGATACATGTCATCGAGTGAGAAAAATGTTAACTTTTGTTTGCTAGCACTATTACCTTTCTTGTGGCACAGTGTCAATTAACCCAGGGGTCAAGGTTATTTTTCGCAAAAAATGACTACAGATTATTCCCTCATAAACACATGAAAAGCATGTAAGTTTTCAAAACTTGAAATGCAATTCCTTTTAATGTCACATGAAATTAACTTGATAGCCTTAAACATCACATTCCGAAGATGAGAATGCCTTCATCAGTAACGAGTGTGTCCCCAGTCAGCGACAAATTAAGACTAGCACTGGTTTCGTATACACTGAATACTGGTGATTTGGTGCTGAGGGATCAGCATCAATATCTCATGCAACACAGCATCGAGAGGCTGGGGGTTTCTTGGTGCCATTATAACCCTCTGTCCGAAATGTCATAGACCTGTTAAAATTGTAGACATGTCTGATGAGCGAACTGACCAGCCATTGCGCACAACATTGTTTTGCTGATTCCAGTGAGGTGTGTTCTGACATTGTCATCCTAGGCCTGGCACTGTCACTGGTTTTCGCACAAAAAGGCAGGACAACAGACTTCAACGCCTCATCCATGTACACTTGACTGATCAGATGTCCCACTATAGCCACCAGATCTATCGTCCTAGGTTTTAAGCATCTCCATCTCCCGAGGGACCTGGTGAACGTTAATGTATGAAAACCTATGTTTGCTCCGTAAATTGATTTTTTGCGAAAAATGGAATGAAGACCAGTCAACTTTGACATGAATTTACTAAGCTGTTATATGCGCTACAGACCCAGATGAAGCGTCATTTTAAAGAAAAATGGTCGCATTATACCTTTGTGAAATTCAAAAGTCCTGAAATGTTTTAGATCTTTTGTCATAGCCCCTCAAACACAATTTCCTTAACTTTTTTTGTTGAGTATATGTTAGCTGCCATCACGGACAGTGCAAATGGATATGTTAGCTGCCTTCACTGACAGAGGATCGATTAAGGCAAGTGCATATGTTGACTGCCTTCACTGACAGAGAATCGGTCTATGCAAGTGCATTATGTTAGTTGCCTTCACTGACAGAGGATAGTTCCATGCAAGTGCATATGTTAGCTATCTTCACTGATAGAGGATCGGTACATGCAGGTGCATATGTTAGCTTCCTTCACTGACAGAGGATCGGTCGATGCAAATGTATAATATGTTAAATAATGTAGCAACATTCACTGACAGAGAATTTATCCATGCAAGTGCATATGTTAGCTACCTTTACTGACAGAGAATCCGTCCATGCAAGTGCATATGTTTGCTACCTTCTCTGACAGGGCATCGGTCCATGCAAGTGCATATGTTAGCTACCTTCACTAACAGAGAATCGGTCAATGCAAGTGCATATGTATGCTGTCTTTACTGACAGAGAATCGGTCAATGCAAGTGCATATAATAGCTGTCTTCACTCACAGAGAATCGGTCCATGCAAGTGCATATGTTAGCTATCTAACCGGACAGAGAATCGGTCCATGCAAGAACATATGTTAGCTTCCTTCACTGACAGAGAATCGGTCAATGCAAATGCATATGTTAGCTGTCTTCACTGACCAAGGATCGGTCCATGCAAGTGCATATGTTAGCTATCTTCACTGGCAGAGGATCGTTCCTTGCAAGAACATATGTTAGCTACCTTCACTGACAGGGGATCGGTCCATGCAAGTGCATATGTTAGCTACCGTCACTGACATAGGATCGGTCCATGCAAGTGCATATGTTAGCTATCTTCACTGACAGAGGGTTCGGTCCATGCAAGTAAATATGTTAGCTGCCTTCACTAACAGAGAATCGGTCCATGCAAGCGCATATGTAAACTACTTTCACTTACAGAGGATCGGTCCATGTAAGTGCATATGTTAGCTGTCTTCACTGACAGAGAATCGGTCCATGCAGGCGCATATGTAAACTACCTTCACTGACAGAGGATAGGTCCATGAAAGTGCATATGTTAGCTATCTTCACTGACAGAGGGTTCGGTCCATGCAAGTAAATATGTTAGCTGCATTCACTAACAGAGAATCGGTCCATGCAAGCGCATATGTAAACTACCTTCACTGACAGAGGATCGGTTCATGCAAGTGCATATGTTAGCTGCCTTCACTAACGGAGGATCGGTCCATGCAGGCGCATATGTAAACTACCTTCACTGACAGAGGATCGGTCCATGACAGTGCATATGTAAGCTATCTTCACTGACAGTGGATCGGTCAATACAAGTACATATGTTAGCTATCTTCACTGCCAGAGGATCGGTCAATGCAAGTACATATGTTAGCTGCCTTCACTGCCAGAGTATCGGTCAATGCCAGTGCATATGTTAGCTATCTTCACTGACAGAGGGTTCGGTCCATGCAAGTACATATGTTAGCTGCCTTCACTGACAGAGGATCGTTCCATACAAGTGCATATGTTTGCTATCTTCACTGACAGAGAATCGGTCAATGCAAGTGCATATGTTAGCTGTCTTCACTGACAGAGGATCGGTCCATGCAAGTGCATATGTTAGCTACCTTCACTGACAGAGGGTGCATATGTTAGCTGCCTTAACTGATAGAAGGTTCATACACGTGCATACGCTACAGTTACCTCCACAGACAGACTGATGCTCATACATGTACTCGTATATGTTCACACAATATAAGCTACATTATTCTGTGAGTTGGGCTCTTCCAGGTCATCCCCAGTAGCTTTAAACATACATTGTATTAATAAATGATCGCTGTAGACGTCACATTTTCTTGTGGGCACATGTCCTTGTGCGGCTTTTACTCAAAATAATTTCTGGCTGGTCAGACTGTGGACACACAGGTCAGATAAACAAACAGCACAGTTGTTGGTCCAGAATTCGAATAAAACAGCGACTGTTCCGTCTGGGCCCAAAATTACAATGCCTCCTTAAACAGTTAAGGAAGACTTAAGCTAAGTTTTTACTTTTAAGATGCGAAAAGTAACATATCGAACGTATTAAAATCAAAAGAGTTTCATTTTTCTGCAGATCACAATGATATCTTTGAACATACGTACTGCATTGATCTTGGCAATTAATCAAACATTTAATGTAACATGTTGAAATATCAATACTTAACTTAAGTCGTCCTTAACTTATTTTTGGGCCCAGGGCCCAGAATTACAATGCCTCCTTAAAGTTAAGGAAGACTTAAGTTAAGTATTGATATTTCAACATGCTATATTAAATGCTAAATAAATTGCCTGGATCGATGGGTTACTTGTGGTCAAAGATATCATTGTGATCTTCAGTAAAATTAAAACTTTTTTGCTTTTACTCAGTTTTAAACGTTATTTTTCGCATCCTGAAGAATCAATACTTAACTTAAGTCGTCCTTAACTCTAAGGAGGCATTGTAATTCCGGGCCCTGATGTGTATTTACCATGTCTATATCTGTGCGCTATGGTATATTTTTCTTTGTTGGGAAGCAACTGTGTGTTGAGAACATCGAGTGAAGATACGATCAGTATGAGAGAACGACATTAGCGGTATTATCATTTGACTGAACCAGTCTTGATGCGTGTGAGTGACTTTCAATTAGGCCCGCTGAGGCGTGTAATGTCTTTAGTACCGTCTCTGTCGTCAGCCTAAGGCCAGATTTTTTTATTAGTTGATTTAAGGGATTTTTTTCAGATTTAGGGTCGGGGGGGGGGCGAAAAAAAAAGCTCTGAAAATGACCAGTTAAAGCTGCATAGTCTGTAACTTTTGATCTTCTAATTTTAAGAATAATGTTTTTATTTTTCATGAACACAGTAAAATACTAAATTTCAGGTATACATTTTACCTTTTTCGTAATAATTAACAAATTATTAGTGCCAAAACAACAGCATTTATGTTAAAAATTAACTGTCTAGAATTATTGGAGGGACGCAAATAATTACAAACAAGAGAAAATACACCTGTTTTTATAAGATAATTCACTTTTTCATGCAGTTTTCAACTGTAGAAATAAGATTTATTGTGACAACATAACTTTATTCTACTTTTGCAAATGATTTAAAAAGAAAATATTTTTTTTCGAAAAATGTTCATAGTTACAGAGTATGCAGCTTTAAGGGATTTTTTTTTCAGATTTAGGGTCGGGGGGGGGGGGGGGCGAAAAAAAAATAAAAAAGCTCTGAAAATGACCAGTTAACTGGTCATTTTCAGGGCTTTTTTTATATTTTCAGAGCTTTTTTTTTTTAATATTTCAGAAAAAGTAAAACTAGTACTAGGTAAACGAACAGTCTGTATTAAATCTTTAAATATTTTATCATTTTCCTAAAAATCTGGACAGGAAAATCACTTTTTACAGTGTCACTAGAAAAAATACACAGACAGAACCTCAAAAACATATTATTTTTTTCAACAAAACAAATAATATTTAGAGTCGGTGGATAAAATAAATATTTTTTTTTTTTAAAAATTAAATTTTATTTTTTTCTACATTCCGGAAAATAACAGTAGGAGGGTTCGTAAATCAACTAATAAAAAAATTCTGGCCTAACACTGTGCAAGTGAAACAAACTATAGATTCTAATCCAGTATTGTATTATTTTAGTGCACAGATCAGATTAGACATTTTAATGCATTTATGTGCAGTGAATCAGTTGATAGAGCGATTGACTGAGGATCGAAGGGTTGAAAGTTCGAGACTCACCGGAGTCACTGTTATGTTAGATTTGATTCTTTAAGTCCCACTCAACAATTTTTCAGTTGTGTTGGGACGGGTCTTCCTGGGTTGCACCAGGACTAAGTAAGTATAAATGTGTCTTGCTCAAAGACACAACACAATAATGCCGGTGAGGCTCGAACCCGTGGCCCCTCGGTCTCAAGTCAAGCACTCTTCCATCGAGCCACTGTGCTCCCCCGGAGTCACTGTGTTCTGACAAGTTATCCACTGTTTAGTACTGGTTCGACCTTGTAAGACAGTGAAATCGTCCCGACATTACTAAAATTGTTGACTTGGACGTAAATCATCGACACAAACATATGGGTCAGTACATGAGATTTTGGTCATAATCGCATATGCGCATAAGCATCCAGCAAACGCCCATGCTGGTGTATCAAGCGGGACTTGAAATCTAAATATTTGGCCTGATTTTGTTTGATTTGATTCTTTACGTCCCATCAACAATCTTTCAGTTTAAAGGGATGGGTCTTCCTGGGTTGAACCAGTACTAAGCTAGGATAAATGTTCTTGCTCAAGGGCACAACACAATGACGCCGGTGAGACTCGAACCCGCGGCCCCTCGGTCTCAAGTCGAACACTCTACCATCGAGCTATTGTGCTCCCCCGGAGTCACTGTGTTCTGACACTTTATCCACTGCTTAGTACTGGTTCGACCCAGGAAGACAGGGAAATTGTCCCGACATGACTAAAATTGACGACTGGGACGTAAATCATCAACACAAACATATGGGTCAGCACATGAGATTTTGGTCATTATCGCAATTGCGTAAGCATCCAGCAAACACCCATGGATGCTGATGTATCAAGCGGGACTAGAAATCTAAATATTTGCCTGAGTCTTCATCTACATCAGTACTTAGTGTATTCGAGCAGCGAAGGTCTGAGCGTTCGTTGCTCGAAAATGCATAAGTTCCAAATTCTCTCGTGCTGGCCCATATATGTTTCAAATAATACATTTTATCTATATTGTATATAATTAGAAAAAGCCGCTCCAATTTTGATATTCTTTCTATAGCAATCGTTTGCATCACATATTTTTGAAAATTTGATTAAGTTTTTCAAATATCGCAGTCACCACATCCCAGTCACCACTTTTCACACCATGTGAGGACGTATTGTACGACTAAAATCACTGTAAGAGTCCGTCCGTCTGTTAGCAGTTAGTGAAAATGCTCTTGAACCACATGGTATATTTTGATAAAGTTTTGCATACCAAGGCATGTCGGCATTATCTTACCATCTTCTCACTGTCTCTAACAAATACATGTACTCTCTCTCTCTCTCTCTCTCTCTCTCTCTCTCTCTCTCTCATACGCACACACGCACGTACAAACGCAAGCACACACGCACGCACGCACACACACACACACACACACACACACACACACACACACACACACACACACACACACACACACACACACACACACACACACACACACACACACACACACACACACACACACACACACACACACACACACACACACACACATTTCATTCATTGGATGTATATATGTACATATTTTCATGTTATTATGTGTCTATCTATATTGATCCTTGAGTCTGCACTATAATCACTATATGAGTCTGTCCGTCCATGGCCAGTTAGTGAAACTGCTTATAACTCTTGAACCACGTGGTACAATGTATATTTATATCAAATGTTGCATACTTATTTATTTTTACATTGTCCAGCCACTAGTATGCAAACCGGTGGCGAGGCCTAAAAAGATAAAGCTACCATATACATTGTACATGTACGTAGACTGATATTCAGTCTCCAATGTCAATTTCATTTTACTTCATATAATGTATAGTACAAAATCATCACTAGCATTACATGTACATCTTTCAGTCTTAGAGAGCCAAAGTGCACGAAGTAAAATATATTTCCTAAATATTAGAATAAAACAACAACATAAGAGGAGACTTGCATAAGTCTACCGTATACGCACCTTACAACCACGCAACTAGCAGGTTAGCAAAGAGGTAGTTCATAAACTCGAATTCGGAGATATAGCTGTCATGCAAATATAAACAATTTGCAGTAGATATGTTTGATTTGATGCTTTACGTCACATCAACAATCTTTCAGTTAAACAGGGGCGGGTCTTCCTGGGTTGAACCAGTACTAAGTTAGGATAAATGTGTCTTGCTCAAGGACCATAACGCAGTGACGCCGGTGAGGCTCGAACCCGTGGCCTCTCGGTCTCGAGTCAAGCACTCTACCACTGTGCCACTGCGCTCCCCAATTTGCAGTAGAGTGACAGGAATATTAATACTTATTGGCAGTTTGGGATGTTTAAAAGGGGTAAAGTCAATGGACATGATACTTGGAAAATGTAAATTTTCAAATAGTTTTCTTCCTTATTTTCGGTAACATATGTTGTAGGTTCTCTATGAGGCAATTCCAATGTGTACCTACAACACACGTTTTCCAATAAATTAGTTTTTCACCATTAGCTTTTTTTAAAACAAATTTTCAACCACTTTCATTTATTCAAAGAAATGAGCATGTAGAAATGAAAAAGTTTTCGTGTAGTTTGTCATGCATCTGGATGACAATAATAGACTGTCTATTTTATGCTTCTGACAGCTTATCTTGAGATGTTTCATGGGAGTATATTGCTAAAGTGTTAGTTGATTGGTTGTAACGGGTTGCTGAAAAGGGATACTGAACTAATTTTCAAAATTCCAGAGTCTCTTTTCGAATTTCATAAATGGTAATCAACGGCCCGAGTTTGCCTTTAGCTAGTTTATTAGAAATTTCACAAACAGAATAAAACTGGTACTGTTATAAGGCACTGTTTGGTGAAACAAAAACTCTTAATGACCGATAAGATACATGGTCGGATCCAGATGGGGGCAGGGGTTCCAGACCTCCCCCCTGAAAAAATCACAAAATATAAGGTTATTTAGCAATACTGGTCCGGATCACCTAGAAAATCACAAAGCAACCATGACAGCATTCAATGTTGGGCCGTCATCGGCCCGTTTTGTTAGAAATTTCACAACCAGAATAAAACTGGAGGTTGCATGTTTATATATGGTACTGTTTGGTGGAACAAGTAATAGTTATATCATGGGTTGTCCGCCTTTACGTGGAGATAATCCACGAGCTTTAGCGAGTGGGTTATCTTACGTACAGGTGGACAAACATAGTATACCTATTTTAAACCAACTACATCAGTGTAGATATTGCACATCACGGGATGTTTCGCGCTGAAGTTGGTACATGTAACGGTGGTATAAAACTCTTAATGACCGATAGGATATATGGGATATATGCGAACTTGGAAAATCCCTCCTTACATTGAAACTTCTAAACACGGCGACAATGTTATAGTAGATAATTTTATAATTACTGAGCCAGTGCATGAGATTTCCAACAATGTGGTTTGTGCGACCAGCAAAGGCTCAGACCAGCCTGTGCATACGCGCAGTCTGATCAAAGCCTTTGCTTGTCGCTTGAGTATTCTATGATTGTTAAGCTACTGACTGAACGCCTTTCGGAGTTTCTAAGCTTAAAATGAGGCTGCAGACGATCGTCCGAGTCTACACATGTCAAAATGCCACATTGTTGGAAATCTCATGCACTGGCTCAATTATGCTAACTTGGGAAATCCCTTCTTACATTGAAACTTTCAAACACGGCGATATTGTTATAGTAGATCATTTTATAATTTTATTGATTAACAAAGGTGCTTTCTTAACGAGGCACTAATAATCCCTTACAAATACAAGAAACGATTTAAGATTAACTCCCCGCCTGCTAGCGGCGAAGTTTGTCGTTGAAACAGTTTTGGACCAAGACCAGGCCCGACAAAATGTCGGGCCTGGACTGGATCCAAACTATTTGACACTCTGATGTTATTTATGAAAGAATATTTTTAACAGTACTGTTGAAATAATCTGCAGACAAAAAAAATCATGAACACTTATCCAGCATGCAAAGATTTAAAAGTACATGTGTGGTTAATACACCATGATATAAGATTAATAAAGTATTATTCTATGAGCCACCAGATAGTGTTTCAAGTGTGCTGAACAGACGACAAGAGGCCGTGTCTTTAACCAGTTGAACATACCCTAATATGGGGATCACACGTATTTGCATGCATTCACACGTACTAGGCCCCGAGGAACTTGTCCGAACACGATGTAGCTAGGGTGAGCGTTCAAATTAAACATATTCAGAGGGACCGGCATGCAAGTGCTAATGCAATGAAACGCTATTCTTGTATTTTCACCAGATTCGAAAGCGCACCTAAATCGCCGGCAAAACAGCTCTTCTGCGAGTCTTTAGACAAAATGACGTCGACTAGCAAACTTTCGCACGTCATTTCAGTGCTCAACGTTTTTGCGAACAGAAGCAACTCTTTCCATGTTTCTGAGCCAGGATGCATGTAATATCCCGGAAGGTGATTGTGCATGATACCACAGGCGCTTTAAAACCTGCAAAATGCTTTGAGATAGAAGATCACTGTAGCGATATCGTATATGACAATATAAGCTTTGGGTTTGCGGCCTCAGAAGTGCAGAATTTCAAGCTTCCGTGATATTACATGCATCCTGGCTTCATTTACCACCTACCAGGGTCAAAACTGTCCTCTCACATCAAGCTGCTTGTTGATGATAGCCTGCTCTTCAAGGTGATTGGAAATGACAGTGACTTAAAAAAGCTTAATGACTTAAATGCTTTAACAATATTTGGTTTGCCTTGTTCTACTGGGAGGTGTATACCTGGGTAGGTAGGCAGCATTTTTTTTTTTTTTGGGGGGGGGATGCATATGCATAAAAGCATTAAAAACTTTTAGATAATAACACATTTAGCTAATATAAAATTATTCTACCACGTGGCCCTCAGTAACAAATGCAACATACATACAAAAGTACATTCGAATGATAAGCCTTTACTACAGTACTGTAAGCACGGTCATTATTGAAATGATCAGCATGCATCCTAGAGCAGTGCCGAGCGTCTGAACTCCGACGACGGAGAATCATTCCTCAGTCGCCCAGATCCAGTAGATAGATGCAAAAAGACAACCAGTTTTGGAACAGCCCTAGCCTGGGCCCGAGCCTGAGCTTTGCATTGCGTGTAAAAAGCAACTTTCCGCCAGAAAGGCGTATAAAAGCTAAAACATTTAAATCTTTGCATTGGACATTTTATCTAGGTGTCCAAGATACGGTCTAGGAAGGTCCCACATCTTTACCAGGAAGTTTAAGCGTCAATCCCAACTGTAGCAGGCCACCCTTTTGCAACATTTTTAGCATTTGGGGAGAATTAAGTAATAGTTTAAGTTATACCATGGGTTGTTCGCCTGTACGTGGAGATAATCCACGAGATTTAGCAAGTGGATTATCTTATACAGGTGGAAAAACATGTTATAACTATTTTATACCACCTACATCAGTGTAGACCCTGCTCATCACGAGATATTTCGTGCTAAAGTTGGTAAAGGTGGTATAATGCTTGTTATTTCCAGCAGGCGCCAGCAAGCGACTCCCATTTTTGTGTACTGTTATATAAATGTATAAAGTTAGGCAAAACATATATTTTGAAAGGTCAGGTATACCCTGGCAATGTGCAGTATGATTGTCAAAATGCAAAATATAAAATAAAGATCATCATTGTTGAAGGACAACTGTCATAGTGACCTTACAAATAAATAGTTTAGTCGCACTTTTCATTTCCGTTCAACGTCCCATTGCGTACTGCAAAACGTCTCTTTCCTGTTAACGGTGCGTTCTCACTATTACCGGTCTCGAACATGCAATTTTCAGTCCCATGGAGGAACCCTTTCGCTGATGAACATCTGCTATAGAGTTTATAGGTACTGCCCCCCGGGGGAGGGGGTACTCTGATATTTTCATACGTGGTTCACCTGCTGGGAAAGGGCTGAGCTCTTGGCTCTCGATTGTGGTGTACAACTGGGAGTTTGTCACTTTCCTATTGATACCCTAGGTCAGGTGTGGCACTTGATTGTATCGATTCCTGATCTTTGCACCCTTACTTACTTCAAAATCCTGAATTTCAATATTTGAGGGGGGGGGGGGGGTGTCTGAAAAAATAATATTTTTAGGGTATGAAGATTTTGTTGATAATTTTTGGGGTCATCGTAAAACTGTTTTTGGGGGTCATTTCTATGCATTTAGGTCTTTTCTTATAGTCAAGGTTCTAAATGGAAAATTTTTTGAGGGTCGCTAAAATTTCAAATAGTTTTTTTGGGGGTATTCCTGATATATGTTTGGGGTAGTAGATGCTGTGTCCAAGTTTACGTAGCAAGAAAACTTGGAGAGTACCACCCCACCCCCTGGGGGTGCTGCTGCCATGTTCATCTTCTAGTAAGCCGGCGCTAGGATACCGTCGCAATTGAAAATATCCTGACCTGGGTCCAAACAACATTTGCCATAAAAATCGATTAGCCGCTCAATAAATTAATCATTTATACATATGTTCCCTCACACGAAAAGGTTATACATGTCACGACTGTCATGTATGTTCCCAGTGATGGCGATATGAGATTTGCGGATGTAACATGGGGAATTAACAGAGAAAACGTCGAGAACGTTTATTTTCTCATCTATGTACTCAGTAATAGTACTGTTAGATTTCCTTCCAGGACACATAGTAAACTCATGAGCTACATGTACCTGAACCGAGTTCAACAAAGCGAGAGCTCGCGGGCGCTCGCTGTACTGATGTCAGGCATTACGCTTTTCGAATAAAGGTATACTTCTACCACGACCTCCAAGAAATGACCCTCGACTTTTTAAAATACCAGAGCAACGAGCTTTCGCAATTATTGTCTACGCGCACGTTTTCCGGAAGTGAGACACCGGAAACAATAAGATTGCGACAAGACAGTTCACCGAATGCATTTTGAAGACAGTTCACCGACAGACAGTTAGTTCCAGCAGCAAAATCTATATGCCTGCCTGCTTGCTTGTCTGTATGTCTGTCTGCAGTCTGTCTGTGTGTCTGTCTGTCTTTCTGTCTGTGTACCTACATGTCAAAAACCTAAGTTGCTATTGGCTTAAAGCATGACGTGTTTAGACAAGTTTTTTTTTCCACAAAATGAATAATTTTTGGGGTAGGGATATTTTCTGCGAGGGTCACTACTAAGGTCAAGGCAGAGAATATGAGGTCGAGGGATAGATATGCTAAAAACAAGTTTTTTTTTACTAATGCCTGATATGCCTATTATTTTTGGGTGTTAATATTAGATGTTATGGTTGAGAGAGTACCCGCCCCTCCCCTGGACTTGGCTATGCTTATTGGGACCGTACTGATCAGTAGTTGGCTGTATTTTTTGCATGATACGCTGTACTGCATTTATCAGACTAAATTAAAGTCTTTCCTTTCTGTTTTCAGCTACATGTACTGGTAAAACTGGGCCCTTCTTTGATACCTGAATAATCGCTGCTATGCTGTCCACCTGCGCTCCCACTACTGTTACGTAAGTTTGTTTTTGTTAAACAAGGTTTATTATTTTGTCTCAGTTTGTTTGTTTATAGTTTAAGGTGAACTTTAAAGGACCAGGTCAACTATATGATGTGGTTTTGTATGAGTTAGGATAAATTTAATATTTACTTTCGGAGATTGTCACTAAATTTCTCTATGTAGTATAGAATGCGGTTTGCTAAAGAAACATACACACTTTTCAATACCCGATTAGGGCCGAGATAATAACAGTAGCGTTCAGCAGAGGCTTAGATGAGCAAGTGCATGTACGCAATCTGTCAGAGCTTCCACTTTTATGTACACTTATCACATGACGTCGCCTTCTGGCTCGGGTTTCAGCACCACCCTCGGGGTCCAGCAGATGTTAATGCATAGAAAATCATGTTTGATCCCTATAGTGGTGACATATTTCGTAACGTTACATAATGACGTCTATTATAACCTTGCGTAAAATATGACAACATCTGGACTTTTGCACGACAAAAATGCAATAGCCATGCAACAGTCTATCTAAGCTGTTGTCGCAGCCAGCGTTCTACGCTGATATGACAGCCAATTAACATTGTACACTGATATAGCATCCAACATTTCACGCTGATATAGCGGTCAGCATTGTACGTGTCCGTTGATAGGAAACCCAACGCTGTATGCTGGTATAGCAGTCAGCATTGTACGTTGATATAACAACACTTGTACGCTGATATAGTAGCGGCTAGCCAACATTGTACACTGACATGGCAGCCAATATCGAATGCTGACAGCGAGTATCCTACGCTGATATAGAGCCAGCATTATACCCTGATGTTGTAGCCAACATTCTACGCTGATATTATACAAAACACTATACCTGAATATAGCAGCCAACATTCTTCGAAGATATAGCAGGTATTATTCAGCGCTACTACAGCAGTCATTATTACATGCTGATATGGTGTGGGGGCACAGGACATTTGAGCGGAAAAGCCAAAAGGTCATAGTGGACATTTGAGCGTTTTTAAAGTGTACCATTGAGCGAAAAAGAAGTTACATGTAAGCCACCGTACAGGTAAAGAAAGCAGGTACTTTGGTCACCCTGGGATTTACGCCTTCATTGATGGGTATGTTACAAAAGGTTTTGTCAAATGCTGAGAAGGAGAGTTGCCGATACACCGATGGGGGAAATCAGTAATACGCCAGAACCCTCGGCTACAGATACACGTACAGAGCCTGTACATATGCGTAAATAACTTTGGGCACCGCAAAATAATGGTTTAGAAAGCTTATACATAGTTTTTGTTTGTTTTGCTGCTTTACGTCCCAAGTCAACAGCTATGGTCATGGCGGGGCCGTCAGTTCACCTAACCACACTTTTTCCTGGGCAAGCTTGAACAAGCAGTTAACCAGTACTTCGTGCACATACTTTCGCTTGTAACTGACATCAACTCTTCTTGAATGATTCAGTGGAAGGGAGGAGAATGACTGTAGAAATTATTTCATGATCAATCTCCATGAAAGTATTGAACAGGCCGGGATCAAACTCGCGACCACTGGATCTGCTGACTCCATGCGCGGATCCAGGAATTTTCGTCTCGCATCCGTTGCCAGACACGTTACAGAATGTGCTACGCGGCCCGGCTGTACGTTTTAACAAATGGTTTAGCAGGGATTGGGAGGGGGAGGGGGGTAACAGGCAAAGGTTGACTCGTTATTGAAATAAGCAATCTTTGGCCTGGCTAACGGAAGGTGCATTCAGTATACATGTACTGGTAATCCGCTCAAAAGTTTTTTTATCCATTTTGCTCAACTGTACACTTTTTGCCGCTCAAATGTCCATTCTTATCGACTCAATTGTCCATTGCCGTTGTGTGGATATAGCAACTAGCATTTTACTTCGTTATAGCGGAATCCAACGTTGATATAGTAGCCAGCATTCAACCCTGATATAGCAGCCAGCATTCTACACTGATAGCAAAGTCAGAATTCAGCCAGCATTTTGCACTGATGCAACAGCCAGCATTATACACTGGCATAACAGCCAGTATTTTACATTGATATAACAGTCAGTCCAGTCAGTATCCAACGTTGATATGGCAGCCAGCATCAAACGTTGAAATAGCAGTCATCGTGCTACGCTGATATGGCAGTCACACGGTGCTACGCTGATATAACAGCCAACATCAAACGATGAAATAGCAGTCATCATGCTACGCTGATATATGGCAGTCATCGTGCTACGCTAATATATCAGCCAGCATCAAACGATGAAATAGCAGTCATCATGCTACGCTGGTATAGCAACCAGTATGCTACGCTGATAAAGCAACCAGTATGCTACGCTGATATGGCAGCAAGCATGCTAAGCTGATATGGCAGCAAGCATCCAACGCTGATGTCGTAGTCAGAATACCACGCTGCTTTATCAGCAGTTTTTGACTAGCAGTGGTTGGATTTCAGTAAGGTATCTGTCCAGTTGTAGGCTAGGGCGTTTTAACAAGTTTTCACAGTTTAATCACCACAAAAAGGTGGTTTCAATCAAATGCACTTCGCCCGCCCAATCTACAAGTTTAAAAGAATGTTTGTGGTTCTTAAAGATCAGCAGTGTATAAGTGATAATGTAAATGTAACTTTCATTATCTGTTTAAAGTTATATGTTGAGCGATAAGGCGGTAATATTTTGCAAAACACAGGTAATCATTCATCATTTCAGCAAGCAAAGTTGGCTGTAACGAGTAAAAATGGGGCCTCAACGCGCGAGAAAATCTGATTTTGCTGCAAGCGAATATTCAATGCGCAGACCAGACTGCACGCTTTTGTTATACGCGCATTGGAAAGTTAGATAACTAAACTTGTAACAGACAAAAATTCATCATTCTACCTATTCTCTGAAGAGAAGCATGATGACTTGAACACTATACAACCTGGTTGCAAAACCCGAAGACAGGGTTTCTGGCGGCGAGGTACATTTACGACATGATGATTATTATATTAAGAGAGAATGATAAATCAGATTTTAGACCACTAGGTCTGCCCGTCTGTGCGAGAAATAGCTTGTTAATATGTTTTGAACCTAGACTGGCTCCTGTCCTTAAAACAATTTTCACCAACGTGTCATATCATACTTGTAGCTAGTCTAACTCTGATGGCTCTGTTTTAAAACAGAGCCATCAGAGTTAGACTAGCTTCAAGTATAAGATATGACACATTGATGATTTTTTAAAGGCAGAAACCAGTCTAGTTCGAACCTTGATGCACGAATTTTAAATGAGAATTATTTTGACGTCACATAAAACTAATCATTGTGAGACAAGGTTAACTGACACTGGACTTGCCAATAGAGGTGGCCCTTAATTTAGAACCACCCCCTTGTATTTTGGACCGGTCCATCTAAGAACAACAGGTTCATAGCTATAACTATATCTACAGGTGCAACAACTGTCGCTAAACCAGCTGTATTGTGCACCTTAAGTGTCGGTTTTGTATGACTAAAAGTAAATAGCCTGATTTGTCTGGCGTATGATATCGCGGTAAGGCGACACTAAAAATGTCACAATCAAACACAGTCACAACATGGCTGTAATATTGTCTAAAGGAACATTATCAAACACAAAAAGCAACATTTGCTTTGAAAGCAAAAAATAAAAAAAATCAGTGAAGCACTGACCAGTGAAGAAAACTATAAACTTTTAACACGTCAATTAATTGTAGGGTATTCACTGCTTTATGAACACCCGGATTGTAGGTTTCAGATCATCTGGTATCACATGCAAATATTACAGATCATTTGGTATCACATGCAAATATTACAGATCATTTTTAATCATATGCAAATATTACAGATCATTTGGTACCACATGCAAATATTTCAGATCATTTGGTATCACATGCAAATATTACAGATCATTTGGTACCACATGCAAATATTTCAGATCATTTGGTATCACATGCAAATATTTCAGATCATTTGGTATCACATGCAAATATTACAGATCATTTGGTACCACATGCAAATATTTCAGATCATTTGGTATCACATAAAAATATTTCAGATCATTTGGTACCACATGCAAATATTTCAGATCATTTGGTATCACATGCAAATATTTCAGATCATCCAGTATCACATGCAAATATTTCAGATCATCTGGTATCATATGCAAATATTTCAGATCATCTGGAATCACATTCAAATATTTCAGATCATCTGGTATCGCATTCAAATATTTCAGATCATGTGGTATCACATGCAAATATTTCAGATAATCTGGTATCGCATTCAAATATTTCAGATCATCTGGTATCACATTCAAATATTTCGGATCATCTGGTATCACATGCAAATATTTAAGATCATCTGGTATCACATTCAAATATTTCAGATCATCTGGTATCACATTCAAATATTTCAGATCATCTGGTATCATATGCAAATATTTCAGATCATCTGGTATCACATGCAAATATTTCAGATCATCTGGTATCACATGCAAATATTTCAGATCATCTGGTATCACATTCAAATATTTCAGATCATCCGGTATCTCATGCAAATATTTCAGATCATCTGGTATCACATGCAAATATTTTAGATCATCTGGTATCACATGCAAATATTATAGATCATCTGGTATCACATTCAAATATTTCAGATCATCTGGTATCACATGCAAATATTTCAGATCATCTGGTATCACATGCAAATATTTCAGATCATCTGGTATCACATGCAAATATTATAGATCATCTGGTATCACATGTAAATATTTCAGATCATTTTGTATCACATTCAAATATTTCAGATCATCTGGTATCACAGGCAAATATTTCAGATCATCTGGTATCGCATGCAAATATTTCAGATCATCTGGTATCACAGGCAAATATTTCAGATCATCGGGTATCGCATGCAAATATTTCAGATCATCTGGCATCACATGCAAATATTTTAGATCATCTGGTATCGCATGCAAATATTTCAGATCATCTGGTATCACATGCAAACATTTCAGATCATCTGGTATCACATGCAACTATTTAAGATTAACTGGGTCCACATGCAAATTTTTCAGATCATCTGGTATCACATGCAAATATTTTAGATCATCTGGTACCACATTATGTGCAAAAGTTTCATCCGTTAATTATCTATTGGGCCCAGAACAAAATGTTTAGCGTAACTAAAAGGTCTAAAATTGTAAATATACTCTTATCCATCGGTTTTAACATAAGTTGAGTGCCTACAACTTAGGTGCCGATTAAGAAATAAGAAAAGTATATTTTAATCAGTAGTAATTTACACACTTAAGGGGATTATGATATAGATTCTAAATTATCATAAAATAAACTCACCCTTTTATTCTGTACGATATCGATTCTGATTCTATCCTTAAAATCACAAGTTTGTAAGACCCAACTCATATCCATATTCACGTCTTTAGAATTTAAATTTACACTTAAGGATCCACCGGCAGATACCGTAACACCTTTATCACCACTGTCATATTTCACACCTGAATTTACTTTGATCTCGCCGCCATTAATTGTACTAATAAATATAGAAAGAAACACAAGCACAGGTCCTGGGGAAAGGTAAACACAGGTTACTTCACGTTTACGTTTCATAGTATCTAAGATAAAGTCTTAATCTTCATGTATAAACACACGAGTGATCTATTACAACTTGTGCTGTTCACAGTGACAATATAGCTAGAGTGATATTATAAATCGCTTGGTTTACCGCACTGAAAGATAGGCCCATATTACGCGACGAGACCGTTGAAACTAGACGCTCCAAATCTTTGGCTCTTCTGTCAGGGTTAAGTCAAGGGGTGTAGTATAATTTAATCAATATCGTTTCCACCTACCATATAAGCAGAATTATAAAACCACGTGTGAATTATGGACAAAATGGTTGAATGTTAGACAAGTGTATTGGAGTTAATTTGATATAAGATTAGATTTTATCTGACTATCATTGATTCGCGGAGTACTATGTTGACATCTTAGTAACTTAGCTCGTACGGAGTGTGCTGCGATCGACTCGCACTCACGGGATAAAATGGACCAGATTTATTAGCAGTGCATCAAAAGTAAGTACATATTACTTTTAAGTTATTTTTACTTTTTTATAGCTATATTTTTGTCAGTCGCCAGATTCGAAGTTCATGCGCGGATCCAGAAAGTTTTTTCAGAGGGTGTCCAACTTTTTTTTTAGTTAATGAATGTATCCAAGTACAGCTGAAAGCGGGCCATCATCGGCCCGCCAGCGAAACGCCATTTAAATGGCGTTTCGCTGGCGTGCCGATGACGGCCCCAACATTGAATGCTGGCTTGGTAGCGTTGTGATTTTTAAGGGGATCCGGATCAGTATTGCTAAGAAACCCTATATTTTTGTGATCTTTCAGTGGGTGGGTGGGGGGGGGGGGGGTTCTGGACCCCCTGTCCCCCCTCTGGATCCGCACATGGAAGTTTAAAGCTGGGCTGTACTATCGATTTCAGCATTGCTTGTCAAATTAACAGTTCCAAAATAGCGGAGTTTTGTTGACTAAAAAGGAAAGTTAATTTACGAGAGTGAGCCAGCACAATAAGCAGTCTCAGAATTATTAACCATGTTAGCAATGTTTCAGCCGGTCTAATGCCCCAAACAGATATTCCCCGTAAGCGCTCGCGCTGGTCTAGGATCGATATCGACTAATAATCGTGGCATCGATGTCGACCCGAAATCAGCGCGAGGTGCTTAATTACGGCATCGATGTCGACCCGAAATCAGCACGTGGAGATGGAAATGCGACATCGATGTCGACACGAAACCAGCGCCAGGAGCTTAATAATCCCGACATCGATCAGCGCCAGTAGTTTACGATTAATAATCGCGGTATCGATGTCGACTCGAAATCAGCGCGAGGAGCTTGCGAGAAATATCCGTACGGCGTTTTTATAGAAACTGTATCAATGTCGTCCCATTAACCCGCTGTTTTCAGTTTGTTTGATTTTTGTGCCGAAATAGCAAACATGTGCTGATATGTTACAGCCAGATTTGATCTAGTTACTCTTCATGATTAGTATAGTGTGTGTCCCCTATACAGTAAAACCTGTATTAAGCGGCCACTCAAAAATAGACAAACAGATGTCTTAAAGACAAATGGTAGCTTAATGAAGGTCGAAAGTATTGCAAAATGCTCTCTTGGAGCATTTTGCAATACTTTTGACCTGCATTAAGCAATAATCGGTCCTGAAAACCAATGTTTGGTCTTCTTTTGGAGTGGCCGCTTACGACAGATTTTACTGTATATCATAGACTACACACAGACGTGCATGTTTACATTAAATTTGAAGATGTCCTTTAGTAAAGTAACCTAGTGGCTGATTTAAAAGCGTCACATTTTATCAAAATCTAATACTCTTTGATAAGATTATACTTATGGCGACGCGTGACATCTTACACGATTATAAAAATAAGTAATAGTTATACCATGGGTTGTACTCCTGTACGTGGAGATAATCCACGAGCTTTAGCGAGTGGATTATCTTACGTACAGGTGGACAAACATGGTATAACTATTTTATACCACCTTCATCAGTGTAGACCTTGCACATCACGAGATATTTCATGCTAAAGTGGGTAAGGGTGGTATAAACGAATTTATACATGTAAATACATTAAGTCGCTTTCCCCACTATTACTATCCTAGTATATATAATTTATGGTACAAGTATACAGCTCTTACCAAAAGTACACAATGAATAATAGCTTTGAGATTTAATTCACGAATTATCTTCCAAAAGCTTTGATTCAAAATCATTATTCCAAGAAATGCACAGCATAAAATATTGATATGATTTTACCACTGAAGATCAAAATAGAAAATGTACAGATATGATGCATGTTTCACTTTTCACCTTTGTATAAATATTTTCATATATCAATTAAACTTTTCCTATTTGTAAAGAATGGAAAATGAATAAGCACAACATCAGAAATGCTCGCAAGGTAGCTAATTGTCATGCTGAATAAAGCGCGTTTTCTAACATGTGTTTTATTCCATTTCTTTACATACTCTGCGAGTCCAGTTGTGAAAGTAGAGCAGAGCTGAGTGTTTATCTTTACATGCAATCAATGTTTAAACTGCCATAAGAAATGTTCATTAGCTAACTTAGATGTAATTATCCTACTGATAACGCATGAGTTTTATTCCATTTCTTTACATAATCTGCGAGTCCAGTTTTGAAAGAAGAGCAGAGCTAAGTGTCTATCTTTACATGCAATCAGTGTTTAAACTGCCATAAGAAATGTCTATTAGCTAGCTAAGATGTAATTATCCTACTGATAACGCATGTGTTTTATACCCTTTCTTTACATAATCTGCGAGTCCAGTTTTGAAAGTACAGCAGAGCTGGGTGTTTATTTTTACTAGCAATCACATCAATAAGAAATGTTCATCAGCTAGCTAAACTGATAACGCATGTGTTTTATTCCATTTCTTTACATACTCTGCGAGTCCAGTTGTCAAAGTAGAGCATAGCTGGGTGTTTATCATTACGTGCAATAACATCAATAAGAAATGAGCCAGTGCGTGTGATTTTCAACAATGTGGCATTTTGACATGTGTATACACAGATGAGCCTCTGCAGCCTCCTTTTAAGCTTAGACACTCCAAATGGTGTTCAATCAGTTACTTAACAATCATAGAATACTCAAGCGAATAGCAAAGGCTCTGATCAGCCTGCGCGTATGCGCAGGCTGATCTGAGGCTTTGCTGATCGCACATACTACATTGTTGGAAATCTCATGCACTGGCTCAAATTTAATATTCATCAGCTAGCTAAACTGATAACGCATGTGTTTTATCCCCTTTCTTTACATAATCTGTGAGTCCAGTTTTGAAAGTAGAGCAGATTTACGTGCAATCACATTAATAAGAAATGTTCATCAGCTAGCTAAACTGATAACACATGCGTTTTATTCCATTTCTTTACATAATCTGCGAGTCCAGTTTCGAAAGTAGAGCATAGCTGGGTGTTTATCTTTAATCACTGTTTAAACTTCGTTTTAAAGGATTGCCTAACCTTTGAATTAGATTTTTCTCTCTGATAAAGACTTTACACAACGCTGATTTTTCTATATTCATATTTTAAGTAGTGTTATATTAAAGTTAAGCTTGTCATTCCGGCCACGTCTGTGCGTGTGTATCAAGCGTGTCAGTAGATAGACAGACAAATTAAGCTGGGAGGTTAGAAAACAGTCCTTTCAGTAAAGCTTTCCTCGCAAGCGGCGAGTTTTGTAGCCTTTTCAAACAGTTTGGACCAAGATCAGGACCAACAGAACGTCGGTCCTGATGTGGACCCAAACCGTTAGTCATTCTAATACTGTTCCTGAAAGAATGTTTTGAAAAAAAGTTATCTTTAAAAAATCAGCAGACGACAACAAAAACATGTAAAAAATACCCAGAATGGAAAGAATTAAGACACTGGTCAGCATTAGTGCCACATAGTCTGATCAGGCGTATAATTGTTTCCTGCAGTCTGGCATCAAAAGAATACATTAAAAGGGTTCATGACGCATGCTCATTGCCCTTTTCTCACACTAAGACTAAAGGGGACACATTTTTACTTTTATGTACAGGTGTGTGTGTGGAATATAAAAAAATGTTGGACTGAGATTATTAATAGAGGGTCGACCGAAGGTAAGGTAAAATGACATTTTTGGGTCCACTTCCTAATTAATTCTTTTGCACGCTGTGTAATATTCCATGCTTTTTTTTGTGTGTTGAATTTTTTTTGAAATTCAACTCTTTCGAAAAAAAAAATAAATAAAAATAAATAAATGAAAAAATAAATACAGGAATACGGTCAGAGTGTCAAACAGTGCGAATTCTGATCAATCCCCACAGATTGAGATAAACAAAAAATTCCAGCGTAAAATTTATTGTTATTTCTTTCTATTCATAAATTTTAGCATATGTTTTGGGTAATAAAAAACCCGTCTCATTGAGACGGTTCTTTTGAGTAACCATAACATATGTTTTGGTTGAGAAATAAAAAAAAATTCTGTTAAGCACTCTTAACTAAAGGCCTGATCCCAACGTTTTGTTGGACCTGACCCGGGTCAAAACTGTTTGCAAAGGTTATCAGAAAAAATACTAGTCGACAAATTAATTAATCAATCAATCAATCAATCAATCAATCAATCAATCAATCAATCAGGGGTTTCCCTCAGTAATGAGATGACTGTTTCTTCTCTGTGCTGAGGCTTCTCTAGTATAAAAGGGTCCCCTTTGGCTTACAAGAAAATCACTGCTATCAAAAGTGAAAACTATATACATGTATATATTTTTAATTTACAAACCATCAAATACTATGTTTTTATTATGTACTGTCACAATTTTTCATAGAAATTCCATATTTTATAGTCATATATCATGTATATGTTGTAGACTCTGTATATTAAACTGACCCAAAGTTCTAATTCGTTAAACATGGAGTTATTTTATTGGCTGTCTTTTTTACTCCCAAAGGAAACATGGATTTTCAGCTAGACTTTAAAATATGTCCATGACTATATGTTGCAACAATTACCTGAATTGAGCTTATGTTCATTAATATACCGAAAGCATTATATGATCAGGCATTAATACGATAAATGTGTTGTAATTTACGTTTGGAAATAGCTTACGTGATAAACTTTCGAACAATACGCGTCTTTCGTTGTTGTATCAAGGACAACAAAGAAAATAATGAGCTGTGTGTGTGCGTGCGTCTGTCTGTCTGTCTCTCTGCCTGTCTGTCTGTCTATCTATGTGTCTGTCTATGTGTCTCTGTGTTTGTATGTCTGTCCGTGCGAGTGTCTGTCTGTATGTCATTATGTATTATGTATATATGTATGTTGTCTTTATTGTCATAAATGTCTGTAAATTGTTTCATGTAAGGAGACCAACTAGTAGCCCCAGGGCTGTTTGGAATCCTTGTAAAACAAAGCATTAAATTAAATATACCCTACTGCCAAATCAAATGCAACAACTACCTGATATGAGTTTGTGCACATAAATATAGCCTACTGCCGAACCAAATGCAACAATTACCTGATATGAGTTTATGCTCAACAATATACCCAACTGCCAAACCAAATGTAACAATTACCTGATATGAGTTTATGCTCAACAATATACCCAACTGCCAAACCAAATGCAAGAATTACATGATATGAGTTTATGTTCAACAATATACCCTACTGCCAAACCAAATGCAAAAATTACCTGATATGAGTTTATGTTCAACAATATACCCTACTGCCAAACCAAATGCAAAAATTACCTGATATGAGTTTATGCTCAACAATATACCCCACTGCCAAACCAAATGCAAGATATACATGATATGAGTTTATGTTCAACAATATACCCAACTGCCAAACCAAATGCAAGAATTACATGATATGAGTTTATGTTCAACAATATACCCTACTGCCAAACCAAATAAAACAATTACCTGATATGAGTTTATGCTCATCAATATACTCTACTGCCAAACCAAATAAAACAATTACCTGATATGAGTTTATGCTCAACAATATACCCTACTGCCAAACCAAATGCAAAAATTACCTGATATGAGTTTATGCTCAACAATATACCCTACTGCCAAACCAAATGCAAGAATTACCTGATATGAGTTTATGTTTAACAATATACCCTACTGCCAAACCAAATGCAAAAATTACCTGATATGAGTTTATGCTCATCAATATACCCTACTGCCAAACCAAATACAACTATTACCTGATATGAGTTTATGCTCATCAATATACCCTACTGCCAAACTAAATACAACAATTACCTGATATGAGCTTATGCTCATCAATATACCCTACTGCCAAACTAAATACAACAATTACCTGATATGAGTTTATGCCCATCAATATACCCTACTGCCAACCAAATGTAACAATTATCTGATATGAGTTTATGCCCACCAATATACCTTACTGCCAAACTAAATAGAACAATTACCTGATATGAGCTTATGCTCATCAATATACCCTACTGCCAAACTAAATACAACAATTACCTGATATGAGCTTATGCTCATCAATATACCCTACTGCCAAACTAAATACAACAATTACCTGATATGAGTTTATGCTCATCAATTTTCCCCATTGACAAACCAAACGCAACACTTATCTATTAACAATTTACCTAACTGCCAAACCAAATGCAACAACTACCTGATATGAGTTTATTATGCCCGTCATGTTGCCTTACTTCCAAACTCAATGAAACCACTACCTTATATTAGTTGATGCTTGCCAAATTATCTTACTGCCAAACCTTCTGCAACAATTACTGACATGATTTTATGCTTGTCAAGATACCATTGTGACACACATACATCAACAAAGTGTACTTTTGATTAAATTCGAAATACATATATTGAAAGAACTTAAAACAAACTTCATCAAAACACCTGGGTTGAAAATGTTTTAAGCAATTGATAATTTTAATTACTTAGTCGCTATTAAATTAATCTTGTTCTTCTATTTTGTAAGCACCTGTAGTTTGTTGACACTGTCTAGATACAGGTGAATCCCTTACAGAGAAGTATCTCATATCTTAGGTCTTACACTTTAACAACTTTCTATCTGAGTGAGTAACCATTGAAAACGAATCATCCGGTGAGCTGAGCGGCCGGTTACAAGATATGCTCTATACTACGTTATATACCCGTTTTAGCCTTGATAGGAGAAAACGGTCCTCGAAGAAACACAGGTCAACATAGGTAAAATACATCAGCGTAAAATTGTAAATATATTTTTAGCTATCAGTCTAAACATCTGTGTTGGGTACTCAAAAGAACCGTCTCATTAAGACGGTTCTTTTGAGTACCCACAACATATGTTTTGGTTGAGAAATAAGAAAAAAATAATTTCAAAATGCGAACTCTTATTTGGAGGCCTGAGGTAATAGTTATCTGGCCAGTTAGAGTTCAGACAGGCAACTTATGGTAAAATTCCTCATTCAGTTATATTTAAACCTGTTAGATAGAAGATAGAAGCAGCCAATACCCAGACCAGCCTGAGCGCGCACAAACTAAACGGTCCACAGTGTTTCCATGAAGCATGGTCCTTCTCGAATTGTTTTGATAGCACACCAGTGCTCGTATTACACTTGAAATTTTATCTTGCTTTTTATAGAAGGATCAGGTAAACATTTAAACCCTGTTTATATATGCAGAATTGCACCCGGTACATTGAGGTCCTCCCAGGGGGTACATGTTCCTCTAAAATAAGTTGGCTCGTCCCCCTCCAAATCACCTTAATAAAATGTTTCCTTATGTTCTTTGTTCCACTTTTTTTTTGTTCCCAAATACCCCTAAAATTGGCATTTGTTCCCTTGAAAATAAATGTTTTTGTTCCCCAAAATCCGTAGAAGTATCTCTTTATATCATCTTTACCAACTTTAGCTTGAAATATCTCGTGATGTGCAAGGTCTGAACTGATATTGGTGGTATAAAATAGTTATACCATGTTTGTCCACCTGTACGTAAGATTATCCACTCGCTAAAGCTCGTGGATTATCTCCACGTACAGCCGGACAACCCATGGCATAACTATTACATATTGCTCTTGGCATAAATGTATTCCAAGATGTATACATGAATTTACACCTGGGTTCAAAGAGCAGCGTGCGTTAAATAAGGGGCTATTTTGGCCCTACTAATAGTTGCTTCTTGTTACTTTATCAGAACAATAGCCAATGTGTAAAATGTCTGGTATTAATATGATTTTTACCGTTGCTTTGTTAAAATGGCTACAAAGATAGGGTGAAAATAGAAAAAAACGAACACTTTGGAGCAACTTTGAGACGTTAGAGTTGAGTAATTAACATAGAGCACACAAAAATACCAAAAAGAAATATATATTTTAACAGATTATATAAATAATCAGGACACATATCATATTAAAAGTATTTTTGTATTTAGTTGTGCTGATAGTTAGTTTTTAAAATGTCTTCCAAAGTCCAAATTTAGCCCAGTTTCATCCATTTATCGGCGGCCATTTTCTGTTACTATAGCAACGGTAAATAAATACCGGTACTGTACCACCAGAGGTGCTCCCCATCGCTAAATAATAATATCCAAACGATACACTCTATAAGACATGGACAATTTAATACTTCAATATATATTAACCAAAATGACCTTACAATTTGAAAGAACAGGTCTACGTCTGATTTATTTCATTTTTTTCAATGGTGCATATTTGTTTAAACATTATAGACTTGACCTTTAATCTGGATCTATACTGTTGGCCAACGTACGCTCTTAGACCATTTATACATGAGTCAATGTCAATTTGACTGCATTGAAGATGTACAATCGAAGTATTGATGTAAAAATAGTGTTGCTGTTTTTTTCAATGATCGCTTTCTGTCAATGGTTTCGGTATTAACTTGTACAAGCAAACTCCATTATGTATCAAGATCGAACGTTCTGATACGTCTAAACAAATCACTGAGTTTCATGTATTCATCTTTGTTGAGCATTGAACATCGAGCTATTATTAATCTCTTTAAATGCATTACAATTTCGTCACATTTTTCAGTTGTTTTGTGTGGTAATAGTGCGTAAATTATTTTGCAAGAATTTTAACTCGATTCTATTCTAGTATTGCACAGCTATTGAATACAATGTAACAATTGTAAAGGTCACTCTCATGTTTACAAAAAAAGTGTGTGTAAGTATTAAATTCACTTTAAACGCAACGTAAACGTGACCAACAGAGACCATACCCAAAACATAAATAATACTAAACACCAACACCTGCACCCCATAAATAAACACTATTAACCTCGAACATTTGCAGCACAGAGTACAAAAGTGATGGTGTAGTAAAGCACTTATTTCACAATTATAATTGCAAGTTTAAGCTTATAAGCAGATGAATTCTTCATGATTAATTAAAGATACATACTAACATTACAAACTGACGAAACGGACAGTGCACTGTGTGTTTCAGTCATTGCAAGACCCTAGAACCTGTCAGCGAGTGACCCTAGCACAGATTGAGCGGTTTCCTGTCAATATTTCCGAAGGACCGGAATGTGAAAAATATCAACAATATACAATGTGTATAGGTTATAATGGGAATTAAGTTGGAACGAGGTTGCGAGTGAACCACTTAATTTCTTTATAATTGTAATATATGACCTATGACCTACTTATAGGTTTCTCCTCTCCTTTTCTGATTGCTCCTTTGGAAATGTTCGTATTGACCACTTAACGGATTTACTAGATGATTTTACTAATGATTTTGCTTAATAGATATTACAAATATTGACAAAATATGTGATTAAGTTGGCCAAAAAATTTAAATTTCTGTGCAAACTGATTGTTTATGAAGCACAGGAAGGGGCGGAGTGAACTATAAATTGACATATGAGAAGTGAACTATAACTTGATATATAAGAAGATCTACATGTAATAACTACACATATAGCTAAACAATCTGAAGAAATAAAAAAAATCGCAAAAAGAAACCCCCGAATCCTTCCGAAATCGAGAAAGCCTACAAAAGACTTGGTTTCATTGAGTCTGTCCATTTGAATTAATGGAAAGTGCAACCAAATAGTTTCTTTTTGTCATTTGTTAGAATCAGACATACACTCATAACGAGCCCCATTTTACACGTTTTAATCAGTGATTTCATTTAAATTTGCTGCTGAGTGTTTAGGTAATTTTGCAATTGATTAAAGGAGTATTTTAAATTTATTTTAATGACACCACCATTAGTTTAATGCATATTATCGTTTTTAAGCGGTGTGAATGTGTGATTGGGCGAGGGAAGAGGGTGGTTCTCATATGTCCAGATGAGAAAATATTGGCGTAAAATTGTTATTCTAATGCACTTGCTTTTGTAGTGCGACGTTTTTATTGGATACAGTCAAAAATGTGACACGTTCATATATATTAGATTAAACATTTGGTTAGATAGCCCAAAAGAACAGCCTCACTTAGCCTTTTATGAGTACCTAAAACATAGGTTTCGGTTGAGAAATATGGAAAAGAACATTTCAATTACGCACTCTCATGGTATCTCAAAGCCTGACTATGTCAACGCCCGCAGCCGTTATTCAATGTTATTTTGTCTACACTTTCCTGAGTTCAATAAAAGCTTAATGTTTCTGTCAAAAAATCATTTTGACAAAGTAATATCACATCACTTAGTGTTCGGAAAAAAAAGTGAAAACAGATTTAAACAAGTCTGAGACTTTTTTCTGTATCCCTATCAAATGTAATGTATTTTGTATATGATTTGAGCCGTGACATGGGATTTCCAACAATGTGGTATGTACGACTTACAAAGCCTCAGATCAGCCTGCGCATACGCGCAGTCTGATCAGAGCCTTTGCTCTCTCTTGGGTATTCTATGAATATTAAGCTACTGACTGAACATCATTTGGAGTTTCTAAGCTTAAAAGGAGGATGCACATGCTCGTCTGAGCCTACACTTGTCAAATGCCACATTGTTGGAAATCACATGTCACTGCTCATTTGTTTGTATCTTGGCGTACTTATATTTGAATAAAATACTGTTTACACTAACGATGTTACGTTTCTTTTTTCCTGAAGTATACAATCTTACAGGTTGTATCAACCAAGGTCCTCGTATGACAGCCATTTTGCTTTACCTGTGATCCGGTACAATAACTAGAGTCAATAATTATTGAGATCAATAAGAATAAATTATGATACAGTTGAGATATTCTCCTAATAAAGACTCCCAATCATGAGAAGATGTTTTTGGATTGATTTGTACCAGTTTGGCATCTCCTCAGATTTTTATTGATTTTACTTCAATTTGGCTTCCATCTTGGAAATATGCAAGTTAGATAGTGAAGACGCCATTTTTCAGCTTGCCAACATTGGTTTTTGGATTCAGCATACTTAGATACCCCTAATATGTATCTCAAAACCTTTTCTTTCCAAAATGCTTGCACCTTCTTAAATAAGCGCCCTTTTCTGATTTTTTCCTGACAATCTGTCAAAAAACATTTTTGACAAAGTGATATCATATTACATAGTGTTCATAAAAAAGCGACTGAGTTAATGTTACGTTTCTTTTTTCTTGAAGTATACAATCTTAAAAGATCCTCGTATGACAGGCAATATGTCTTTACCTGTGAGCCGCTACAATAACTAGAGTCAATAATTATTGAGATCAATAAGAATATGTAATAGTTATACCATGTGTTATCCGCCTGTACGTGGAGATAATCCACGAGCTTTAGCGAGTGGATTATCTTACGTACAGGTGGACAACCCATGATATAACTATTTTATACCACCTATATCAGTGTAGATCTTGCACATCACGAGATATTTCATACTAAAGTTGGTAAGGGTGGTATAAATTATCACAAAACAAGTTCTTGCCCCTCATGAATATGATTTGTTTGTATCTTGGTGTACTTCTATTTGTATACAAAAAAGCGACTGAGTCAATGTTACGTTTCTTTTTTCCTGGAGTATACAATCTTACAGGTTGTATCGTAGAAGATCCTCGTATGACAGGCAATATGTCTTTACCTGTGATCCGGTACTAGAGTCAATAATTATTGAGATCAATAAGAATATATTATGATACAGTTGAGATATTCTCCTAATAAAGACATCAGGATAATCGATCAATGATAACAAATAATAAGTGGGATGCGCCGCGAGAAAACCTGTATTAGAGGGTTTTCGGTCGAATTAAAGTCAAGACTCGACTGCCCAGACTAGCTAGACTCTTGGCATTTTCGCAGACAGGAAGCACTCTAGCACGTACTAACCTGTCGCCTTTCGCTCGGTGCACACTGGGATTGAACTGCCATTCACCCGCCGTTTTTATTAAAATATTTTATGCGATCAGTGCTTGCATGATTCAGGGCTTTACATCCTGAAAATGTTGACTAATGGATGAATGTAAAACTTTCAAAAATTGGACTTTTTTGCGACTTTTAACAACAAATTCTGTCACTAAAGGAGCGCGAGAATTGAACGGGACGAGCGTGATATCGCAAGCTACCCATAATTCAAAGCGCGAAATGCGAGAGATCAAAATGAAGTATCGTCAGATCTCGCGAGATTGGACAAGGAGCAAGTGATCAAATGGCGTAGCCAGAAGGCTGACAAAGTTACGCATATCAAAGGGAGGCTACTGGATTAAGCAGTGATTCTCTCCAATTGCGTCCCTTTTCAAAATGGGAACTTCTCTTAAAGGAAAGAATTTGCTCCTTGGAAAAGTTACGCATATCAAAAGGAGACTTCTGGATTAAGCAGTGATTCTCTTCAACTGCGCCCCTTTTCAAAATGGGAACTTCTCTTAAAGGAAAGAATTTGCTCCCAGAGGGAGGTGATCTGTTGTTCTAAGAAAATAATAACAACAATTTTGCATAGAGTTCGTAGTTTGTAGTTATGAATTCACGTTTCATGATTCATGATTCAATTAAACCAACTTACTATTTTTGAAAGATCAGTTTTTAGATTAATTAGAGATTTTCAAATTAAAAATATGGAAAGTAAGTGGGAAAAATACGTTGGGAAACAGGATCTAAAACTTTTTTCATGCTCTACTCAACTGAGCACGAAATTTCAACTGCTCACAAACACTAAAATACTGACAAATAAAGAAGTTTCTCGCTTTAAGTCTCTCAGGTGTTGTATTTATCATGCTAATAAATGTTAAAATGCCAACAATTATTGGCATTTTTACATTTATGAGCAGGATAAATTTCATGCTCAGTTAAGTTGAGCACAAATTTTTTTTATAACCTCGGGGCCTGAGTAACGACAGCGATTTTAAAGAGATAGTGTTACAGAATAGCCAGTCTCATGCGACAAAAAGCAATCTATTAAAGAGTGTGCATTTATGAGTAACACATGAAAAGCTTGTCCACAAAGCATTGAAAATGTAAACTATTTGGATAGGGGTCAACTCTTTCATTTGACAAAATTTTATCAGTGAAAGATACCCTACTTCTTTCAATCAAGAAACACGAAAAGCATCAAATGTGCGTCATGAGCTTTGTTAGCAATCGAGGCATGGCTTTCATTTTGATTGGCAGGTCTGCGATACAGCAGGTCTGCTTTTTTATCATTAATCTGTGTGTACCCATTCATTCGATGACTTAAAAAATCTGCTACTTAAGAAATGTT
Source organism: Loripinus fragilis (assembly GCA_964019695.1). Taxonomy (NCBI): domain Eukaryota; kingdom Metazoa; phylum Mollusca; class Bivalvia; order Lucinida; family Lucinidae; genus Loripinus; species Loripinus fragilis. The sequence goes on from OZ026524.1 coordinate 94,318,635, forward strand.
TCAGTCACTAAAACTTTACGAAACAATAACGTCGTCGAGTTTAGTTGTACAATTAAAACTTAAGTGTTGACTGAAGAAGCCACTTCATGATGACATCATACATTCAACTGTCTTTTGTAAGATATAACAGGAAGTTAGTGTTGCGTTTTAAAAGCCCGTCAGTATATATAGTGTGTCGGATGCCCATCGAATTTCTCCGCGCTGAAATGAAAAACCGGACTAGGCCTACATCGGCACACTCCAAATTTCACATCCATACTTAAACTCAACAATGTAGGATCATATTTCATGCTTCATAAACTCGTGTATATTTCATATTTACAGCATGATAGCAGCATTTTGAGGGAGAGTGCCATAGCAGATGCTTATCAGCGAACGGCTAATTTAGTCTTTTCTGTGTTCAGTATTGTCGAAAATCTTCTCAGCAAAGTTAATTAACGCATTTCATAGCATTCAAACCAGCTTCCGATAAAGCGGCTGTGTGCCTCCGATCAAGACGAAGGCGTAATAATTCGATTGGAGGAAGTTCATTGTCTATGATTATAAAGGCATGTTTCAAGACTTCTTCCACCAACTTTCTTTTACGGCTTGACAAAGCTAACATGTATGGAACTTCACATTTACAGTGAAATCTGACTTAAGCGGCTACTCAAAAAGAAGACCGAAAATTTGTTTCAGCACCGATTATCGCTTAATGCAGGTCAAAAGTAATGCAGAATGCTCTCTTTGTTCCAAGAGCGCATTCTGCAAAACTTTCGACCTTCATTAAGTTACCATTTATCTTTAAGACCTTTGTTTTGCGTATTTTTGAGTGGCCGCTTAAGACAGATATTCAATGTTGTTCAGTAAGCATGCAGAAGCGTAAACAGGCGTCCTGTTATCCTCTCAAATTGTCAACTTGGTACAACAGGCATGCTGGTTGCAATTGGTTTATTGTTTGGCCAATGAGATGGCCTGTTACGTTTCGAATTATGTGTTGGGTTTAAAGTTACATGACTGTTGCACAGTCACAATATTTTTTTTTTTGAAATTTTAATCACTAAAGTTAAGTGAGTGTTGTCAAACATAGATTTACCCAAGGTTTTTGCAGGATTCCTTAATCCAAATTAGTTGATTTTTGTTGTATCATGAACAATGATTCGCGTCATTTTCTCTATAGCCCTTCCCCTAGGTAAGGATCACGCCTTTTCCAAGATCATAGTCTCGCCAAATCTCACGGTCCAAAATTAACCTATACTGGACACTAGATAGGTTTAGGTGTGGCAACAGACTAACAGTAGCGCGCCACAATCGACCCACCAGCGAAACACTATTCATTCTAATGACATTTTGCTAGTGGGCCGATTGTAGCCCGATAGTGCATACTGACAGGAATGATTGCCTTCATCCTTATTTTTTTCATTTCAGGGCATGACAACGAAATATATTGTGCCTCTGCTGTTGTTCGTGGTTTTGTCCAGTTGCTATGGCGATGATGTCTTCTCTCATCTTATACTCCTTGACGACCTGCCTAATGTCTTTGATACGAATTCCACTCGGGAAATCATCATCAGAACGAATTACAGTGTAAGTACCATTATCACAACGGATAGGCGGAATCGAAAACGTTAATGCTATTGACGAATGTAGATCAAATATCGTTAGAAACAGAGTTTTCGATTGCCATTTGTCGCCAGTGGGGCGACAAATGGTAATCGAAAACATTGTTTCTAGTGATTTTTGATCCGCGTACGTCGATTGTTAAGAGCGTTCGTCGGTTGCCGCCTACCCGGTGTGATGATTCAAAATAAGTACATTTTCCTCTGATGCTCTCCTATACTTAATTTTTTGACAATAATTCTCCTAAAAATCATAGAAAAACGAGCGAGTATGGTCAGCACATGCCAAGATCACAGACCAACCCGCGAGGAAGAGACACAGAACTCGAACACCCACATTATAGCAAGATTACAATTGAAACAAAGTTGTCTCTTCTTTGGCGAGATGATTGCCAATCTAGAAGTAGTCTGGTACCCTGCCTCATCGACTCTGTCTTTGGAGTACACAAATAGACCGTGGGTGCCAGGCCAAGCTAGAAGTGACATTGAGAACTACGTCATAATACAACGACCAATCACAAAACGGACACAAACCAGTGAACTCCAAAACCAGCAGAATCACATCCTTAAATAGTTTTGCGTTTTAGCAACCACAGAATCTAGGGCAAAAGTTTGGCCAGTTGAATATATTTGAGCACCCCTCTCCACGTTGCTTGCAGCCCTGGCCGAAGTCCGTTCATGAACGGACATCTGCCAAGGCAGCAAGAAACGAAGAGAGGGTGGATAGGGGGGACTCAACTATATTCCACTGGCAAATCTTTCGCCCTATATTCTGTTGTTGCTAAAACGCAAAAATATTTAGCTCACATAGAGGCTTCCTAAATTATGCATTTGTATCATCACAAGGAAACAATCATATCAAATAATTTAACTGTGATGTAACAAAGAATAGGGCCCTTAACTAAAAGACAGTCAGAGCTAACGAAAAGTCATAGTTAGGCCACAGTGGGTCAAGCTTAAGACAATCACCAGGCACCAACCCACAGATGAAATTTTTTGGATCGGTCTTCATTCTAATATATAAGCGGGCATAGCTTTTTGGCGATCAAACAAAGACTTAGTACAATAACAAGATGAAAAAATAAAACCATCAGGCTCTTCATTTTCCTATTAAATCAGATGTAGTGCTCATGACCAGGTTGTAAGATATGATCTATTCTAAATGTATAATAAAATGCCAGGCTCGGCGCAGTACACATGGTCAAAGGTGTCTTTGTGATCTACAGACTATATTATTTTTCGTATCCTTGAAACAATACTATCTAAGGTAGTACTCAAATCATTAACAGGTGTAGATAAACAAATTTTTTCAGCGTAAAGTTGTAATTAATTTCTTACCCAAATTTTTTAGCATATGTTTGGGGTTCTCAAAATATTCTTTTGAGGACCCACAACATACATTTGTATGTTTTTGGTTGAGAAATAACAAAATTCTTTTTCTGTCACACACTCTTAACCAAAGGTCCGAATCATTATTCAAATTTGGTCCCAAAATCGATCTCTATTGCTTCATTTTCTTTACCTTTTTGGTAGCATTTCTGGTTTCCTCGTATATGATAGGACATGCGTGGATCCAGAGGGGGGGGGGAGGGGATCCGGACCCCACTGGAAAGTCACAAAGCTAAAGGGTTCATTAGCGATACTGGTCCGGATCCCCTGAAAATCACCAAGCTACAAAGCCACATTTAATTTTGTGCCATCATTGGTGGTGGCAGGCCCCAAGATAAGAGTGCGTAACTGATTTTTTTTTATTTCTCAACCAAACGTATGTTGTGGGTACTCAATAGAACCGTCTCGATGGAACGGTTCTTTTAAGCACCCACAACACATGTTTAAACTGGTGGATAAGAAAATAATCACACTTTTACGCAAATTATTTTTCCTTAACTGGCCGTATGTGATGGTCCGCTTTTAGTGGTATTTTAATCCTCTCTTACCCCTCTCTTACCCCTCATCAGCTAAAAAGAAAAAGTTGTCAAAGTTAAGTTGGATCACCACTGACAAAAACTTTCTGGACTCCGTATGAGATATGATAGAATGCAAATATGCAAATGCAAATATGGCCTTTATAGTCGTACTTAGGAAAATGTGCAAAGGATTACTTGTATAGTTTCACAGTCACAGTCTATTTTGCCCCAATTGCACCACACGCTTACAGTAACTTATTGCTGCTGTTAAGTAGAGCGAAATATTCGATTAAACTATATTATAAGGTGCGTAGGAAACCGAGTCTAGGTGAAAAGGAGAGAGAGAGAGAGAGAGAGAGAGAGAGAGAGAGAGAGAGAGAGAGAGAGAGAGGGGGGGGGAGAGCGGACCAATCTACCTGTGTAATTCTACAGACTAATACGAAAACTTACTAACCCTATTTATATCTAGTATGTGAACAAAAAAATTTTCTACAGGCTGTTCAATCTGAATGCAACTTTTAGAATACTCGAGTTCATCTAGACATTTGCAATCACACCCTGCTCTACAATACTTTAGAGCGAAATAAAATTGAACGAATAAAGGTACAGAAGTGAGTCCAAAGTGAACACATTTGCTAACCATTGGAACCAAAATAAATTAATACATTTTGATACATAACGAAAGCTTAAACATTAATGTATACAAACTCACCGTATTCCAAATACAGAAAGAAGACTTAGACACTGATCTACATAGAAGTAAGAAAGGGTGCAAAGATCAGGAATCGATACAATCAAGTACCACACCTGACCCAGGATACCAATGGGCAAGTAACAAACTCACAGTAAGACACCACAAACGAGAGCCAAGAGGTCAGCCATTTTCCAGCAGGTGACCACAAGGCACATACACTGAACAAAATTCTAATTGGTCATCTCTGTTTTATTCACTTATTCAACAAAAAAGTCAAACAATTTTGAAATCAATACATCAATCTGTAGTACGATAAATGCATTATTGGGGCCTTAAAATTACATATACACAATTTCAATGTTACAACTGTCATATTTGTTGCAAAATCAAATATAAAGGATGACCAATTTGCAGAGATGACCAACTAGAACTTTTGTTCAGTGATAAACAGACGCGTACAAACGCATAGCAAACACAAGACAGAAAAAACACTAAAGATTCTCAAAAGAAGTACCGCCTTGGAACGGTCAGTAAAATATTTTACTGGAGGGCTTAAACCGTTTTAACGGTGCACCAACCTCACCCTTAGTTCAGATGTGGATCAAGACAAATAGATATTTGGTTTGCATGAAAGAACCCTAACTTATCAATGCATCATCTCCTAGAACATATAAATCAAGATATAAAAAGGAGATAAAGCAAAGATAAGGACTCAACAGAAAATAAAACTGAATAGAGATCCCAGTGTCTAAACGTTCTTCCTGTTTCTGCTATACAGTGCGTTCATGTAGATCAGTGTCTAAGCATTGCTACTGTATCTGCTATACAGTGATATATGTAAATTAGTGTCTAAGTCTGCTATACAGTGAGTTTATGTAGATCAGTGTTTGATCGTGAACTACATAAACTCACTGTATAGCAGAAACAAGAAGCACGCTTAGACACTGATCTACATAAACTCACTGTATAACAGACTACATATATCACTGTATAGCAGATACAGTAACAATGCTTAGACACTAATCTACATGAACGCACTGTCTAGCAGAAACATGAAGAACGCTTAGACACTAATCTACATGAACTCACTGTATAACAGACTTAGACACTGATTTAAATAACTCGCTGTAAAGCAGATACAGTAATAATGCATAGACACTGATCTACATAAACGCACTGTATAGCAGAAACAGAAAGAATGCTTAGGCACTGAACTATATAAAATGACTGTAGAGAAGATACAGTGCGAACGGTTAGACATTGATCTGCATAAACTCACTGTATAGCAGATATTGTACGAACGGTTAAACACTGATTTAGTAACGGTGTATAGCAGACACAGTAATAAGCTTAGCTACTGATCTACATAGATCATTCTATAATAGATATAGGACGAAATGTTTAATATTTCTGTACGTAAACTCACTGTATAACAGATATAGGAATAAGGCTTAAACAGTGATCTAAATAAACGATTTAGATAAATCACTGTATAGCAGATACAGTAACAAGCTTTAAACACTGATCTACAAAAATCACTGATTAGGGTTAGATATTGATGTACAAAAACTCACTGTATAAAAGATAAAGGAAAAACGCTTAGACACTGATCTACACAAATCACTCTATAGCAGATACAGGACGAACGGTTATATATTAATGTGCATAAACTTACTGTATAACAGATACAGGAATAAGTTTCTCAGAAATAAGGCTTAGTCAGATATCTACATAAACTTACTTCATGGCAGAAACATGATGAAAGCTAGGACATTGATCTACATACACTCACTATATAACAGATACAGGAAGAACACTTAGACATTGATCTACATTAACTCACTGTATAACAGATACAGAAAGAAGTCTGCGACCTTAATCTACATAAACTCACTGTATAACAGATACAGAAATAAGTCTTTGACCTTGATCTATATAAACTCACTGTATAACAGATACAGAAAGAAGTCTGCGACCTTGATCTACATAAACTCACTGTATAACAGATACAGAAAGAAGTCTTAGACATTGCTCTACATAAACTCTCTGTATAGCAGATACAGAAAGAAGTCTTTGACAGTGATCTACATAAACTCACTGTATAGCAGATACAGAAAGAAGTCTTAGACATTGATCTACATAAACTCACTGTATAACAGATATAGAAAGAAGTCTTAGACATTGATCTATATAAACTCACTTGTAACAGATACAGAAAGAAGTCTGCGACCTTGATCTACATAAACTCACTGTATAACAGATACAGAAAGAAGTCTTTGACATTGATCTACATAAACTCACTGTATAGCAGATACAGAAAGAAGTCTTCGACATTGATCTACATAAACTCACTGTATAGCAGATACAGAAAGAAGGCTTAGACATTGATCTACATAAACTCACTGTATAACAGATACAGAAAGAAGGCTTAGACATTGATCTACATAAACTCACTGTATAGCAGATACAGAAAGAAGTCTTCGACATTGATCTACATAAACTCACTGTATAGCAGATACAGAAAGAAGGCTTAGACATTGATCTACATAAACTCACTGTATAACAGATACAGAAAGAAGCCTTAGACATTGATCTACGTTAACTCACTGTATAGCAGATACAGGAAGAAGTCTTAGACATTGATCTACATAAACTCACTGTATAGCAGATACAGGAAGAAGTCGTAGACATTGATCTACATAAACTCACTGTATGGCAGATACAGAAAGAAGGCTTGGAAGTTGATATACATAAACTCACTGTATGACAGATTTAGAAAGAAGTCTTAGACATTGATCTACATAAACTCACTGTATGGCAGATACAGAAAGAAGTCTTAGACATTGATCTTCATAAACTGACTGTATAGCAGATACAGAAAAAGTCTTAGACATTGATCTACATAAACTCACTGTATAACAGCTACATAAAGAAGCCTTAGACATTGATCTACATAAACTCACTGCATAGCAGATACAGAAAGAAGTCTTAGGAATTGATCTACATAAACTCACTGTATAGCAGATACAGGAAGAAGTCTTAGACATTGATCTACATAAACTCACTGTATAGCAGATACAGGAAGAAGTCTTAGACATTGATCTACATAATCTCACTGTATGGCAGATACAGGTAGAAGTCTTAGACATTGATCTACATAAACTCACTGTATAGCAGATACATAAAGAAGCCTTAGACATTGATCTACATAAACTCACTGTATAGCAGATACAGAAAGAAGTCTTAGACATTGATTTACATAAACTCACTGTATAACAGATACAGGAAGAACACTTAGACATTGATCTACATTGACTCAATGTATACCAGATACAGAAAGAAGTCTGCGACGTTGATCTTCATAAACTCACTGTATATCAGATACAGAAAGAAGTCTTAGACATTGTTTGTTTGTTTGATTTGATTCTTTACGTCCCATCAACAATCTTTCAGTTATATAGGGACGCTTCTTCCTGGGTTGAACCAGTACTAAACTAGGATAAATGTGTCTTTCTCAAGGACCACAACACAGTGACACCGGTGAGGCTCGAACCCGCGGCCCTTTGGTCTCGAGTCAAGCACTCAACCACTGAGCCACTGCGCTCCCATCTTAGACATTGATCTACATAAACTCACTGTATAACAGATACAGAAAAAGTCTTAGACATTGATCTATATAAACCCACTGTATATCAGATACAGAAAAAGTCTTAGACATTGATCTACGTAAACTCACTGTATAGCAGATACAGGAAGAACACTTAGACATTGATCTACATAAACTCACTGTATAGCTGATACAGAAAGAAGTCTTAGACATTGATCTACATAAACTCACTGTATAGCAGATACAGAAAAAGTCTTAGACATTGATCTACATAAACTCACTGTATAGCAGATACAGAAATAAGTTTTAGACATTGATTTACATAAACTCACTGTATAGCAGATAGAAGTCTTAGACATTGATCTACATAAACTCACTGTATAGCAGATACAGAAAGAAGTCTTAGACATTGATCTACATAAACTCACTGTATAGCAGATACAGGAAGAAGTCTTAGACATTGATCTACATAATCTCACTGTATGGCAGATACAGGTAGAAGTCTTAGACATTGATCTACATAAACTCACTGTATAGCAGATACAGAAATAAGTTTTAGACATTGATCTACGTAAACTCACTGTATAATAGATACAGAAAGAAGGCTTTGACACTGATGCACTATGATCAAATTAAAGTAAATGCTTGATATATACCAAATAATAGGATTAATGACGCTCATTCAGCCAGAGCTAAAGAAAACTACAGTTGAACCAATATAGTCTCTGTCACAGATAAGCATCAGGCACCAACCCAACGATGTAAGTTTTAGGACAGGGAGTTTAATCCCTGACCCACTGTCGTTCAATTAAAGAAGAAGCCACAGCAATAAAGACATGAACACATATTTTGCTGCAATTCAGAAGCAGAAAAAGTCACATGTTCAAATTTAACAGTTACTCTAATGACAATTCCACAAACTCTTTCTTAAGAAGAGTGGCACAATTAAGACCTATCGGATAGCATGCAATGTGTCTATATGTGCTGGTGCACGATACCTCTGACACACGCACTTTCTGACATATTAAGCTGGGCTTGAAATCAAAGTTTTGGTGTATACCTTCATCTATATCTATTCATTGCACAAAGGCTAATGCGAGTCTCACAGATGTGTCTAATACACATACTGCTCAGAAGATTATAAAGTTCTGACTTATCCACAAATTGATTGTGCTTTTGTTCTGAAGCGAAACAGATCAAATTTTTCACTTTAGCAGCTTGAGTTTCTTTTAGTCTTATCTTAAAAATGCCTTAACTTTTTTTTACTAGAAAAAAAAGTAAAAAAAAGTCAATAGCTCATGAGTAAACAAAGTCACTTGTCATCATGTAGGTACATGTACATGCCCCACTTTAATCAGCACTTTCTTGAGATGCATACATGCAATACGGCCTGTTCACCATATAACTATACCGTCTGTTTATCTCATAAATGTCTTTGACCAGGTGTCCTGATAAAGGTGTTGAATCTGTCATTGAATAAAAAGGTACCTTCATTCAGACTGATTAAGACAACATCAAAATAGCAGTATTTACAACTGTATCTGCATTGATTTGCATTGCTGCATTCTTTGGTTTGAATACATTTCTGCAACATGGCATCTCAGAGCCAGTATTTTATGGTTATTTAGCTCATAGATTCAAACTAATCATTGGATAATGATTTTTCCTGATTAATTAAAAAAATCAAATGCTATAAAAGAGTGGGATATAACAAGGCTATTATGCGACAGTCTGAGTGTATGGGTATAAACCCAATTTAGGTTTATAACTATCGTTTCTATACTTAAGGCCAAAAGTAACTTTACACTGTTATTATATATACCTTTTCTGGGTATAGGTGAATGGTATTTTAAATGTGTTTAATTCATATTAAAGTTCAATCAATTACTCATATGACCTTTTAAAGTTATGTTGTTGCTGTCATAAATGCAACCACAATGCCCTAATGAAAGAAGCAAGGGGGCAAAATAAACTTTTCCAAATCGCATCACTTTTGATGTGTTACTGTAGCTTTGAAATTGGACAATTTTTAATTTTAAAGAACCAGTCTGAAAGACAGGCTATCGAATTGTTGTTTAAAGTTCAAATCAGCCTGGATCACCCTTCGAGTAACACAAATTAGAGTTGTGTTTTACGTCATATCCCTTTTTGTGAACTTTACAATGCTTTCAATGGAATTTTCCATAAGAAATTGTTTGCCGTTTTTCTTCCAAACCGATGGGAATTTTTTTATCTGATTATCTCGTCACATACTCAGGACAGAAGTCCCAACAAATCGCTGGTAAAAAAATCCTTATGCCATCTGAGATAAAGCTTTTAGCAGGGACTAAAATTTACTATTGTTTTAATTCAAAGGGAGATAATTTCAAAGTGAACAAAATTTAAAATGCTGCCAAAAACAAACTATACGTCAGAGACAGAATGTCTTGCAGTATTTTTAATGTGCAATCGATGACCCTTAAAATAGCGTGTTCAAATCCTAGGTTTAGTTTGGATTTTGTTAGGAAATGCTGATTTTGTACTTTTAATGAAAGCACAGATAACCTCAAAGAAGATTAATTTACCTAAGTTGTTTTTCGTGAATTAGGACAGGGCGGGAACCAGCAACTCATTGCAATATTTAATTTGGTTAAACTCAAAAGCAGTAAAGATATATTCGATAGTTCAAAGTGTAAATTTACTTTTGGCTTTAAGTATACTTTAATTGCACGACAGTGGACCAGGCCTCCGACTAAATGAAGATCCCTGACCTAAAATAGTCTGTGAGTTTGTCACTTTCCAATTGGTATCCTGGGTTAGGTGTGGTACTTGATTGTATCGATTCCTGATCTTTGCATCCTTACTTACATTCATCGATAGCTTGGTGCCTGATGATTTTCTTTGGCTGGGCCTTTCATTGGCTCAACTGGGGAGCTCCTTTAGCCCTGACTGTCTGTGAGTTCAGATCCAATTTCCTTGTTTCATCACAGTGTCATTTCTAGTTTTACAATCATCTGTCTGTAGAAGACATAGAGGGTTGCCTTACTCTTATTTATATTTATGCGTCGTGTTGGAGAGATTCTGTTTTGTTTGTTTGATTTGATTCTTTACGTACCATCAACAATCTTTCAGATAAACAGGGACGGGTCTTCCTGGGTTGAACCAGTGCTAAGCTAGAATAAATGTGTCTTGCTCAAGGACCACAGCGCAGTGTCGACGGTGAGGCTCGACCCCGCGGCCTCTCGGTCTCGAGTCAAGCACTCTACCACTGAGCCACTGCGCTCCCTTGGATAGATTCTGTGTTCTGTCTCTTTTCGTAGTGGTTTGGTCTGTGGTCTGTAAGTATGCTATTTCATTGTCATACTTAATTGTGTTTGAGTGGTGAATGTCTTGGGTTTTTTTACATATTCGTCTTTATTATACACTGACCCAAAATGAAAACTTCACACTTTATTTCATTGAATAAATGTTTTGTTAGTATACATGTCGTTGTAAGATTTACGCATGCTAATCGAGTCTTCGTCGCAGATAACGTTTATGCAATTTTTATTAAAATCCAAGGTCTATTTAAGTGTCAACGCCTGAAAAACGTGTTCCTTACGTTGCGCGTGCTGAGGAACAGGTGGTTCATTAACAGTTTTAAAACCGACAAGAAAACATTTGCAGCTGAGTACTGGTAATAAAAAATAAATTTTTGTTACAAAACGCTTCCATTTAGTGACGACACGTCTTTCCAAAGATCAAATAAACCAAGTTATTGACGTGCTCATGGCGGGGTCTACGGTAAATGATATCGCGCATCATTTTAGCTGCTCTAGACAGACTATTCTTTATCTTATGAACCCGTACAACAAAACTGGGTATGTCAGAGTTCGTGCAAGACCTGGTCACGCACGTGTAACGACGTTACGTCCTTATCGCGTTAACGCGTTAACTCGTCCACGTAATCGTTTTAAACGGCAACCATTATTGCAATTCTTTACGGGGTTCATGCACAAAAGATAATTAGTCATTTCGTGCAAAATAACGGACCTGGCATTTTCCAGCATGACAATGCAAGGCTACACGCAAACGTAAATAACCACATAATTCCATGCTAAAAATAACGTCAACCTCTTGCTTTGCCTGCTTCATCCCGGGCCATGAACCCCATACAACACGTATAAGATGAATTGGGTAGGAGTGTCAGGTCCAATCATCACATGAATGCATTAAATGACTCCAATATGCACTCTGTTAGCATTACATACGCATCCCTAACGTGCTCATACAACGTTACGTAAATTCAATGAGGCGACGTATTCTGCTATAGCATTCGTAAAAATGGAGGTCACACTGGTTACTGATGATCTTTTTTAACATCACTTAAAGCACGCAGTCAGTAATTTCTTGTTTCCAAAATCTGTGTGACTGTCTTAATTGTTTTAAGAAATTTTACTTTTGACCCCTCTGAACTGAAATTTTCATAAAAATGATGCTATTTATGTTTTTTATCCAATATTTTTTTTTCAGAGACATCGATAAGGCATTGAAGATTCCATGACCGTAAAAATTAACCCCGAAACTTAATTTATCATCAAAATATATACTTTTGAATACTATGTAAAGTTTTCATTTTGGGTCAGTGTAGCTTTTGAACTGGGTTGGCTGCTTAGAAAGTCAATTATAGAAGCACAAAGAATTGCCTTTAAATTGCTCTACAAGTTCAATATCATGGAAACGTTTTGCACCGACTGCTTTGACCTGAATACATTGTAAGCATGATCACCATTTTATGATACTTCCAGCGGAAAATTAAATATTTTAATACGTAGCACCAAGTACTGTTTGTACATTGGTATCACACACTGTCTATTCTATTCAGTTTGCTATTTCTCTGATATTGGCTGAGCATAAGCTGCAATGGCATAAGGTGCCTAGTTCTAATTTGGACCGAGCAGTTCCGAATCAGTCGCCACCTGAAGGATTGAGAGATATGCCCAATGACGCCAATGGGCTTTTCTACTATTAAATATTGTTTCTTTTTCTTGGCCGTTCTTCCTTTTGTCAGATACTTTTCACAAATGGCTTGCTAAATTTGATCAATATACACGGTAGAATCTCGTAATTTCGAAGATTTAAGGAGCAGATGTTTATTTCGAAATATCAGTAGCTCAAATTATAGGGAGGTAGACATAAAGATATTTACCCCCCTAAAATAATTATTATCAATTTTTGTTCAAATCAAACATATGTTTTTGGTGCGTAATAGAAACGTCTCCACGAGACATATGTTTTTATAGAGAGCTATTAAAATAGGCCATTTCTCTGAGTCCATTGTGTCCGAAATTTAATTCGAATTAGCGTGCGAGTTCGAATGTTTCCGAGGTTTTAATGGATTGTTTCGTTCTGTGAATGCCGTTGGTGATGCGGAAGTTGATGAAAAGCTGACGAACGTTTCTGATACGCAGGCACTAGTCGGTAGGAAGGGAACTTGTATCATACATAAAAGTTCTATTTTCGTCTGAGCGGGCTCAATTTATTGCATGCTGAAAATAATTTATAATCGCCAAGTAATAAATATATGTGGAAGTCCTGTGCGTTTGCATATCCCCCGATGAAAGATGTCGAGACGTTTTAAGCAACAACTTAATCATAGGCCACAGAGGAACTTGCATGAGTATGCAGATTGACAGTAGGATATGCACAGTTGGTGACTCACGATTCTGAAGTAGTTGACGGAAGAATAGAAAAAAAAATCTATTATGAGTACCTGGATTAATTCCTTCTGTAACAAACAAAGCATAAACGCAATGGCTGCTTAAAATACTATAACTGCCAACTACAAAACCCACGCCTGCCCATTCGAGAACTATGCACATTTGCCGACATCCTTAGTTTTTGCTCCGGATATTACCTTTGTAGAATTCTTTACCATCAACTGTTGTCTAGGCCCCTTTCTTGGACTCTAAAGATGTCTCTTAGATGAAGATAAAGTCGCCTTTGGATGGCAAATATGATGCAGCGTCAAATAATCAATGATACTGAAATCCCAAAATATACGCATCAAGATTATATTGCTTTAATTGCCAGTCAACAAACTTTTTAGTCTGTTTGAAAGTTTCCTGTTTTGTTGAAGATAATGTGTCTCGCTCAAGGACACAACACAGTGGCTCCGATGAGGCTCAGATCAGCGATCCCTGGTTCTCAAGTCGAGCACTCCACCAATGGGCACTGCGATCTACTAGATCAGCATTGTTGTGTGCGATGTAGCGTACTCGCACACAAACAGCAATGTATAACCTTACACAGAACGGCCAGACCATGGATAAACCATGCACTTGTTTATTACAATCAAAGGAAAATATTAATAATACCAGACTATCAGATGCCCTGTGTTAAACCGATAGTTGGCCTGATCGCTGAGATAGTTAGGATTAAACTGATACAAAGATTGCTTGACGTTTTGCCAAGTGTCGAGTGCTTTGAACAAAGCCCATATCTCAACATAATCTTATAGACACACAAGTAATAAAACACTGCATTTTAAAAATGGATACTTCAATCAAGCGAGATACTAATTAGTATTTAATTGAATGAAAATGTAAATCATATCACCAATCTATGTCCGTGCCATACAATATTAAAACAAATTGACTGATTGCATTGCTATAAATGGTTTACATATACCTGCCTTTGGAGTTGTAGCCCTTTGAAGTATTTCTGAAGCTGTGTTAATTGAAAGCTGTGTTCGATCTTTTCATGAAAAAGGCTAGGGCAGTACAAACCAGTTTTATCGGTCAAACATGAGAGATGACGGGTATATTGCTCCGTCCGCCACACTTTGTTTTATACATCTAAAACTTTTTGAACGGTGCAAAACTATTAACAGAGCTTAGGCCCTTGTTTAATAATTGAGCACCATCCTTATGGACACGCATAGAATAGAAGTACAGTGTTTCATCAACACGATACCTGTTCTAAACTTATTTTTTGATTACTCCATCCATTTATTTACAGAGTCATTGGCGTAGTACCCATTACGCAGGTTACGCACGTGCGTAATAAAATAGTAATATTCAAGGGAGGTCACTTAATGTGATAAAAGTGATATTCCATACTATAAGGAACTGCTCATACAGGAAAAAATTCGCTCTCTCTGAGAGTTCCCTTTTTTTGAAAAGGGTCGTAATTGAAGAGAATCATTGCTTGATCCAGTAGTCTCCCTTTGATGTGCGTAACCTTTTCAGCATTCTGGCTACGTCATTGAGAGTTTACACTTAAATTGTATCCGTATATGAATAAACAAAAACAGTAGAATAAGAACAACAATACAACACTTTTCATGCTACCCACCAGCCTCCTTAGAGCTAAGAAACACTTAAGTTTTTATTTTCAGGATGCGAAAAATAACGCTTAAAACTGATTAAATCAAAATAGTTTTATTTTTTGTGAAGATCGTAATGATATCTTTGACCACTAATACCACATCGATCCAGGCAATTTATATAGCATTTAATATAGCATATTGAAATATCAATACTAAGCTTAAGTCTTGTTTAACTTTAAGGAGGCATTATAATACCGGCCCCAGGTCCTTACCATCATCATACACTCAAATCCCAAGTCCATGCACTTGTCAGATGAAAAAATACCCGAAAAAAAAAACAAACAAACAAAAACAAACAAAAAAAAACAACAACGGTATGATGCTGACTCTCGTTGTTTTTATTTTCATTTGTGTCCAATTATATGATGTGGGGTGTCAAAATAACTGTCTCAATGAGACGGTTTTTGAGCATCCTTAAAAAATACAAAACTTGATGGATAAGAAAATATTCACAATTTTACGCTCATATCAAACCGCTTGTTAGTATGAACTTATGATTACCTTACTATCTCCAAAAATCCTATTTTGTTTACAAAAAGAAGAATAGAAGTTTTAATGTATTTTCTTACTGTCTTTTAGCATTTATCATTCCGCTTTTATTCTTTTGCAGGGAGAAATAGAATTCCACGAGGCTGAATCTTTTAAAGTACTGTTAAACATAACAGCGCCATCTATACAGGATGCCTATGCAGTTAGCTCGCAGTTAGTCGAAACTGACGGAAACGTACTGTTACAAGTCGTAAGTAAATGAACTGACAGTAATATGCCCAACCGACGTTGAGTGTTTGATAATTAGAATGCAATTCTAGGTATTAAATTGAAAACAATGTTTGGGTAGCCAAACTAAGTGTTTCATCATATCTATCTAGGTGGACCGATAGCTGTTCTGATATAGTTTCCGTACAAAATTGGGTTCTAATACATTTGAACATTATCGAGACACAGGTACACATGTATGCAAAACGGTGACTATATAGGCTTTGCCAATAAAGGTATGCAAAACGGTGACTAGGCTTTCCCCAAAAACAAATTCTCGGCAAAGCCTAGTCACCGTTTTGAATACCAGTGGCTGGACGGACCTCACATAGTGATCATAGTGCAGACCCAAGGGTCGTGCAATACCTATACCCGTATTGCTTACAATTATTTAAATTGTGATATACCCTAGTTCACAAGTTGATAAAGACGTTGTAAAAGATGTTGTAAAACTTATCAAGATAAACAACCCAAAGATTTGATGAGTTGTTTTTTCATTCTGCTATTAGAACATATTGACCCATTCTCATTAGATTGAGGTATCAGTGAAATAATATTTATAGAAATTGATATTTGACGACGGGAGCCAGTCAATCTGGACATACTCAATTGTACCTTTAAACTAATTGTCTTGTTTTAGTTCCAGAAACCTAGACCTGAAGCTAGTATTCCACTGAAATGGATATACATGGCGGTCGGTTCATTTGGGGGTCTTGTCATGCTGATGACAATCGTCTTCAAGGGTTTTACTGTATAATACAATTGTGTTGTTTAAGTTCCAGAAACCAAAACCTGAAGCTAGTATCCCACTGAAATGGATCTTCATGGCTGTTGCAATTGGTTCGTTTGGGGGTCTTGTCATGCTGCTGACAATCGTCTTCGAGGGTTTTACAGTATAATTGTGTTGTTATAGTTCCAGAAACCTAGACCTGAAGCTAGTATCCCACTGAAATGGATATTCATCGCGGTCGGTACGTTTTGGGGTTCGTCATGCTGCTGACAATCATATTCTCTCCGTTTGGTGGTAAACAATAACTTATATGGGTTAAACTAATTGTTAAAATATAATTGTGTTGGTTTAGTTCCAGAAACCTACACCTGAAGCTAGTATCCCATTGAAATGGATCTTCATGGCTGATGGTTCGTTTTGGGGGTTTGTCATGCTGCTGACAATCATCTTCGAGGGGTTAACTGTATAATTGTGTCGTTTTAGTTCCAGAAACCTAGACCTTAAGCTAGTATCCCACTAAAATGGATCTTCATGACGATCTGTAAATTTAGGGGTCTTGTCATGCTGCTGACAATCTGGTGGTAAGCTATAACATATGGGTTAAACTAATTGTTATAACATAATTGTGTTGTTTTAGTTCCAGAAACCTACACCTGAAGCTAGTATTCCACTGAAATGGATCTTCATGGCGGTCGGTTCGTTTGGGGGCCTTGTCATGCTGCTGACAATCATGTTCTCTGTGTGGTGGTATACTATGAACAAAGATGACCTGATCTACAATGGCCGAGGTTACCGTGGAGACGCCTCTATCTACAGGTAGTTATTTCCAGTAAATCATCAACTCAAATTTGGAAATAATAAAATAATACACAATATTGCCATCAAAAGATAAATAAATATGTCCATGAAATACCACAATCACACACTGCAGACCAACCCAAGGTTCTGTGCGGAAGAAGAGCCACACCACAACCAAGACAGTTATGAATGTCAGATTTTACCCTGGGATAGAAAATCTGATCTTACCCATGCTATCATGCCCAGGCTGTCACGTGAGGGCTGTACATTGGTTGTATTGGAACTCACGCACATGACCGTCAAGTGACGTCATTATTATGTTAGTGACATCATTATGTCATATCGCATCTCAGCGTATTCAGGAACTTCTGGGAGCCTTTTTAAGCATGAAAATGTGATATTTAATGGTGAGCAAGATAAAGATTTTTATAGTCGTGTGAAGGTGGGATAGAAAATCTGGCCCTCGGGATCACCGTTTGTCATCACACGGCAAGCCTCGTGATTCCAAACGATGGTCATCAGCACGGATTCTCCCATACCACGCTCATACTCATGAGGATTCTTATACTCTTCCTCGCCAGGATGATTGCTACTGTAACGCTAGAAAGGTCACTAAGCATTTATATTCATTTTGAAAACTTTTAAACTTCAGATCATTTACGGACATGGGCTCTATTTGACATCACTAAGGCTACAATACATCTAGGACATTACATAGAAGGTGCCATGGAGCATTTGTGTCATTAATATGTGTTGGCATCTGAGCCATATGAGCAACATTAGTGCCAGTATATGAGATTCTGCTAATTATCGCATATACATAAGGCCAAATAGAAAATATGTGTGTTTAGGGTAACCCAACCCTACTCAAATTTACTGATGAAACCTAGAATTTTTTCAGGGCTACTGGAAAAAATATAATTTTATGCATTTTGAAAGGCGAAATGTCTTTCAAAATGCATAATTTTTTTTTTTTTTTCAGAAAAAAATGATTAAAAAATTGTGTGTGCCTACCCTACCTAAAATGTTCACACCTCTTTTTTATTTGGCCTAACAACACTTTTTAAACATGCATACAGTACTAACAAGTAGGAATAGAGGGCCAAAGTTTGGCTTGAGCCATCCTTTGTGCATGCTAGCATTGAAAATTCTTGCAAGTCCGCGAATATGCGCAGATTGCCTAAGGCATCGCTGCTCACCAATGATATAAGTTCCAACAACTAATTTACAGCCTCGGGGTGCCATGGGGCTGTCTGCGGTTTGTGATTGTGGTATTTCCTGATCATACTCACTTACTATTTTTATAGATCCCGAAGCCTTGGTCCTGTGACAGGTGATCTACTAGGGGATTTAGATGACGTATTTGATAGTCCAGATGGTGGCGATGCTGACGACAGAGACAGGAGAAAGCTGGTGAGTAAATGTCATTATGTTGACCCATACCCTGACCCATTCATACAGTCAATAACGCATTTCAATATAGCGTTAAAAGATCTTGAATATGTGGTGGTGGAACAATTTTGTATACTTACCTGTTTTCTGTTAACCCACGGTTCTTTTACTCGTATAATGCAAGTGTGCTGTAAATGACTCCAGTGGCTTCGACTGCTGTCCATTCTACGGCAGCGGTATACTGGTCCCAGTTTCTAATGTCATTTTTTTTCTAGCAAAGCTGATATTCTCTCTTACATAGCAATTTTTTAACTTTTATTTGGAGTAGTTTTAGCCTCGACACTAAATTGACTATCAGAGAGGTTGATAGATTTTTATAAGATCTTATATATGTCCATTGATAGTCATAAAGGTATTCTGAAAATCACAGCCTGAAAATTTGAATTTTTCACAAAAGACTTTTAGGTAGAGTTCACGCCTTAACAGGACAACTGCATGCATAATTGGCTGTCTTTGAACTATGGCACCTTTTCCTTGGTTCATTGCAGTAATTTAATTTGGTTTGATTGTGTTTTGCTGTTGCTAAATTGAGTAAATTAGGTAGCCTACATGAGATCTAAATAATTGATGTAATTTTTGACCTTTGTTAACTGAGGAAGTCTAAATGATTAGTTTGGCAACCAGTGAAGAAATTATACATAGTTACACTGTTTGCTAAGACAAAAAACGACATTCAGAGAAATAAATATAAATTTGGAAATATTGACCTGTGACCCATCAATATATACAATTGATCATTCCAAGTCTATTTGCATAGGAAAATTTATTATTATACGTATATAATATATATTATAAAGAGTTAAACAACTCTTGAATATATGACAAAGATTTGGCCAGAAAAAAAACTTTCTGGTGGTTGTGGTCCTTTATAATGTGATGACTGTGTTGTTGCCTGTCCTTTGTTTTTCGTTGATTTCATTTTGTGTGGTGTTTGGTGTTAAGTCTTAGATTTGTTACTGTTAACATTTGTTTTGTGTATCAATTGAGATAGCTATATTGAGAAACCTCAACATATGTTTTGGTTAAGAAATAAGCAAAATATCTTTTAATTACACACTCTTAATTAGAGGCTTAATCATAACTGTTATCAACATAAATTCGTAAAATAAATGATTAGCCTCAGGTTGAAAGAACAATTTGGCCATTAATAGATTATACATTTGTAAATGCTTGACAGACCCTTTGTATCTGTTAAGTAATATATGTTCAATCTTCAGGCACATTACTCATGTATGGACTATTATAGATGATGTGACTTATTTTGTATTAATTGTAGGAGAAGTTACGTGTGTCATTGAAACCTGAGACAATTATTGAGGAGTCTGAAGAATCTGCTGACGACGACAGAACAGATTTGAAACGATCCCACGTCTCTTACAAACAGTGGTCACTGAAATTAACAGAAAATCCTCTTGCCAATGAGAATCTCAGTAGAAGTGGGTTTTTAGACTATCCCGACCAATCAGGAGATGAAGAAGACAATGATGTTTCACCAGAACAGAGAATAGCTGATGCTGATGGTTCATATACACCACTTGATGAGTTAGATGATTTCTTACAGGAGAAGTCTAATGACAGTGATCAACTGAAGAATGCCAACAGTATAACAAAACTGCCTGACCCTCGAGGTAATCTGGATGTAAACATTCATCAGAGCAAATCAGATGGTGACCTACTAGATGATCGCAACAAGAAAATGTCAGAAAGAAACAAATCTATCACACCATTGACTATTAATCCACCAGAACCGACAAAAACTAAAAACATAGAAGTGCCAAAAAGACGAGCAGAACCAAATATTTACCAAAGGATCAATTTGAAGAGCAAAGAGAATGACCTAAATGGCAACAACCAGGGAAGGGACAGAACTAGAGTTCAAGTTCACTCGCCAGAAAAATTTAATAACAGTACAGGACAATATGTGGCATTGCATCTTCCACCTGATCAAAGGTCAAGGTCTCGTGGAAGTCGTGAGTCTAATGATGCCTATGAGTTATACACATACCCTGCAGAAATTCCGCTATCTACCTTCAAGGGACCAGAAACTGTTCCCAGAAGAGAATCACCAGCACAGTATGTTCCAAAAGTGAAACCAAAGCCTATGTATGCCAATGGGTCACCTACTGGTTTAGAATACCAGAACTTAAACGCTCATTTCAAACTGGTTGAACAGAAAGATCCAATGTCTCCCGGTTCACCTGGTAACTTTAGTATGTTGAGTGAGGGCTCGTCTGGAGAATATGATGACAATGAACATGAACACATTCTAGAACTTGATGACTCAGACCTGGAAATGTCTCCACCAATGCATGATTGTGATATGCTCTCAAATGCAAGCCTGCCTATGCCGAGTCCTCCTCCAATAGCTAATATTGGTGGCTATGGTGTGACACCATCAATTTCACAGCTGTCACCCAGACATAGTCTTATAGGAGCTGAGGAGAACGTCAAAGGTTATGGTGAGTATGATACTATTTTACCCTTTTTTATTTTAATAGCCTCTTCCTTCTGGTTTGATACAAAAACTTGGGATGTGTTTATATCTAGGGTGTATGATTATAATTTTAAATAAATATTGCATATTTTGCCTGAAAATGTTTTTCACCTGGGTCTTCACTGTTTGATTAATTACCTATTTAATGGTATACAAATTGAAAAGGGTTCATGGTTATGCATAACTTTCAAATTTGCATGCTAAACCAAATAGCAAAATTGGTAGTAGGGTCTATTCCAACCTCTCAAAGAAGTATACCACAAATTAGTAAAACTATTACTGAGAGCTCTTTCTACAGCTCAAAGGACGTCTTACACTTTCAAAGGCTATCAGCCTATGAGCAAATGCTTCCTGAAACTTGCATATGCTTAATATATCACTGGAACCCTCTTGAATAAGACGTTCGATGTATGAGAAATGAATAGAGTTTATAATTAGACAGGTAGACCCCTATGCCAAAAAACAGTAATCAAGCAGGTGCAGAAATTGACTTCAACAAAACATTCACTTATCCATTACCTTAATGCATAAGGGATACCTTTCATAATTGCTAAATCATTTTAAAAAGTATTCACTTGGAAACAATGAACTTATATAAGCTGACAATAGCATTTCAAGATAAAGGAACGATGCAGTTATGTGTATAAATTCATAATTTGACCACATCTGAACTAAGGTTGAGGTTGGTGCACCGTTAATCCGGGTTAAACCCTCCAGTAAAATATTTTACTGACCGTTCCAAGGCGGTACTTCTTTTGTGGATCTTTTATGTTTTTCTGTCTTTTGTTTGCTATTCATATGTGCCTTGTGGTCACTTGCTGGGAAAGGGTTGACCTCTTGGCTCTCGTTTGTGGTGTCTAACTGCGGGTTTGTCACTTTCCCATTGGTATCCTGGGTCAGGTGTGGTACTTGATTATATGGATTCCTGATCTTTGCACCCTTACTTACTATGATAATTATCTTTATTTCAGGTACAGTGATTGCCTTGACAGGGTCCCCAAGTCCTGGTGGTCCTTACTCAAAACACAGCGTTGCTCCTGGCCCTGATGGTAGTCGATTTGTGTTTCCTCCACCTCCTACGATGTACAGTCCCTCACACGAGAATTGGACGAGAAGAGAGTTGTTCAGGTTAGTGGGAAACTGTGACCAATAAAATTTGTCAGAATTGTCTGAATTGTCGCATTTGGAAATGTTATAGGAGTCTCTTGACAAACAGTGTGAACCCAGATCAGATTGCTCCTGTAGGAGCAGTCTGATCTGCGGTCAAACTGTTTGCATCTGTTCTGACCATTCCAAGGCAGTGCTTTTTTGTGGATCATTTATGTGTTTTTTCTGTCTTGTTTTTGTTATGCTTTCGTTCGCGTTTATTTATTGATGCCTGGTGGTCACCTGCTGGGAAAGGGCTGGCCTCTTGACTCTTGTTTCTGCTGTCTAATTGTGAAGTTGTCACTTTCCCATTGGTATCCTGGGTCAGGTGTGGTACTTGATTGTATCGATTCCTGATCTTTGCACCCTTACTTACTTACAATGTTCAATAATGTTGGTTAATATAGGCAGCAGACGACTTTTGCAACGACATGTTTAGATGTATTTTAAAGTGTTAGTATTACATTAGAGTATTTAAGTTGTTATATGCATCCATGCAACGCTTGCAAAAGGCTTAGTTATTAATGATATAGAGCAAAATTTTTAATTGAAGAACAGTTGGAAAATTACATATACCATTAAGCTTTGTTATCCAAATGCGTCCCAAGGCTATGCAATATATTTTGAATCTTTAATGAAGAAACTACGTATCATATAACGTCATTTTTCTGTTGATGGTTTAATAATTAATGCTTACTATGGATTGAGAAACTCAACATCCCATCAGTAGAATTGATCTACTTTCATTAGTACCAGGTCACCTTGAGTAGTTTTAAGAACCAATGGTCAAAGCTGTACTCATAATATAATAAGGTACATATATGGACAGTGTGTAAATCCAACACAAGTTGTTATTGTATAGTCACAAAAGTACTCAATGTGCAGTTTCATAAAATTGATATCTCACAGAGCATTGACATTGACCCTATTCTGAAAGTGACGTGGGTACTTAAAATGGAGGAAATAAACATACCTATCTGTTGGTTTATGTTTAACATCTAACATCAAAGTCAACAGCTATGGAAATGCCAAGGGTTCGAGTTAACATGGTCAAAGGAAACTAGATTAAAACGAAAAAAAAGATCAATCGTTTATCTGTCCATTGTAGTAAGTATCTTATTATCTATTATTCATTATATTTGATCCACACCCACTGTTATCTATAGTAGATTTACGTAATATATTATCTGAATTCTCATCAGCATTGCTTGATCAAAACTTAGGGCGTAGTTATACAGATGTCTAGTGATTAGAATCATATATTCCACACCCAAACGCATGATTGGAGCAAGAACATATTAACATTAAGACCAACAGTAGTAAATAGACATAACAACAACAACAACATCAACAACAACAATATTAAAAACGAACAACAACACATAATCAGACAGCAAAATGAAAGGGCACATGGAACATTATAATAAATATGACGTTGTGAAGATCATTTTAATGGAATATATTTTGCTACATTTGCTTATTATCATACTGAATCAAACTATACATATATAGAAATAATCTATTTTGTTAGATAATTCTACAAATAATCTGGAAAAACAGATCCTTCAGAAATAGAGAGAACCTACAATATAAGAAAACAGCAGACTCGGTTTAATTGATTCTGTTCATGAGAACTAATGGAAAGTGCAACAATTCTCACGCATATTAAAAGTTTGCTAATTATATTAAACACGTATCTATCACATGAATGAACAATAAGGTGGATGCTTATCAGCTGGCATCATCAGATCAGAAACCTTATGATCTGAATCTACACTGTTTTCAAAAGAGGGTATATAATTTCAAATAATTGAAAAATTAAAAAAAGACACACTGGAACACTTTAAGTTTTTTTATTAAATTTTTTCAGCAACCGGTATCATCATTGAATTTTCAAACTGTTTCAAAAAAAAAAAAGAACACTGGAACACTTTAAGTTTTTTTTTATTTATTTTTTTTCAGCAACCAGTATCATCATTGAATTCAAGCTGTTTCAAACTTGAAAATTCAATGATGATACTGGTTGCTGAAAAAAATTATTCAAAAAACTAAAAGTGTTCCAGTGTGTCTTTTTTTAATTTTTAATTATTTTTTACCCGTATTATTGACTGAATTGTTTGCTTCTTTGGAATATATATATATTCTTTTATGCGTGTTTTGTTTGATATAAAGGGATGAGGGTGCTGGTGAATATGTTGGACTAGATGCTCCTGGTATGTACAGAGGAGAAGAAAAAAGCGAAGACCAGCGACAAAGAGAAAGAAGAAGAAGTGGGGAAAGAGACCGACGTCAAAGTGGGGAAAGAGACCGACGTCAAAGTGGGGAAAGAGACCGGCGTCAAAGCGGAGAAAGAAGAATGAGCGGAGGGAAAAAAGGCAGACCTCCAAAGTTGTAAGAATGCCTAATAGTATTTATACACAGTGTAGAAGTAACAGTGTTAAAGTGGGGATTTTGTCATTCATTTTAAAGTTTATACAGTTTTAATCAAAATAGACTATGGGTAAACATGTCCTGACAGTCCTGTGCCAATAAACAGGGAAATCAGAGCCTTAACTATGGGCTAAAAGGCTTTTTTATTGCGTAATAGCTCAAACCTTCTGTAATTAAATCTTAGAACACCGAAAATGCTAAATAAAGATCATGTGAACAATGAAGTGGACATTTGTTCTGGTGAGACATTTGAAATTATCATATACCATCATGCCAAGTAGTGTTATAATGCAGTGTATTAAAGTTGATAAACTACTAGTGAATTGCATAATTTGGTAACATTATGAAATGGCTTCCCCCACATTGGAAAATATATTGCAAAATCTTGATATTTCACACTAAAAACGTGATTTAAAAGACATTTTGCATCAGATAAAAAAAGAATATAATTATTGTGCTCCTGTATCAGTGAATTTAATACACTTGTAACAAAATAGTGATAAAATGCTCAACAGAGCCATTCATTTATTCTTGTTTCATCAACTCGTTTAATAAATTCATGTGATGTCTTCTATATATTATATTTTATCATATAGTAGCTAATATTTTAAGGCTTTGATAGCTCTTATTTCCATGCGTTTCTTTTCCAGGCATATAGCAATTATAAGTAGTATGTGTATCCTGGGTGTGTTATCTGGTGTCTATTGTTTAACGCCCTCCGAAATATCAGTAAAGATAGTAGTTTATGCTCCACCTCATATCTCCTTCAAGAACGCCACTCTCTACACATCATTGCATAAAACTGTAGACGTGATACAAGACAAGAAAGGGTCTAGAGGTTCAGACAAGATAAAATGGTTTGGTAAGTAGGTGGTTGGACAAAATTTTAAAGGTTGAATCAATCATCAGCTTAAGCATCAATCAAAGAAATGACTAGAAATGATTGAAGTTTTGTTCTTTTTTTACAATAGAACCAGTTGTTTGTTAGCAAGATGTATAGACGATAAAGAAATGGCCATAGATAGGCATGTTTTTATATACTCTATGTATTTTGCATTGGTTAAAAGACTATTAAAGAGACTATATCTACAACTATGAACATTTTTCGAAACAAAATCTTTTCTTTTTCAATCATTTGTAAAAGCAGAATTAAGCTAAATTCTCACAATAAATCTGTTCACTATAGTTAAAAACTGCATGGAAAAGTGAATTATCTTATAAAAACAGGTGTTTTTTCTCTTATTGGTATTTATTTGCGTCCCTCCAATATTTATAGACAGTCAATTTTAACATAAATGCTGTCGTTTTGATACTGATAATTTGTAAAGATTTACGAAAATGGTAAAATGTATACCTGAATTTTAGTTCTTTTTTACTGTGTTCTTGAAAAATACAAACATTATTTCAAAATTTAAAAGATCAAAAGTTACACACCATGCAGCTTTAATGGTATTTGTTTTATTTAATCTAATTATTTTGCTTTGGCAGATGAACATTATTTTTTCTTTCTATTTATCATATGTCGTCGCTTCTGGGGGTGAAATAACGCCATGCATTAAAATCCATAAACCTTTTAGTCGTTTACAGGTTTTTGGATGATTGTAAAGACTATTACTTGTCTTTTCGCTTACTGTAAAGGCCGCAACTTTAATATTTATATCTGTGGTTTGGCTATTTCATCTGCTAGGGAAGGGAAATCAGGTTTTAATTATCATTTGGTAAAGAGTTAATAAGCTTTTAGAGCCGCGCAAATGTGCTTGCATTTCATGTAAATCCTAACCGTATACACACTGCTCACATCTCTTAACCCTTAAAGCGCATAATCACATAATGTATGTTTTTTGTCGTCCACTTAACTATTTGATGCCTCATAGATGAACAGTGTGGATCCAACTCAGACTGCTCCTGTAGGAGCAGTCTGATCTGGGTCCACAATGTTTGCCTCCCTGCTTATGTTAAATAGACATTTTCAGATGCAGTTATTTTGCTGGCGTTTTAAGGACTAAATAATGACTGAGGTTGTGGCACAAGATGATACAGTTACTTTTGAATAAAACCACGCCTCCTTTTCAGCTTTTACCTATGCCTAAGGTAGACTAGTCCTAATAACGCATTCATGAGGCGCCGCCTTTACAGTAAGTGAAAAGTCAAGTAATACTTACATAAATGTAAGAAAGGAGGCAAAGACCAAGAATCGATAAATCAATATTACTAAAAAAATTTGTGTCATATGATGAATAAAATCTAACCACCTGTTGGCAGAAAATCAATAAAATGCTCCACAAATTCTCTTCATTTATCTTTTTACCTCAAAAGCAAATGTTTGGAAAAATAGATTGACAAATGACTGAAATCTGCTAGTTCTAGTTTACACTTAGTGATAGCTCAAAAATAACTTATTATCATAATTATTTTATAAAAGCGTTTAGCTACATTAAGAGAGTACCTGTCATAGGATTTCTGACCTGATAAAAGGTATAATTGCATTAAAAGAACTGTCACACGCTATTAAAACATTTGTTTTAAAATTTGTTTTACTAAGCGAAAACCCATGTTTTTTTACAAAGTAGTTATCATGTTATGAAAGGGCATCACGACGTCCAATTCAATCATTCTGGGCCACTTAATTGTACCACAGCTAATTCGTTTGTCGCTCTTATACATGGCTTGGTCCTACTGAACATGTCCAATCTCGCGTTGATTATGAAACAGTGACAAAATAACATTTTTTGTAAAACTTTATGTCCAAAGTTTTGATTTTTTCTTGTTTTAGTCATCGGCTTATTTTACCTTACTGAGTAAATATGATGGCCTGCCAAGTAGCTTCGTGATTTTCCAGGCAGTCCATACCAGTATTCCTTTTGTGTCCTGACCCCCAGGCCTCTCTGGATTCGTGCATGAATATTGATCAAATATTATTTTTCCAAGGAGATGTTAAAGACATTGCACTAGGCCTTCAGTTTTTAACACCTCCATTGGGACCTGAAGAACATAAACCATCAGCTTTTAACATGGCTCTCATCACCAAGCGTCAATACATGACCACACAAATAGATCCCTATAATGCATGAGACATGTTTACAATCACTGCAGCTGCTATACTTTCTAAGGCAGCGGTTCCATTATTTAAAATTGTCATTAACTTCCATAACAGGAACTTCTTTCTTATAAAGTTTCCCAACGATGTAACAGTAACAGATACTTTTAAAGTAAATATACATAGCTCTTCAAACCATTATGTTTTGATGCAAAGCTATGCATGTTGTGTTTTACAGTGAAACCTGTCTTAAGCGGCTACTCAAAACTAGACAAAACAAAAGGTATTATAGTCAAGCGTTAGCTTAGTGCAGGACAAATATATTGCAGAATGCTCCGTAGCATTCTGCAATACATTTCACCTGCATTAAGCTATAATCGGTCTTGACAACAAATTTTTGCGCCTTTTTGAGTGGTCGCTTATGGAAGGTTACTGTATCAGTGTTAAATATTAGATGTCATACCCCTTACATATATAGTAGTACAGTTATGTAATCGCGATATCAGTGATAAAGGTTTCTATGGTAACTTTCTTTGTTTCTGTGTGGAGTTGGTAAAACTTCTTCCCATGCATTGATATAGATCTAGTGTTGATATAGTTTCATACTCTAGTCCTTGGGGAATATTTGGTTCTGCTGGAAAGTGGAAAGCAGAATACCACTTAAGCTGGTACTAAAGGTTTGAGAATTGATGCACTTTCCCTTAGTTCTCCGTAACTCAATTAAAGGGAGTCTGCTGTTTTTGTAGGGTTTCTCTATTTCTGAAGGATCCGTTTTTTCTACTATATTCTAACAAACAAATAACGTTTTCTTTTATATAATTTATGTCCACTGCTATTACTAATGACGCTAGCGCTGGATCCTAACATCCAACTAACGCAATCTATGTGTTTACATTTCAGTGTCTGGAAATCCTATTTTGGAAAGCCTTAGTTCAACACTATGTAAGAACCACTACTGCCCACATGGTTGTGATGAAAACACTGGTAATTGCATCTGTCGACATGGCTTTAAAATGAACAACAATATATGTGAAGGTGAGTTCAACACCATGCAATAATCATCACTGCCTACATGGTGTGACGAAAAAACTGGTATTTGCATCTGACGACATGGCTTCAAAATGAACAATAATATTTGTGAAGTTAAGCATATTTGAAATATTTGGTCATTATTTGGTGGAGTTTATTTTTCCAAGTTCAATCTAATTATAGACAAAAGGCGAGTAGCACATATGCTATGATAGAAAAATAAAATACTAGTTATTCTTTTTAGGGTATTGGATAAGTATAGGGGCTATTTAGTAGGTTTACGAAACAGATCAGCTCTAGTGCATGAATTGTTGAATAATAATTCACTGTTTGGAGTTCAGTTGTAAAGAAGATCAAATCATGAGCGCACAGTGCGAGTGATTTATTTTCGTACAACTGACTGACAAAAAGTGAATTATTACTCAACATTTAACGCACTAGAGCTAATCTATTTCGGTTCTAACACACAATAAACGACGAAAACACATTTGAAGTCTTCAGCTTCTTCCAATTTACCCAATAAACGACGAAAACACATTTGAAGTCTTCAGCTTCTTCCAACTTTCCGCCATTGCACTGAAGAAATCCTGCAGTAGTTGGACTGTTTCACATATGTTTACATGTATTTGTAACGTCTTTCAAGCGTCAAAACGATGTTATACCATCTAACGTCATGACTGACATCCTTTCATAGTGGCAATTGACTTCAGCTAGCAGGCACTTTCCTCACACTTTCAAAGCTGTGATTTTGTTGTTTCAAACATTGGCTATATACGAGGTTAGAATATAAAGTTAATATAATTAAACTCAGACAACTAGATTAAATACATACACATTATTATAACAGTTACTTGATCTGGCGTACTATATCACATAGAGTGGATTAGCTCATATCAACGGATCACACGAGACGCGAAGCGTCGAGTGTGATCTGATGATATGGGCTAATCCATGAGACGTGATATTGTACGCTAGATCAAGTTACTTAATAAGAATGTGTTTATTATATGACTTTTTTCCAACATTATTCTGATTTTTTAAATTTTATTGGTCTTTAATCCAGAAAATAATGTGGAACGTTTACCATAACGTTACGTTTCATGACGTCACGTCATCATGTTTTCCTTCCCTGGTTCCATGCTTAAAATTTACTTTATGTAATGTTGCCTCAAAAAACAAACCGACGTTAGCCTCGTTTTAAAGGATAGTGATATGGAATCAGAAAACCTCAGTTCGTTGATTCGGCTTTCTGTATCAGATGGCCAGAAAACAGTCAGATCAAAAGATGCATCATTTATATGTATATAATAAAGATATCATAAACTTTGTAAAGGTCTCAATTCAATTCCTGGCACACAGAATTGATTTTTGAACATACCATTGATTTGAAAACCAGCCACTACCAAGATGATGAGAATAATGATGGTAATGGTGATGATGGTGGTTATTATTATTTTTTGTCATTATAGATGTGAACGAATGTCAAACAGTTGGAGCTAAATGTTCCAACAAGAAAGCAGGATGTGAGAATACTGAGGGATCCTATGAGTGTCTATGTATTGGTAAAGATCTGTATGAAAATTTTGAAGGCGAATGTAGAGGTAAGTAACGCTAAAATATCAAAAGTTTTAAACACCTAACTCATTTAAGCCAAATGGAATTTGCCATTCTATCAGTTGGACCAGTTGATTTCCGTTATAAGAGTTGTTGAGGGGGGGGGGTATTAATATTTTTTATTCAAATTCTAAAAGAACATTTCATAAGTAAACTGTGGTGACCCTAATAAGACTCCACATGCTGCAGCGTCTGATCTGGGTCTGCATTGTTGGCATATGTCCCACAAAAAGGACGCTAGGCTAATATGGTTTTAAGTTATACAACCTGACTATATAACTTTTCACTGAGTAAATTATAAATCGATTAAGAAGAAGAAGATAACCAAATGAAGAGTTAATGTCAGTATAGAGGCCTGCACTTCTCTGTAAAGATAAAAAATCCAACAGCCAAACATGACCCGCCTATCCTGTAAAAAATGTGATTTTCTTACAATATAAATACAATGTTGAAAAATGCCTTATTGCTGACATATGTCATATGGGCTACTATTAGTTTATATATAACAATTCTGTTGAAAACTAGATGCACTTGATTACTTTCAAGAATGAAACAACAAACATTCTCAAATAATTTCTTTGATAAAAGCATAGCTAGCTGCAGAGGTCTTTACTGCTGTAAAAATTGCAGATAGTTTGTTTGTTTGTTTGTTTTTGTTGCTTTACGTCCCAGGCACTCTATGGTCATGGCGGGATGGTCAGTTCACCTAACCACACTTTTTCATGGGCAAGCTTGAACACGGGGTTAACCAGTACTTCGTGCACATACTTTCGTTTGTAACTGACAACAACCCTTCTTGAATGATGCAGCAGAATGGAGGAGAATGACTGTAGAAATTATTTCATGATCAATCTCCATGAAAGTATGGGGCTGGGCCGCGATAATTGCAGATAGTACTTTATATGAAACCTATGCAAAATTGGTCAGTTTTCATATTTGTACATTTAGTCGTACACATTTAATAAATCTGTGCTCTTGTCAATTTTATTATTTTCCTCTGATATTTCAGCATGCTGGGAACCATGCACTCAAGGAACATACCAAGATCAACCTTGCGATGGGGAACAGAAGAAGACATGTCGAGGTATGTGTTTATATTACCATCTTCTAAATATAGAATACTAGGTGAGTGTCTTTTGATATCAAGTTTACCAGGCATGGCTTTGAGAACGCTTGTTGACATCGCGAGGCTTCCCGAGCGATTCAACACACGTTCTCAAAGCCGAGCCTGTTAAACTTGATTTCAAAAGATGCAAACCTGGTATTCTATTTATCAGTTTACAAGCTTATTCACTGTTCAAACTAGCCGTTTTGATGAAATTATCGATTTTTGTATCGATTCAGTGTTATTGGCGACGTCATTCAAAAAGTGCAACGTCATCATGACCTTATAAAGGTACATGCCGTGAGAAAGACAACGTTTATCAGGTTACGTGCGACGCTGCAGTTAATATAATGATAGTATGAATTAGCTACATGACAAGCAGGTCAAAAGCAATATATATCTTTCCGGATTATTTAGGTTCTAAGATATCAGAAGCAGTTCAGTATTTAGTTCAGGAACAAAAAGCAAGTGAGTGTGACGAGTAAATGCCACTATCACACACTGCATGCAGATCAAACTACAACACCATGAGGAAAATGCAAACAACAATAACAGCCACACAACATCAAGAATACAATAAATTAAGCAACAAAATCTCCCTTCCCAAGCGAGATAACTGCAAAACTAGAAAGGACACAAAATACTGCTCAACAAAACAATAACCTTACACACAACTCTCACACACCATAGGAGCAATATTTAAAAAAAACACAACAAATAAACAACAACAGGACCACCATCTTAGAATGGAGAGCAGCTGAAGCCACCAGGGGCTTAAATTAATTTTACTGGCCACACCTTTGCCCAATATTTTGCTGTTGTAAAAACAAAAAAATAGTTTAACTATCATGAAGACTTCCTAACTTTTGCTTACGCAAGTTTGTGTAAGTTGAGCAAATAAGGTGGTTTAGCAACAACAGAATCTTGCGCAATAATTTGGCCAGTGAAATATGGGTATTAACTTGAGGAAGCCTGATCCTGTTGCATGTGAACATCAAAAAGTGCAGTCGAATCCTATGCATTGCCACAGTCTGACTAGTGCCTTTATTATTCACTACACATAAAAAGTATAATATACAAACTTTTAACATGCAAAACTCGTTTATGTGCGCATGCATGCGTGTTACTGTGTGTTTTATGAATGTGGCATTACATGTGCTTGGTCATATTCACTTGTGCATTTTTATTGCATTATTTTGGCTGTTAATTAAATGGTATGGATAAAAATTCTTGCTATTATAATTATTGTTAGTTTGGTATACAAATGTTTTCTTCTTTTCTTTAGAGTGTACGAAGGCATGTTTAGACAATGAATATATGAAGGCATCATGTTCAGCAAAAGATGACATTAGTTGTGAAAGTAAGTTCATTGTTATCCAAAATATTTACACATTTACGTTCAGTCCAAAATTCTATAGATAGACGCTAATTAAATGTATGTGTGTATGTGTTTCCTTTCTAGGATGGTGCAATATTTCAAATCAGCGTTTTTTATATCATAACTAAGAATGCTTCTAGTATATCCAGAAACTTTGACAAGGACAACTGGTGAAAAAAAAACTCAAGCAATTAGTAAGTGTAATCAAATTTCGTGTCCTTGGTGGAATATTCCCATGAAAAACATATTATTTCTGTTGCAAGGGGATGCTTTTTGAAATACTATGTATGGCGAAAAATAGATGTAGGTACACTTTTTTTCTCTGCAAACTTCTCCTATTAATGTCTGTAAAAGCAAAGAAATCGTCAACTTTCACGAATCCATACTCGCACATAACGTGTGATATTGTCTCTTATCTGGGCTGAAAAAAATAATGTTGCATCACAGGTATATTTTGGCAGAAGTGATAATGCTATATAATCTATTTTCATGACTATTCAATACGCAATCAACTAATACAACATTTTTTGTTCTCACATTGTTTTGAGACGAACTGTAGATTGGAAAGAAACGTTAATACTACATCATTTTGCCATTTGTATCTCTTACTTTTCAGCATGTCATACCAGATGTGACACCAGTGAATCTATGTATGAATACAGCCAATGTAGTGCAACACAAAACAGAGAATGTGAAGGTAATATTTAACCCTTTGTAGACTAATGTTAGTTTCCATTTGATACAATTATTCAATATTGAGAGGCAACGTATTTCACAGAGGAAAGTACCAACCTCCCTCGAGAAGCAATTGGATCCATGGGGTCCAATGGCTTCTCAAGGGAGGTCTGTACCAGAATTTCTAAGGAAACCTATAGCCACCTGTCCAGTGGGATTGGGGGTCAGGACCCCCTATCTGGCTGCTAGATCTGCCCATGAGAGGTCACAGGTTATAATTTCCAAGTGTATTGTATATCTTTCTCTGTGAAAAACGATTATGTCATAGCAAACAGTGCATAAACTGATAAAACGTTTAAATTTGTGGTATTCATGGGGGTATTCTTTGTTTACATAAGTACCCATTTAGGTGTTTACAGTTTACAAAGGGTTAAAAGATAGCATTACTATTATGATACAAAGAGTGAAGTTATAACACCTCCATGGGGCAAACCAATACCTACATTCATATAGTTACCATGGAATAATAAAGGGAGGAACATAATTTGGTAGGATGATTACTTTTAACAAGTCACGTAATGCATTGAACATAAATCCAGCTAGAAAATGTATACAGGCACAAACAAATGTCAAATTGAACTAATATATACTAATACTAATATATATATTGAATGTAATTTAAGCAACATATTCTTTGGAAACATATACACAATTAGAAACAAGACTAGGTTTCATTGGGTATGTTCATGGGAGTAAATAGAAAATTCAATATCTGTCTCGTCCACTAGAATTGGCTTATGTGGTATCCTGATTAACTTCTCTGTTTCAAACATCTATTAAATATCTGTTCAGCAGATTTGTGTCTTTCTTGAAGCTTGCTACTTGTTGTAAACATGTTCTTTGCAGACCGGGATATATTGCCCTCTCCAGTGGTGTCTGACAATGTTGTTCTAGAAGATTTGACGGTGGGTGAGGATGATATCGAATACTTTGAAGTAGGGTTTGAAGGAAGACCAAGTTTTTCACTTCGTAGAGGCAACCGAAGGGGTATTAAAGGTATGTAATGGTTAAATAGCAAAAACATGACATAGCAGGACAAGCAAACGTTATATTTTGCTATGGTTAAACAATTTTTCAGGAAATAAAGAAATTACAAATAAACAAGGGAAACTTGCTAGAAGATGCCACCATAGCAGATCATCAAACCTACACTGAACTGAAGTTCTAAGTAGCCACTTTTCAATTTCTTTTTTTTCTAACTAAGCCCTAGTGATATTGAAATGAATTTTTGTCCAAGTATGTGCGTTGTAATGGACTAAAGTTAAGCGGTGTTTTGGAAGAGTTTTCTATCACTTCACGATTTTTGGGTTAAAAAATGCAAAAATCAACTTTTTAAAGAAAATAAGCGTTTAGAGTGCAGTTTTATCGAATTCAAGAACAGGTGATTGCAAACCTGCCTAGTCGACTTGAAAAAACACCAAACATTTGACATTTTGCTTATGACAGATTTTTTAGGAATTTTTAAAAATTGATAATTTTCCGATTTTCCAAAGTTTTCGGAAATCATCAGCTACACGTACAAAATCATTGTATTTGTTTTATTTTATGTTAATATGTTTGACAAAGCACCTTGCAACTTGATGAGCCCATTTTATAACGATATTTTTTTACTAATTTGGTACCCATTTCCGATTTTAACGTGAAACTTTAATGGTCATCTAAATGACATTTGTTAAAGATTTATTTTGATTTTTAAGCAGAACTGTGACGCCAATTCATAATGAATAACCCCTAAAAATTGCATTGCTGTGCCGCAGATAATAAAGCGTACAGAGCAATGCAAAGTGTGCATGGAAATTGCATGGTTAAAGCTAAAACTCTTTGATTAAGCTGCTGACCGTGGCTGTCTTCATGTTAACGTAAATGAAAAATGGAAAGTTCAATTTTCTCAAAACTTTTGATTCTTTTTCATTTCATATCACAGCTGCTATTAACATCTTCAAACTTATTAAAATATAAATGGATAACATATCTGAGGAATATTTTATATCACAGTACAAAGTGTGACTTTTCAAAATGAGGGTACCTTTACTTGGACCTCGCCTGTGCAAGATCTACCAGTCACTTTGAAATGACATAATTTGCAGATTCTTGACAAAGCCTTGGACCTTTTTAAAGAATTTAAATTTATGGAGAGCGATATTTACTTTCTGAACGGGAGCAAAAATTGTATGGTGGCTACTTATAACTTCGGTTCAGTGTATAAGACGAAAGGAAAAGGGACACAATTACATAGTCAACCAACATACGTTACAAAAGATAAAAAAAACATATAAGGGAATCACCTTTTCTTTCATCTTAAGATAATTGCTTAAAAGAACACAAATCTCTTCAAAATGTACTAAAATAATACAGAATCATACTGACAGGGCAAGCAGCAAAACAAATATCAAGTAATTTAAAACCTTAGCCTTAGATAGACAGCAAGAATTGGGACTTTATTTTTATTTTTTATAGGTCTAATCGCCACTATAGATTTTGCAACTAATCACAAGCTTCCTTCATGCAAAGAGCAAAGATTCTGATCACACTGATCTTATGCCTATGCAGATCTGAGTATTTTCATGATGCACAGCTACATTGTTGTTTTTATCATGTCACTGTTAATATGAACTTTCAATTAAATGTTCAGACTTCTGGATAGATTCTGACATAAAATACTTTAACCTATCACAAGATAGAGGTCAGTGGCTCAGTGGTAGAGGGCTTGGCTCAAGATCGAGGGGTTGCAGGCACTGCATCACTGCGTTTTGTCCTAAATCAAGAGACATGAATCATTGCTTATTACTTGTTCAACCCAGTAAGATCAGTTCTAACATAACTGAAAAATGGTTGACTGGGACGTAAAGAATCAAATAAAAAAATTATGACAATATTATATTGTACAAAGAGTCTGTAAAATACAAATATACATTTGTACTTTCAGTGAAAGGTTCTGACTTCTGGATAGATGCTGACATAAAGTACTTTAACCCATCAGCACTGTTCCACTCTGTGAATCACTCTGGTGATATGGATAGAGAGGACTATCCAGGATCACCTCAAGTGATGGAGAAATACTGCCAGTATCCAGTGCCCTCTTACTATGAATTGATTTATTCTGTCCATCAGGTAGGTAATAGGTGTAAGGCCAGAATATTCTTATAAGTTGATTTACAAACCCTCCTACTTTAATTTTCAAGAAAGTAAAAAAAATAATTCTAAAATTGTTTTTTTTATTTTATCTGCAGACTCTAGATATTATTTGTTTTGTGGAAAAAAATAATATATTCCTGGTTCTGCCTATGTATTTTTGAGAGTGACACTGTTAAAAGTGAGTGTAAAGATTTAATATAGACTGTTGGTTTACTTTACTAGCTAAACTGTTTGTTCTGGAGATATTTAAAAAAGCTCTAAAAATGAAAAAAAGCTCTGAGAATGAATAAAAAAAAAAGCTCTGAAAATGACCAGTTAACTTCTAAATTTTTTTTTTATTTTATCTGCGGACTCTAAATATTATTTGTTATGTGAAAAAAAGAAATTAATATATTCCTGGTTCTGCTTGTGTATTTTTGAGAGTGACACTGTTAAAAGTGAGTGTAAAGATTTAATACAGACTGTTGGTTTAATTTACTAGTTTAACTGTTTGTTCTGGAGATATTTAAAAAAAGTTCTGAAATGAAAAACTCTGAGAATGAAAAAAGAATAACAAAAAAAAAAACTTTAAGCAACTTTCACTACTTTTCTGTTTATGTTTTTCCTCGTCATTTCAGAATGTGTCTTATAAAGGTGACCCCATGGAAGATCCAGATAGCTTCGAGCCATGTCAGGGAGTTCAGTCAAATTTTCCAGACATGAAGAAAACACGTAAAAGATCAATAATATGTTCAGAGCCAGGTCCACTAAACACGGTGTTTAAAATGAATGCCTCAGACTTCAAACAGACTGCTACTGAATGGCTGGAGAGATCAGAAAGGTAACACATTCACACTTAAAGGACTAATCACAACAAAAGTTGTCTGCTTTTTGTCATCTTTTAAAATGTTTGTACGCCTTATCAAGTGAAGAACTAGATCAGACTGCCTCCATCAATACCTTTTTTGTATATGTGCCAATACACGAGATTTTGGTACTTGTCTATGAACATGGGCGGATCCAGAGGGGGGACAGGGGGCCTGGACTGCACTGAAAAAATCACAAAAATAGGGTTTCTTAGTAGTGCTGATCAGGGTCCCCTGATAAATCACAAAGCTACCAAATCAGAATTTGATGTTGGCGTTTCACTGGTAGGCCAATGATGGCCTGCTTTTGGCGGTGGATCATCTCCCTAATCAACTAAAAAAAACAACAAAAAAACCCAAAAAGCATTGTAAAAGTTTGACCCCTTCTGTAAAAAAAACGTTGTCAAAGTTGGACCCCTCTGACAAAACTTTCTGGATCCGCGCATTATGAAATGATTCTTTTGAGTACCCACAACATATGTTTTGGTTTAAAAATAACCAAATATTTTTGAATACTCACTCTGTTCAAGGAACCTGGTTTATGAAGTTTATGATATCTATAGCCATTTTGTAGTAATTTAGCCCTAATTTCTCTATCTGTTATAGATGTCGGCGAGAGCATGAAGCTTGTGAGAACTGTTCTGGTCTATGTGGTATTGAAATGATTAAGGACAGTGACCAATGTTCTGTAAATGTCAATGATGACACTGGCCGATCACCTAATTATGTAATATCTTCTTTATCTATTGTAGATGTCGGCGAGAGCATGAAGCTTGTGAGAACTGTTCTGGTCTATGTGGTATTGAAATGATTAAGGACAGTGACCAATGTTCTGTAAATGTCAATGATGACAATGGCAGATCACCTAGACTCCCCTTGTGTTTTACCTGCTGTGTTAGAAGAAAATGTTCTGAAGTGTGCAAGCTTTACCATGATGATAGATGCCGTGTTGAAAGGTAATAATCCTTAAAGCGGCAACCACAACAGCAGCAAATGACACTTTTGACATTTTTTCTTATTTTCAAAAAAAGGTATG
Organism: Loripinus fragilis; assembly: GCA_964019695.1. Classification (NCBI taxonomy): domain Eukaryota; kingdom Metazoa; phylum Mollusca; class Bivalvia; order Lucinida; family Lucinidae; genus Loripinus; species Loripinus fragilis. The sequence goes on from OZ026524.1 coordinate 94,357,509, forward strand.
ATGTTTCATGAGAATCGTCTGCCAGCAGACAATTCTCATGAAATATCATGCCTTATTTGTTATTTTTGAAAAAGCAGCAAAATTTTATATTGTCGTCTGCTGCAAATTATAGGTGGCGCTTTCAGGGTTAAAGCTTAATATTATCACAGGTCCAGAAAATCAATCTTTTTAAGCATATTAATGCAGAATCTTACATGAGTGCTAGACTGCTGCTGTTTTATTATATTTATTACATTGTGAGAACTGTTCTGGTCTATGTGGTATTGAAATGATTAAGGACAGTGACCAATGTTCTGTAAATGTCAATGATGACAATGGCAGATCACCTAGACTCCCATTGTGTTTTACCTGCTGTGTTAGAAGAAAATGTTCTGAAGTGTGCAAGCTTTACCATGATGATAGATGCCGTGTTGAAAGGTAATAATCCTTAAAGCGGCAATCACAACAGCAGCAAATGACACTTTTGACATTTTTTCTTATTTTCAAAAAAAAGGTATGATGTTTCATGAGAATCGTCTGCCAGCAGACAATTCTCATGAAATATCATGCCTTATTTGTTATTTTTGAAAAAGCAGCAAAATTTTATATTGTCGTCTGCTGCAAATTATAGGTGGCGCTTTCAGGGTTAAAGCTTAATATTATCACAGGTCCAGAAAATCAATCTTTTTAAGCATATTAATGCAGAATCTTACATGAGTGCTAGACTGCTGCTGTTTTATTATATTTATTACATTGTGAGAACTGTTCTGGTCTATGTGGTATTGAAATGATTAAGGACAGTGACCAATGTTCTGTAAATGTCAATGATGACAATGGCAGATCACCTAGACTCCCATTGTGTTTTACCTGCTGTGTTAGAAGAAAATGTTCTGAAGTGTGCAAACTTTACCATGATGATAGATGCCGTGTTGAAAGGTATATAAAGAGTATTCTTATGGAATTTGTTATCTATCGCAATACTTAACAAATTCAGCTAGTATAAAGCTAGGATACAAAATACATGTAACAATGGAAACACAAAATATGTATAAACAATGCTTTTATGTATTTGTATCTCACACAATACCAAATAAAATTACAAGGAAATGTCACATTCATAGGGCACAGACGTCAAAACATGTGTTTTCCATGTGCTCAGAATTTCAGTGCCTATCCTATTTGTAAAGATGCCTTTGGCTTGTGTATGTAATTTGTGTATGCAATAAAGAAAGAGGTCTAAATTGTTATCTGAGCCATAATTGGCATCATTGATGCTTTGTATATACCAGCAGGTAAGGTATTAGCTAAGTGTGTACATGTGTGCCAATTAACCTGAACCATTGCTGCTCACTGATGCAAAAAGTACGGAAATACCATGTACTGGCCCATTCAATGATTGCTATTTTAATTGCAGGTGTCAGAATGGCAATCTGGTACAGTTCCAACTACGTCCTGTCTACTCTCGGTTAGATGAGTATTATTGTCACATTGAGCAGCAACCTGATCAGCTACTGTTGCAGATAGACTACACTGTTAGCCTTACCTTCCACCAAAGAAGAAATCTTCTCTTCTCGAGAAATATGAGTGTGTATTCAGATAAAGGATGGCGTCAGACTGGTCGAGTGCATAAAAGGTAAAGCTATTAGATTTTACTATATATTTTAGATGAGTATTATTGTCACATTCTTCTTGATCAGCTACTCTAGCAGATAGACTACACTGTTAGCTTAACGTTCCACCAAAGACGTAACCTTATCTTTTCGGGAAATATGAGTGTGTATTCAGAGACTAGTCATGTCAGCTGGTAGAGTTTATGATTATATACTGATCAAAAAGTTGGGACACAGTTTGCATTTTTCCTAAGAGTCCCTCTGTCAACACATTTCATAGATCAAGATTAAGGATGTATAAAATATTTTTATTAAGGAGATAATCTATTGCTTGATATGTTGTTTGATTAGCATCTTTATAAATAATGGTTAACTCTTATAAAGGATATAATCAAATGCTTAATCAATTTGACCAAAACATAGAATACTAGCATGTTTTAAGACCGTCACAGTACATACACTTTCCATTAATGGATGAATTGAGTTGTACCAAATTTGCACAGATGAACAAATGTATAAGAACTGATCCAATTTGGGTGACATTGCTTTCATTCCCAAGATCACATAGGTTAAACGAGTGTAGGAAAATGGCTTACCTGTAGTATATTGTCTGGGTATTTATGTTTTTTAATCAACCATGCCAGGTATTAGAACAGAATTGAGAAATTGTTAGATGTACATGTGGCACATCACACACTGGTTACGACAAGTAAGCAAATTACTCTTGTACCATAGGTTTAGATAAACACAACTTTTCAGTGTAAAATTGTAAATATTTTCTTACCCATCAGTTTAAACAAATGTTTTGGGTGCTCAAAGGAACCGTCGCATTGAGACGGTTCTTTTGAGTACCCACATAATATGTTTTGGTTGAGAAATAAGAAAATTAAATTTTCCTTACCCACTCTTAACTCAAGTCCTGATTGTACTAAGCATTTAACGTTTTCCTTGCAATTTTGTGGGTTGGTCTGTGGTCTGTGATTGTGGAATATCCTGATATTATCATATGAAGTCGCACCTGGGAGAGATATAGCACCATATATAATATAGAAACCATGTTTACACAATAACAAGTGTGATTACAGCAAAACAAAAGGTTTAAATGAAGTTTATGTTTTTTAAATAAAATATCGCTATAGCGATACTTTATTCAAAAATACATAAGCTTCATTTATTCTGCTGATTAAACTTTTCAGATAATCAGAATAATTGATTTTAATATGGCTGGAACCACATGCTACAGAAATAATTTTCCATTCGCCAGTTACGACTAACAAAATGGAGCCTTTTGGTACATAGTACTATGCGTAATGCTCCTTATATACACCCAAAGCATGATTCGATTCTCAAATTGTGACAGACTTTCCCGATTGACTTCTTCCCTGTGGCTCTGTGGTCTGTGATTGTGGAATATCCTGGTCACTTGTTTTTTACTTGTATTTCAGTGATGGTTTATTAGATGTAGAAATTGACTCTGAGCTTAGAGAAATTCCCAACTTTATACAGAGAGCTTTGGGAGCTCGAGATATCAAAGTGGGTGTATATGAGCCTACAGGAATTCCAATAGAAAGTACAAAAGTTGATGAAAGACAAGTGAATATCAGACCTTTGACGCCTTTTGGAATAAATCCTAAATTGTTTGGTAAGTTGTATGTTTTATTGCTTTGAATTTATTTCCACATATATGCAAGTGGATACTTTTATGGAGATTACTATTTTATAGGAATTTTTCTTCTAAATTATGAATGCCTCAAGTGTCAATACCTTATCATATTCAATAACATTTTCTTTTCCCAAATGTGGTTGCAAAGTAATTCTAGTGTCGTATGATACATAGAATCTAATATTTGTGTTCCTGTATTATAGAAATTATTAAATGAATAGCAAACAAGCAATAAAATGCTCAACATTGCCTGACATTGCTATCTCTATTCCTGAACTAGTTAAATAAATTCATAAATACATGAGCACTCGTGTTACAATCTATGAAAGATAAAACTACAAGAACTGAAACAAACTAACAAAGCACATCATAGGTCCAGATAAGGAAATTTTATTTGTCTAAATTTTTAATTATTTTCTTACCCATTAATTTAAACATGTAATTTGGGTGCTCAAAAGAACCGTCTCATTGAGATGGTTCTTTTGAGTACCCACGACATATGTTTTGGATGAGAAATAAAGAAAACAATTTTTCAATACACACTCTTATCGGGAGGCCTCGTACATATAATATATTAAAGGACCTTTGTCTGTAGCTGCATATGAATAAAATCATTTACAAATAGCCATCCGTTTCTATCATTAAAGTGTGATTACAAGAAGTAAGTGAGGTTGACCAGGAAATGCCACAATAACACACTGCAGACCAATCCACAGTACCATGAGGAAGATACACAGAAAACTCACTTTCATATGACATCAAGAAGACAAAGTAAAGCAACCAACTCTCTCTCTCTCTATCAGCAAGATGATTGCAAAACTAGAAAGGACAGTAAGTGCTGCACATCAAAACAAGGACCAAACACAAAACCCTGACAAACAATTGGAGCAACATTCAACAATGAATCATCATCAACAACAACAAAACAACCGCCTTAGAACAGACAGCAGTCAAAGCTATACTGAACAAATCAGATGAGATTTCAGAATTAAAAATCATTTTCTTAGTTCTGAATCAAAATATACAGTAAAACCTGTCTTAAGTGGTCACTAAAATAGATAAAACAAAGGCCTTAAAGACAAAAGGTAGCTTAATGAAGGTCAGATATAGTGCAGAATGCTCTCTTGGAGCATTCTGCAATACTTTTGACTTACATTAAGCGATACTCAGACTTTAAAACCATTTTTTGGTCTTTTTTGAGTGGCCACTTAAAGTAAGTTTACTGTATGTTGTAAATAAGGAATAAATGTTTAAACTAATGGATAAGGAAATATCCATTCTTTTATGCCAAGATCTTTGTTATTTTTTTTTACATTTAAACTTTTATTATTTTAGGTTCAAGAAAATGTGATGCTGAAGTAGTCAAAGACACGGTTATAGCAACAGTTAACGATGGTTTATACCGACCTTTGAATAAAGAATTGGTCTCTATTTTCATGGATAATGGAAGCTATCTAATCACTAACAGGTCATCTGAAGCCAACGTCAAATTTAAACTTCTAAAGACGACGTCCATCTTGAAGGCATTCTACCCTCCATCAAAGCTAAAGTTGAATACTCTAGCAGGAAATCTTACCTATAATAAAACTCATTGGGTTGTGATGGTTGTAGGGGAGCTGGATACATGTCCAGGTATAATAAATTGGGCCTCGACAGGAGAAAATCTGTCTTCAGTGGTTTTCAAACAACGCATCCGGGCAGACTGATCAGAGCCTTTGTTATTCATTTTTTTTGGAATGTATACTATCTAAACTTGAAACGAGCGAAATTTCAATTTTCTAGCTTGTATTTGTAGCTGAGGAGACTGGTTTGAATCTCGCTTTGTCGGAAACCCAAAGACAGGTTTTGTCCCATCAAGGCCCATTAAAATAACAAATGCGCAGATTAGCAACTTTAAGATTTGAGCTTTGAAATGTGATTTCCAACAATGTGGCATTTTGACAAGTGTAGATACAGACTACTCTATGCAGCCTCTTTTAAGCTTAGAAGCTCCAAATGATGTTCAGTCAGTAGCTTAGCACTCTTAAAATATTCAAGATCTATAATGTTTATTATAGAAATTTGGGACTCATGTTGGCAACGATTATTCTAGCTAATCTCTGTAGCTGAGCATGTTGGCTTAAACCTTGCTTGATTAGACACACAGAGTACAGGTTTTCAGGTGTCGAACCCATAACATCTGTAATGTTGATAATAATGTTGATAATAGAAATTTGTGACTCATGTAGACAACGAAGATGCTAGATACCGTAGTCAACATAAGTGTACATGCTCATAATAAGCCTACAGCAGTGTGTACCTTTACTACTTTATATATCGTTTACAATGTATGATGGTCTTCTTACCAGGCAGCATACACAATGTTAAATATATTCAGAAAAATTTACTACTTTGTTGACATCAAGCTAAAGAAACTTTTTTGTGGTTATAAAAACGTGAACTTTTGTAATTTTAGGCGTTTTTCAAATGTCTATTATGTAATAATTGCTGGAATGTCTTAAGGACCCTTTTCTTAGATCGGCGCTCATATTAAATCTAAATACTGTATCTAATTACAAAAGCATCCATATAATGCATTGATGCAATTCTAAAGAAATTCCACAATCACACACTACAAACCCATAGCACCAAGAGGAAGAGGCACAGAACAATAAACGTCACAAGACATCAGGAAGACATATAAAGTACAGCAATTAGCTCTTTCCTCCTCATCAAGGTAATTGCAAAGCTAAAAAGGACAGGAGAAGAAGAAGAAGAAATTTATTTACCTCGTCATAGGTTTGTGAAGGCTCGAGGCCATCCTCGACAGACCTTACAAAAATACCAAATAGCATTTGCAACAAGCCATAAGGCTCCTGAGCAAATACACAACTTATTTTTTCAGTACTGCATAACAAAACAAGGATCAAGCACAAACAATGGGACCAACAATTAACAATCATAATAATGCTTTATATGCTTAGGCTCGGTAATGTTTAGATTAATCAGATTCATGTTTTGAATATTTTTCTGTTTCAGGTTTTTTCAGCTTGAACTTGTCTGATCCACATTATTCCAACTCAACTCTCTATCAGTTTGCGGTAGGTGTATCCTGTCCGGAGAAGCGGTTCTTAATAACGTTTTCTGTACCAACTGGAGATTCTGCTCTGGTTTCAAAGAGTTTCAAAGTAGATGTAAAAGATGATAAATCTAGACACTCATTGATGATATTTGCACCTGCAAAGGAAATTCAGACTTACAAAAAAGGTATGTTTTGCTGCTTTTTTTATTTTTTTATCATTTTCATTTTGTGTATCACATGACTCAGGATGACCTGAACAGTTGATAAAACTCCTGTACCTTTTAAAAAAAGTGCTTAATTAAAATGTAATTTTCTAATTTATCAACCAAAAACCTTAGCTGTGAGTATTCAAAATAACCTTTTTAATGGGACCTTAATGAGATGGCTCTTTTGTGCACTCCATACAAATGTTTGAATTGGTGGATAAGAAATATTCACAATTTAATGTTCAATTGTTTTGAATATCTGGACCATTGTATCAACATTGTATTGTCTTAATTTGCATTCTAATGGATCATTTTGTTCAGGCTTTTAAAGCAAATAAATATGACAGGGAAATGTCAGCATCAAAGATCAACAACTAAAAAACAAGTAAACCAGGGAATGCCACAATCAAAAACTACAGACTCGTCTACGTCAGCATGAGGAAAAGAGACAGAACACAGACACCTACAGGACAGTAAGAAAACAATTGAAGTAAATCCCTGTTTTAGTCACAGGTTTAGATAAACACAAATTTTGAGCATAATTTCTTACCCATCATTTTTAACATATGTTTTCGATGCATAAAAGAACCATCTCATTGAGATGGTTCATTTGAGTACCCACAACATATGTTTTGATTGAGAAATAAAGAAAAAAATGTTCGGGTACGCGCTCTTAACTAAAGGCCTGTTAGTGTTTTTTTTCTGCAATTCTCAGACAAAACATTATATTAATTATTTGATTGGGTCTAGACATACATATTTATTCAATTCATGAAAAACTATTGATACATCTAAGGGTACACAAATGCTGAAAATTATGCAATTCTTTTTGCTGATGAGAAGATTATAAGAATGCTTAAAACAAAAATAACACAGTTACATCAAGCAATGTTTTGCACTTTTTTCCATTAGACAAACAAATTGATGCAAATGATAACAAAAAATCTAAACAAAACCATATGCCAAGTAAGTTAATGTATACAGTAAAAATAGAAAGTGAGTATCATCAGGAAATACCACAATCACAAACTGCAGATAAACCCACGGCACTGCGAGGAATAGCCACACAACCTGCCTTAAGGGGCTATTCAAAAAGAAGACCAACAATTTGTTTTTAAGACCAATTATCACTTTATGCAGGTCAAAAGTATTGCAGAATGCTCTAAGAGCATTCTGCATTACTTTGGACCTTGTAAGCTACCAAATGTCTTTTAGACCTCTTGTCTATTTTAATGGCTGCTTAAGACAGGTTTTACAGTATATAGCAGTATTTATACTTCTTGGCAAGCACTACTTGTTATAAATTAATTATAGTGCTGTTTGGCAAGTACAACTTGTTATAGATTACTTAGAGTGCTGTTTGGCAAGTACTACTTGTTATAAATTACTTAGAGTGCTGTTTGGCAAGTACTACTTGTCATTAATTACTATGAGTGCTGTTAGGCGAGTACTACTTGTTATAAATTAGTTAGAGTGCTGTTTGGCAAGTTCTACTTGTTATAAATTATTAAGAGTGCTGTTTGGCAAGTACTACTTGTTATAAATTACTCTGAGTGCTGTTTGGCAAGTACTACTTGTTATATATTACTATAAGTGCTGTTTGGCGAGTACTACTTGTTATATATTACTATAAGTGCTGTTTGGCGAGTACTACTTGTTATATATTACTATAAGTGCTGTTTGGCGAGTACTACTTGTTATAAATTACTATGAGTGCTGTTTGGCAAGTACTACTTGTTATATATTACTATAAGTGCTGTTTGGCGAGTACTACTTGTTATAAATTACTATGAGTGCTGTTTGGCAAGTACTACTTGTTATAAATCAGTAAGAGTGCTGTTTGGCAAGTACTACTTGTTATAAATCAGTAAGAGTGCTGTTTGGCAAGTACTACTTGTTATAAATTACTCTGAGTGCTGTTTGGCAAGTACTACTTGTTATATATTACTATAAGTGCTGTTTGGCGAGTACTACTTGTTATAAATTACTATGAGTGCTGTTTGGCAAGTACTACTTGTTATAAATTACTATGAGTGCTGTTTGGCAAGTACTACTTGTTATAAATTACCTAGAGTGCTGTTTGGCAAGTACTACTTGTTATATATTACTATGAGTGCTGTTTGGCGAGTACTACTTGTTATAAATTAGTTAGAGTGCTGTTTGGCAAGTACTACTTGTTATATATTACTATGAGTGCTGTTTGGCAAGTACTACTTGTTATATATTACTATGAGTGCTTTTTGGCAAGTACTACTTGTTATATATCACTATGAGTGCTGTTTGGCAAGTACTACTTGTTTTATATTACTATGAGTGCTGTTTGGCAAGTTCTACTTGTTATAAATTATTAAGAGTGCTGTTTGGCAAGTACTACTTGTTATAAATTATTCTGAGTGCTGTTTGGCAAGTACTACTTGTTATAAATTAGTTAGAGTGCTGTTTGGCAAGTACTACTTGTTATATATTACTATGAGTGCTGTTTGGCAAGTACTACTTGTTATAAATTACTTAGAGTGCTGTTTGGCAAGTTCTACTTGTTAAAAATTATTAAGAGTGCTGTTTGGCAAGTACTACTTGTTATAAATTACTCTGAGTGCTGTTTGGCAAGTACTACTTGTTATATATTACTCTGAGTGCTGTTTGGCAAGTACTACTTGTTATATATTACTATGAGTGATGTTTGGCAAGTACTACTTGTTATATATTACTATGAGTGCTGTTTGGCAAGTACTACTTGTTATAAATTAGTTAGAGTGCTGTTTGGCAAGTACTACTTGTTATAAATTACTATGAGTGCTGTTTGGCGAGTTCTACTTGTTATAAATAAGTTAGAGTGCTGTTTGGCAAGTTCTACTTGTTATAAATTATTAAGAGTGCTGTTTGGCAAGTACTACTTGTTATAAATTACTCTGAGTGCTGTTTGGCAAGTACTACTTGTTATATATTACTATGAGTGCTGTTTGGCAAGTACTACTTGTTATAAATTAGTTAGAGTGCTGTTTGGCAAGTGCTACTTGTTATATATTACTATGAGTGCTGTTTGGCGAGTACTACTTGTTATAAATCAGTAAGAGTGCTGTTTGGCAAGTACTACTTGTTATAAATTATTAAGAGTGCTGTTTGGCAAGTACTACTTGTTATAAATTATTAAGAGTGCTGTTTGGCAAGTACTTCTTGTTATATATTACTATGAGTGCTGTTTGGCGAGTACTACTTGTTATATATTACTGAGTGCTGTTTGGCGAGTACTACTTGTTATAAATCAGTAAGAGTGCTGTTTGGCAAGTACTACTTGTTATAAATTACTATGAGTGCTGTTTGGCAAGTACTACTTGTTATAAATTACTTAGAGTGCTGTTTGGCAAGTACTACTTGTTATATATTACTATGAGTGCTGTTTGGCAAGTACTACTTGTTATAAATTACTATGAGTGCTGTTTGGCAAGTACTACTTGTTATAAATTACTTAGAGTGCTGTTTGGCAAGTACTACTTGTTATATATTACTATGAGTGCTGTTTGGCAAGTACTACTTGTTATTAATTATTTAGAGTGCTGTTTGGCAAGTTCTACTTGTTATAAATTATTAAGAGTGCTGTTTGGCAAGGTATTCTTGTTATAAATTACTTAGATTGCTGTTTTGTATATTTCAGTTTCAACTATAAGTAAAATGAATGAAGAGGACATATACGATCTAGCCCATAACACTGTCGAGAAGACCAGCCCTCCCGCTATCTCAACTTTATATATAGCAGTGGTTTCTGGTGTTATACTTGTCTTGTTGTTGCTGCTGATATTTGGAGTGGCATGGCGACAAGGTAATTTATTTTTAAGTTTAACCCATTTAAGCTGAATGGACTTGCCTTCAATTATCAGTAGGACAAACCCATTTCCAAATTAGGTGTGTTAAGTGATATTTTCATTTTCCCTTCAGATTTCAATCGAGCATTTATAAATCAAATAGTGAATATCCAGATCAGACACCACATGGTGTGGTGTCTGATCTGGGTGTGCACTGTTTGCTTATATCCTATAAAGAGGATGCTAGGCTAATATGGGTAAACATTAAACTACATTTTATTAGTCATGTTATTTATTCAATGAACATAAGTAAAATGCATAACAAAATAACAAAACAGATGAATTGGACTGTTAAAAATTGATTTTATTGTTGAGGCATATTTGAATCATGCTTTCTTGTCTGTTTATTGGAGCCTTGTGGTCACCTGCTAGGAAAGGGTTGGCGTCTTGGCTCTCTTGTACGTTATGTTTATTGTGTTTTTGTCACTTTCCCATGTTGTGTCCTGTGTCAGGCGTGGTACTTGATTGTATTGATTCCTGCTCTTTACCTCCTTACATACTTTGAGAACCAAGCATTAGGGTCTCATCATTTCTATTAATGCTCATGAACAGTAAGTACATGCACTCTATATTTCTCTGATGGATATGTGTAACATGCATTACAAAATGACTTGATATGATTTGACTGTTAAAGATTGAAGGTATTGTTGATGTATATTTGAAGCATGTTTGAGAAACAGACATAAGGCCAGATATTTTTAATACTTGATATACAAACCCTCCTACTGTAAATTTCCATAAAAGTAGAAAAAAAAAGATTTTCTATAATATTTTTTTCATTTTATCTGCCAACTCTAATTATTATTCGTTTCGTTGAAAACAATAATATATTTTTGAGACTTTGTCTGTGTATTTTTGGGAGTGACACTGTTAAGAGTGATTATCCTGTCCAGGTGTTTATGAAAATGATGAAATATTTAAAGATATAATATAAACTGTTGTCTACCTCACTATTTGACTGTTTTTTTTTAGATATTTATAAAAAACACCCTGAAAATGACCAATCATCTCGTCTTTTCAGAATCTTTTTTTTTTGCTTTTTTGTCCCATGACTCTAAATCTGATTTTCCCACTGTAAATCAACTGATACAAAACCTGGCCTAGGGGGTTTCATCAGAACTAATTTCCATGAAAGCTGCATAGTCTGTAACTTTTGATCTTTTAATTTTAGAACTACTGTTTCTATTTTTCAAGAACACAGTAAAAAAACTAAAATTCAGGTATACTTTTTACCACTTTCATAAATCTTAACAAATTATCAGTATCAAAACAACAACATTTATGTTAAAATTAACTGTCTATAATTATTGGAGGGACGCAAATAATTACCAACAAGAGAAAAACACACCTGTTTTTATAAGATAAATCACTTTTCAGTGCAGTTTTCAGCTATAGTGAACAGATTTATTGTGAATGCATAACTTAATTCTACTTTTACAAATGATTTGAAAAGAAAATAAAAAATTTCGAAAAATGTTTATAGTTGCAGACTTAGTCTCTTTAATTCTCATTAACAGTAAGTACTATCTATATTTCTCATGGATAGATTATCAATGACGAAGACAGAGCTGCTTGCTTGGCTTATGTATTATTATCATGTTTATGTGTATTATTATAATGTTTATGTCTAGTGTTTGGCAGTTGTCATTTACTGTTAACGTTCAATGTGTTTTGATGGTCCATTACATATAAAGGTTTCCTATTTAGTCTAATTTGTAAGTTGTGTTTTGTATAAATCCTTATTTGGCATTCTTACTGGGGGAAAGAGGGCTGGTACTTTTTGTATTGTAATTGTGCTTGTTTGTGAGTTATTTTGTCAGTATTTCTGAACATCTCGCTCTGTGTGCCATGGATTAATTGGTAGTATGTGATTGTAGCATTTCCTTGACCACATAATACCAGTTGGTGAACCTGTTTGCTGGCTCATTTCCCTCTCACTGCCTATATGGGTTTGTGGTCTATAAGTGCGACATTAATGGATCATTTTATGACACTATTTTCTTCATGAAGTTTTTCTACTTTAAAGTGTCCTCTTATCAACTAATAAGTCTCATTTTCAAAATATTTTGTATTGTTTTCTCCAGGAGGGGTGTACCAGGTGATCCATTCTCACCAACTAGCTGTGTACATATTGTATATCAACTCTAGTTCATATTTTTTTGTTTTGTTTTGTTAGGAGTTCCAGAAGGTGTGTATCAGATGTTCCGTTCTCACCACCTCGCTGTGCTTGTATTATATATTACCTTCCAGTTTGTATATGCAGCAGTTGTATCAGTTACAATGTTTGTTGTCATTGTTATAGCTGTAAATGGGTAAGTCTGTTTGCTTATGTACATTTTGAACTAAAATACTCTGCTGTTTTGACAGTGTCTATCAGTCCATCCATCTTTCTATCTGTATGTCCATCTGTGTGACATTCTGTTTTTCCCTAATGTCTTAAAAAATCAAGCCTGATTCTGAAAATATTCCCCAACGAAGTAAAGTCCAATGAGAAGACATGCAGAGCATAGGTTTCAGCTGCTTTTGATTTTTGTTTATATCTTATAAAAGAAAGTAAGTATGACCAATAAATGCCACAACCTCAGACCTCAGACCAACTCACAGATAAACCCAACAATCTCTAACTTCTACAGCAAGATGATTTCACAATCAAACACTACAGACTAACAAACGTCCACATGAGGAAAGAGACAGAACACAGACACCTACAGGACAGTAAGAAAACAATTGAAGTAAATCCCCGTTTTAGTGTTTTTACTGCAATTTTCTGACACCACACCAAAAGCAAGGACAAATACAAACCCTAAAAGCATTCGGAGTATCAACAAGCAATGAACAGGGTTCCCACAAGCTCTGGAAATCATAGAAAACCTGGAAAATCACAAAAAAGTTCCATTTAGGGAAAAATCGTGGATTTGAAAAAATCTGAATAATCATGGAAAAAAATTGAAATTTTGTGAAATAATTTGACGAAACCACCAGTAGCCAGAAAACTAGCTGTAGGACACTTGTGTTCGACAGCTAGATTTCTTGCTACTGGTAGTTTCAAGTTTTAATTATTTCAAAATGCATGAATGGTCTACAAAAGTACTATTATTGCTGCATTCCACATTTATGCTCAGCGTGGTGAAGATGCTGCTAAAAGGGAAGGTTGGAGGCTGTGCATTAAATAATCATGGCAATTACAGTGTTGATCATGGAAAATCATGGAAAATCATGGAATTGTAGTTTTGCATAAGACAGATAGCAGCTGTGGACACTGGGAAGTTAACCCATATAGCGCCACCTACAATTTGCAGCAGACGATAATTTCAAATTTTGCTGCTTTTTCAAAAATAACAAATAAGGTATAATATTTCATGAGAATTGTCTGCTGGCAGACAATTCTGATGAAATATCATGCCTATATTTTTTACCAAAATTAAGCAAGATGTCACAAAATTGGTCGTCTGCTGCAGTTGCGATTGGCACTTTAAGGGTTAAGTGTATTTTACTGGTCAAATCATTGCCCTAGATTCTACTTTTGTTGGCATTTTAGCATTTATTGCAAGGATAATACAAAGTGTAAGAATATTAAAGCATGAAAAAAGTAGTATGAGCAGGATATATCACAATCACACACTGCAGACCAATCTACAGCAGCGTGAGGAAGAGCCACAGAACACTCACAGTCACAATACAGCAGGAAGACAATTAAATTAAACCAACCACTTCTCTCTTTCTCAGCAAGATGATTAGAAAACTAGAAAGGACACTAAGAAATGCATAACAAAACAAGTACAAAACACAGAAGACAATAACCATGAATAAAAAAACAGAACCACTCTTCTTTTTTCAGCAGTTTAGTTTTTATGAGCAGTTGAAATTTAGTACTTAGTTGAGTTGACGTTAAAACAATGTCTTATTACCTGATCAAAGCAATGGATTTGTGATAACATTTAGGGGATAACTGTTTTCAAAATATTCATTTGGGGAGGTATATCGTTGGATATACGGTCGGAAATTTAGTTTTATGGCGACACGCAAGCGAAGCCGTAAAACGTGATTTCCGAACGTATAGCCGATGATAATACCTTCCCAAATGTAATTTTGAATATGATTATCCCCATTCTAAATCAACTTCTGTAGTTTCATTTCTAATTGGAGTGTTGTCAAATTTCACATGTCATCCAACGAAATGTGACGTAATTAATGACGTCAAACTGTTTCCTACAGTAGGATATACTGTCACAAATTTAGACGATATCCAATCAAAAGTCTTGCTTCAAAAGTATGTGCATTAGAATATGGGCCAGTGCATGAGATTTCCAACAATTTGGTATGTGCGACCAGCAAAGCCTCAGATCAGCCTGCGCATACGCACAGTCTGATCAGAGCCTTTGCTAGTCGCTTGAGTATTTTATGATTGTTAAGCTACTGACTGAACACCATTTGAAGTTTCTATGCTTAAAAGGAGGCTGCAGAGGCTCGTCCGAGTCTACACTTGTCAAAATGTCATTTACGATTCCAGGGAAACAACAAGCTTCTTAAAGCAGTACAAACTACAGCGATCTGTCACCACAGCATTGAGCCAGTTAGAACTTGATCAGATGGAGCTCCATGTGAGAGCTGAATTACTTCGTTTGAATTCTGTATCCACACAAAGCAAGTCTAGTTGCAAAGACAATATTCTGACAGTAATGGAAGATATCACTAAGGTAAGTCAGATAGTTTTGAAAATATGGGTAAGTCAGTTAGGGTTAAGTCGGGTAACTTCGGACATCAGGTAAATTCGGACAGTGGCCTTGTTTATTTCATATTTTAATTATTTGAATGAAAAAGTAAATTAACTAAGCCAACAGTGAAAATCCTGATGAGACGGCTCAGAAGGAGCCGTCTCATCTGGTTTTTACTGTTTGCAAATGTATGTCCGAATTTACCTGATGTCCGATGTTTCCCGACTTTACCCTAGTGTTTATTTTATTGATTTAATCATTAAATACTAACCCATTGTATGATAATGGATTTTTTTCTGATTTGCTATGATAAACCTTGAATGGTCAATGGTATATCAGGATTTTAATTAAGAGTGCATATCGAAAAGCTAATTTTTCTTATTTCTCAACCAAAACATATGTTGTGGGTACTCAAAAGAACTGTCTCAATGAGAACCCAAAACATATGTTAAAACTGATAGGTAAGAAAATATTAACAATTTTACGCTCAAAAATGTTGTTTGTCTAAACCTGTGTATATATAGAGAGATCACATATTTCAACTTCCAAATTGCATTGTATATCTTTCTCTGATGATTGTTTTTGTCTTATCAAACACAATAGACACAGGTAAAATTATGATTTATGCAGCATTTCATCTGGGTCTTCACTATTTCCGAAACTACTCATTGTGGAGCTACCCGTATTACAATCGCTAAACACACAAAATTTTATAAGATTTTATAATTTTCATCTACTTTGGAAATATTATGTAAATATTCTGTACATTTTTGCATTGAGTCTGGCGTTGATTTACATAGGTCCAGATAAGGATCTTATGTGCACCTTAAATTGCATTTATTTCCTTAACTATCAATTTAAACATGTGTTTTGGGTGCTCAAAAGAACCGTCTCATTGGTTGAGAAATAAGAAAAATAATTTTCAAATACGCATTCTTAGCTGGAGGCCTGATTTAAGGTCTGACGTCGTGTCATTGAACTCTGTCGTGTTTCTTTAACCCAAGCCCTGCAATGGCAAAGACATGCTTTAAGCATTACCCCTCTCTGTCCATTTGTCTGTCCATCCATCCATATTGATGTCAACTCTCTAACTAGAATAAGTTTGCTCACATTATGTATTACTTAAATGTCTACCTAATGGTCTATATCACACTTTGTCCTCAGAAGTCATTGTTCTTTGTTCATGAAATTACACTATATTCGATGGTGTCAAGTCTCTAAGTCCAGTAATTTTAATCACAGCTTAATGGCACAATGGTCACCATGTTTGAAACCAAAATATCTTTCTTGAGTTCAATAATGGTCTAGATCGCCATATGTAATCAGGTTTATTGCTATTTACTCATGAAAATATGACAAGTTTTATGATGTCCAGTCTCTAGATCAAGTAGTTTTGGTCAGAACATTATCAAACTTACGGTGCTGTGGGTGGTCTGCAGTGTATGATTGTGGTATTCCCTGATCATACTCACTCACTTTTTACTTACGTTTTGGTCACACTGTTTAGTGCTAAATGTTGATCTCTAACCCATGTTATTTCTGATAAAACGTAAGGAAACTTTGACACATTGCTTAACAACATAATGCCTTGCTCAAGTTCCAAAAGGATCTATATCATCCTATTGCTCAAAGAGTTATTGTCCTTTGTTCATTAAAACATGCCATTTATGTCTGTTTGAATTATGCTTTGTTGGTGTCCCCTGGACAAATTTCTAGTTATTTGTTGATTTTCCTTTATAATTTCAGCAAGCTAAAACAATTCAAGAAGATGTGACAAACAAAATAAGGAAGGACGATATCAAAGAGCTAATCTTAAACCATACACAATTTGTAATAGCACAGTTTTCAAGAGATTTGATAAAATTCAGGTAAAACATACAGATTACCCTTTAAGCACTAATGAATTTTTACTTATGGGTTGATTTAATAAACTTGGGCTGGTCCATTGTATATAGGGTCACGGGTTTTAATTTCCAAATGAAATTGTATTTATTTCTATGAAGATTGTTTTTGTCTTAGCAAACAGTGTTGACCATGATAAAAGGCCACGTCATGCCACATTTCACCTTGGGTTTCACTGTTTGCCAAAGTACGCATTTAGGAGTCACTAGTTTACAAAGGGTAAATCAAATAATACAATCGAACCCTTCAGAGAAAGATGACAACCAATAGACTTGTGAAAGATTATATTCGTTAGGTGAATTTATTCATGTGAGTAAATGGAATTTCAACAAACCTTACTGACTTAAGTGTGCTTTATATGACTACGAACCACAATATGAAAAGAACTGATCAATGCTATATTTATGATCAAGGACAAACTCCCATCACGCAAATACAGTGGTTGCAATCTCTATATAACTAGGAAGAAAATTCTGAGGAAATATACGTTATCCTACATAAACAAGGAATGTGATCAGATCACAGATGAGGCACCAGAGAAGGTCCAATATCCAATATGGCCACTATATCTTTAAAGTAGACTGCCTGGTTGTGAACCCAATCATGAATGATAGCTATAGTTTCCTCTTTAATTGCACGACAGTGGGTCAGGCCTCAGACTTAATGACGGCACTGACGTAAAGCTTTAATCCGTTGGTTGGTACCCTACGCTTGTCCTGTCGTTGGCTTGGCCAAATGTAGCTCAACTTGAAGTTTTCTTTAGCTCTGACTATCTGTGAGTTATAAGCCTTTTTATTTTTATCATCATAATGTGTTAATTTGATTAGATTGTTTCTCTGTGATGATGCATTGCATTAGTTAGGAAGCCTCCATGCGAGCTAAACAAATTTGTGTTTTAACAACAACAGAATCTAGGTCAAAGATTTAGCGCTAGTAAAATGCATTTGAGCCCCCCCCCCCCACCCCCGTGGCTTGGGCTGCTGTCTGTTCTAAGGCGGTGGTTCTGGGTTTTTTTATTTATTGTTTAATGTACTTTTCATTGTTTGAGGAATTTCTTCCTTTGTCTTTGTTTTGTTAAGCATTACTTTGTGTCCATACTAGTTTTGAAATCATCTTTAAGAGGAAGAGAAATCTGGTTACTTTTCTATTATTGTCTTACAGATGTATTGCTACTATAAATGTTCTGTGGCCCGTCCTCAAGGTGCTGTAGGTTAGTCTGCAGTATGTGATTATGGTTTTTACTGACCATACTCACTTACTTTTTGACTGCCTCTTAGTAGCCCCTGCAACACTTATCTTGATAAGTCAACCTTTTGCTTCAACTCTCCTGACCCATTTCTTGAATAATATCTGTTCAAGTTGACACCAACTCAAAATTAGGTTACCCTGTTCCAATTTGCAAATGTATTTGCTGTTCTCCAAGAAGATATATTTTCACAATGTACATCTTTAGAATAGGCTTTTTATTATTTTATGATGCAAATTCAACATAAGTATTTTTGTAGCTTTAAGTTTTCCTATAAATCCATAGGTCCAGATAAGGATCGTTTATGCACGTGAAATTGCATTTTTTTCCTCACCCACCGCTTTAAACATGTGTTTTGGCTGCTCAAAAGAACCGTCTCATTGAGACGGTTTGTTTGAGTACCACAGCATTGATTTTGATTGAGGAATAAGAAACAAAATTTTCAATTACGCATTCTTATCTGGAGTCCTGAAATCGCGTAATGGAGTGATATAATGTCATGTATTAAACTTGATAAATCACTGGTAGTTTACATATTGAGGAATGTGATGTAAGCAGGCCTCCAGATAAGAGTGCGTCACTGAAAATTATTTTTCTTAATTCTCAACCAAAACATATGCTGTGGGTAGTGACCCAGTACTCAAAAGAACCGTTTGATGAGACGGTACGTTTGAGCACCCAAAACACATGTTTAAACTGATGGACAAGAAAATAATCGCAATTTTACGCCAATTATTTTTGCTCAACTGGCCCTATGATGTAAGGGCGTCCATTACAACGTTTCACACATATATATATATGACACAAATGTAGCTTTTGTGCGCCAACAAACGGAATTTCTATATAATTTTAGTGTCATATGATTAATATAATCCAACTTTTGTGCACCTGTATTATTACTTTCTTTAAACAAGATAAGGAAAAGCAATAATATGTGAGGCTTGCTGATCATTTAATCACTTTTTCGCAACTGGTTATACCCCGGGTACGAAGTATATAGGGGGTATATAGTTTTTGCCTTTTCTGTAATTATGTTTGTTTGTTTGTCTGTCTGTCTGTTTGTCTGTATGTAAACTTTTTTTTCTGTCAAAGATTTCTCAGCAACTACTTGGGTTAGGATTTTGAAACTTGGTACAAAGCTTGATAGAGATGAGTTGTATTGCATAACAAAAGAACATCCACATATTGCATATCAGTACCTTTATTTGTTCATTTTTTTCTCTCCAATGGAAATTTCTGTCACAGATTTCTCAGCTCCTATTGGAGCCAGTGTTTTAAAATTTTGTGTACCCCTTCAGAAAGCAAAGTGTACTGTGTAAATGGAAATTAAGATGCTAATCCTCAATTTGTCTTCTTTTTTCAATTTTTCATTTTTTCCTTCTTTCACCATTATATAATACATATAGACATTTTTTCCATCAAAGATAAATACACCCGGTACGAAGTATATAGGGGGTATATAGTTTTTGCCTTTTCTGTAATTATGTTTGTTTGTTTGTTTGTCTGTCTGTCTGTTTGTCTGTCTGTAAACTTTTTTTCTGTCAAAGATGTCTCAGCAACTACTTGGGTTAGGATTCTGAAATTTGGTACAAAGCTTGATAGTGATGAGTTGTATTGTGTAATAAAAGAACAGCCACATATTGCTTATCAGTCCCTTTATTTGTTCATTTTTTTTATTTCCAATGGAAATTTCTGTCACAGATTTCTCAGATCCTATTGGAGTGAGTGTTTTAAAATTTTGTGTACCCCTTCAAGAAGGCAAAGTGTACTGTGAAAATGGAAATTAAGATGCTACTCCTTAATTTTTTCTTCTTTTTTCAATTTTTCACTTTTTCCTTCTTTCACTCTTATATAATACATATAGATATTTTTTCTGTCGAAGATAAATACCCCCGGTACGAAGTATAGAGGGGGTATATAGTTTTTGCCTTTTCTGTAATTATGTTTGTTTGTTTGTTTGTCTGTCTGTCTGTTTGTCTGTCTGTAAACTTTTTTTCTGTCAAAGATTTCTCAGCAACTACTTGGGTTAGGATTCTGAAATTTGGTACAAAGCTTGATAGTGATGAGTTGTATTGTGTAATAAAAGAACAGCCACATATTTCTTATCAGTCCCTTTATTTGTTCATTTTTTTTATTGCCAATGGAAATTTCTGTCACAGATTTCTCAGATCCTATTGGAGTCAGTGTTTTAAAATTTTGTGTACCCCTTCAAGAAGGCAAAGTGTACTGTGAAAATGGAAATTAAGATGCTACTCCTCATTTTTTCTTCTTTTTTCAATTTTTCATTTTTTCCTTCTTTCACTCTTATATAATACATATAGATATTTTTTCTGTCGAAGATAAATACCCCAGGTACGAAGTATATAGGGGGTATATAGTTTTTGCCTTTTCTGTAATTATGTTTGTTTGTCTGTCTGTCTGTAAACTTTGTTTCCGTCAAAGATTTCTCAGCAACTACTTGGGTTAGGATTCTGAAATTTGGTACAATGTTTGATAGTGATGAGTTGTATTGTGTAACAAAAGAACAGCCACATATTGCTTATCAGTCCCTTTATTTGTTCATTTTTTTTCTCTCCAATGGAAATTTCTGTCACAGATTTCTCAGCTCCTATTGGAGCCAGTGTTTTCAAATTTTGTGTACATCTTCAGGACGGCAAAGTGTACTGTGTAAATGGGAATTAAGATGCTTATCCTTATTTTGCCTTTTCAAAGTTTCATTTTTTCCTTCTTTCTCTCTTATATAATACATATGTACATTTTTCTGTCTAAGATTTCTTAGCAACCACTTGAGTTAGGATTCTAAAATTAGGTACAAAGCTTGATAGTGATGAGTTGTATTGTGTAAGAAAAGAACAGCCACATATTGCTTATCAGTCCCTTTATTTGTTCATTTTTCTTTCTCTCCAATGGAAATTTCTGTCACAGATTTCTCAGATCCTATTGGAGCCATAGTTTAAAATTTGGTGTACCGCTTCAGGAAGGCAAAGTGTACTGTGTAAATGGAAATTAAGATGTTAATCCTTATTTTGTCTTCTTTTTTCAATTTTTCATTTTTTCCTTCTTTCATTCTTATATAATACATATATACATTTTTCCGTCAAAGATTTCTCAGCAACTACTTGAGTAAGGATTCTGAAATTTGGTACAAAGCTTGATTATGCCCCAAGTACGAAGTATATAGGGAGTATATAGTTTTTGCCTTTTCTGTTATTATAATGTTTGTTTATTTGTCTGCCTGTCTGTTTGTCTTTCTGTAAACTTTTTTTTCTGTCAAAGATATTTCAGCAACTACTTGCGTTAGGATTCTGAAATTTGGTACAAAGCTTGATAGTGATGAGTTGTATTGTGTAACAAAAGAACAGCCACATATTGCTTATCAGTCCCTTTATTTGTTCATTTTCCTTTCTTTCCAATGGAAATTTCTGTCACAGATTTCTCAGCTCCTATTGGAGCCAGTGTTTTCAATTTTTGTGTACACCTTCAGGATGGCAAGTGTACTGTGTAAATGGAAATTAAGATGCTAATCCTCATTTTGTCTTCTTTTTTCAATTTTTCATTTTTTCCTTCTTTCACTCTTATATAATACATATAGACATTTTTTCTATCCAAGATTTCTCAGCAACTACTTGAGTTAGGATTCTGAAATTTGGAACAAAGCTTGATTATACCCCCGGTACAAAGTATATAGGGAGTATATAGTTTTTGCCTTTTCTGTAATTATGTTTGTTTGTTTGTCTGTCTGTCTGTCTGTAAACTGTTTTTTTTCCATCAAAGATTTCTCAGCAACTACTTGAGTTAGGATTCTGAAATTTGGTTCAAAGCTTGATAATTATTAGTTATATTGTGTAACAAAAGAACAGCCACAGATTGCTTATCAGTCCCTTTATTTATTCATTTTTCTTTCTCTCCAATGAAAATTCTGTCGCAGATCTCTCGGCTCCTATTGGAGCCAGTGTTTTCAAATATAGTGTGCACCTTCAGGTAGGCTAAGTGTATTGTGTAAATGAAAATAAGGATGCTAAATCTTTTTTTGCCTTTTTTTCAATTTTTCTTATGTCACTCCTATATACATGTATACATATGGACTTTTTAATCAGAGTTTTCTCAGCAACTACTTGATTTAGGATTATGAAATTTTGTGTACACTTTCAGGTAGGCAAATTGTATTGTGAAAATGAAAATTAAGGTGCTAATCCTCATTTTGCCTTCTTCAAATTTTCAATTTTTCCTTCTGTCACTCTGATATAACATATGGACATTTTTCATCAAAGTTTTCTCAGAAGCTTCTTGATTTAGGATTATGAAATCTTTGACAATTTTGTCTTTTCTCTGAAGGTGTTACAACCTCTGATGGCTACCGCCGGGGTATGTGAGCTTTGCTCACTTCTTGCTATATTTTAAGTATGCAATAGTATATGAACACTAATGTAAGATCCTTTATCAGCTACATGTCATATTAACTTCAGTGTTGCACTTTGCCTGATAAACGCTGTCTATCTCACGGCATGTGTCTTTATCAGGTCATATGATGATATTGCAGTTTTTGAATGAACACAAAAATCGTGAAAACGTCATTATCGCTAGTTTGAATATCAAAACAATGGGTAAATTGATAAATAATATACCAGGCGTCTTTTGATATCAAGTTTATCAGGCTCGGCTTTGAGAATGCTTGTTGAATCGCTCCGCAAGCCTCGCGATGTCAACAAGCGTTCTCTAAGCTTTGCCTGGTAAACATGATATTAAAAGACACTCGCCTAGTATTCTCTATTTATACCTAGGGTTAAATATGACAAATATGAAAAGTTCCTGCTCCATAAACTAGTTACAGAGGTAGAGAGTACATACAACAGTGTTCAGAAGAGTGAGTGGCTGTTGCGTGGTGCCCGCTTCATACACAGCTTTGTTATGAACATACAAATATTAAATTTCGCTTGTAGCAACTCTAGTTATGATATTTTTCAATAAGCGAAAAACAAAGGTGCTGATCAGTCTGGGCGGATGCCCAGGCTGATCTGTGCCTTTGTTGTTCACAAACACCTGAAATAAGATTTTCTTGCCTCAAGGCCCATATGACACAAATGTAGCTTACATACGCAAAAAAGGAATTTCAAAATAAATTTAGTATCAAATGATGAATATAATTCAACTTTTGTGCACCTGTATTTTTACATTTATTATACGAGATGAGGAAAGGCAATAATATGTGAAGCTTGCCGATTATTATATCATCTTTTCCCAGCTGGTTGAATTATGCAATAATATATGAACACTAATGAAAGATTCTTTATCAGCCTACCTCTCATATTAACAGCATTGTTCGAACGTTGCCTGGTAAACGTTGTTTATCTCATGACACGTGTCTTTATCAGGTCATGTTGAGGTCACACTTTTTGAATGACGCCGCCAATGACGCTGAATCGACACAAAATCAACCATTACGTCATTATGGCTAGTTTGAAGAGTAAACAACTTGGAGATCTGATATTTAAAATACCAGGTTTGTGTCTTTTGATATCAAGTTTACTAGGCTCGGCTTCGAGAACGCTTGTTGTCAACAAGCGTTCTCAAAGCTTTGCCTGGTAAACATGATATTAAAAGACACTCACCTAGTATTCTCTATTTATAACTAGGGCTAAATATGACAACAAGCGTTCTCAAAGATTTGCCTGGTAAACATGATATCAAGGGACTCCCATCTAGTATTCTCTATTTATAACTAGGGCTAAATGTGACAACAAGCGTTCTCAAATCTTTGCCTGGTAAACAAGATATTAAAAGACTCCCATCTAGTATTCTCTATTTATACCTAGGGCTAAATATTGCAACAAGCGTTCTCAAATCTTTGCCTGGTAAACATGATATTAAAAGACACTCACCTAGTATTCTCAATTTATACATAGGGCTAAATATGACAACACGCGTTTTCAAAGATTTGCCTGGTAAACATGATATTAAAAGACACTAACCTAGTATTCTCTATTTATACCTAGGGCTAAATATGACAACAAGCGTTCTCAAAGCTTTGCCTGGTAAACATGATATTAAAAGACACTCACCTAGTGTTCTCTATTTATACCTAGGGCTAAATATGACAACAAACGTTCTCAAAGCTTTGCCTGGTAAACATGATATTAAAAGACACTCACCTAGTATTCTCTATTTATACCTAGGGCTAAATATGACAACAAGCGTTCTCAAAGCTTTGCCTGGTAAACATGATATTAAAAGACACTCACCTAGTACTCTCTGTTTATACCTAGTGCTAAATATGACAAATATGAAATATTAAAAGACACTCACCTAGTATTCTCTATATATACCTAGGGCTAAATATGACAAATATGAAATATTAAAAGACACTCACCTAGTATTCTCTATTTATACCTAGGGCTAAATATGACAAATATGAAAAGTTCCTGCTCCATAAACTAGTTACAGAGGTAGAGAGCACATACAACAGTGTTCAGAAGAGTGAGTGGCTATTGCGTGGTGCCCGCTTCATACACAGCTTTGTTATGAACATACGCACATTCCACAGCGGAGCTGCAACTATGCCATTTATGGAATGGGCAAACTTGGAGACGAACATAACAGAATTAGCTAAAGGTAGGTGTTTTGTTATGCAGTGCTTAGTGTCCTTACTAGTTTTGCTATCATCTTGATGAGAAAAAGAGAGCTTTGCTTCAATTGTGGTGCCCACTTCATACACAGCTTTGTTATGAACATACACACATTCCACAGCGGTGCTGCAACGATGCCATTTATGGAATGGGCAAACTTGGAGACCAATATAACAGAGTTAGCCAAAGGTAGGTTTTTGTTATAATATGAGCCGCCACACTTGATTTCCAAGAATGTGGTATTTTGAAATGAATAGACTCAGACGAGCCTGCGCAGCCTCCTGTTCAGCTTAGAAACTCCAAATGGTGTTCATTCAGTAGCTTAACAGTCATAAGATATTAAAGCAACTAGCAATGGATCTGATCAGACTGCGCTTATGTGCAGGCTGATCTGAGGCTTTGCTGGTCGCACATACCACATTGTTGGAAATCCCTTGCCACGGCTCATATGGAACTTAGTGTCCTTTCTAGTTTTGCAGTTGTCTTGATGAGAAAGAGAGAGCTAGTTGCTTTATTTTAATTGTCTTCCTGGTGTCTTGTGACTTTAAGTGTAATGTGGCTTTTCCTTGTGGTGCTGTTGGTTGGTCTGCAAATTGTGGTTGTGGTATTTCCTGGTCATATTCACTTACATTTTCGTAGATAATTTTAGCTGATGAAAAAAAATACATTCATTCTTAACAATATTGAATAAAAAGAAGTACTGATGTAAGAAAATTTAATAAAAAGTGACAGAGCTCACCAATTGCATACTGTTTACTGATGAAGCATTAAAACTAACTGTTATTATTTGGTCTAAACCATACCTACTGTCACACAGTGAAAGATGAAAGTACTATTATTTGGACCTCTTCGTGAGGAAACCTGTCTTTGTGACATGCTCAAACAAACCTGCCTAGATAAAGAGTCTAGCTAGAATATTAAAAATTTCAATGAAGCAAGTTTAGATATCATTCTTTGCAGGGAGCGAAAAACAAAAGCGCTGAACAGACTGGTGTAAAAATACAATAATATGTTGGTATGGAGGTTTGCTAACGCCTGCTGGGAAAGGGCTAACCTCTTGCTCTCTTGTATGTGATGTTTTCTTGTGTTTTTGTCACTTTTCCATGTGGTGACCTGGGTCAGGTGTGGTACTTGATGGTATAGATTCCTGATTGTTGCCTTCTTACTTACTTATCCTTACTTATGTAATGCATCATCACAGAGAATCAAACAAATCAAGTTAACATACTTTGATAATACAAATAAAAGGCTTTTCACTTAGATACCGTCAACGCTAAAGTAACCCTAAAGTCGGGCCAAGATGGACCCAGCCAAAGCCATGCGTCAACCACCAACCCTCCTATGACTTTTTTACAATAATACATTGCGTTAACTTCCCTATTGGTGCCATGGGTTTGTCTGCGGTTTGTGATTTTGGTATTTCCTGATCATACTCACTTACTATTTTCGTCATTGAGTCAACCTTGGTTATTTACCTTTTGATAACTAGATGGTCAGATTAAATTCTCTTAGCAAGGTAATGTAAATGCAAAATTGGCAAACGTACTGAATAAACTGTCACTTAATTTTTTTAATGAATGATAAAATTATTGCTTAAAACTAATTATTATTTTCTTTTTAAAAATTAAATTAAACGTTAGAATTTTATAATGACAATGAACAACAACAACTATGATAATGATGATAAGATAATATCAATAATAATAATGATAAGTTAATAATAACAAATTAATGATATTAATTTGCTAGCCTGACTTCAGTCGCGACCTCAATATTCGCTATATACTTTTTGACCACCAGCATGTGCGGATCCGGAGGGGGGGGGGGGGGGCAGGAGGTTCCGACCCCCTGAAAAATTACAAAGTTATAGGGTATCTTTGCAATACTGGTTCGGATCCCCTGAAAAATCTACCAAGCCAGCATTCAATATTGAGTTAATATTTGGCTATCATCTGCCGCCAGTGAAACGCAATTTAAATGGCGTTTTGCTGGTAGGCTGAAGATGGCCCGTTTTAGTGGTATCTGGATCCACTCTCCCCTCATCAACTAAAAAAACGTTGTCAAAGTTGGACCCCCTTTGACAAAACTTTCTGGATCCGCTCATGATTGTAGTGTGCTCATTTTCTCATAATCAACTTTTGTCAAAAAAAAATTCTTTCAGGAATACCATCAGAGTGTCAAACAATGTGGATCCATATCAGGCCTGACATTTTTCCAGGCCTGATCTGGTCCCAAACTATTTTCAAAGGTTATCAGCAGAAAACAATTGTAGGCAAAGAGTTACCTAATATAAAATATCAATGTGTTGTAAAATATATAATGTATAAGCTTATTCCTAATATATTATATTAAATGATTTTTTGGTTATTGTAAATGTGGCACCTCATGAATGCGTAATTAGGACTGGTCAACCTTAGACATAGGTAAAAGCGGAAAATGAGGCCTGGTTTTATTCGAAAATAACTGTATCATCTTGCGCCATTACCTCAGTATAGACACAAAACACATTATTTAGTCCTCATAACGCCAGCAAAAATAACTGCATCTGAAAATGTCTATTTAAAATAAGCATAGAGGCACACTTTGTGGACCCAGATCAGACTGCTCCTACAGGGGCAGTCTGATCTGTGTCCACACTGTTTGTCTATGAGGCTTCAAATATTTTAGTGGACGACAAAAACATACATTTTGTGATTATGCGCTTCAAGGGTTAATAAATGTGAGTTCAGTGTGTCTATGGTTAGGATTTTCATGAAATGCACGATCGTTTGCGCGGCCCAAGCAACTTAATAATTCTTCACCAAATTATAAATATAACCTGATTTCCCTTGTTTAGCAGATGAAATATCCGAACCACACCAATATATGAATATTAAAGTTACCGCCTTTACAGAGAGCAAAAAGTTCTATTATACAAATTTCTTTACAGGTTTAAGCCTACCACTACCAGATCTTCCAGTTCTTAGATTCAATCCGGTAAAATCGTCTCTTCACCCAGATCGCTTCATTCATCATATTCCTACAGCGGCAGAGACAAGGAACCAGTGGTTCATTCAGCCAGGACTTGTACCTGAATATAATAAAACAGACAACTTCCAGCGAGAGGATAAACCCACACTTGATTCTGGTGGCTTCATGATATTCATCATCTGTATGGTGGGCATAGACATCTTGATGTTTCTTCACAGAATCATCAAAGCTATTGGAACAGGAAAACTACTATTATATGGATATCCAATATATGTTGATGCACGCGATCAGAAAAGTAAGCATTTAGAAAGAAACCACACAAACTCTCATAGTTCATAGTAATTTTAGCTGCTCTCTGGGAAAATCGATTTCTTCACATGAACCATTAAAATATGTAGGTGATATTTTGTGTGTGGAATATTTTAGCTCCACAGGGTCTGCAGTTTCTAGCCATATCTTTTACAAAATTCCCTGACTTTTTATTGACTTTTCCCCAACTTTCGACCATTTCCCAGAACCTTTTGGAAGGCCAATCTTAGCCATTTCATCCATCAAAACTTGGTTGGTATGCAGTGTGTGATTGTGATATTTCCTGATCATACTCACATACTTTTTGAAAACTTTATAGAAATACTTACGCTTGCTAATTTAATCTTTAAAAAATTCTCAAACTATAAATATTAGAAAAGGACTGTTTCAGAAACATTCCTGTTCTATTATTTTCAATTTATGGAAAACAAAATTTCCAGAAGCCTGTTAACTAGCATTTTTGGGGAAACTTTAATTTTCCCTAACTTTTTTATGACTTTTTTTTCATTTTTTTTCTAAATTTCCCTGACTGAAAATGAAATTCAGTGACTTTTTCCATACTTAGATTTTTTCCAGAATTTGGTCCCTGACCATGGCAATCCTGTCTGTTTAAGGCATTACTAATTGTATTCTTGCCCTTAGGTGTGTCTTTATCCTTGCTCTAGTATTTTTTCTTGGTGTAATTGCTTGGTCAGTGATATCTGTGTATGTGGTATTTGTATTTACTGGTCATATTCACTTATTTTTTAGTGCAACCAAGGAATTTTTAGTGCAACCCAGGAACACATGAAAACTTCCTGACATAACTTAAAAACTGTTGACTGGGATGTAAAACATCACAACAAACAAAATCAAATGTAATATATTTTGTTTACTCTAAAATGTATTTACAATATTCTAATCTACAAAAATAGTAAGTGAGCACGATCAGGAAATACCACAATCACAAACTGCTGACAAACCCATGGGATTAAACCAGTCCATTATGATGAAATCAGTGAAATATTTCTGGTCAATTTGACTTTTAACTTTAAATTCATTAAGTCTTTCCTGATGAATGCACAATAAAATGCTACAGAAGAATGCTTCTAAAGACTTAAGCCTCGTTTATATGCACAATATACACCCCGGTGCAAATATACACCTGGGTGTAAATTTGCACCTGGGGTGTATTTTGGTCATGTAAACGGTGTTTTATGAAAAAGCACCGGGTGCAAATTTACATCCGGGTGCGAATTTGCTCCACCTTTTTAGGTGCTGCAATTTTGGCGGAGCAAATAAGCACCCGGGTGCACATTTGCCCCCGGATACAAATTACGCACATGGACGCAACTTGTTATCACATATGTACACTTTGATCATAGATTTTGGATAAATTACCCATCTTTTCTATATGAACCTGTATGAAAATAAACTGTATAAATCGTCTCTTTATTAAACTTAAGGTAAAGGGTATGGCTTCTCTCTGTAGTCACTACTTCATCGGCTATGTCGGGTTGCCAAGCAGAACAACTGGAATATCTGGTTCATGGGATTCGATTTTGCACGGTTCTATTTCTGAACAATATCTCTGCCTAACCTCAGCAATAGAAACCAGAGTTTGCCAGCACGCTGACGCCATGCACGACCCCAGGCCATCAGATGTACACATCGGTGAAGAAGGTTCCCCCTGCATAATAACGGAGTGACGAACTGTACGATTCATGCTATCAACGTGATGTTTAGACAGAGCAATAACCGTCTATCTTACCCCCACGATTTGGGAATCCAAGCCATCGATAACCTCCGTTAAGTCATTTCCGATCGAATACTTAACAGAGATTTAGAAGAGTTCGTCAACAATTGAAGACCAAACCCATTTCAAACATTCAGAAGACGTTTATTTTGATATTACGAAGAGGTTCTCAATTGTCCATCTCTGCGCAGTCCTAGTCAAACTGTAACCAGCAGTTCAATTGAAACAACCTAACGTACACGCATATTCTGTTGCAGCTTTTCACGCAGTTTGTCGCAGAGCCCTTGACATTCAGAAGCCACTGATCATCAGTACATGTATAAATCTCAAGCACTACGTTCGTCCACCACTCTTGGTCAGATAGCCATGTATTTACTTAGTACTGCTGCAACATCTTCTATAAGTTCCACTTATCATCTTTAAGTATTGAATAAATAAATAAATCAAATAAAACCAAATGAAATTGCATTTTCCCACACACGACGGTATCTTGAACTGACAAATCCAAACATTTGTGATATGTTTAAAGAGCAAATCCAATGACATATGAACACAATTTATTGACATATGAACGCTACATAAGGGGGTGCAAATTTACTCCCGGGTGCAATTTTGCACCTGTATGCGAATTTACACCAGGGTGCAAATTGTGCATATAAACGAGGCTTTAGATCAAGTTAAATGCATAAAACAATGAATGTGACAAGAAAATACACAATCACATATCAAACCATGGTTACCCCTATCACAGGTTTAGATAAACAAAAATTTCCAGCGTAAAAGTGTAAATATTTTCTTACCCATTAGTTTAAACATATGTTTTGGGTGTTCAAAAGAAACGTCTCATTGAGACGGTTCTTTTGAGTACCCACAACATATGTTTTGGTCGAGAAATAAGAAAAATAAATTTTCGTTACACACTCTGAACTAAAGTCCTGCCCCTAGGAAGATATACACTCTAACTGGTGAGTAAAGACACACTCCAAATAAACAATACAAAGCAACCAGCTCTCTATTTCTTATCAAAATGATTGCATCAAACTGCCTCGACTATTTAAATTTACATTTTTTTCAAAATGTATTTGAGGGAACGCTCTACGTCATTTGGCCCATGATCAAAATGTGAGTTGATTTGAATCCAACCCTACATATTTTCATTGCTTAATACTTGTGTAATTCAAAAGAAACATTCTGGCTTGACTAAACATTGTTGACTGTGAAATATCTTAATAACCACACCAACATTTTAATTGTTGAGCATTGGAAAGGCATAACGTTGGATAATATTGATGAGCCAACGCATTTGATTTCCAACAAAGTGGTATGTACGACCAGCAACGCCTCAGATCAGCCTGCGCACACGCGCAGTCTGATCAGAGCCTTTGCTAGTCGCTTGAGTATTCTATGATTGTAAAGCTACTGACTGAACACAATTCAGTATTTCTAAGCTTAAAAAGAAGCTGCACAGGCTTGTCCGAGTCTACACATGTCAAAATGCCACATTGTTGGAAATCTCATGCACTGGCTCATTAAATTTTTTCAGTTGTAAGTACACCAGATGAAAAGAAGCCTTTGAACAATAAGAAGGGGCGGAGAATGTTGAAGAATATTGTCAATAAGGTGAGTTGAAATAGAGAATCTTACATGAGTGTTCATGTTTTATTGAATTTATTAAACGAGTTGAGGAAAAGAGATAAAATCCGAGGCTTACACAAGCACGAATTTTGCCATCTTTTACACAACGTAAAAATAAAAGCTATTACAATACGTTTCTAAATCAGTAAACCACTAGTGGTTTATCAATTTTATTGCACGACGTTATATCACTCCCAGACGCGACGTCATGTGATATTTTTTTTTGATTCCTTTAATAGTATAGTTAAGATTATAATAATATATCTGTTTTATTGCATTTACGATATATCAATTACCTGCTTATGTGTATCATCATTCTATAATGTAAAAATATCAGAAAAAAGATTGCATACAAAACAGTGAATCATTAAATGTTTAGTATAATATTGTGTTTTTTTGATAAATATTTTTATGAATTATCGCTATGGTAATATGACTAAAACATAGCAATGCAAATGATTGAAAGAGTCTAGATTGAGTCTAGATTAGCATCGCAATCATAGATACATGTATCTGCATTTATGAATTGGGTATTACCATTTTATTTTTCATACCCAGGTTACAGACCAATCCATAATTATAAGAATCCATTATGATTTCTGGGATACAGATCTACAAAACTCAACATAATTTCTGCCAAATCCCTTTTTGAATTCTGTAATGATATGTATAAGTATTTATTGTATTATATGTACACATGTTGTTATACAAAAAATGAGCTTATACTAATCCATTATGAATGTGAGAATTGAATAGAAAACTCTGTGCTGAGGATCTCTGATTGGCATCAGGAGACTTGCCAAGTAATGACAAACAGTGATCAAGAGGGTAGGATTTTTTCTATCTCATCCTCATACAAATAATGCATTCATTTTCTTGCTCACCATTGACTTTTTTATTTTAAAATAAGCTTCTATAAGTCCCTGAATATGCTGAGATGCAATACACATGATGCCGACCTATTGACTAAACATTGACGTCACTTGACGACCATGTGCATGAGTTTGAATACAACCATTGTAAATCCTCACGTGACAGCCTGGGTAACATAACATGAATAACATTAGATTTTCTTTCCCTGAATAAAAAATTAGATATCCTTATCCGCTATGCAAGACATTTTATATACATGTAGCAATTAATCATTCTTTATTTACACATAACACATTCTTATTTTCTTCCAGCTTTTTTCTACATACTTCATTCCAAAGTTGATTGGTACCACATGTGTTGGCCTCCTAGTCATTTTTATTCTGATAGTATCGAATAAGTTTATAAACAAGGAGACATTCAAGTACCTTGGCTATTATAACAACATAGTAAGTATATTTTATATTTTCATCAGTTTAAAACCTGAATAAAAGGGCCACTCTCAAAAAGATCTAAAATTGGTTTTTAAGACCAATTATCGCTTAAAACAGGTCAAAAGTATTGCAGAATTCTGAAAAGGGAGCATTCTGCAAACATTTTGGCCTGACTTAAGCTATCATTTATCATTATGATCTTTGTTTTATCTATATTCGTGTGGCTGTTTTACTGTATATTTTATATTTTTATCAGTGTTTGGGGGAATTAAATCATTACATACAGGAGCTCATCACTTAAACCTTTTCATTGTGATGGATTTTCCTAAACATATTGATACAATTAATATGGGATAGTCAATTATGTGTTTTAAGGAGTAGCCTGTCACAATTTCTAAATTATTTTGTATTCATGTCTTTAAGATTGATTATGATCTTAGCGAACAGTACAGATGCTGATGAACTGTTGCCTTATGTGGCATTTCATCTGGGTCTGTACTGGTTGCCTACTTACTTACTTAATCCTGGTTTGATATTTAGAATGCAGATAGTTTCCCAGTTCCTTGGATAAGCTGCAGTTGGCTTGTCCTTCTCACACCAGATCTCCAGGCTTCTCTGTTCTGGGGACCGATGCCTTCTAGGTAGCACATATCGACTTCTGCTCTAACACACTCACTCCAAGATTTCCTTGGTCTCCCACGTCCTCTAGGGCCAGGGAATGCGATACTGGTAATTGAATTTTTCCAGGAAGATGCATCTGTTTACCAGTATGCAGAATGAGAAAGGTTAAAGACAATTAGTATTTTCTATGTTTGATCAATTGCCAAACACGCTTGCGAACATGATATGTAAGCAGGTGGCTATTGATCTAGGCCTAACATATGTAGAGTGGTACTTTCTATCAGAACATAAAAGCGTGAGTATAAAGAGGATATGCTATAATCACAGATCACATACCATACCATGGCTCTATGAAGAAGAGACACAAATTTACAGACACCAATACGACAGCAGGAACACAATTAAAGCAACGCAATGAGATCTCTCTTCTTCAATAAGATGATAGTCAAAATAGAAAGGTCACTAAGAGTTACAACCAAATTAAAAAACCTGCATACAATGAAATACAAAAAACCCTGCATACAATGAGAGCAACATAAACAATGAAAAAGATTCATCACATTTTACTTTCTATGCAAAATGGTATCATAAAGAACTAACACTCTGAGTTGAGAAATAAAATGATGCAGTGAAGAAATGTCCCAGTATATTGAAGCTAAAACAATGAAGAATGAATATTATACGATTCTATAATTGACAATGAGATGTTAAAGTAAAATTCTTTTTTTATGCCTGCATACTAGCCAATAAGCGTGTTGAAAAGCAAGTTAGTATGACCAGAAAAATGTCTCAATCACATACCACAGACCAACCCACTGTACTGGAGACATTGGCGTAGCTCCCATTACGCAGTTACACACGTGTGTAATAAATATAGTAACATTCAAGGGAGGTCACCTAATGCGGTAAAAGTGATAGTCCATACAATAAGGAACTGCTCTCTAAGGGAAGAATTCGCTCCTTCTGGGAGCAAATTCTTTCCTGTAAGAGAAGTTCCCATTTTGAAAAGGGAAACAATTGATGAGAACCACTGCTAGATCCAGTAGTCTCCCTTGATGTGCGTATTCGGCTACGTTCTGGCTATGCCATTGGGAAAGAAGAGACACATAACACTGATAGCCAAACAACAGCAAGAACACAATAAAGTGATGGGTGAAAGTTTTCAGGATTAATCTTGAATTCAGGATTTTGAGACTGACTTTCCTTAGAAAATCAGCCTCAAAATGCTGAATTAGGGTAACCATAACAGCTTCTCTGATTGATTTTCAGATTATTTACACACAATTAACCATTTAAACATGAAATTATTCATTTTTGTAGGCAACCTGCAAGTTTACAAATTTGAACTTCGAAAGTTCGGGGTTTTTTGAAATCTTGAACTTACACCTATGTAAAGTGGAGCACACTTTATAAATTTTAGTATTTTTGATTCAAAAATCTACTGCCAGATGCTTAAATTTACTTTACAGTAAAGTCTGTCTTGATTTGCCACTCAAAAATAGACAAAACAAAGGTCTTCAATACAAATGATAGCTTAATGAAGGTCGAAAGCATTGCGGAATGCAATAATTTTGACCTGCATTAAGCGATAACCTCTCTTCAAAAATAATAAGTGAGTATGATCAGGAAATACCACAATCACAAACTGCAGACAACCCCGTGGCATCGCGAGGAAGAGCCGCTCAACCATCACGAGACACCAGGAAGACAAATTAAGCAAAGCAATCAGCTCTCTCTTCCCCATCAAGATGATTGCAATACTAGAATGGATATAAAGTAACGTACAACAAAACATAGAACAATTACAGACTCCCACAATGGGAGTAACAATAAACAAAAAGTCAACAACAACAGAAACACCGCCTTAGAACGGACAGCAGCCTAAGCCACCGGGGGGCTTAAATGCATTTTACTGGTACCAAATCTTCGCCCTAGATTCTGCTGTTGTTGAAGTACAAGAAATTTCAGCTTGCATGGAGGCCATCTAACTAATGCAATGTATCATCATGGAAAACACTCTAATCAAATTAACACTCCATGATGAAACAAAGAAAAGGGCTCTTGACTCACAGATAGTCAGAGCTAAAGAAAACCTCAAGTTGAGCCACAGTGGGTCCAGCTACAGATAAGCATCAGGCACCAACCCACCGATTAAAGCTTTACGTCAGAGCCAATTTTGGTCTTCATTTTAGTGGCCGCTTAAGAGAGGTTTTCCTGTACTTCTGTTTTCTGAGTTTTCCATATAGATTGATACAATAAGGATGGAATTGTCTTTCATTTCAAAATTGTAAACTTGTCAACTTGCCAAGTCATGATGTAGTGTTATCCTATAGGATTGTTTTTAACTTAACAAACAGTGAAGACTCCAGACTTTAAAATTTAGATAGATAGTAACAGGTAATGATTAACTCACATCAAAACAAAATAAAAAAACACATTTTATGCTGTGTTGTAGATACATCCAATATTTGCCTCCTAATAATCATCGTGGAATATATTTGATACCTAATGGGAATATTATCAACAACCATCACGGTTTAAGGGTCTGAGCATTATTAATACCACCTTTTTTTCAACTTAAGCACAACATATCTTATTATGTACAAGGTCTACACTGCTTTAGATGGTATAAAATGGAGTTGCCTATATGTATGGGAGATAATCCACTCGGCAAAGCTCGTGAATTATCTCCAGGTATTGGTGGACAAACCATGATGATAAAACTATAACATAATGAGCTTTTTATTTACTTCACAGGAAGATCTGATGAGAATTAATCAGAATGTTATGAACTCTCGCCTTCGAACTCGGGCAGAACATATAAATACAATAGAATACCCGATGTTTGAACAAGTGATGAACGTTCATATACAGCGTCATCAGCATGTACTCAGCCTCCTGGAGTTGCAGTGGAGAGCAGTTGAGGAATCCAATAAAAAGACATATTGTAGTTATTTACACAGGATAAATGTATCTGCAGAATGTTCAATAGATCTCAAAGATGCAAGTTTACTTGATGTAAAAGTGGATGGATGTCTGTTTCCACCCATCACACCAAACTTATATTATAAGTAAGTATTGAGTTTATGGTAAAGGTTTTGGTTGGCACCATTTAGATGACAGTAAAAACAACGAATAAAAATGAAACGTTGATAACAGTGATAAATAAAGCATCAAACTCACAACTGCACCCTTCTTTTAAATTTTACTGTGTGATATGTTTTTTTAATTATTGCCTGTAACCTGTTTTAAACACACAAAGCAATTGTTTCCACTGAGTATTGTTTGTTAGAATGTGAAAAAAAAATCAAACTGATTTAACCATTAAATATTATGCGGTGTCTGTGCTTTGTCCGTGCTTTGTCCATTAGATGTCTTGGCAAGAATGTGGAATTGAATTATTTTGGCCTTGACGCAACAAGACCTGTCTTTTGGGTTTCCGTCAAAATGAGACTCAAACCAGTCTCCTCAGCTACACAGACTAGCTAGAAAAACTAAATGTCACCTGTAAGAAGTGTAGATATGATACTTTCCAATAAGCGAATAACAAAGGCGCTGATCAGTCTGCGCAGATGCGCAGGCTGGTCTGCACCTTTGTTGCTTGCAAATCCCCGAAAATAGGTTTTCTCGCATTGAGCCCCATTTATTGTATCATTTTCTCATCATATGTTCGGCATCCCTTTTGAAGTTAGAAGATGTTATATGTATAATGCCTTGTCCTCATTCTTATTATTCTGTTTCAGAAATAGAGTAATACATTCCAAACTAGCTGAAAACCAGCTGGGTGGTTTCTTGAACAAGAAACCATCCAGTTGGTTCTCAGCTAGTTCAGAACTTGATGCCAGCTGGGTGGCTTCAGGTTCAGCATACATAATCTCATCAGTGATACTTGCCATCTTATTATTATATATATACTCAGCGTCAATGAAAAGTTACCAGTATCGAAATTTCAATATTTCAGAAAATATAAAATACAGCTCTTTGGCTACTATTACGTTCTTGTTTCTGGTCAACGGCAAACTGGTTTGGAGAGATAAAAAAGTTGCAAGAGCCCTGGAACTACCTGTATAGTGCACTTGATGCACATGCATTTTATGTTTTTCGCAGTTTTCAAGAATATGGAATCATCATTTTTCAGAAGACAACATGCCATGATATGCCCCAGACATTTTCATTGAACTCGCCACCAAAATGGTTTAGGTTATCCCATTAAACTGGAAAAAATGAGGATCAACTTTTAAGGTAGCACCAAAACTTTGCATTTTCCTATACAATGTAATGGAAATTACAGGGGTCCATCAAGGAATGATTATAATGCAACAGATGTGATGGATACTGTTTTCCATAGTGGTGATGCATCGGACCCTATTCAATAAAAGTGAGTGTTGAATGTATCCGCCGTTTTTCGTTCAGAATGGACTAAATATTGTCCTAGGTGAAGTGGTTGTGATTTACTGTTAACTTTTCACTGACGTTGAGTATATATGACTATTGTTGTATTGCAGAAACAGAGCAACAAGTTCCAAACTTGCTGAAAACCAGCTGGGTGGTTTCCTGTTCAGCATACAGAATCTCATTAGTGACACCTGCCATCTTATTATTATATATCTGACTATTGTTATATTGCAGAAATAGAGCCACAAGTTCCAAACTTGCTGAAAACCAGCTGGTTGGTTTCCTGTTCAGCATACAGAATCTCATTAGTGACACCTGCCATCTTATTATTATATATCTGACTATTGTTATATTGCAGAAATAGAGCCACAAGTTCCAAACTTGCTGAAAACCAGCTGGTTGGTTTCCTGTTCAGCATACAGAATCTCATCAGTGTCACCTGCCATCTTATTATTATATATCTGACTATTGTTATATTGCAGAAATAGAGCCACAAGTTCCAAACTTGCTGAAAACCAGCTGGTTGGTTTCCTGTTCAGCATACAGAATCTCATTAGTGACACCTACCATCTTATATATATATTTATATATGACTTTTGTTGTATTGCAGAAATAGGGCAACAAGTTCTAAACTTGCTGAAAACCAGCTGGATGGTTTCCTGTTCAGCATACAGAATCTCATTAGTGACACCTGCCGTGTTATCATTATATATATGACTATTATCATCTTAAAAGAACTGACAGGGACAGTGTTGTGGATATATATTAAGAGGTATGCATTTATTATTGTTAGAGGATTAACGATTATAACTCGCACATATTACTTGACTTTTTGCTTACTGTAAAGGTGGTGCCTCATGAATGCGTAATTAGGACTAGTCAACCTTAGGTATAGGTAAAAGCTGAAAAGTAGGCGTGGTTTTATTCAAAAGTAACTATCATCTTGTGCCACAACCTCAGTCATTATTTAGTCCTTTAAACGCCAGCAAAATTACTACATCTGAAAATGTCTATTTAACATAAGCAGAGAGGCAAACATTGTGTACCCAGATCAGACTGCTCCTACAGGAGCAGTCTGATCTGGGTTCACAGTATTTATCTATGAGGCTTCAAATAGTTCAGTGGATGACAAAACATACTTTTTGTGATTATGCGCTTTAAGGGTTAATAAATATGAGTTCAGGGTGTATACCGTTAGGAGTTTCATGAAAAAAGCTTATTGACCTTTTATATCTATTTATAAATTAAACCTGATTTCCCTTCCTTAGCAGATGAAATAGCCGAACCACACCCAATTATGAATATTTAAGTTGTCGCCTTTTCAGTAAGCGAAACGTTAAGTAATACATTGAATAACGTTTACTATCATCAGAGGAACAGATAACTAGTTTTTTACTATGACATTTCTCACATCTATGAACCTATTTTGTTGTTTGTCTTTCTTCACAAATAATTCATTCTCAGAAGGCACTGAAGACAATAAACACCAATATAAATATATAGGTTTAGATAAACAACATTTTTGAGCGTTGAATTGTTAATATTTTCTTATCCATAAGTTTGATCATATGTTCTGGATCTCAAAAGAATCGTTTCATTGAGACGGTTCTTTTGAGTACCCACAACATATGTTTTGGTTTAGAAATAAGAAAATTAATATTTTGGTACGCACTCTTAACTAAAGCCCTGTAAATAATAATTTCAGAATGTGATCACTTAACAGTCTTGTGATGAAATGGTCTTGCCTTAAGCCATTGAGCACTAAACAATAATGCAGGGGGTTGTTTGGGTAGGTCCTTGTTTTATGGCATATTTTTGCATCCTCTCTACTTTTGCAAACATTTCGCTGAGGAAGAGATAACTGGTTTGTTTTACTTAAATTGTGTGCCTACTTTCATGGGAATGTCTATGTTCTGTGTCTTAATTTGTCATGGGTTCGTCTATGGTCTACAATTGTGTTTTTTTTATGTTCATACTAACTTACATTTGAGCCGCGACATGAGATTTCCAAAAATATGGTATGTGCGACCAGCAAAGGCTCAGACCAGCCTGCGCATATGCGCAGTCTGATCAGAGCCTATGCCAGTCGCATGAATATTTTATGAGTGTTAAGCTACTGACTGATCATCATTTGGAGTTTCTAAGCTTAGAAGGAGGCTGCACAGGCTCGTCTGAGTCTACACTTGTCAAAATGCCACATTGTTGAAAATCACATGTCGCAGCTCATTTACATGGAAAGAGCTGCCAGGAAATGTCATGATTATAGATAGCAGACCAACCAATGGCAACGAGGTCAATAAATAACATCATTTAAAAGCACTTTGCTTTAATTTAAACATAGAGAATGCTAGGTGAGTGTCTTTTAATATCAATTTTACCAGGCAATGCTTCGAGAACACTTGTTGACATCGCAAGGCCTGCTGAGAGACTCAACACGTGTTCTCAAAGCAGAGCCTGTGAGACTTTCTATCAAATGACCCGGACCTGGTATTCTTTTCATCAATTTACAAGTTGATTCAATCTTCAAACCAGTGATTATGACATCATTATAGAGATTCGTGTCGATTCAATGTCATTGACAACGTCATTCAAAAAAGTATAACGTCATGATGACCTGATAAAGGCACATGTCGTGAGATATACTACGTTTATCAGGTCAACGTGCATTAATGTAGTTAGTATGAGATGTGACTGACAAGCATTTATACCTAGCGTCACATCAATGGGGTCTATTTTTCATGTAAGTAGACATTGTGCCAAAGAAATTAGCATCACATCTGGATTTGTCATATTTGTTTGTTAAAAACTGATTTCTGCAACACAATAATTTGGAATGTATAATGAGTAGACTGCAACTGAGTTTATAGGCTGATTCTAATATGCCATGTTGCAGTACACTTGTGGTGGAACACATAAAACACAAGTTGAATAGTATAATTGTTTATATACAAATTGAAATTAACACAGTTTACGTTAGAATTAATATCGTTAAATAAGAAATGTGTTACTATTTCTACCTTTCACTTTATACACTATACTTGAACATAATCTGTCTCTTTGGTATCTTCTATCCTTTCTGTTCCATCGCAATTGATCACATCAGTCTTTATGTTCACGCATCTATCTTTATCTATCCTCTTCTTTACTTCTCCTCCATACTAACGACGTTATCGTCCATAACAACGGCGTAACGTCGCGATGACGTTACATCCGCTATTAATCGAACCAAATGTTCTCTATATCATTTAAATGTCACTTAAGTGCCATAAATGTGTAAAATAATGTATAGCGGTAAGAAATAAACACACATATGCGTAATCAAGGTAAACAAGTTAAAGCTTATAAAATAAAATAAAAAATCGCGGTATTTCCGCGACACTCCCACACAAAAGTTAATCATTCATTTAGCGTTTTATGTTATCAAGAGCTCGTATGGCAGCCTGTCGCTTTGGTCGTACCATTGTCTTGTCATTGTCTTTGGATTCTCCTTGAGAGTTTTTGTTGTTTCTGTCTATTATATGTTCTTCGTTTCCCAGTGGACACTCAATAGGATACAGCAACTTCAAAGGTCGACCTAACACTTTTCTTGATGGGAGTAAAGCTTTTGCTGAGCGTATTTCATCATCTCCACTTTTTACTAGTTCTACGATTCTACCAATCCTCCAGCTACCTCTAGGAAGTTCATCTTTGATTAAAACAATGTCTCATTTTGTTGCTGAATTTGGAGATTTAACGCGTGTTTCTTTCAGATTGATTTGTGATCTCCCTCAAGCTTAAGAGATAGTCATTTCTCCATATTTGCCAAAACCTATCTAACAGTTTCATTCCCTTTTTCCATGTTTTAATCAATTTGTCTGCTACATTGGGATCTGGGTTGAATTCACCATCTTTATCAGTTTCCAGGATTGGTATTCCTATCTTAGGATTCCGAGTTAAAAAATGAGCTGGGGTAAGAGTTATAGGATACTTGATGTCATCTCCAATGTAAACTAGAGGTCTTGAGTTCACTACTGCTTCTGCTTCCTTTAACACACTTAATAGGTGCTCATTACTTAAACTTGCCTTTCCTATCGTTTTTCTTAATGTTCTTTTTACCAACCCTACCATTCGTTCGTAGAACCCACCCATCCATGGTGCAAATTCTACTATATGTTTCCATTGTATTCCTTCATTAGCAATGTAAGTTGTAACCTCTGCTGTGTCACTACTTGACTCCATACATCGTGTAGGGTTTCTGCGGCTAGCTTAAAGTGCAGTGCATTGTCTGAAATAATTTCTTTGGGCTTTCCATGTCTTGAAAGGAATCTTCTAAATCCTAACAAAAATTGCTCAGTTGACATATTTTGCATTAGTTCTAAGTGAATTGCTCTTGTTATCAAGCATGTAAAAAGGCATACCCATACTTTTGAATTTCAGTTTTGTTCTTGATAAACATTGGTCCAAAATAATCTATTCCTGTGTATGTGAATGGAACAGACTCAGAAACACGGCTTGTAGGTAATGGTGGCATCAATGGCATCTTGTATTGACCCCCTTTATGTCGTTGACACACCTTACATTTTCTAAGAACTCTTTTCACAACTGAACGGCCATGTGGTATCCAGTATTTCTTTGATTGCCAGAATTATATCACTATATAAATAAATAAAATATAAAATAAAAATCGATAATTTTAACTAATAAGATTACCAGTTTATTACTGTTTACTGCTTGATTTTGCAAATGTTGAATATAAGAAAATTATTTCTTGCACACCGGATAACGATATCTAAGATTATACCCTGGGATAGAAAATCTTATCTTACCCATGCTATCTTATCCAGGACGTCAAGTAACGTCATCATTTGAAAGTGCATCTTAGCGTATTCAGGGACTCCTGGAAGCTTATTTCAAAATAGATGAATAACTAAATAAATAAAAAAAATAAATAAATAAATAAAAACAGTGGTGAGCAAGATGAAGATTCCATTATTCGTGTTAGGGTAGTTAGAAAAAAACGTCCCTCAGGATCACCATTTGTCATCACTCGACAAGCCTTGTGATGCCAGACGGTGATCCTGGGGACGGATTTTTTTATCCTACCCTCACACTCATGATATATTCTAATAGTGTCTACTCTATATTTTCAGGTCAGGCTTTATAAATTTGCAAATGTTGAATTTAAGAATATAATGTGTCTACTTTATATTTTCAGGTCAGGCTTTGTGAGCCTGAGAATTATCTATGAGACAGATGAATCTCCTGGATCTGCTGATACGTCAACCAATAAATGATAGTGTTGTTAGTGTTAGGACAGGAAAAAGTGCTATGTGTAAATGTCAGAAATATGTGCTATATATATGCTGACTCGAAAAATAAACGATGCATATACATTATTCTATAGCCGTTCATTATAATATATGATTGTTAATTATAGATAAGGATTTGTCGCGTTGATGAAAAACAGTGTGGATCCTGACCTGCTGGCTTCATTAGAAGCTAGCTGATCTGGATCTACACCGTTTTAAAAGAGGGTATAGAAATTTGAAGAAAACATGTAACGTTTCTTTATTTAGTCAGTATAGAATGTATACACAGTGACATAAATACATGGACAATGATTATCACACCGGACAGGCGGCAATCGAAAATGCTCTTATTAATTGACGAAAGTAGATCAGAAATCCCTAAAAACAGTGTTTTCGATTGCCATTTGTCGCCTCACGACAAATGCCAATCAAAAACTCTGTTTCTAACTATTTTTGATCTACGTTCGTCGATAGTATTAACTTGTTCGATTACCCCATATCCGGTGTGATAATGTCCATAGAGCAACTAGTAAGTAAATTTAATGTGAGAACAAGTTAGTTTAATTGTGAAAGCAAGACACGAAATGCATTTTAAATTGTATTAAAAGTGACACACTTATATTTCAAAACATCAGGT
This sequence comes from Loripinus fragilis, assembly GCA_964019695.1. Classification (NCBI taxonomy): domain Eukaryota; kingdom Metazoa; phylum Mollusca; class Bivalvia; order Lucinida; family Lucinidae; genus Loripinus; species Loripinus fragilis. The sequence goes on from OZ026524.1 coordinate 94,401,268, forward strand.
ATTCGCTTATTTGTTTGTTTGAATGTATACTGGATAATTACCAGAAATCAGACAATTGACTTTGAATATTGAATGTTTCAAAACAAAACAGAACATATTATACTTGGTTTTGCATATTTTTGCAATTGTGTTTAATATAAGAAAAACCTATTATGCTATTACAAACTCATGCTTGTATTCATGAGCTTTTTCTAAAATTCTTGGGTATGATAGGAAAGTTTTTGTCATAGCATGCATATGCAATAAGTAGGAAGTCACGCCCTGTTTACAGTAAATTTAAAATCAGTACACACCTAAAACTACACTCAATCAAACTTATGCTTTACCTTGTCATACTCACTATTTTATAAACATGCAACACTTGATTATTGAGATATAATTGCGTCATTTTTAAATATAGCTTAAAATATTACGTGTGCCGTTACAGCATCTTTGTAATAGTCATGTGAAATGTCATGTGAAATGTCATATTAAATGATGTAAATTTAATGTGATAACAAAAAATAGTAAGTGAGTATGATCGGCAAATACCACAAACACAAACTGAAGACAAACCCATGGCACATGAGGAAGAGCCATACAACGATCACGAGACACCAAAGCAAAAGCAATCAAGATGATTGCAAAACTAGAATGGACACAAAGTAACGCACAACAAAACATAGAACAATTACAGAATCTCACATTTGGAGTAACAATCAACACCAACAGAACCACCGCCTTAGAACGGACAGCAACCAAAACCACTAGGGGGCTTAAATGCATTTCACTGGTACCAAATCTTCGCCATAGATTCTGCTGTTGTTGAAGCACAAAAATGTTAAGCTTGCATGGAGAATTCTTAACTATTGCATTGTTTTTTTGTTTTTTTTTGTTGCTTTACGTCCCAAGTCAACAGCTATGGTCATTGCGGGACGGTCAGTTCACCTAACCACACTTTTTCCTGGGCAAGCTTGAACAAGCAGTTAACCAGTACTTCGTGCACATACTTTGGCTTGTAACTGACACCAACCCTTCTTGAATGATTCAGCGGAAGGGAGGAGAATGACCGTAGAAATTATTTCATGATCAATCTCCACGAAAGTATGGGACCGGGCCGGGATCGAACTCGCGACCCCTGGATCTGCAGTCAGACTCGCATCTGTTGCCAGACACATTACCGACTGCGCTACGCGGCCCGGTCTATTGCATTGTATCATCATTGAGAAACAATACAATCGAATAAAAACACTTTAATGAAATAGAGAAAAGGGCTCACGACTCACAGATAGAGCTACAGAAAACCTTAAGTTGAGCCATTGTGGGCCCAGCCACAGCCAACCCACTGATTAATGCTTTAAGTCAGAGCTGTAATTGAGTCTGAGGCCTGACCCACCGTTGTGCATTTAAAGAGGAAACCATAGCTATAAACTGTGGTTTGGTTTACAACCAGGCATGCAGACTGTCGAATGATATCCAACTTATATCCAACAAGTCTGTTTACCCATTAAAGTAAAAGTCTGCATTTCATCAACGGGATGTGATTTTGATGGCAGTATTTAGGTCCAAATTTGACAATAATCAGTTTTTCATCTTTGATTTGAAAGAATTATGACAAGGAAAATTTACCTTATAGAATGATATAATTCCTCAAAACATGATTGGTCAAATTTGTTTATGTAGCCATAACAGCCTGTGTGAGCTATCAAAGATATTTTAATAAAATCTGTAACCGCAGTTGGATGGTTGACATGCTAACCCAACTTTTTATAGCATTATATTGGCTTTATTTTGAATTAAATATTGTATGATAATTGGCATTAAATGGTACAGGCAGATCCGAAATATTTTTAAACTGTATTTAAAATGATGATCTAAAATATTAAATGATTGAATATACTTGAATGTTTCCGGTAGAAAACGTTTTTTTATTTAGAAACTGTCACTCATTTTTACTGAGTTATTTGTGCCAGTCTATCAGCTTTATCGTATGGTAATATCATCTTTGTGCGTAGCTGGATAAAACTCATATAAACTTGATTTGGTCTGTTGAAGACTGCCAGATAATGCATAAAATTGACAGCTGTTTACTATCTTAAAATAATTGTATTGTTTTATTTGTATTTTGTATATATGTATATATTCTATGTCTTTTATGGAGGAACACATTGGAGAATAGCTTAATATGTTAACCCTCTGAAGAATATTGTTAATAAATAAATGAATAAATAAATAAATACTCGTTTCTTCATTGCTGATTTAGCAAACCATCATGGTTTTCGCGATAGTCCTTAGGGTATTTTTTCTTTCAAATGCATAGTCTTGTCATTGGAATATCAGCTATCAAGGCCAAATGGCTGTCTTGCTCTTTTCATCGGAATAATGGCCATAACGTAGTTACTTCTAGCCATATGCCAGTCAGGATTACAGCCGCAGTAGAGTGTAGGGAAACTGCATCTCTAAAAAGTAAGTGAGTATGACCAGAAAATACCACAATCATACACTGCAGACAAGCCTACGGCACCATGAGGAAGAGCCTCGAAACACTAACAGTCACAAGACATCAATGCTCATTTGATTGGGCCCTTCAAAAAATGACGAGAAATGAATAACCAGACGCTGAACGCACACAGTGTGGTCAAGTTAAAATCTGGACACTCCTTAACAACAAGAAAGCTGATGACGAAGATGACGACGACGCTGATGATGATGATGATGATTATGACGACGACGACGACGACGACGATGATGATGATGATGATGATGATGATGATGATGATGATATGCTTAGATGAATCAGGAATCTACATGCCAAATTTGGAACTACATTATCAACACCTTTTAAACAAACTCAACTCAGTAAAGTGACGTCATCGACTTCGCTGTTAGGTACAGAGAGGCCAGCAATGTATCATGCATTATAATGCCATTATATAGATGTAACGTTACATACAATTAGTACTGGTACGGAAATGGGGTTAACCACTTTTGATACTGATGACTCCTAAATGCGTTTCTTGGCAAACAGTGACGACCCTGATAAAATGCTACATTACATTGGGGTCTACACTGTTCGCGCTGTAAAAACAGAATTATAATTTTATTTGTGATCAATACCTGTGATACCTCAATATATACAGTTTATTGTATCTATACTCAAGACTGATTTGGAATTACGAAATACGACCAAGACGACTATATCTAACTATGAGCAAATGCCTTAACAACTTACGTTGACAATGACATTGGTGTATATGCCCTCAATATTACAGCTAAAATCCTTGACATTGCCAAAAGTATATAATATTCCAAGCAAAGTAGAAAGAGTACGCCCATCTGACCAACAAATACTATATTACATGTAACCATAATATCAAACGATGCATTAGAAAAAGAAAACACGCATACAAAACTTACCATTCCACTGGAACAAATAAAAAAAGAAATAATACTACGATGCTAGTCAGAGAATCAAAGCAATCCTCTTATAACTATTTTCAAACAAACTAAAATAAAAAACTGTCCCGGCAATGCGATACGTAGCTGGCTAATATAGTTAAAATAATCCCCTTTTTGGTTGAATATCATTTACAAACCAATTCTTTCTGATCAGCGCATTTGTTACATGTATTCCTGTTCTGAACAGTTTAATAACTAAATTTGCTAGATTCATAATTTTAGTAATCTGTCTAGTCTCTATAGCCGAGCAGGCTTTCTCGCAATGGATCCCAAAGTGGGCCATTACATGAGCTTTTGGTACATATCGCATATGCCCAAAAGCCTCCTATATACGTTTATGCTAACATATCCAGTTGAACTAGAGTTCTTAAATTTGTTAATCCCCCCTCATCAACATCCATACTTTGTATTTTCGAGCAGCAAAGGCTCTGGTGAGTCTGTGCATATGCGCAGACTCACCTGAACCTTCGATGCTCGACAATACGATAAGTAGCAAATTCTCATGTTCAGTCTCAGTTATTGTTCTACACGAGCGCCCATCAGATGTTGATTGTCATGTACCATTAGACAAAAAACCTTCCCAAATGAAGATATCACTCTGATATCAAATAACATACCTACACCCTTAAGTGGCTGCATTACGCAGAGATAAAGCGTGACCGCTGCCGGCTGTTATGTTATTTGGGCAGCCAAGTCAATAAAGAAAAAAATGCACTTTTCCAATATAAGGAAGTCATACTTCGATTAGGACTGAAATTAAACAGTAAATCACTTCTCCAAGAATAATTAATAGGGTGGACTTGTTTAAGCAATTATTTTAGAGTACGCGGAGTACGCCAGAACAGCCATCTGGGCATCTTGGAGTACTCCGGAGTAAATCAAGCGATTACTGTTTGAATTGTGAAAAAATAACACAATCCGATTGTCATGACGAAGAAAAAAGAATGACAAAATACATGTGCTTTCAATCCATTTTACTAATGACAATTTTTTTCAATATAAATAATTATCAGAACCTATGCGGAAAGACTGAAAAATATCTCAGTACAGTGTAGGCAGTGCTAAAGCCATTTTATTTTTGGAACAGGTCACGTGACTGTTCGCACAGATGTTCCAGCGCACTTGATTTCTGTTCTGCCTGTTCGAAGTGGAAGGTGTAAAGAGAGCAGCTAAATCAAGTCTGCTCATAAAGTTATTGTTTGTGACCGTGTTCTTGGCTATAACCAGTACTGACCGGGTGGGTTTATGGTTTGGGGTTTTGTTTGTGTTTTTTAATGTCCAGGAGCACCCGAAGGCTCAACCGGCAGTGGTTCTGATTTAAAGGCGCCTCAGAAGACAGGCCACGGCTAAAAAACATATTGAAATGATTCAAAACGTGGACCGCCTTTCCCACCCAAAATTGCGAATCTATAATGAATCCACTGCACTATCCGCTTTGTGGTTCATTTGCCCTTCAACACCATTTCGCAGATGAAATCTACATGCACGTTACCAGTACATTAGTTTAAGCATATTTTATTTCAACTTGGTAATACCCCTATTCCACACAGGCCCCGAATCCCACGAATTGACAAATATTTGGATTCGTGTCTGAATCGTACTCAGTTCGTGAAGATCTTAACTGATTCGCACAGACCGTACATGTAGTCAGTTCTTGCAATTCTCAGGTCTATCGGGAATTCGGCTCAAAAGTTTTGAACTGTTCAAAACTTTGGCCACGAACTCCCCGATTCGAAAAATCGTGCGTGATTCGTACCAAATTCCTAAGGCATTCTTGGAAATCGTAACTGAATCGTAATCGATTCGGAGGCGTTTTTTAGCAATAGTAGCTACTCTTAGCTCATTTGTGGGGAATCGGGAGATTAAGCCAAGCAATAAAACCAAGGAAGAGATAGTAGAAGGATTTTCCCTAAGATTAATTACCCCGCCACGCGCATGTGAGCCAGTCCTAGAAGTTGAAACAGATTTGGCAGATTCTGGAGCACAATCAGGATCAGTCAGTAGCTCCTGGCTGGTGATTTTGCCAATGGCGAACTGCCATATTTTTCCAAGTCAAAGAGTCTGGGCCAGGGCCCTTCGACTTAAACGTATTTGTTTTCTTCTAGCTATCTAAGAAGCCGTTTTCAACGCTCAAATAGCAGGATCAATTCTACTGCTGCTTTACGAGGAGCATTCATTTTGGAACTGATGCCCCCGAAGCATAGATGGGCCTCTTACATAACTATAGTGAGAGAAAGTCTCGCGAATCGTGGCGATTCGTCGCCGATTGATAATTCGTGCCAAATTCGTGCTGCATTCGGCATATTCTTAACTGATTCGTAATTGATTCCTTAACTTTCGTGCAGCGTTATCTAATGTTATTTTGCTGATCGTAATGAATTCTTGCGCGCTTCCAGCCGAATTGAGCCGATTTCCCCGAATATTCGTAACGAAATCGTATCTGAATCGTGACTGACTCGTAGAACATCACGAATGGAGAATTTTTTTTAATGAAACCTCACGAATCGCCCCGAATAAATAAAAAATCGATTCGTGGCGATTCGGGCGATTCGTGCGATTCATGGCCTGTGTGGAATGGGGGTATAAGATACACATACAAATATATAGACTTTAAAGAATGTAAAAGGATTAGAACGAAAGCTGGAAGCTTATGTTATTCTTCTCCTACCAGTACATTCAAGACTGAGCTGACAATTATAAATGTTTAGAAATGAATGTGATTGTTCTAATTTGCTGATTTCATATTTTGGGCATTTCAGGCAGCATTTTTTTGTCGATTTAAAATCTAATTCATGCTCGGATCCATAAAGTTTTGTCAGAGGGGGTCAAAAGTAAGAATTTCGCTAAGCCGTTTTCTGGTACCATTTACTAACAGGCTGGCCTATTTGGGTATGAAGAATCTATATTGTGCTTAAAGCTTTTTAGAAACTTTTGAGTAGTAAATATGCGTTCTACGATCATTGTTTTGACGATCGAAAACGTTGTTTTGGGCAATCAAAAACGATTTTGATATATTTCAGCGTCCTGGCCGATGCATTAACTCTTTCCTTGCTAGCGACGACTTTTACCATCTGCTGATAACCTGTGCAAGCAGTTTGGATCCAGTTCACGACCAACAACAGTACGTTGGTCCTGATCTGGATCCAAACCATTGATTTGATAGTGTTCCTGAAATATTTTTTTAAACTTTAATTTTGAAAAAAAAAAAAAAAAAAAAAAAAAAAAAAACAGCAGTCGATATCAAACGTCATGAAAAATTACTCAGCATGCAAAGAATTATCCCATAAAGCGCCACCTATATTTTGCAGCAGACAATTTAAATTTTTTCCGCTTTTTCAAAAATAACGAAAAAGGCATGATATTTCATGAGAAATGTCTGCTGGCAGACAATTCTGATGAAATATCATACCGTATTTTTTTTTTCGAAAATTGGGAAAAGATGTCGTCAAATTTGTCGTCTGCTGCAGTCGAGATTGGCGCTTTAAGGGTTAAATGATCAGGTCGGTTACCCTTTTAGTTACATGAAACGCATTATGACGATCCCGACCCTGCCCCTTGGCACTCAGTACTTAACTCTGTGCCTGCTGGTGTCGTCTGCTAATATCCGTTGCAAACAATTTGTACCCAGATCAGGCCCGACAAAATGTCGAGCCTGATCTGGATCCCAGCTGTTTGACACTCTGATGGTATTCCTGAATTTTTTTTTTTTTGAAAAAGATGATTTTGAAAAAAACTCAGCAGACGACAAAACAACATGCAAAACTCCCCAGTAGGCAAAGAGCTGAAGATATTATCAGCTTACATAAATTACCATTTTACCATTAAAACATTTACTTATTGTTTAGTCATTAGGTAAAACTAGGGGTAAATCTGTTGTCTCTATATACTCGTTCGATCATTTCGAGCCGGCGTTAGTTTGAAATATTCTTTCGTTTCGAGCCGGAGTTTCGCAGAAGCGCTTTATGGTTCAAGTGGATATTCAGTTATAAAGAGCTCGTACATATAACATTATATTCCATGTGAATGAATATTTTTTAAAGGAATCATTTTAATTATTGTGCTGTTTGCCAAAAAAAAATGTTAATTTTAGCTTTATTCTTTCAAAAAAAGAAATTCTGGAGGATTTAAATTTAGACAGCCAAAACCATTAATACTCGTGTGTCAAATAATACGTTTTGGTTCTACCTTGTAAATAATGTTTTACAATTTATTTGCTTCGCATCTGATATAATTCTACTTAAAATGGGATGTAGGCGTTCATTAGAACCACCGCTAAGTGGTTTTCTAAACAGACCTGGTTGCCATAAACTGCATTTACATTCAACATTTCGTTAATCCTAGCTTAGCACTGGTTCAACCCAGGAATACCCGTCCCAACATAACTGAATTTTTAGACTGGGACGTAAAGAATCATATTAAAAAAAAGAAAAAAAAAAAGAAAAGAAAAACAGCTATCATTTTACAACTTACAAAAACTCACTTGTCTCGCATTTGAGATTATTTTGGAGAAACATTAATTTTACAAACCATATCCCAGCTAGCAAACATTCTGGTGCCAATATCGACCCAATATCGAAATGCCAATCAAATGCCATTTCTCTGGGGCCCGATAATGGCCCGCTTTTGCTTGCTTAATGGGATCAGACACAAATGTATAATCGTCATACAAACACTCAAACATATACTGGGACATTGGGACTTTTTAAAGCAAGTTTTAACAACACAAACAAAAACACCATCATCATCATCACGAACAACCACACAAACACACAAGCAAAAAATTAATATTTGCCGTGATCCCCTTCCACATAAGCAAATGTTGTATACTACAAGTATCTATTTGATTGTATTAGCAGCAACATTGTACTGAAAATCAACACATACGTTCTGTTTTAATATATTTGTAGCACATTGGTGTGCTCTATTTTGTTCATGTCCCGAGACACCTGAATATTGTACTTAAGTGCACTTTTTCGGTAGCCCCTTACTACGTGTGTAAAAATCTATTTTGTGAATTTATCTAAGTGCACATGTAAACTTAGGCTCCGGCGAATCACTCGCATATTGACTGCATTTTGTGAGTGACTCGCCATTTTGTAAACATGGAGTTTGTTAGAGGGTTATTAGAGCCGTTACTTCATCAATAAATCCACAGAAAGTATAAATTCCTGAAATACAGATCAAGAGTTTGACCAACAGCGTTCTATAGACTAGAGTGATATCAAGACAAACTATTTATAGTAACAATTGGCATTACAATGGCCAAGAAAGGAACACCGGATTGGGTGGATAACTTCAATGAAGATGTTGTCGCTAAGGATTACTGGCATTATGGTGGACTCCATGGGGTAAGTATAACACATTTGAAATGCTTTAAGAATCTTACATGCAATAATAACCCTCTAACAATGTTTTTAATTTTCACCAGGTAATCTACTAATTATCCACTTTAAGCTGACCAATTTTTGTAGTTCCTAGTTGTAATAGTTTTTTTTAACTATCTTTTGATTACAAAATTTCATTATGGCCCTTTAAAAGGGGCATAAATCCACAAAGAGAGATATTCCAGACTTAAAAGAAATATGTGTCAGTTATTTCCTGATGAGGAATTGATCTATGAAATTTTAAAGCCCTATCTTACATTTTAAATTTGCAAAGGACAATAGCTCAAAAAATTGCAAAGGGCAATAACTCGAAAAAAATATAAAAAAAATAAAAATAAAAAATCACCAGGTAGTTTACTCATTATCCTTTATCAACTGTCCAAGTTTGAAGCTCATCACTGTAATAGTTTTTGAGATATCAAGTTTTATATGTCCAAATATGCAAAGGGCAATAACTCAAAAACAATAAAATATATTTTTTAAATTTTCTCCAGGTAATCTACTCATTTTCCTCTTTCAGCTGACAAAGTTTGAAACTCCTAGCTGTAATAGATTTTGAGATATATTGATTACAAAATTTCATCATGGGCTTTTATAAGAGGCATAACTCCACAAAGGGAGATAATCCAGACTTAAAAAAATATGGGTCACTTATTTTCCATCTATGAAATTTCAAAACCCACGGACGGACGGAAGGACGGACAAGCCCAAAGCAAGATGTCCCTCCATCTTTTCCAAAGTTGGGGGCATAAGAATGCATTTAAAAAATTAAAAATAAAATAACTACACCAAGAACAAAAAAAACTATGATTCTAGAATGCAAATGAATTTTGCGTTATCATTTGCCAAATTGGGCATTTTGCGAGCGAAAACGTTGTTTTTGGCGCTTTGAATCGCAATTTTATTTTTAAAAATGCGTTCAGGGGCTCACCGCCCCACCTGGCTTAAATGCCAAGTCATATTTTTCCAGGCAATATTTATTTTGGTGCGTATTGGAAGTGTTAGTCCAATGAGCACCAAAGCAACCGCATTATTGAATGAATCTGAAAAGTTTTGAGCGTACAAAGGACCGAACACGAGTGCTCTCATTTTATTGAATTTACTAAACGAGTTTAAGAAAAGGGATACAATGCGAGGCTTTGCAGAGCATTTTACTGCTTTACTGCAACGAGTTTAATAAATTCAAAAATACAGGAGCATGAACGTAAGATTATATTTATCATATGGCAATAAAATTACTTTGAAATCGCGTTTTAGTGTAATTCAAAAGTTTGCCATTATAATCGAAGTAAGGGCGTCATTACATATTGCTACCAAAATATGAAATTCACCTGTGGTTTATATATAGGAACTTACACTAGTTCTCATGTTTTATTGAATTTATTAAACAAGTTGGGGAGAAGTGATAAATTGCGAGGCTTGTCGAGCATTTTATCTCTTTTTCGTAACGAGTTTAATAAATTCAATAAAACAAGAGCACGAATGTTAGATTCTATTTATCATATGACATTAAGATTACTTTAGAACTCATTTCTGCTGTAAAAACTTTATAATTTTGTCATTATGTACACAACGTTGTTATGGACGCCATAACGTTTCCTGAAAATATGTAAACCACTATTCTAATGCACTTGCAAATGCAACGCGACGTCTGACTGGATAACGTCATGCATTTGCGACAGTTTATCCTGCGTAACGTCGCTTTTCATTGGTTGAAAAGTGAATATATGCAGCTGGTAAGTGGTTTTATGCAGCTGACAGCCGCTTGACGTAAGAACAACATAGCACATTTTCACTGTCCTTTTGAAGGAAAAATGTTAATAGAATAGAATGCCATAGAATTGGGATAACCATAATCAAGATTTTCATTTGGGGAGGTATATTGTCGGATATACGTTCGGAAATCACGTTTTACGGCTCCGCTTACGCGTCGCCGTAATTATCCCCTAAGTAGTTTATCGATTTTATTGCATGTCGTTATTTCACTCCCAGACGCGACGTCATATGATAAAATTTTAATGCAGGGGTGGGGGCTAAATGTAGTTTTATTGGTCATATCTTCACCCAAGATTGACAAAACTTTGTTGCAAAATAGTGTAGATTCACTTACACCCAAAATCTGTTTTACGATCTTATGAAATGGCCATCGGTAATACGTTTTAAAAGATGAAAGCATATGATATTTATTAAACTATAAAACCGCTCAACCAAAAATAGTCAGGTTTCACATGTACAGTCTTTTCAGGTTGTACATTATATTATTTAGCTCAGTCACGGTAAAACAGTCAGATTTTCCTTGTACACAGTATTTTCAGGTTTTACACTCAGTATTTTTTGCCTTGGACGCGGTAAATATAAGTCAATTTTCCTCATACAGGCTTTTCATGTTGCATATTGTATTATTTGTATTATTTGTCTTTGACGTGCTTACATGATCTCGAGTCGAAAGTTGCAAGTCAAATTGGTACTGTCCTCAATTTCTTTAGCTGGTCTAAAAGCGCAAGTCACATTTCTAAAGTCACCGGTCAAAGATCGTAAATACGCCCCTTTGTCTGAGCCTTATGTGTCCCGATTCTAGTTCGAACTTTCAACTATGTTCGAATGCTCGAGTTTGTACCATATGTATATCTACAAAGCACGAACAGTGAATGTTCTAGCGAGAGGGTTTGGACTAACCCTCTTAATATAAAGAGATACATGCGGGGATCCAGAATGTTTTGTCAGAGGGGGGGGGGGGGGGGGTCCAACATTGACAACGTATTTTTTTGTTGATGAGGGGAGAAAGGATCCGCATACCACTATAAGTGGGCCATCATCGGCCCGCCAGCGAAACGCCATTTAAATCATGTTCTGGCGCACTTGATACAAACCACACTTAAAATTGTAGAATGAATCATTTCCGATTGAAAAGGGTACAGTGCGAAATTCGAGATTTAAGTGATAGTACCAATGACCAAAATGGCATTTTCACGCCTGATGTATTCTGCATGGTTGATGAATGAATAATAACTGAACCGCAATCAACTTATAAATTGAATCATAATAGATTCTGATTAAAAGCCTTAAAAGTGAGAAAAAATAGTTATTATCAATATTTGTGATATACTCATACATGTAGTTGCATCTACATGTATTTAAACATACAAGCAGTACAAATTGATGCAGATGAGGATAGTTTGTCCTGTTCATGAGATTTTGGTACATACCACATCATGAAGGCCGAAATTGAGGAATCTAGCTCCATTAGATTGCTCTGCATGCACGTTTAAAGCCTGATTTTACATGTGTGTAAAATCAGGCTTTAGACGTGCATGCAGGGCAATTTAATGGGGCTAGATTCCCCAATTTCGGCCTTCATCTACAAAGTATGCCTTCGTTGTGTGTAGTATGAAAAGCAAAGGCTCTGGCGAGACAGTGTGGAAGCTCAGGCTCGCGTGAGCCTTTGCTCCTCGCCAATGCAATAAGTACCAACATCTCATATGCCCATATGCCACCTAGAAAAAACAATAAAAATAGACATTCAGGGATGATGCATAATGCGAGGACGATCATCAGTAAAAATCGCACAAAATTACACGGAAAGGTAAGTTTTGTAAAATTTATTCTGCATACATTTTAACTCTTTATACATGTATATTTATCTGTTACGGAAGCCGATGAAGGATATTGTGGCTTGTGAAATTTTGATCACATTTGTGACTTTTAACTTTGGCTTTCTGACAAATTGCGGATGGCGGACAACGAGGTAAGCGATTTGTATGTATTTCATAGTTTACTCCGCCCCTTCCTGTGCTTCACAACCAATCAGTTTGCACAGATATTTAAATTTTTGGCCAACTTTATCGCATATTTTGTCAATATTTGTAATATCTATGAAGTAAATTAATAAGTGAATCCATGAAGTGGTCAATGCGACCATATCCAATGGGAGGGGAGGAGAAAACTATAAGTAGGCATAAATCATCTATTACAATAATAAAGAAATTAAGTGGTTCACTCGCTGCGCTCGTTCCCACTTAATTCCTTTATAATTGTAATATATGATCTATAACCTATACTTGCTTGTCATGCTTTCGTGACTGTTCTTTGCTGCCTTGTTGTCACCTGTTGGGAAAGCGCTGACCTCTTGGCTCTATATAGTTTGTGATGTTAATTGTGTTTTTGTCACTTTCCCGTCGGGTATCCTCGGTCAGGTGTGATACTTGATTTTATCAATTCCTGATCTTTGCCACCTTCCTTACTTTAACTCTGATTATATGAAATGTTGATACTTTGATAACATTCTACTTGTGACATTTGGACTTGTGACTTTGCGACTCTCGCTTTTTGGCCATTTATTGGAGCAAATCTGACGTAATGGAGAACAACACCAATAGCAGAACTGCCATTTAACTTAAAAACGCACCTTTATATTTGTATTTTGTGATATTCACTACCACCAGTGGCGTTGGCGTCATTTCTTCAGAATGCACTAAGAAATGGTCTAAAGTCTCAATTCAAAACTAAAAGTCATAAGTCGTAAATTATAAGTCGCAAATCATAAGTCGCAAATCATAAGTCGCAAATCCTCTATTCGCAAGTCATAAGTCGCTAATCATAAGTCGCAAATCATAAGTCGCAAGCCATAAGCTGCTAGTCATAAGTCGCAAATCATAAGTGGCAAATCAGAGTCGCAAATAATAAATGGCAAATCAAGTCGCAAGTCAAAGGTCGCAAATCATAAGTCGCAATTCATAAGTCGCAAGTCATAAGTCACAAATCATAAGTCGCAAGTGATAAGTCGCAAATCATAAGTCGCAATTCATAAGTTGCAAGTTATAAGTCACAAGTCACAAATCATAAGTCACAAATCATATGTCGCAATTCATAAGTCGCAAATCATAAGTCGCAAGTCATAAGTAGCCAAGCATAAGTCGCAAGTTCAAAGCCAGAAGTCTAAGTCCCACGTAAAAATATGATCCACCAACTTTCTGTGGCTTTCCCTGGATAGTATAGTACCAGGCCGGGAGGGTTTATGATTTGTGTGTGTATTTTATGACGGGAGCATCCGAAGGCTCACCTAAAATGATTTTATTGAGAAGCCGGGAATCGAACCTGCGACCCCTGGTTTATAAGACATAGGCTTGTCCTGGTTTTGTCCTCTTTTACTTCAGCGTTGCCCCAGGAAATAGTCTTAAACCGTTAGTCACAACACAAAAGTCATATATTGCAAATTATAAATAGAACGACAGGAATAAAAACATTCCCCATCAGCTACAGTATTTATACCACCAACTTTATCTCGAAATTTCTCGTAATATGCAAGGTCTACGCTGATGTAGGTGGTATAAAAAGTTTTACCATGTGTGTCCTCCTGTACGTAAGATAATCCACTCGCTAAAGCTCGTGGGTTATCTCCACGTACAGGCAGACAACCCATGGTATAACTATTACCTATCTCTTAATTTCGAAGAAGACAAACTTTATAATTTTACAAGCTATACACATTTGAAATAGACCGCTACCGGCTTAGCGCGTAGTCCAGATTGCAATACAATGTCAGAACTGCCATGATTCTCCGTTTCTAAGCAGTAACCGGTACATCTCGTAAAATCTACAAATATTTTTAAACTTAACTTTTGCTAGGACGCAGCACATACAACATTTTAAATTCTGTTACTTTTCTACAAATTCAAATAAGGTTTGTTGTTATTTAAGTCAACAGTTATTCAATTTATGTTATGTAACACTAAATATTCATTCTACACGAAATGGACAAAATATGAAAATACACTGTCCCACGCTTATAAAATTTTCTTATTGCATGATATGTTAAGGCATTGGGTTTTGTATAACTCATCTAATACCTGTTTGAGGTTTCTTACATAAAAAAGTTTAGATTATGAATAGAAAAAAATAATTTTTGAATATACTATGCTTCTAAATCTACCAAATTCTCGTGTCCCTGGTTTACGTTCTTCAAAAGTAGTTATTTTATAGGCCCATTTACATGTATTTTATCCCAAAAAAGTTTTTTGGTGTAAACCTAAGATACCATTAAATAGACTGCCGATGCTCTTTACCTGTTTCAGATGTAGAAATTTTGATGAAAAATAATAATCACTTGTCCCGATTTTTAAAGTAAGATACGTTACAGTCCTTTTCTGGGTCATAGCATTTCCAAATTATGTTTATTTTTAGTATGCAACTGGTTATTTTAGATGCAAATATATCAGTATAAAAGATTTAAACCACAAAACTGTACTGTGATCTATCTTAATTAAAATATAAACAAAGGTTTCATCCAGAATACAAAAACACCAAAATATTTGGTAAGATACGTTACAGTGTTTTTGAGTGCACTTCAGTCTTTTATAAAGCTTTACCCTAACCCTTGCCCGCACAATACTGCCGGATGTTTACTTAAGGGAAAATATTATAGCATTCGTAGAATACTAGTTAAACCTGGCTAAAATGGACTTTAACATTTTATTGGAATAAGATACGTTAAAATAAGATACGTGACGCTCGATTAAAAGGCTGCATCTCTATGCTGATAAATCAAGTGTACCCCTGTATGCACATGTGCTATGTCATTTATATTGTCAGCGGAAGCACTGGGCACTATGTTTTACTCATAGCTTAAGGTTATGAAGCGGGACAATTTGGAACTTTTGAATTTCACAAAATCACAGATCTTTGATAAACAAAGGTACAATATCGTTGAAAATATTATATTGTACAATATGAAGCATTTGAAACTTTTTGAAATATGAAATGCTAAAAATCAATTAGCCAAACAAATGACATTTTGGTAAATTTGAAAACAGAAAACATTGCCTATAACAGATCCTTTCAGCATAACGTATTTTATGAAAAGTCACGTATCTTATTGAAAACAAAAAGGAAACAAGAATAAATCAGTCATTTTTTGTTATAAAATTGAATTAACAGCACATATGAATATTTTATTTTAAGAAATAGTATACCGAGCTCTTTGAGTTCAGATTATTTTGCATAACGTATCTTATGTTTTTGTAACGTATATTATAAAATCAGTGTTTCCTGTCATCTGAAGTCACAAATTAGGAAAATACTGACGCAAAAGATGTCATGGCTGGTTAAAGGTGATGTTGTCTTTTGTCACAATATTTCCTTGTCAGCGAAATGGAAATAACATAAATTTTTCATATGAATCTTTTGTCTTTCATGTTAGTTTTTAAGGAGTGCAAAATAGGCTATTCAAATGTAATTGCAAATGTAACTCAACGTCTGATTAGAAAATGTCGTTAATTTGCGACTCATGGTGAAGTTCTGTGTAGCATTGTCAAACATGTTGCAACTGGAAAGCGTCAGTCTTAGTTTAGGGTATCAAAATCTGATATTGAAATGATCAAAGCGACATTTGAGCTGAAAGTATAAGATACGTTACACTCCCTTTGTAGACACTAGACAGGAATGACAGTTGGAATGACTGGTTTAATTGTTTGAATTTGGATAGTTTAATAACTGATTATGAATCAGTTTGTGTTTGTTCTGGTTTACTAGCATACCTGCATATATTTGACATCATTTTCTATAAATATCGCTTTCACTCTGCAATTATGCACCCTATCTGTATTGTGTGCTCTGCTGGTTTTGAATTTATTATTTTAATATATATAGGATAAACATTTCTCATTAGTTATTGTACTAGACTCACTACTAGTCAATTTAATCAAACAGGATGATTCAGGGTATGTCATAAATTGGATGGACATTGTATAAACAGATGAGACTCCATATGTGTAAGATACGTTACAAAATAGTCTGTTTTTCAAAATGCTTATTGTGGTTATATAGAATACATAGTGTGTGTGAAACCAAATTGATATAATCACATAACATTGCAACTAAGAAATTATATGAAAATGTCATGTGTTAAAAGGGATATTTGATATTTATCGATTAAAATAGAGATAATGTTAATAATAAATAATTTCTTTCAATTTGACCTTGGATCTTCTTGCGCATTACCACATGATGAAGACCACTATTTTTAAATACTTACTATATAGCTATACATTATTCCTAAGGGTATTTAAAACACATAGTTTGCATTCTCTTATATTTAACTACATTTAGTATTTTATCCTTATATATATTGTAACGTATCTTACGTTGTGTAAATAGCACACCTGTTTACGTCAATATTTTTCTTTCAAAAAAGCTTTATTTGGGTACACTGAAGTTTGTTTCAGTATATTAAAACGTTATTCTATCAGATACAAAGTTCATATATCAAATCTAAAGTATTCGATTTTAAACTTTTCTGATTTCACAATTGGCCAATTTAATGTAGAATGAATGTAAAGGTGGACTTGTGTTACTATGGATTCAATACTTTTTTTAAATTTGACAAGTACTTTGGGTAGTTTACGGTCCTACTTAATTATGATTTACTATGTTCTTTATCGTACTAGTCAACGTAATGCATAGTCTAAAACTACACATATTCATATGAAAGAAATCAATGAGGAATTATCATCTCTCTTGAATATTAAGTTTAGACGTGCATGAATTCCACTGCTATGTATTAAATAATTGACTACCTTCAATAAGTAGTGTATGTTTTTACTACATCATAGGTTTCGACTACACATCAGAAGAATCACGTTGAGACGCTTCAGGCCAGTCTAGCATCCGCAGCAGATTTTTACTATACAAAGGAAGAATCACGTTGAAACACATGTGATGAATTATCACAGCTTATTATGCACATTATATGTTTTAGAATCATGCTAAGTAGTACCACAGTCTTTTCATAGAGACAGCCATGTGAGTTAACGATTCCACTAGATGCAATCGTTTAACTCAAATGGCTGTCTCTCTTCCAATCCTTCCGATATTACTTGAATATAGTCCCCATCCCACAGATACATGTACTCCAACAGTAACCAGATACCGAGGTTATAACACTTTTTCATACTCAACTCAGCTGAGCACGAAATCTATCCTGCTCATAAATGTTAAAATGCCAACAATTGTTGGCATTTTAACATTTATTAGCATGATAAATACAACATCTGAGAGACTTAAAGCAAGAAACTTCTTCATTTGTCGGTATTTTAGTTTTTATATGCATTTGAAATTTTGTGCTCGGTTGAGTTGAACATGAGAAAAGTATCATAGCCTCGGGGCCTAGTCTACCATTTTAACTTCAGATGCCACTTGGATACACCGGAGGTGGATACCAGCACCATGGGTATACTCGTCATGCTCATGATTATACCACAGATCATCATTCACATATATGGTTATCTTAATTTCAGATGCTACTTCGATATACAGGAGGAGGTTACCAGCACCATGGATATACTCACCATGCTCATGATTATACCAAAGACTCATGATTATACCACAGGCTCATGATTATACCACAGGCTCATGATTATACCACTATTCAGTTATATGGTTATTTCAATTTCAGATGCCACTCCGATACACTGGAGGTGGTTACCAGCACCATGGATATACCCACCATGCTCATGATTATACAGACGACCGCCACTCACTAAGGTAATGCATCCCTCAAAGGGGCAATTTATTATGTATTCAACGTTCTAGTCTGATCAGTCAAATAAGTCTATAGCTGATCTTATAGCAAAAAGAAAAAAACAGGTAAGTGAGTATGACAAGGCAATGGCGCATTCACACACAGTTGACAAATCCACGGCATCGCGAGGAAGAGCCACAGAATACTAACAGCCACAAGACATCCTGGCCCGGAATTACAATGCCTACTTAGAGTTTAAGGAAGGCTTAAGTTAAGTATTGTTATTTTAACATGCTATATTAGATGCATAATAAACTGCCTGGATCGACATAGTACTTGTGGTCAAAGATATCATTGTGATCTACAGAAAAAAATGAAACTATTTTGATTTTAATCAGTTTGAAACGTTGTTTTTTAATTAAAGTAAAGCAAACAGCTCTCTCTTCTGCATCAAACTGATTTGAAAACTAGAAAGGACACTAAGTACTGCATAATGAAATAAGGATCAAGCACAGAACCCCCACAAACAATGGCAGTAACAATAAACAATGGACCAATAACAACATAACCGCCGACGTAGAATGGACAGCAGCCTAAGGCACTAGGGAGCTTAAGTGCATTTTACTGGCGCCAAACCTACGCCCTAGATTCTGTTAATGCACAACACCAAAAGTGTTTAACCTGCATGAAGGCTTTCAGACTTATGAGTTGAATCAACACAAAAACTTGACACGTTCACGCCAAAAAAACAAAACATTACGTGTCATATGATAAATAGAATCTAGCATTCGTGCTCGCACATTATTGACTTTATTATACTCGTTGCGAACATGCGATAAAGTTCTCGACAAAGCCTCGCATTTTATCTCTTTTTCCTCAACTAGTTTAACAAATTCAATAATACATGTGCACTTATGAAAAATGCTCTAGTCAAAATTCTGATCTCAGTCATGTAGACGAAAATCAGGTACTGCTTTCAACATGAAGATCTTTAATAGTCAGGAAATATAATCGAAACGCAGACCTCAGTCAAAAAAATGCATCTTAAAACGTAGAATCCGGTCAGGTTATATATTCTAAACGCAGACTTCAGTCAAATAACACATTACAAAATGTAGAATCCGGTCAGGTTATATATTCTAAACGCAGACCTCAGACAAATAACGCAACCCAAAATGTAGAATCAGGTCAGGTTATATATTCTAAACACAGACGTCAGTCAACTATTGCATGAAAAATACAGATCGCCTCAGTCAGCTGAGAAAGCTCAGAAGTATACTATATATTGATTTGCTAGTTGTCATTTTATTAATTTTACTTTATTTTCATAGATCTTCAAGACACAGTCAACGTACCAAGCGTAGCGGGGCCACAGCTTGTTGCATATTCACTTTGCTCATACTCGGAGCTTTACTCATAGCTATAGGCATGGGGGTTATGGCGTATTACCTCCTACGTGATCGTAAGTAAATGTTTTGTAATCTTGGTACTTGTTCCATATGCAAGCAGCGAAGGCTCAGACAAGCTTTTGCATATTTCTCCTCCTACTTTGAGCTTTAGACCTACTCCTAGCTATAGGTATCAGGGTTATTGTGTTTTACCTCCTACGTGGTCGTAAAGTATTTAGTACATGCAGCTTATGAGATTAAATATTTGATATTCAAGCAAGCATATTTTTCTGTCTGTTTGTTATCAAAATTAATTCTCAAATGATCACGTGGGTGCATTTCCAGCTATACATTTTGACTATAAGCAGAGAGTTGTCTTTCACAGAACCTTTTCTTTCTTTCTCTTCACCCTTATAGGCAGGTATTTCTTGAAAATAAAATTCATACAACGAAAGAAAACAAAAGTTTAAAGTTTAGTACCATACGAAGAAAGGAAGAAATTTGGCTTTAAAAGGGTTACCTTACTTATGAGTCTATGTGTACCAATAAATATACGGTATGTAAGTGGTACAGAGGCTCGGTGTCGAACAGAGGTTAGAATAGTTTGCACAGAATAATCACAGTTCGATTTTTTTTAAAAAAAAACAAAATAAAAAGAAAGAAATAATCAATCTGCCTCGTAGCATATTCGCCAATCTGAATTTAAGGTACTTCTAAATGGCAATATGACTTGGTGGCTAAAATTTGCTGTTGCTTTGTATGATATTGTATTTTGAGCTGTACACATCACTCACATAGCCTGTAAATGTCATTAAAGAGGTTAACTTAGATATTATATCATAGGGCATGGCCTTTCAAGACAGTCCAAGAACATGCCCTTTACATCTAGCATAGCCTGCTCATATCATCTCAGCTAACAAAAGTTATTTTAGTAAAGAACTTTTAATTGAAATGTTAAACGTTTCTTTATCTTTCAGGTCCGACTTCTAAAGAACACTGTAAGTTTATGTTCCTTGTTCAAGCATTACATATTATCCCTTTGTAGATCAATGGAATTTTCCAAAAAGTTTGATACTGTTAAAGCTAGGAAGAAGGTAAATATCAAGAATTGATACAATCAAGTACCACAATTGACCTAGGACACAGGATAGTCCAATGTACCCATATAATATATATAGCCCGATAGGTAAAGTGTTTCCAGGACTTAGGTGACCCCCGTTTTTTGCTAATTATTCTTAAATGGTGATTTTAATTGAAAAATTAATTAGAGAAATGAATTAAGATATATACCGCGTAATTGAATTTATTTTTTCCACATAAATATGAGTTTTTGTATAGGCTGGGATTAGATGGAATTTTGGTGTGTTTTTGCTGCTCTTCTTTGAATTAGTCCCCAAGTGAACCTAGCAATATAAATAAAACATGGCTTATACAGGTCAGTGGAGGTAATTCGTCAGTCCCACAGATAAGAGTGCGTAACAGAGAATTATTTTTCCTATTTAATAAATAAAAAAAAAATATGTTGTGTGTACTCAAAACAACCGTCTCGATGATATGGTTCTTTTGAGCACCCAAAACACGTGTTTAAACTGATAAAAACAATCGCAACTTCACGCTATAATTGCTTAACTGGCCCAATCTGCGTGCATTAGGCTATGCTTCACTGCTTATACTGACTCATAAACTTCACTGTACATCTAAAGGCGATGCATTGAAATGGCCTGTGTTAAAAAACGATTCAAGTAACAGTATTGTCTGAACCTTAAGTAATGGCTGAATTTTCTTTCTAGATCATTGTTTCCTAAAAATATGCCTTTCAGGAGTACAAGTAGGTTATCAAACATATGGATCCGGATAATGCCCAACATTTTAACCTGAACTTGCCTTCGGCTGTTGACAAAGTTTATCAGCGAAATAGCTTTAGCAGGCAAATGTTTGATGCTCTTTAAGTTTAATGTATATCCCTAATTCGCTATTTCTCGTCAACTCTCTAAACTTGAATTGTCGTCACAAACTCTTTACTTACTAGTGTCGTCTACTGATTACCTTTGCAAACAATATGGACCCAGATCAGGCCCGACAAAACGTGGGGCATAATCTGGATCCAAACTGCTTGGAACTCTGCTAATATTCCCGAAAGATCATTTCCGAAAAAAAGCAACAACAAGAAACAAACTGATTTTGAAAAAAAATACCAGCAGACGACAAAATCATGACAAATTACCTCGTAGGCAAAACGAGTCAATGAATTGAAATGGTATGTGCTACATGTTCATGCATGTTTCATGCTTAAGCCTTACTTTTGCCTGCTTTCAATACGGCTCGGTCTAGGATCCCTATAGACTTTTACAATTGCGTGTGTGTGTGCGTGTGTGTGTCAAAATAATGACGAGTGAGGTTTGTGGAATAGATTTTCGTTGAATCATCGGATATAGATAGTCCTGTAGGCTAGTATATATCATCATAGCAATGCAAATATACCACGTGTATCTATTGAGGTACACATGGGTATATTCACACAGGAAAAAAACAACTAAGTTATTATTTTGTACAGGGGACTAGGGCTTCAGTTACAAATAAGGGCGTCTCCCAAAAATAAGTTTTAGTTACGCGGTGTGCATTTAAATCCACATGCTAAGTGCCGTTCTTCTAAGTTCAATTTAAAGCTGTTTAAAAAAAGAAAAACGGGGGTCACTTATAACCTGGAAACACTTTTTTACTATAATTTCCTTATATTACTTTCTTTTAAGATTGATTTTGTCATAGAAAACCTTGCATACCTTGAAGAAATGCGGCACTATCCTGGGTCAAATTTCTGTTAGACTGGGGATACACTGGGGGTAATTTCGGAATTTGTCTTTTTAGGGAGAATGTCCCACGGTGTACTGGCTTTCTTTCTCTGGGCTGTACCATGATTAGCATGAGAAAGAGAGAACGTGGATTTAGGTCTATACATTTGAGTAAAATAAATAAAATTAAAAGAGAAACACTTCATAAAAGTTGATAGGTATCAGTATTATATTGTTACATGTATGTCCCTGACCAGACTGGTCGCAAGGAACAGGCATATTTTTGTGTCTGAGTTTGGTTTTAATATCCAAAGAGTAAACATATTTTGGCCGAATGGACGTTCGCATTCGTATCAATTGTAAGAATCTATTTATGACCGTAGAATTATTGTTGTGTGTTCGTTTTTCTGTTTTGTTTTTCGTGTTTTTTTTTTCAAATTTTAATAAAAAAAATTTACACAGCCATTGAAGGCCACATTTTGTGGCGTCTGATCTGGTTCCCCACTGTTTGCCTATATCCCATTGAAAGACGCTAGACAGAACGAAAAAAATATATACAGATTCTGGTTTCAGCTGTAAAATGTGTATCTTGCAGATTCTACTCCGACGAATGTCTCTGTACCTTTGCTCAATGTCACCTACAAGGAAGCGATGGAAAATAAAACGTCTGGCCAGTTTGAAGCCGTGTCTGTCCCTCTTTGTAAAGAGGTAAGTCTGTACCTTTGCTCAATGTCACCTACGAGGAAGCTATGGAAAATAAAACATCTGGTCAGTTCGAAGCTGTATCTGTCCCTCTCTGTAAAGAGGTAAGTCTGTACCTTTGCTCAATGTCACCTACAAGGAAGCGATGGAAAATAAAACGTCTGGCCAGTTTGAAGCCGTGTCTGTCCCTCTTTGTAAAGAGGTAAGTTTATACTCTTGCTCAATGTCACATACCAGAAAGCAATAGAAAATGAAATATCGTGTCAGTCTAAAGCCGTGTCTGTCCCTCTTTGTAAAGAGGTAAGTCATAATACTCTGTACCTTTGCTCAATGTCACCTACAAGGAAGCGATGGAAAATAAAACATCTGGTCAGTTTGAAGCCGTGTCTGTCCCTCTTTGTAAAGAGGTAAGTCATAATACTCCGTACCCTTGCTCAATGTCACATACGAGAAAGCAATAGAAAATGAAACATCTAGGCAGTTTGAAGCTGTATTTGTCCCTCTTTGTAAAGAGGTAAGTCAAATTAATCTCTGTACCTTTTTTCAATGTCACCTACGAGGAAGCGATGGAAAATACAACATCTGGTCAGTTTGAAGCTGTGTCTGTCCCTCTTTGTAAAGAGGTAAGTTATAATACTCTGCACCCTTGCTCAATATCACAAATGGCAGTTTAACAGTTTGGACCCTTTTCAGACTATTCCATGGTAGTCTTGTCAGTGTCCTTTTTTGAAGTTTTAGCTTCTAGAAGTATAACAGCAGACGACACTTCAGACATAGAGTTGATATTCTTGGTAGGAATATTGGGTTCTGGCAGATAGCAGAATACTGTTTGAGCTGGTGCTAGAGGACTCAGCGATTCTTGCGTTTTTCATTATTTCTCATGAACAAACTCATTGAAAGGGCGTCTGCAGTTTTACAATATTGTAGATTCTTCCTCTATGTGAAGGATTAGTTTTCTAGGTTACTTACTCAATATTGTTGTTGAAGGTGTTAAAGTCATATAACATTTTTCTCTTTTTCTTTTTTTTATAAATAAATGTTTTATAGTCAAATATTCTTTTTCCAGCTTGACTATTACTTTCAACAGAGTAATCACAAGAACAGATATCAAGGTTGTGTAGTTAATGAGCTAAGGTAAGTGTGTTAAGTAAATGATGTAACGAGATGTCACATTGATAAACTTCCAGTTCTTCATGGATATTTCAAGTTTTTTTAGCAAATGCTGAGATGTACAGATGTTTAAGATGTACCATTGTTGTAATTAAAACATATATTCATAGGAATCTCATAAATGTATGAAAATGATAGGCTTATTAAGTTAATGACCCCAGTTACCTAAGATTTTAAACTGAACATTTGGAGTTCCTGAGAGAAATATTTCTTGTATTTATATTTTAATCATATATGTCATTGGTAAAATCGAAAAGCATCTTGCAAAATATGCTTCAGACTGTATAGTGGCCTATATAAAATTTCCCATTTGCAGTTTTTTTCTGAATCAATCATATTTTCAAATATGACTACAAGATGATGTTGTCTGTAAAATAGTCATATCCACTGTTAAATTTTAATATAGTTTCACCATAAAAGACTGTCGCACAACTGTCATCTACTGCAATTAACACTTGGGATGTAACAGTACACTCATTTGCCTTTGAAAATAAATTTGGGCAATTGTTTCTTCAATAATACACACTGAACATTTTTTTTGCAAAAAAACAACCCTAATCGTCATTGTTATAGTTAATCACCAGATCAGGACAATCAAATAGCACACAGCTGTCAAAGCATTATAATGCTTGCTTACAGATAGGTGCCTCTTGCCACCAAACTTGCTGTAAAGTTGCATTTGGTTTACAGCACTAGATCATACGTGTACGACTATTGTGACAACACTTCTTAAAAACTACACAAAATTAAATTGCAAAGTAAGAAAGACAGCAAGGATCAGGAATCGATACAATCGAGTAGCCTGGCTATTTCATAAAGTGCTGTCAAAATATTGGCACTGGTAGCATTTTAAAGCTTTGCTGTTCCTTAAAAAATAAAATAGGGTTTTGTATTTCATGTGACAATTCATTTAAAATGTCAAACATTATTTCCACTGACAATTTTCAAAAAGATATTACTTAATTATATCATCTGCCACAATCAGTATTTTCACATTATGGGTTTAATAGATAATTATTGTCACCACTCCTTCATTTCTGTTTTTCAGACCAGATGCTTTTGCTGAGTCCTGTGAATGTGCTGGAATAATTAGAAAAATCTCGTAAGTCAATTGAGTTTATAAGCGTTACATTAACATACTGAAATTGAGTGCTTGCGATAATTTGACTCTAGCTAATCTTTGAAATAACTGTACCCAAACAGGTGTTATTGCTACCTGATCACACCCAGTTGTTTGGTTATAAGAAACAAAGCAGTGTTTATGATTACCTGAGCAAAATCAGTGTTTAGGTTATCGGACCTAGCAGTGTTAATAATAGCCCAGCCATACCCACTGTTTTGGTTATCTGACCACCCTACGTAGTGTTTATGATTACATGAGCATACTCAGTGTTTAAGGGTTTCTGCTAACACCCAATATGTATGGTAACATGGCCAAGATACAATGACTAGACACTCGTCCAAGAAAGCAATGTAAATATAAAACCAGATATTACAGAACATTTATCAGGTTTTACACTTTCAATCGTACTTTGGAAATAATTACATGACTTTATATAGCTTATATCCCACTGGTTGCTTGCTTGGGCATAGTCTGCAAGTTTTCTTATTGAATTGTTGTTAGTATTAGGTACAGGTAGTTAAATTTTTCTTACAACTTGATAATATTTAATTTCCCTTATTCTTTCTGAAAAAATGGATACATTTTGTGCACAATGAAAAGCTATTTTTTATATCAACAAACGAATAAATAAATGTAAAAAAGCTACTATTAAACAAGGAGATTCCAACTGTGAGGTCATTATATGTTTTGGTACTTAAGTTATTATCAGTAGATCTTACAGCTATTGAAAGATATAATGGTTTGGTGTTTTCCTTACGTCACTGTCTTAAACGACTTGTGGAATAGTATGTTCATAAGGCATATGTTATGGATTATGTAGTAAATTATAATAGGCATATGCCTTTATTGTTAAAGAGCCTTCTGGTCTGCATCAAACATTTAAAAAACGTAAAAGGGCTAGTGTTTTTGATGATAGTCAATTGTTCCACGAAAGCACAAGATTTGTGTAGTTATTGCATCAGGCGGGAGCAAAGGTTCAGGTGAGTCTGCGCATACTGTCAATCAATTTATAGAAAATGATATTTTTGCTTAAAAATGACACAAATAATATAATTCACTGATATTATTCAGGTCTACACGTGCAGACATAAGACTATTGTTCCTTGGTGACTTGAGTGAGATAGCAGATGATGTGAAGAGGATCATAAGAGAGATGTCAAACCACGTGACTGGGCGGGATTATGACGTCACTTTAATTCATAACTTCATCATTGACATCAGCAGCACAATACCTGATGGGTATAGCACACCCAAGCCACCACCAACAGGTAATTCCTATCTCAAGGTGGGGGCCACAATATCAAAATGAGTAGGGACATGTCAATAAAATCTAAGTAGCGCAGTGGCAGAGTGCTTGACTTGAGACCGAGTGGTTACAGGTTTGAGCATCACAGGGGTCACTCAATTGTGTCCTTCAGCAAAAGACATTAATCCATGCTTAGTGCTGGTTCAACTCAAGAAGACACATCCCAGTATAACTAAAAAATGTTGACTGGAAGGTAAAGAATCAAACAAAAATCACACCACAACCTCAGGATCAGACAAGAGACCCCCTTTCACGACATTAGTAAGATGATAACATATGCTCCCATCGTAGAAAAAACATGTGCTCAACGTTTGGAAACTGTTATATAGCTATTTATTTCTTTTGCAGTATTAAATGTACGCTGTAAGCACTTAAGACAGGTTTTCAAGTTAAAATCATCACAATTTACATTTGGTAGAGAATATGAAAAAAACAACATTTTTTTGCTCATATACTTTTTGCACAAAATTAGATCCTTACAGTTCAAACTATTGTAAACTCAAAGTGTAAATTTTGCGCCTGCTGTATTCTGATTAGCAAGATTTATATATGTAAAAAATTCTGATAACACGCTTTATATGTTTTTTTAAGTGTAATATTCCTCACTTATTTTTTTCAGTTGGTGTGTTGGCTAATTTAACCATATGGGTGTATAACCTCACCCATTTTACGTCTGATCTACTGATACCAACTTCACAGTACTTCCAAGTTCTAGCTCAACCATTCTGTGCTAATGTAAGTAAATTGATTAGTTGCACGCTAGGTAAATTTACTGATATCTAATCTATTTTTTTATCCAGAGATATTAATTATACCCATATCATCTCTGAAACTTTGATATGTATTGCATATGCATAAATCAACTCTTTAAACATGCATATTTAGCTCTTAAGTAGAGCTAGACGCTCAACTTCGCTCTTAACCCATATAATACCCCCATTTCACCAAGGATTATTTTGGTCCCGAGAGTACCCGATCAATATTTTTGGTTGATCCGTCACATATCTTCAAAACAATCGGGAACTTGCAGAAAATCACGGACAATCACCTGGGAAGGTCTGGAAAGGTCTGGCCTAATCTCCTCCGTCCTATGGGAGTCGGGTACCAAAAAAGTAGTCGGCTACTTTTTTGAACATGTTCAAAAACAGTAGCGGATCAAAACCCATCGGCCGCTGCACGTCTTGGTCGTCAGAGGGTCCTCTGAAGGTCACCTTGTGGCGCCTGCAATCTGGAGCTTTCGTTTACCCTCTGGAGCCCGCTTCTACCCTCGGGAGCTTTCATATACGCTCTGCAGCTCTCTGCCAAGGATCGTTCGAAGGGTGTCACAAAGATTCGATAGTTACTAAATGCAACAGCAAGATATGATTCTATATTTACTCAAAATCACTATGAATTTAATAGATTTAAAAATTGATACCAATACCAGAGATTTATAAACCAAATAGGTATATTATTTAAAAAAATGGACACCTTTTTCAAAAAAAGGTACTGAAACGAAACACAATTGAGAGCCCTTTAAAGCCTCGCAAGTTTACTCTTTTTTGAATATTTTCTCTTGGCCTTCTACTCAGCATATTTCCAAATGTAATACCATTTTACTGTGCTCTGGTAGAACAATTTTAAGAGCAAAAACAAGCCCCGGCAGGGATTATTGGTACATGGCTTTCCCGACCTGGCAAAAAGTCGACTTGATACGTTGATATAGTTGGGACTCAATCTGGTCATAAAAAAAGCTGGGCGATAGAGGCGATTCAGGATGACCATCGGGCAGATCAAAAGATTAATTGATCGGAGACAATCTGTTCCAGATCAGGCCGATTGGAAAAACAATCCTTGTTGAAATGATGGTTTAAGCCTATCGTTCTTTTTAAAGGTCGTAGGCAAACAGTGCAAAACCAGATCAGACGCCATAGAATGTGGCGTCTCATCAGGTTTTGTACTGCTTGCATGCAGTATATACTTTTAAAATTTGAATGAAATTGAAACGTACCACCCAATAACCCTTAAAATTATAAGGGAGGAAAATTCCATTCAGCTTAAATAGGTTAATAATTATCTAAGTCCCTACATTATGAGTATAGTGGCTAGCCTGTGCATCACTGTTTTCGCTGACTGCACATTGCGATAAGTACTAAAATCTAATGTGCCAGCTGTCTTATATTTTTATCCAGGGATAAGCGTTTGCATTATGCCCATGTTATCTAACACAGACTGCCACGTGAAGTCTGAACATTATCAGTAGAGAAAATAACGTACATAGTCGTTATAGATGTCATTGCGATGCCAAATTGATGCCAATGCAGGAGTAGCTAGAGAGTTGATAGTGTCAGTTTATAAAAAGTTTTATATTGGCTTAGTTTCGGGAATACCTCTTTTGTTGCACTAAAGGTGCATACAAGCCTGTGCAACTGTCCATTGAATTAAGCATTTGAAAAAAGGTGGATCCACAAGGTGACCAGGACTTGCTGGATGCACATAATAGTTTGTTGTGATTGTCATTCACTAGTTTATATAATTATTAAACTTCTATTTCAGCTTGAGGAGATTATGTTGAATAGTTCACTAGCAGCAAGATATCATTCATGTGAAGTTAAGCTTTTCAGGTAAGATAAACATGTTACTCTCCCAGTTCCAAAAAATACTACCTCAGTCATGCATTTTAAACTCACCTAAATCAATCTTTAACGACAAACTAGTCAAAATGAGTTAAAAACATTTACTCACCTTTTACTCTAACAATAGTTGAGTGATCTCACTTGATCCACAGCTGACACAAAATATTTTTTATAAATTCAGGGGTGGATCCAGGATTTCTGGAAAGGGGGTTTAGAGTTAGAGGCTAATAAACTTTATGATAGAGCAAACAAATTATATAAAGCAGCACTCCTTACAAGGTGTTATGTTCAACATTTCCTTAGTCCTTATATCGATTCTGAAGTCAACCATAAACTACATTTTATCAAAATTCCATTCATTAACAAAGGTATTGAGTTTATTGATTTACATAGTATCTTCAAGGATAATTCAGTGATTTCATCTATTCCAAATTACTTTAATAATTCTGAAACTCCTATCATTTGTTATAAATATAACAAACCAATAAGGTCTACGATATTTAACTTTAATAAAATTGTAAATGATTTAGATATAGATTCCAATACTCCTGCCTCCTGAGATTGTAAAAATTCAAATTATTTATATCCCTCTGCAGGGCATGTTATTACAGGTAATCTAAATGTCATTCCTGACGCTAGAGTTCGCAATATCATTTCTAAAGGTCCTAAATATAGATTTCCTTCTAATATTGATTTCTCTAAATGTCGTAGAGAGATCGCTGCTTCTTTAAATGACTTCAGTAATCGTTGGTGCAAACGGGAAAATGTTGAACCTGATGCTTTGAAGGAATGGAAGATTAACATTTTTAAAATTATTGATACTCGTATTTCATTTTACTCTCGTCATACACATCTTTTGCCCCCTAAACCTAAATCTTCTTTTCGTCATCTTAAACGAGGTATCCAGGATTTTCATATGAACTATGTTTTGGTTCCAGCAGATAAAGCTGCTAACAATGTTGTAGTTGTTTGACGATTGTATTATATTAATACTCTTAAGCGTGAGCTTGTTGACACTAATGCCTATAAACTGCAGCCTTCTTTAAGTGAAAGGGTGATTGTTGATGGGCATGGTTGTCATACAGCCCTACATTTTGGTGTCAAAGCTAAAGAAAATCAAGACAAAGTTCCTACGTTGTACTGGTTACCTAAACTCCATAAAAAACCCTATAAAGCAAGATTTATTGCAAATTCTAGTTCTTGTACGACAACAGAACTTTCTAAATTGTTAACCTCGTGTCTTACAGCTGTTAAAAAACATGTTATCAAATATTGTGAAAAAGTATATGAGAGATCCGGTAAAAACCTATTTTGGTCCATTAAAAATTCAGGTGAAATTTTAGATAAACTTAAAGCTAGAGATTTCAATGTGACCAGTTTGTCTACTTATGATTTTTCTACTCTTTACACTACTTTACCTCATAATTTAATTAAAGATAAACTTATTGATCTTATTGAAAGAACCTTCCAGAGAGAAGCCTCTCCTTACCTTGCATGTAGTGACAGAAATGCATTTTTTACTTCAGAAAAACCTAAAAAATATCATGCATGGTCGTGTCAAAATGTATGTGATGCGCTGACCTTTTTGTTGGACAACATTTTTATTCGATTTGGCGCCAAGCTCTATAGACAAGTAGTTGGGATTCCTATGGGCACTAATTGTGCTCCCCTGGTTGCAGATTTATTCCTGTTTTGTTATGAAAGGGACTTTATGATGTCTCTTTCTGATGATAAGCAGGCTGATGTTATTGATGCGTTTAACACTACTTCCAGATATTTGGACGATATTTTAAATATTAATAATGTTTATTTTGAAAATATGGTTAGTCAAATATACCCTTCAGAGCTCCAACTTAATAAAGCCAATGCCTCTGATACCGAAGCCGCATTTTTAGACTTGCAGTTGTCAATTTCTTATGATATTGTTTCTACCAAAATTTATGATAAACGTGACGACTTTGATTTTGAAATTGTCAATTTCCCATTTTTAGATGGTGATGTTCCTCGTTCTACATCCTATGGAGTCTATATCTCTCAACTCATTCGTTTTGCTAGAGCATCTAGCTATGTTACTGACTTCAACACTCGCAATAAATTGTTAACTCAGAAACTTCTTAAACAGGGCTATCGGTATCATAAACTTCGCAAAACATTTTCAAAATTTTATAGACGATACTATGAATTGATTTCTAAATTCCAAGTTGGACTTAAATCTCTCTTGCGCCAAGGACTTTCGGAACCTGATTTCTATGGTGACTTGGTGTATAAGTTGAAGAAGATTGTTGGCTCTAATAATTTTTCAGCGCAGTTCATTAAAATAATTTCCCATTATAAAAAGATTGGCTATAACATTAATGTATTGCAACAGACTGCATGCTTGGTAGTCAACCCAATCACGGTTGGCAACTTTGCTTTCCTCTTTAATTGCACGCCGGTGGGTCGGACTTCAGACTCTATGATGGTTCCGACTTAAAGACTTATCTATTGATGAGATGGTAGGGGCCTGATGCTTTGGCTGTTTGTCGGGCCCACCGGGGTTTACCTGTTGGATTTCTTTTGCTCCGGTATTCAGTTTAATTTACTGTTGAGTCCTTATCCTTGCTTTATCTCCTTGTTATATCTTGATTTATATGTTTCAGGAGATGATGCATTGATAAGTTAGGGGTCTTTCATGCAAACCAAATATTTATGTGTCTTGATCCACATCTGAATTAAGGGTGAGGTTGGCGCCGTTAAACCGGTTTAAGCCCTCCAGTAAAATATTTTACTGACCGTTCCAAGGTGGTACTTCTTTTGTGGATCTTTTATGTTTTTGTTCTGTCTTGTGTTTGCTATGTTTTGTGCGCGTCTGTTTATATGTGCTTTGTGGTCACCTACTGGGAAAGGGCTGACCTCTTGGCTCTCGTTTGTGGTGTCTTCTGTGAGTTTGTCACTTTCCCATTGGTATCCTGGGTCAGGTGTGGTACTTGATTGTATCGATTCCTGATCTTTGCAACCTTATTACTTTGTATGTATAAAGAAATGGGGGTTCGATATGATGATTTTATCTCATTTTGCTTAAATATTCCATGAACATGGAATAATTTGCTCTCACTGAGACCAAATTATTTCATTTTCATAGGATATTTAAAAAGGGGAGCAGGGAGGATGATTCGAGCGAAGCCCCTGAACCCCTCTGGATCTGCAACTGAAATGATATAAATGCTTATGATAACAAGGACTTTAGACTTTATAAAGCGGTCCTCAATAGAAATGGTAGTTTTGCAAGGATTTAAAACCAGCAATGCTAATCAAAATGAAGTACAGTATAGTCTAATGGTTCTGGTCATTTTAATTACAACTATGAATTTATGTCAAGCAAAACTATGGACTTCTTTCTATTTCTACACTGTTAAAGAGGATGAAAGTGACAGTCACAATATTGTTAAATAAGAGTTAAATGAAGTTGAAGAGAAAACTGGTTGCTTTGCTATTATTGTCTAATAGATATATTGTTACAGTGAATGTTCTGTGGCTCTTCCTCACGTTGCCATGGGTTGGTCTGCAGTGTGTGATTGTGATATTTCGTGGTCATACTCACTTACTTTTTAATGATATACAATGGAGTTAATTAATGACATCTTTGCTTTAGTGAATCTCCTGACACAGTCAACGTTCATGTGTGGTTAAAAGATGATGACGTCACTGGACTAGACAGACTTTTTCCTGATATAATACTTAACGGCTCTCAGAAGGTGATTGTTAATGGACAGGGCAGGAAGATCCTAGGAACTCTCCTGATCACTCCACCATTTACAGATAAAGAGGGCAATGTTGTTATTATTGTTCTACCAGTGAATCCTCTGGTAACCATCTCCCCGACAAGATCTATGACAGCATCACAAACAGATATGATAACAACTACATTGGGGCCAGGTTTGAATTTTTTTATTCATCACTTTATAATAAAACATTATTTAGTAAGCTAAAATGTGTTTTAAATGTGTTGTATTTAAATGTGACAATATTTGTGTTGATTCTAGCATACTTACAGTTTCTACACTCTATTCATAGATTCTAGGCGTCATTCTGTCAGTAATCTGCATATGTCTGAATTCAAATACAGCCCAATTTTTATATTTGTACTTATAATTTACAGGGGCTTTATTGACAAGAATGGATTGATATATATCTTATGTTTTGATATTCTATTTTAGTGTATTGACCCTATATTAACACAAGTGTGCACTGCTATGTATTTAAATGCAACTTTTATGTATCTCTATGGATTTGAATATAACCCTGCTGTATTAGACCTGTGTAGATTGAAATGATGTTTTGACATATTAAGCATGTCCCTATATAGGTTTGAATGAAGCTCTAACTTTGATAATCATTTTATATAAATTAAAGACACATTGCTGACATTAGTTTGTATATGAATGGTTTTGGATACATCTCAGGCATTATTCTTGCACAAAAGAGCGGGATTTTGGCTGTTTTCGCCCATATCAGAAAATTCTATCTCATACCAACCTGCTGAAAAGATAAAAGATTAACAGCTGCACGCCGGCTGCACAGTCGCCGCACGTCAATCCGTGGCATCAATGAAATGTTAAAATGACGTTACTTTGTAACATGTATGTCGCATTTCAGCGTATTTAGAATTTTCTGGAAGCCATTTTCATGTTTTCCAATGGAAAATGAGGTATTGAGTGTTGAGCAAAAAATATGAATCTATTATTTGTGTTCGGGTGGGATAGAAAAATCTGTCCCTCAAGATCACCATTTGTCATCACTCGGTGATCCTCATGACAGATTTTTTCTATCCCACCCTCACACTCATGATAAATTCTAATATTATTCTACTTATAGGTAATAGATGTGACATTAACATGAGCCTGTATCGGTATGGAATTTAATATATCTCAAATGCTATTATTCTATTTATAGACTATAAACGCTACATTGATATGAGCCTGTATCTGAATGGAATTTAATTAATCTCAAATGTTATTGTTCTATTTATAGACTATAAACGCTACATTGACATGAGCCTGTATCTATATGGATTTGAATACAACTCCAGTTTTGCTGATTCCAATCATCCTGTATTCCAGAGCTACGCAAAAAGATATTGTAAGGAAGTAGGTATCTCCTTGACTCAATTTACTTAAAATGTTACACATTGGAACAACAATAAAATATGCAGTTAGTGAGCTAAAATGTTCTTAAAAGGGTATCCTTTGAAAGCAAGGAAAGCATCAAAGAACTGAAACCAGAGTGTGCATATTTTCTGGGCCAGACTAGCTTGTTTCTGCCATTTAGGCCTCACCAGTGACCCTCTAATAGTTTCAAAGTTCCACAACAAAACCCATGATCCCAAAGGACAAGAAAATAAAATCTACGCTATAGTGAAGGGCAGGGAGACGTTTTATGAATTGTTGTTAAATGACTAATCTTGACTTGTGCTCATGATGGTTTATTAATATACAATTATTGACTATTGAGGCATTGGATATGATGTGATATTGACCTGAGAGTACCAATATTGACCGAGGCGGAGCCAAGGTCAATATTGGCATTC
Source organism: Loripinus fragilis (assembly GCA_964019695.1). Lineage (NCBI taxonomy): Eukaryota > Metazoa > Mollusca > Bivalvia > Lucinida > Lucinidae > Loripinus > Loripinus fragilis. The sequence continues at coordinate 94,436,263 of OZ026524.1, forward strand.
TCAGATCGATATCGTATCATGTCCACTGCCTCAATAGCCAACAATTGTTTTATATAATTTCTCTAAACAAAAAAGCAACAACAACCACAAATTCTTGGCTATGGACTATTTCTTGGACAGTCTTTCATTTCTTTTTTTTTTTTTGCATGATGACTAACTGATTTCATTCATTTAAAAGAGGAATGAATGCATACTTTATTTGTTATTACAACTGCAGACAGAGAAGATCCAGATTAATTGCCCCATAATGTGGCATTTCATCAGGGTCTACAGTGTTTGTTAAGACAAAAATTATCTTCAGGGAAAAACTGCAATTTCGTTTAGAAATTAAAACCTGTGACACCTTGAATTATACAATGGACCATTCCAGGTTTATTGCATCAATCTAGAAGGAAGAATTCATTAGTTCGATTAAGAATTCTGCTAATTACTATATTCAACAGCAAAGTCTGAATTTCATGTATATGATGAAACACAAAATCTTGTGAATTTCGTGCTGCTGTCACTCACTGAATTGTATTTACAGCAAACCATACAAGTTTTATGCTGAAAGCACACCTGTTATGGAAAGTTTCTAGGAAGTCTATTTTAGTAACTAATATTGAATGGGAAAAACCAGCAGCCCATGTGATATGTAGTTTTATGGACTCAAGTGGATAGGCATCTGGGCCAATCAAAAATGTCTATTTATAAGTTATATAATAAACTGTATTATCTAGTAGTTTACACTGGTTGGTTATATTCCCACATACACATACAAAAACACAAACTCTTACACGTAAACTATATATAAAGTCGTTTGATAAGTCACCAATAATCAAACATTTGTCCTTCTATAATACCTTGATCATTTCAGTTAGAACGGTTGCTTATTGGAAGTTCTTGGAATGGGTTGTTCTTTGATTGTCAAATATATGGATTTTAGTAAGTAGAAAAATATGTTATAAATTAATCAACAGAGGATAGTCATGTTTGTATCTAGTATGTCATGAGAAATTAAGTGAGTATGACCAGGAATTATCACAAGCACTGACGAACCCACGCACTGCGAGGAAGTGACATAGAACAATGACAGCCACATGGCAGCAAGGGCACCATTATAAACCTATATTGTGCAAGTGTTACGTTTCCTGATAATCATATTTAAGACAAAAAATCTTATTCTTATCACTAATACCCAGGAGGGCATTATCTATATTATTCTATTTTCATAATACTTGACACAGACAAATACTCTCAGGAGGGAATTTTTTTACAATTCTATTTTCCTAATACTTGATAAAGACAAACATGTGTATCATAACGCTTTCATGAGGGCATTGTTAATGCTATTCTATTTTCATAATACTTGACACTGACACACATGCGTATCATAACGCTCTAATCAGAGCATTAATAATACTATTCTATTTTTATAATACATGACAAAGACAAACATGAGTATCAAAACGCTTTCATGTCAGCATTATCAATACTTTTCTATTTTCATAATACTTGACAAAGACAAACATTTGCATCATAACGCTTTCATGAGGGCATTATTTATACTATTCTATTTTCATAATACTTGACAAAGTCAAACATGAGTATCATAACGCTTTCATGAGGGCATTGTTCATTCTATTCGTTTTTCCTAATACTTGACACAGACAAACGTGAGTATCATATCGCTCTCATGAACGCATAATTCATACTATTCTATTTTCATACTACTTGACACAGACAAACATGAGTTTAATAACACTTTCATGAGGGGCATTATATATATATATATAATATACTATTCTATTTTCATAATACTTGACATATTGATAATCTGGCAAGAAACAGATACTTATCCCAGCAGCATAAAGTCACTTTTTAAATGTGCTGCTATCCAGTGAATGAAAAAATTTGTTTAATCTTGGTTTTATTTAATATAATGCTTTGTGTGTACGAGGATCAAACGATCAAATTGAACTGCGTTCTTCTGAGATTTTACTGCTCAGCAGTTCAATATAAGTACCGATTTTATGTCCTGTATCCATTATAATTCTAAGAAATAATAATAATCATATACTTTCAGCCCAAAGGCAGATTCGAAGCTTTATCCACTCTTTAGAACATGGCTTGGAATTGATGACGTCATCACAGTGCCAACTGAAATTCTTGACATCATTCGCCTCTTTGCAACAAAGCTGACAGTTGAAAATGGAGCCTTGGATGTGTACCAAATCGGTGACCTTTATGTAATTCTTGGTGAAGGTACTGTGGATGTAACCAGTATATTGACGTCAACATCATCTCCAATGACGTCAACAACTATGATGTCACCAACTATGACGGATACAGTGATGCCAACTGTGTTTACATCATTTTCTTTCTTAATATCATCGACTTCACAAGGTCAAACAGCAGCACCAAGTGTATCAACAATTGTCATCATCTATGGTAAGAAATATTCTCGCACTCCAGATCATGGTTTCTGTTCTTTTTTACCCATTTGAGAAAATCTATCTAACATATCCTGTACCACACGGTGGGAGGGATAAAAACAGCTTCACATCGATAAACGTCCTTATCATGTTAAAGTGATGTCACCATGTTATATAGCATCTCAACATATTCAATAGGGGAAGGGGATGGGATAGAACAAAGTCCCTTGTGATCACCACTTGGCATTACTCGACAAACCTCATGATGCCAAATGGTAATCCTCTTGACGGATTTTTTTCTATCCCAACCTCAGTCATAAAAGATTCTTATATGTTAAATCGGTGTTCAGAACTTGTGACCAGTTAACTTGAATATCGATCTGCTCAACCTCAGAGGCTAGCTAGATTCTTAAATTTATAAATGTAGCATTGCATTGTTATTATAGTTTAAGGGCAGCAAAAAGATAACACGTTCAGACAGCTCATATCTTGTGCCTAGTCTGCACGCTTTTCTGTAGATATATTTTTAGCTTGTAAAATTCAGCTTCAAATGTCACATGTATATTCATTCAAAGGCAGTTCTAAAATGTTTGTTTTCAGTAGAAACTAGCCCATATAAGCCTAGCTTTCTGTTTCAGGGACATCGGCAAACAGTGCAAAACCAGATCAGACGCCGCAAAACGCGGCCTCTGATCAGGTTCTCAGCTGATTGCTTACAGAAGTTTCTTTTAAAATTTGAACAAAGATAAAAAATGCCACCCAACAACCAAAAACTGGAAATGGACTCATCCAATTGATAAGGATTGGAAAATACATTCGACATAAATGAGTTAAAATAAGCACATTTATGCTGAGTCAACAACAGCAGAATCTAGGGCGAAGATTTGGTACCAGTAAAATGCATTTACGCCCCCCGGTGGCTTAGGATGCTGTTCGTTCTAAGGCGATGGTTCTGTTGTTGTTGACTTTTTGTTTATTGTTATTCCCATTGTGGGAGTCTGTAATTGTTCTATGTTTTGTTGTATGTTACTTTATGTCCATTCTAGTATTGCAATCATCTTGATGGGGAAGAGAGAGCTGATTGCTTTGCTTAATTTGTCTTCCTGGTGTCTCGTGGTGGTTGAGCGGCTCTTCCTCGCGGTGCCACGGGGTTGTCTGCAGTTTGTGATTGTGGTATTTCCTGATCATACTCACTTACTATTTTTAAGATATATAAAATGTTTGAGCATTTCATTGCATTATTCTTGTTTCTATCTGTTTGTTGCGTTTGACTGGTCATTATGTAATAGTTATACCATGAGTTGTCTGCCTGTATGTGAAGATAATCCACGAGCTTTAGTGAGTGGGTTATCTTATGTACAGGTGGACAAGCATGGTATAACTATTTTATACCCCCTACATTAGTGTAGACCTTGCACATCACGAGATAGTTTGTGCTAAAGTTGGTAAGGGTGGTGTAAAAAGGAAAACTCATATAAGATACTCTATTAATAATATTAGTTGAGTCACCTGTCCTGTCTTTGCTTCATCTAACTTTGTATCCTATATGTTTTGTAGATTCTACGTCAGCATATGTTAACAGTGACCTCTATAAGTTCGACTACACTATGGATTTAAATGACACAACCTCGTATCGCTTTATGAATGAACAACACAAGTTTTGCCTTGATGTAAGTTGTTATAAGGTCTTTTCTATACGGTCTGCTTATCTATTTTAATCGTCTCTATAGCAAACAGTGTGTCCCCAGATCAGACTGCTCCTCTAGGAGTAGTCTGATCTGGGTCCACACTGTTAGTCTGTATGCAGACATTAGTCGTACTTGGTGTAAGCATAAACATCCCGCAGACATTTTCAGTAATCAACATTTTCAGATGCTCATTTTCATAACAGGTTAACTTCTTTGGTAAAGTGAACTCGTACATGGGATATCTACAGTTGAGCATAAAAACAGTTTTTTTGCTCCAAGAAAAATGACATTGATGAGTACGACATAGACTATTTATGTGTAGAAACTTCTACAGTTTATGTTTTCATAAAAGCAAAAGTCACCAGAAAATACTTACAATCTATAAGTCATTATTCCACTAGGACTAAACACGTAAATATGGAATTTTTATTTTGACATTAAAAAGTTAAACTATCAATGATTTTTGCCAGCCTTTGGATAGGAGTGCTCAATTTAAACTTTAAAGTTTCGTTTTCTCAACCAAAAATATGCTGTTGGTACTCACAAGAACCATATTAAAACCACATTAGCCCGTGCTAGTGGACATAAGAATTGTTGCATTTTCCATTAGTTTTCATGAACAGGCTCAATAAAACCGAGTCTGCTGTTTTCTAATGTTGTAGGTTCTCTCAATTTCTGAAGGATCCGTTTTTCTAGATTATATATTTATGAGATATGTTTAAACTGACAAATAACAAAATTATCATTATTTTATGAGACAAATCTTTTGAGCACCCAAAACAAAGTGACATATAAGAAAATGGTCACAGCATTATGCTCAATAGGGTCTTTAATCATGTCCCCTGTATATTTTGTTTTTCAGTTGACGTCCTGGTTTACAGACAGTGCCTTGGTCAACCAGTATCTAGATTGCAGAATTCTTAAATTTATGTAAGTTGGATAATTTGGCCAGCAGATGATATTTTGGTATTAATATTTATCTTATAAACTGACTCTTATTAAGTAGATATATCTTTCAAAAGCTCTTACTTGCATGAAAATTTTCCTGTATAAACAAGAATTGCTTTTTGTCAAGGAGACGGATACTGTTGGCCACATTGTTTTATGAACAACTTATACATCTCACATAGATCACTTTACACCCCAACATACAGCTTTTGAGCAATCCGCAGCATGCTTATCAGTCTTTTTAGAGTTACTTCCTGGGTTGATACCGTTAACAATGCTGTGACACGCTAGATGAACTTTAGAGAAAACTATTTGCATGAACATGACCTACAAATATTTGACTACAATATTTAGAAGTATTTTCGCCCAAAATGTACAAATTTCTGGTAGAAAAATATAAATTTTCAATTTTTGCTTATGAATTTTTCAAGGTCAAATTGAAAAATTATAAATAATACCAGAAATACATAATATTTGGGTCAGAATACTTCCTTTAATGCGCCAATCACAACTGCAGCAGACGACAAATTTTCCGACATCTTTCCTAATTTAAAAAAAAATAAGGTATGATATTTCTAGAGAATTGTCTGCCAGCAGATAATTCTCATGAGATATCATGCCTTATTTGTTATTTTATAAAAGCTTCAAAATTTGAAATTGTCGTCTGCTGCAAATTATAGGTAGCCCTTTAAGGGTTAATTGTTTTCTGTTGCTCCTATTATGTATTTTTGTGATTGGTTATTGGAGTCAACTGCACAGGTTTAGATAAACACAAAATTGCAGCTTAAACTTGTAAATATTTTCTTACCCATCAATTTTAGCATATGTTTTGTGTGCTCTAAAGAACCGTCTCATCGAGACGGTTCTTTTGAGTACCCACAGCATATGTTTTGCTTGAGAAATAAGAAAATTAAAATTTTCGTAACACACTCTTTATTAAAGTCCTGCAACTGTTTATTTAGACATTCACTCAAATTAGTGCAGCCTCAAGCAAATGTCTTACAACCACGCAACTAGCAGGTTAGCAAAGAGGTAGTTCATGAACTGGAATTTGGAGATATAGCTGTCATGCAAAAATAAAAAAAATTGCAATAGAGTGACAGGAATTTTAATACTGATGAGCAGTTTGGGATGTTTAAAAGAGGTAAAGACAATGGACATGATACTTGGAAAATGTAAATTTCCAAATAGTTTTCTTCCTTATTTTGGTAACATATGTTAAGACAATTCCAATGTGTACCTACAACATGTCTTTTCAATAAATGAGTTTTTCACCATAAGCTTTTTTAAACAAATTCTCAACCACTTTCAATCATTCAAAAAAATGAGCATGTAGAAATGAACAACTTTACATGTATGTAAATAAATAAATGAGTTTTTCACCATAAGCTTTTTTAAACAAGTTCTCAACCACTTTCATTTATTCAAAGAAATGAGCATGTAGAAATGAACAACTTTACATGTAGTTTGTCATGCACCTGAATGACAATAATAGACCGTCTATTTTATTTGAGATGTTTCATGGGAGTATATTGCTAAATTGCTAGTTGCGTGGTTTTAGAGGGTCATTATCTTTGTAGGTCAGATGCTAATGGTCGTATTGAGTTCCAGTTGACATTTCAACATGCTCTAAATGACATATTGGTATCAATGATTCAACAAGTGATACTCTCTAAGGCACCAGTCTCTCAGGAAGATGGGTTCACATTCATCAGAGTTGGGGACATCAATCTGCTTATAGATAAGATTGGTTACACTGTGTCAGTGACGAACTTCACAGATGCTGCGGCAACAACGTTTATGCCATCTTCTACAATGAGAATGACGTCAACAAGTATTCCTTACGTCACATATTGTAAGTTTATGTTATACATGTCAATTTATGTTAATTATTAAACAAGATACTATGTAATGGTACCAAGAGGAGAAGATTTAAGAACAAATATAATAACTAATAATAATCTAAAAATGAAACAATATATTTACTTTTTTTCTATTTAATTCCATCTTTTAAAAAGAGAATCCAGCTGATCAGAACCCATACTGTTTTTTTATGAGATATATCCATATTTATATCTAAATCTGTAGTATCTGGCATGGTGTAGTTAATTAAGCACTTGCCTTGTAAACCATAGATCCTGGGTTTGATCCCAAGCCTCTCTAGTCTGTCTGATTAAACTGTAAGCTGTTGGCACATATCCATAATGACTTTTGCATTTGCATTTCCACTGCCTAAAATATAGAAGTTCAAATCTCACAAGCAATAAAGCAATTTTGAACACCACAAATTTGGCGGTTGGAATGGAGGGGGAGTGTGATGTGTATTTTGAATCTTCTAAACTTTATCTTTGAGCGATGCCAAGAAATCCATGTCTCCATAGTTAAACTTACTTTTGATTTAATTATCTTTTCCTTATACAAAGATTCATGTGTGGCTCCAGAAATAAATTGTCAGGGAGGTTGGAGGGGAAGGATGGGTGGAGGGCAGGGGGAGGTCAAAATATTTGTCAAACTATTTTTTTAAGCCATCAATGTATTTTACATACGGCAGGGGTCCTTAACAATAATTCTAAGAAGTCCTTAACCAAGAAGACAAACCTGATACTACCTGCCCACCAGCAAAACGCAATTTAAATGGTGTTTCCCTGGTGGGCCCATGATGGTGTAATTTTGGGTGGGTCTGAACCTCCAATCCTCTTCCTCTAGATCTGCGCATGATACTGTTCTGCGCGATGCACGTGAGTCACACACATATTAACCGTGACATGAGATTTCCAACAATGTGGCATTTTGACAAGTGTAGACTCAGACGAGCCTGAGCCTTCTTTCAAGGTTAGAAACTCCAAATGGTGTTCAGCCAGTAGCTTAATAGTCATAGAATATTCAAGTGACCAGCAAAGACTCTGATCAGACTGCGCTCATACGCAGGCTGATCTGAGCCTTTGCTGGTCGCACATACCACATTGTTGGAAATCTCATGTCGCGGCTCATATAATTATGATGATCTTATTCAGGGTATACCTTTTTATAACTTTCAGCGGCAACCTTGGCTGACATAACGTGTGCTGTAGCCAGTCCTATACCACCTAACCTGGAAGATACAACTTCACAGCCATTTATGAATCAGCAGACACTATTCTGTAATGATGTAAGTATCAATGGCGTAGCCAGAACGCTGAAAAAGTTATGCACATCAAAGGGAGACTAATATATCAAGCACTGATTCTCTACAATTACGTCCCTTTTCAAAATGGAAACTTCTCTTAAAGGAAAGAATTTGCTCCCAGAGGGAGCGAATTCTTTCCTAAAAGAGCACAGTTCCTTAAGATATAGAAAATCACTTTTATCACGTTAGACGAGCTCCCTTGAGTGTTGCTATTTTTATTACGCACTTGCTCATACTGCGTAATTGGAGCTACACCAATGAGTATTCTTTAGTATTCGGACCCTTTACATACAAAAGAATAATTGCAGCTAGTTTAATAAAATGATTTTTGATAGTTCAGTGTACAATTTAAGGGGTCACAAGTTAGAATTTCAAAATTAAGACATGCTTCAAACCAATAGGATTGATTTCTCCTTTAGCAAATAGGGCATATCATGAAATACTTTATCACATGGAATGATGATGCTGCCAATGATGATGCCAATGATGATGATGATGATGATGACGATGATGATGATGATGATGATGATGATGATGATGATGATGATGTGGTCGAGTAATTATCTATCAATGCTCTTATTTATTTAATTCATTAGTGTTGAGAGGATAAAAACTATTTAGTTGAAATTCATTTACAGAACGGTTGAGGAAATGAATTATGGGCCAGTGGACAAAAGTTTTGTACTAATTGCATCAGTAGGTAGTAAAAATTGAAACTAGTCTGTGTATAAACGCAACCAAGCCTGAGCCTTCACTGCAAACATAACAGAATTATGGATGTATATTAACCCATTTATGCCAAATGAAATTTCCCTCTGTTATGAATTGGATGAGTCCATTTCAAAATTTAAGGGTTGTTAGGTGGTATTTTTAATTTTTATTCAAATTTTAAAAGAAACTTCTGTAAGCAAACAGTGGAGAACCTGATCAGACGCCGCATTGTGGCGTCTGATCTCGTTTTGCACTGTTTGCCTATGATCCACAAACAGGACACTAGGCTTATATGGGTTAAGGTTCAGTCCAACTGTAAGGACGTTTATTTTAGGTATTTGAGCATAATTATGTGATTAGTACTAAAATGGCATGAGATTGCCCAAATCATTGACAGTTATTTTATTTCGATACATCAGAAAGTGTGTTAATTATTTATAAGTCGTGATGTAGTTACAGGACTTTAGTTAAGAGCGCGTAGCGAAAATTAAATTGTCTTATTTCTCAACCAAAATATATGTTGTGGTTACTCAAAGACCCGTCTCAATGAGACGGTTCTTTTAAGCACCCATATCATATGTTAGAAATGATGGGTAGAAAATATTTATAATTTTATGATGAAATTTTCGTTTATCTAAACCTGTGTAGTTATACATGTACTTAGCATTTTGTTTATTATGTTTCAGCTGGGTTCAAATATTTTTCCAAACATAGTAGACCCCAAACTAAATATGGGATGCTACATTGTACAATTCAGGTAAGTTATTGATTAAAAGAAATATGGACACTAGTATAAAAACAACAAAATAGTTTAAAATTGACTGGAATAGTCAGTTATATTTGGTGTCTGACAATTTTGAACAGAGGCTTCATTGTGCACTCTAAGTGTGTAGAAAAGTGTGTTCTATAGCTAAAGAGAAGCATCAAAATAAGACAGGTTTTTTTCAAAATATATTCAACACTTGTATAAATCCATCAATATGTTGTTCATATACAAAACAAAAATCATTTCTTAGAGGATATTTATGTTTTTATCATTAGAAATTATTATAAATGTACACACAAATGAACAAAATAAGAAATGCGTACTCGAAATAGAATAACTTTCAAAGACTTTTTTATCTGGTGCTTAAGAAACAACTCACAAGTATGAAATGTTATCATTATTCACACAAACAAGTAGTGCTTGTGATTTCAGCTCTAAAATACTACATGTTTAGCCAGCTTTTCTTTAAGATATTGATACAATAAGTATGGAATCATCCATTATATTTTAAGGGGTCACAGGTTGTAATTTCTAAATAATGATGCATTTTTGTCCCTATACAGCATTTTATCTGGGTCTGTACTGTTTGCAAAAGTACTTGTTCACTGATATCTAGAATGAAAACAGGCTGACTGTTTTTTTTTCATTTCTTTTACAGTGGAGCATCCAAAACGATTCGGTTTCATAACATGTTTGCTACTGAACTATCAACATCCTTTGCTCAAGACGTGCTTGATGCAATCTATACATATGCACCGTTTATACAATTCACAATTGATGAGCCTCTTAGACGAGTGGGTGGGGTGCTACTACAGGAAGATAGCTGTGAAATATCTCTGATACCAGTCAATTATACAGACACCATGTCAGTTTTCCCCACCATTATGCCTTCTTCACCTGCGGTTCAACCTACACTAGGTATGTGTTATATCATTTTATATGAGCCTTGTCGCAAAAAAAAACTTATGTATGGAGTTTCTGACAAGGTCATGCTCAATTTAGTCTGCCTAGCTACAGTGAGTTGTAAAAACATTATAATTTTGCATAAAGCAAGATGAAATATAATTATTTCCAATAAACAAAGGTACTCATCAGGCTGCGCAGGCTGGTCTACGCATTTGTTGCTTGTGTGCAACAAAGAAAATTTTACTGGCATTAAGGCCTATATAAGCCACGTCATGAGAAACCATTCAGTGTAAGGCTGGTCTGTACCTTTGCTTTCTATATAAAACAAAACAGGTTTTTGCTGAGAAAGAGAGAGCTGGTTGCTTTCTTTGATTATATTCTTGTTGTAGTGTGGTTGTCAGTACTCTATGTCTCTTCCTCGTGGTGCCGTGGGATGGTCTGTGGTGTGTGATTCTGGTGTTATCTGGTCATACTCATTTACTTTTTCAAATGATATGGCTCATATGTAAATTGGTAAAGATTGCATGTTTTAGTTTATTAGAGGCACCCATTTTATTTTAATAAACTGATATGAAATTATACTTTCTTTTGTTGATATTGAGATAACACATATTGACCTGGAACGTGCAAAGCCCACTTAGAGAATGAATGTTCTTTCTTGCAGAGTATTGGTTTAGTATAATCTATTTATAGGCTAATAAAACAATAACAATAGTAAGTGGGTATGATCAGAAAATACCCTAAAATGTGCCTTTATTGTATTGTCAAGCACAGAAGGCTCAGACAACCAGCTCACCCTGTGCAGGTTGCAGATGAAAAATATGGATTAAGATGGCGACTTTCAATATTTAGACCTGCTACATACGTCATCATGGGCGATAAACAGATGCTTTCCTGTATGTCAGATGCATACCAAATTTTTGCCAAAACAAATGGCGTGGATCATGCAGCTCAATGAGACTAAATTTTGTAAATATGTAGACAAAACAGGTAAAATGATGTATGTGTTTTATATCACCATATATTAAGAAATACAATTATGAGTTTATTCCCTTTAGTGTCATGAATTGGTATGTAGTAAGTGATTTTTGGCCTAGTCAAACTCACTTGTTTTCTTGATTACAGAAATGTATCAGAAGCTTCTGCTCAAAAGTGACATACTTACATTTTGCTTATTGCGTCCTGTGAAAAAGAGTGTTTACATATGAAATCATAAATATGACAGACAACAATACTATAAACTGAACAATTTATTAAAATTGTATATAAATATATCCCTTCTCATAGAATAGTAAATAATTTATTTTAGAATAATTAAGGATGAACAATCTGTGAATTCATGCAAATAGGGAAGCCATTCCTACTCAGTTAATCATATTTCCTAGTTTACTTGTGAGAATTGTATAAAAGGTTGTTTTTCCTGTTTTAGAAATACTTCATTGTTTGCGACAGCCTTGCAAGAATGGTGCCACCTGCCTTGAGCTTGGATCAGGATGGTCTTGTCAATGTGCAGAGGGATATAGTGGCAGCGACTGCAGTATAGGTAGAACATTATTAGAGCCGGTATCAGGCTTATGGTGCACATTGGCATGTGTATACAGCAAAGATTCAAATTATTCATGGCATTCACACAGACTAATCAGAGTCTTAGTATTCCGTATGAAGAAACATTGTACTCTTACCTACCCATGAAGCCCCAACCAAAGACTGACCAGACTGCATGTATGCATAGGCTGGTCTATTGTTTTGATGTGCGCCATGGTAGATTGTACCTGGGCCTCACTGCAAGAAAACCTGTTTTCGGGAGTTTGCTAACAACAAAGGCGCAGACCAGCCTTCGCATCTGCGCAGTCCAATCAGTGCCATTGTTTTTTGCTTATTCAAAAATATCATATCTAGACTTGCTACGAGCGAAATTACAATTTTCCAGCTAGTTTCTGTAGCTGAGCAGATTGGTTTGAGTCTTGCTTAGCTGGAAACCCCGAAGACAGGTTTTCTAACGCCAAGGCACACCTTTTGCCAGACATTGACACATTTTATATCGCAGAATTGTAGAAAACTGAAATTTTGCTCGTAGCAAGTTTAGATATGATACTTTTTAAATAATGAATAACATAGGTGCTGATCAGTCTGCGCGGATGCGCAGGCTGGTCTGCACCTTTGTTGTTCTTAAACTCTGAAGAACGCTTTTCTCTTGTCGAGGCCCATATTTATTCAGATATTTATCCACAATGAAAGTAAACAGGGTGGCAAAGATTAGAAATAAATACAATCAAGTACCACATCTGACCTGGAACTGATAAAAACTCAAGATACCACAACACACAAGAAAGCCAAGAGGCCAGTCCCTTCCAAGCAGACTACCACAAGACTGCAAGGAACGGACATAAAAATATAGCACAGACAAACATGAAATAAAAATAACAACAAAGATGATGCACCAAAAAATCCAATATCATAGGTAGAAATAGGCATGCTTCAACGACTGCTCTTATTATTAATGCTATGATCTTCTTGACTTGGCATTATTTAAGCAGGTCAATCTTGACATCAAATTAGACAAGAAGTGTACAAAAATTACAGGTCTAATAGAATGTACATTGCTTGCCATTGTAAGCAAGAAAGAGGGCAAAGATCAGGAATCAATACAATCACGCACCTCACCTGACCCAAGATACCAATGGGAAAGTGACAACTTCACAATTAGACATCAAAAACGAGAGCCAAGAGGTCAGCTCTTTTGCCCAGCACGTGACAACAATGCATCAATTAAACCTTTATAGGTCAGTTGATATTCATTCTCCTTTATAAATAATCAGGATAATCGGATTCTTCAGAAATAGAGAGAACCTACAATATAAGAAAACAACAGACTTGGTTTAATTGAGTCTGTTATGAGAATTAATGGAAATTGCAACAACTCTCACGCTCATTAGCTTAAGCTAAGTCAGTTGAGTTTTAACCCTTAAAGCGCCAATCACGACTGCAGCAGACAACAAATTTTGCAACATCTTCCCTAATTTTCAGAAGAAATAAGGTTTGATATATCATGAGAATTGTCTGCCAGCAGACAATTCTTATAAAATATCATGCCTTATTTATTAATTTTGAAAAAGTGGCAAAATTTTAAATTGTCGTCTGCTGCAAATTATAGGTGGCGCTTTAAGGGTTAATTTGACTAACAATTATATTTTTGCATACTTATTAACAGATATAGATTATTGTGCACCCCTTAATCCATGTCACAATGGTGGAACCTGTACTGATGGAATCACTACTTTCACGTGCAGTTGTACGGATGAGTGGACAGGGCGAATTTGTGTTGATGGTAAGCAAAACTCTCACATCCCTATATTGGACACCGTTTGCTGTTTTCCATATATTTTAAAGTCTGGCTATGCTGTATCTATCTTGTAACATGGTCAGATCAACAGATACAAATTGCAAGTGTCTCTCATTCAACACATTTTTTTTTTGCTTTATACATAAATATGTCAGTATGGGCGTATAAGCGCATAAATAGAGAGTACTTGGTGAGTGTCTTTTGTTATCTAGTTAACCTGGCAAGGCTTTGAGAACGCTTGTTGTCATGGCAAGGCTTGCCGAGCGATTCAACATGCGTTCTAAAAAGCTGAGCCTGGTAAAATTGATATCAAAAGATGCAAACCTATTTATCAGTTCACCCATTGTTTCTCTCTTCAAACTAGCGATTACATGACGTAATTTTCTTTTTTTATGTTGATTAAGCGTCATTAGCGACGTCATTTAAAAAGTGCAAGTCATAGAGAACGTTTATCAGGCAACGTGCAGCAATGCAGTTAATATGAGAGATTACTGATGAAATTGACTTTGTGTGTCAAAATCCCTAGGAGAGAGTCAGGGTCATTGTTACTTGGGATCAATTTCATCAAGTTTAAATATTATTTATACGAGTGACGTTCAAAATGAACTGCTTATTGTCCTGTAACTCAATATCCACGGGGGGGGGGGGGGGGGGGGGGGGGGTTACGATGAAAACCAACACATTACTACCTAGGTTTATTCAAGGTCTACACAATGGTGTATAAATGAACATGTAAGACTAAGTGAAAATTTGCCATATTAATACACGCAGTCATTGACCACTTTAGTAAAAATGGTTGGTAGAAGCGTCAATCAGAAAGGTGAAATATGGGCTTACGTAAAAGCTCGCTCAAAACTTAGTTGTTCTTTAAAGAAGCTGATGACTGAACTTTCTACTGCTTATGGACCTTCTTGTGTGTCTTATGACACAGTTAAGCGCTGAAAAAATAAATTTGAATCTGGTGTAGAGGTCAACAAACATGCACTAAAACAGTTAGACCAAAATTTGCATCTTGTAAAAAAATAGTTTCAAAAATAAAGGAAATCATTGAAGGAGATGCCAGGTTTACAGTTCGTGATATTGCACGAAAAGTAGGCATATCATTATCAACGGTTCACCTTATTTTGAAGACATTTGAAAGTCCAAAATATTTTTGCTAGATGGATGCCACTTCTGTTGACTGATGAGCAAAACAGACAACGGATTAAAGTGGCCAAAAAGCTGCTTCAAACGTTTCCAAATTATGACAAAAAGCAGTTTGACAATGTCGTCACAGGTGATGAATCTTGGGTCCATTATTTTGAGCCCATCAGATAGGTAAGCAATAAAATCTGGGCCACTAAACACAGCAAACGACCAATTATTGCCAAACAGTCTTTGAGTGCAAAGAAGGTTCCGTATTCGACTTTCTTCTCTGGTGAAGGAGTCGCAATAAAAGTGCTGGAGGAAAAGGGCAAAAGCATCACCGTAAAGTACTACAAAGAGGTAGTACTGAAGAACCTGAATAAGTATTATCAGAAACGACGCCCTGTCACTGGTTTTAAACATATCCATCTTCTACATGACAATGCCACCGCTCATAGCTCCACAACAGTTACGGCATTTTTGAAGAAAGAAAAAGTAATTGTTTTGTCTCACCTACCGTATTCCCTAGACCTTGCCCCATGTTATTTCTTTGTTTTTCCGAAATTGAAATAATTCCTTGCTGGGCGAAAATAAACGGTCCTGATAGGCACTTGGATCTGCCATTCATCAGTACCTAATTACTGTACCCAAATTAGTGTACCGTGACACCTTAAGGAAGTGGTTACATCTGCTGAAGCTTTGCATTTCTAGCCACGGGGAGTTCTCCAATGGCATGAAATTAGCACTTTTGAGCTGACTTGAAATTTAAAATCTCCCGATAGAAATAAGCAATACATATAGAACATCCCTCGTATATTTAATTTGAGTCCATTTACTTTATTGATATAAGATAAATGAGCCAGTACATAAGAGGTGCTGCTTGTTCATCGCTGTAAATTGAAATTCTATACTGCATTTGAGTTTGTTGCTTATTCATTGCTGTAAATTGAAGTTTTATAATGCATTTTAGTTTGTTGCTTATTCATCGCTGTAAACTTAAGTTCTTTAATGCATTTAGGTAAAGTATTTAAATATATTCATAATTAATTCAGACTGTGCTGAATCTTTATCGATTACCTAAGATACAAAGTTGAGGATAATACATGAATGCTCATGTTTAA
Organism: Loripinus fragilis; assembly: GCA_964019695.1. Taxonomy (NCBI): domain Eukaryota; kingdom Metazoa; phylum Mollusca; class Bivalvia; order Lucinida; family Lucinidae; genus Loripinus; species Loripinus fragilis. The sequence goes on from OZ026524.1 coordinate 94,452,451, forward strand.
TTGAATTTATTAAACGAGTTGAGGAGAAGAGAGCTTTTATCTCGCTTTTGATGCAACGAGATTGATTAATTTAATAATACAGGAGCACGAATGTTATTTATCATATTATATGATATGAGAATTACTTTGAAATGTGTTTGCGGTGAAAACGTCTAGGTTTTGTCATCATGTATGCAACTTTATTATAGACTCTATTACATAACGTTACTAATTATTTAAACCACAGGTGGTTTATCAATTTTGATACATGGCGTTATATCACTCCCAGGTGCGATGTCATATGAACTAAACTTTATGTTTTGGTTCTCAGCCAAGCTATGTGTGGTATGTACTCAGAAGTAGCATCTCAATGAAACCATACTACCAAAACAAATACTAAGCATGAGGTATAAAAAGATAAGGCATTTTGTAGATATCTTATGTTTCTGTTCTGTCTTGTGTTTGCTGTGTCTTTGTGCACGCCTGTTTATATGTGCTTTGTGGTCACCTGCTGGGAAAGGGCTGACCTCTTGGATCTCGTTTGTGGTGTCTAACTGTGAGTTTGTCACTTTCCCATTGGTATCCTGGGTCAGGTGTGGTACTTGATTGTATCAATTCCTGATCTTTGCACCCTTACTTACTTTAAATTATTACAATTATATTCTCAAAAGGATTTTTTGCACCAGTGGTTTCTCATTTATAACAAAATGTATCAAATATTTCTCTACTGCAGATGTTAATGAATGTCGAGAAGGAAGCCATCAATGTACTTCTGGTGGGAGATGTGTGAATAACCCTGGAAACTATTCCTGCGAATGTTTATCTGGTTTTACTGGACAGTACTGTCAAACTGGTGATTAACACTTTGTACTTTTAAAAATCTTACATGCGTTTTGCAGTCTACAGTAAAACCTGTCTTAAGGGGCCACTCAAAAAGAAGACCAAAATTGGTTTTCAAGACCAATTATCGCTTAATGCAGGTCAAAAGTATTGCAGAATGCTCGAAAAGAGCATTCTGCAATACTTTTGACCTTCATTAAGCTACCATTTGTCATTAAGATCTTTGTTTTGTCTATTTTTGAGGGGCTGCCTAAGACAGGTTTTACTGTACATATTTTCTAAATCAATAGGTAACTTTTTACATCAGGACTAAGTAACCAGATTATTTTAGGAATACCACAGCAGTTTCATAAAGTTTGATTTCAAGCCAAACACAACATCTTGTGGAGTCTGTTCTGGGTGCAAAAAATTGCAAATCTGGCAATATGGTCTCTTACGAGGGGCATTTGGAAAGTTCTTAGCATGTTCTTATATCTCAGTAACCGACTTACAAACCCTATCTTATTTGGTATCATTTTAAAGAGCTATCTTTCCTCTATGTTACGGCATAAATTTTAAGAGGATATTATAAAGCAGGCACGAAAAATAATATTGTGAATACATGTACTGTTTGTATACTGGAAAACGCAAAATTTCATTTGAAAATATAACATTTTACCTTTTGAAAAACGTGCAATACATTAACAATAGTTCATGAAATTAGATAATTTTGTCCTATTTGGTAGGCCACAATCTGGTACAGTGATTATACAATTGATGATCCAGTTGGACGTTTCTAATGATTTAATAGCGGAACAGCAATACCAAAATCGTCTAGAAAGCAAAGTAATGAGCTAGTTTTTTCAACTAAGAATCCCATGTCACAATGCAGATATTTTAAAAATATATAACCGACTGTAGTTTAAAAATGCAGTGCGCTGATATTTTTGTCAAGCACACTTTATATTCTTTGTATTGAAACCAAAAGTAATTTTGTAAACCAGAACAAAGGAGAGATAATTCTTATAATATTCCCATGGGTAAGAGTAGGTTTAGCTATGAATTGACTTTCTGGTTATTTCAATTGAAAACGGTGGCAAACAATAAAGTAAAAATACCTTGAGAGTAGAAATCAATTAATTTTTTGATGGTTAACACGATACCATGAGAAGTTCTTAAGCCATCGACAAAATATGAGGGGTTAAGTTACCCCACCCACTTCTTGAAAAGTAGGGGTAGTGTTATTAGGAATAATTTTCTTGAGTACAGAACTAAACAGGCCTCACTTTTTGAGCAACGAAATGATGCGTATGCATTGTTCGTTACAAATAAAGCAAAAACTATACTCAATATGTATGTTTCGTGCTCCTGTAGTGGAACAATTATAGTAAAAGTTTAAAGAAAAATCGAAAAAAGTCCCATTTTTGAAAGTTTACTATTTCTCTTTTTGTCATCATTTTCCGAATGTAAAGGTGTAATTCATGCAAGCAGTGATCGCATAATATATTTTAATAAAAATTAAGTTGGCACCAAATCGTTAATTTGTCAAACCATGACCGTAAATAAGGTCTCCAATTTCACTTCGTTTTTTACAAATATTTTGCTTAAAATTTCAGCCAGGGTATAAAACCCACTCATTTTGATCATGCGCTGCACGTGCACACTGAGCCCTTTTTCGAAAAAACATTATACCATCAAGTAGCCGTTGAATTCTAGTTTCCAAAAATGTATTATTTGATAGCATTTTATCAATGCGTTGTGGAATTATGTTGTCATGCTAAGGACTTTCCAAATGCCCCTCGTATAATGTACAAAGAAACCGTCCTAATACGATACAATGGTAACTGAAGGTTCTAATAAGCTTAACCCTTTGTATATAGGAAACCCCTAAACCGTTACTTTTACAAACAGTGAATACACAAATGAAATTTCAGGGTCTACACTGTTTGTAAAGACAAAAAAGATCTTGTACAAATAAATACAATACTTTTTGAAAATTATAATCTTGCATCCCTAGATATGTGCAATTGGCCATCTCAATTTTATTGTATCAAACCAGAAAGAAGACGCCATTAGTATGCAAAGGTTCAAAAAACACATCACTGCAAGGAAGAGACACATACCATTAACCTGCTTTCTCTTTCTCTGTGAGATGATTACAAAACTATGAAGGACACTGGGTACTACATTACAAAACACCCCCAAACATGAGGAGCAACAAACAAACAATTATTAAAATTTGTGTAATAGCGTGATATATTACTAATAGACTACACTGTATTAGTATTTTTGTATCACTCACCTGGGGTAGCCATATGTGACTGAAACCCTGTGTGTCCGCTATAATGGAATAATATATTCTTATTTATTATTGATGTATTTCAGCTATAGATGCCTGTCAGAATGTTGGAACTTGTGTCAGAGTGGACCAAGTACCTCTCAGTGTGTATGTCTGCCGTTATGAAATAATACATGATATTTATTATTATCAGTCACCCATAATATTAACTGAACTATACCCGACAAAAAAAGAAACGCACCACGTAGAATTGTTCAACTCTCAGGAAGATCACAAGTGATAGGCCAGTTTGGCTTATATCAGTGCAAAGGTATGTCAGGTACTGTTGCAACACACGTCCTTTGCAATCTGGCGTCAAAATTGTATTAAAGATAATTGGTCATGAGCAAAGTGGGGGTCAAATTGTAAAGTCACAAGAAATAAGCGTTTTTATAATGCTGTCTTGCTGGATAAGTTCAAGCAATTGGAATCATCTCAGTAGACCAAATTATTCCCAGACACTTATTCTTTGCATATTCTATCTTGAAATTAAACATACGCGATAATTGAACGCTAGGTATCCCATGTATGGTGACTACCCTTTAGATAATGCTCCAGACTGGAGATAATTCTTAAAAACATTTTAAGATTTTAACATTGTTTTACTCAATTTAAACGGTCCTAACTGATGAAAATGGATTTTGGAATTACAAAAAAAGCATCAGTAACACATTGGTTGTCTCACATAACGACAACATATCGTTTTCATATTTTGCAAAAGTAAAACATACTTGGAATTTCATGCAGACAGTAGCGTTGAATTAACGCTTCCAAAACTCGTTTACCATTCGCCTTGATGTGTTTGTGCCTACACGGGAAAAGTACAGATAGTCATCTACGTCACACTTAAGTTTTAGTAAGATATGATCAGAAATAAAAAATTCATGGCAATTTACATTTTTGTATTAAAAGGAGATCTTAATGGGAAAATCGTTGTGGTGCGTTTCTTTTTTTGTCGGGTATATTTCAACATAACCTAATAAACGTTTCCTATCTCAGGGCATGTTACCTTTATCAGGTCATGATGATGTTGCACTTTTTTAATGATGTCGCTAATGACGCTGAATCAACACGAAATCAAAAATTACGTCAAAGTCGCTGTTTTGAAGAGTGGTCAACAATGGGTAAACTGATAAATAGAATACCAGGTTGGCGTCTTTTGATATCAAGTTTACCAGGCTCGGCTTTGAGAACGCACGTTGAATCGCTTGGCAAGCCTCGCGATGTCAACAAGCGTTCTCAAAGCTTTGCCTGGTAAACTTGATATCAAAATACACTCACCTAGTATTCTCTATTTATTACATTTTAGCTATACATGCTAATGACAGTCTCCCTGCTTGAACGGCCGGACTTCTGTCAGTAGCGACATAGAAACGTTTCAGTGTGTGTGTCTGCGGCTATAGAATGATACATTTTTCATTTATTTTATTATGTTTTAGCTATAGATGCTTGTGAGCAGTCTCCCTGCCAGAATGGCGGAACTTGTGACAGTAGTGGACCTGGTACCTTTCAGTGTGTGTGTCCTCCATTATGGAATGGGGACTTCTGCACTGTTTGTAAGTAAATTTAGGGGATAACTGTATTCAAAATTTTCATTTGGGGAGGTATATCGTGGGATATACGGTCGGAAATTTAGTTTTACGGCGACGCGCAAGCGGAGCCGTAAAACGTGATTTCGGAACATATATCTGACGATATACCTCCCCAAATGAAAATTTTGAATATGGTTATCCCCATTTTAATGCACTTCTGCAGTTTACTCTCAAATTTAAGCGTTGCAAGCCACGTAATACCGCACGTCATCCAACGAAATATGACGTAATTAATGACGTCAAATTGTTTCCTGCAGTATATCGCAGGATAAACTGTTGCAAATTTTTGACGTTATCCAATCAGAAGTCGCGTTACAAAAGCAAGTGTATTAGATTTTTCAATTGCGCTGTCTTAGAGACTTACAAATGACACAAATTTTCAAATACATGTTTTATATAACTAATGTGATAAACAATTAAAACATTGATAAGACTGTAGAAACACTTCTAAATAGGGTCCATATTGTTTGTAATATAGGCTTCTAAAAATCATTAGCAGATGATAATTTAAAAGTAGACAGCATTTGTTATGAATGTTGGGAAATGAAATAACTAATTCAAAGGAGATAAGCAATGAATGCAGAAGTTTTAAGGGACTGAAATTTATCCAATTCTGCTATTTAGGTATATCCATAAGTATCCTAAATGTTTCTTATTGCCCTAGATAAATGCAGTATTGGATAGGAATTATCTTTATTATGTTAATTTCTCAATATAAACATATTTTATGGGAACTCGTTTGTAGTGTCCTAATGGGGCACTTCCAAAGATTTCCAACATCATAATGAGCGGCGACATGATATTTCCGACAATGTGGTATGTGCGATCAGTAAAGCCTCCGATCAGCCTGCGCATGTGCGCTGTCTGATCAGAGACTTTTCTAGTGGCTTGAATATTCTATAATTCATAATTCATTTGGAGTTTCTAAGCTTAAAAGGAGGTTGCACAGGCTCGTCTGAGTCTTCACTTGTCAAAATGTCACATTGTTGAAAATCACATGTCACCGCTCATATGTTTCAATGAAATAAGGAAGATTTTACATATTTTTGTCACATTCTTTTCTTATTTTTTGTGATATTTTCTTTTGTGTTATTTGTTTAAGATCAAGGAGTATGTGAGCCTAATCCATGCCAGCATGGTGGAATCTGTCTTGACGATAACACAAATGTGAGATGTTTATGTCCAATAGCATGGACAGGACCACTTTGTGAGAGAGGTATTACTTGACTTTTCGCTTAGTGTAAAGGCGGCAACTTTAATATTCATATCTGTGTGTGGTTCGGCTATTTCATTTTCTAAGGAAGGGAAATCAGGTTTTATTCATAATTTGGTAAAGAGTTGATAAGCTTTTTGGGCGCTAACGTAAGTGCATTTCATAAAAATCCTAACAGTATACACACTAAACTCATATTTATTAACCCTTAAAGCGCATAATTACAAAATGTGTGTTTTGTCGTCCACTAAAATATTTGAAGACTCATAGACAAACAGTGTGGACCCAGATCAGACTGCTCCTGTAGGAGCAGTCTGGCCTGGGTCCACAATGTTTGCATCTATGCTTATGTTAAATAGACATTTTAAGATCAAGTTATTTTGCTGGCGTTTTAAGGACCAAATAATGTGTTTTGCGCCCTACTGAGATAATGGCGCAAGATGATACAGTTACTTTTAAATAAAACCACGCCTCATTTTCAGCTTTTACCTATGTCTAAGGTTGACCAGTCCTAATTACGCATTCATGAGGCGCCGCCTTTACAGTAAGCGAAAAGTCAAAGAATATGTAACACAGGTTTTAATGGACTTAAATCTTATGGATTGAAAAATAAACTGGTGAAGGTTTTGCTTCTCTAAAACCCTGTTTTGCTATTCGTTGGGTTGAATGACATACATAATGCTGTATTTTCATCTTTAGAGACGTACACATCACCCTTAAATGTGTGCAAATACCTGAGCTTTCTCATTAAAGGAAACTTTGATCTTAAATCTAATTATTACAAAAGTAACATACTTTTTTGTGTTATGGATATCATGTCATTGTCAACATTCTTTTACTCTTCCTAGCGGTGCCATGGGTTGGTCTGTAGTATGTGATTGTGGCATATCCTGGTCATACTGACTTTTTTTTATCTTGGGGACAGTATCATGTCCAGTGGATGAATTCACATTATAAAACAGACAGAGCATCTAGTGTGATCATAACATAGGAGATCACTTTCTAACTAAGATACTAAACGAAAGTTTAAGATACTTTTGTACCGGGCCGCGTAGCGCAGTCGGTAACGTGTCTGGCTACAGATGCGTGTCTGACTGCAATTCCAGGGGTCGTGAGTTTGATCCCGGCTCGGTCCCATACTTTCGTGGAGATTGATTCATGAAATAATTTCTACGGTCATTCTCCTCCCTTCCGCTGATTCATTCAAGAAGGGTTGTTGTCAGTTACAAGCGAAAGTGTGTGCACGAATTACTGGTTATCCGCTTGTTCAAGCCTGCCCAGGAAAAAGTGTGGTTAGGTGAACTGACCGTCCCGCAATGACCATAGCTGTTGACTTGGGCCGTAAAGCAACAAAAACAACAATAAGATACTTTTGTAATAATATTTTGATTATATATTTACATATGATTGTGGTCAAGAATATATTGTATAAAGAATCTACTCTCAAAATCACTTTCTAACTAAGATACCAAACGAAAGTTTAAGATACTTTTGTAATAATATTTTGATTATATATTTATATATCATTGTGGTCAAAAATATATTGTAATAAGGAATCTACTCTCAAAATAAACATGGCATTTTCTACTCAAACATAGCAAGTATTTGACGTTATACTGGTTTCATTTTACTGAACGACATTTAATAGCATCACTTCAAAACCAATATTATCTTTGACTGACCTTGTTTTAGAATATGTTTCATCACACGTTTATTACAGATATCAGTCATATTTTTATATTAAAACTTGTATTTGCAACCTTGTACCTAGAAAATTGCAAGGTCAAGAGCTGTATTATTAATATGTGTAACTATAACAAAATATAGTAAATAATAAAGCGACGAAAAGTTTGAGTTAAAACAAATATCAACAATATGGATACTGTATTACAACACATATCATTTTTAAAGGCTGACCAGTATATTAAATGAGCCAGTGAGTGAGATTTCCAACAATGTGGTATGTGTGACCAGCAAAGCCTCAGATCAGCCTGCGCATATGCACAGACTGATCAGAGCCTTTGCTAGTCGCTTGAATATTCAATGACTGTTACGCTACTGACCAATAAAATTTGGAGTTTCTACGCTTAACAGGAGGCTGCCCAGGCTCGTCTGAGTCTACACTTGTCAAAATGCCACATTGTTTGAAATCACATGCCACGGCTCAAATGGCTTTTTTTGCTTTGCGTATAGACACCAATGAGTGTGACATTGATCCAATGGCCTGTAATGAACATGGTGTATGTGTCAATCAAGACGGTGGATACTCTTGCAATTGTTACCAGAGCAGTTTCTATGGACCATTGTGGATGGGAACCAGGTGTGAGACAGGTGAAAACATTTAATACTCTAGTAGTTTGAAATGATTATTACTTAGAAAAAATTACAACATCATAAGAAATGTTGCTGTGAGTCATTCGGCAGTCTGTGATTGTGACGTTTCTGTTATTGAGGGGAACCACATGTGAGAAGGAAGGGTATATGCATATGTTCAGTGGTAGATTATTAGACAATGTTTGACCGAGGGGTCACTGGAGACTCACAAGATACACTGTGTTGTGTCTTTGAGCATGGCACTTTGTCATCTGTTTACTACTGGTTCAACCTGGGAAAAGTCCCAAAATGACTGAAAATTGTTGACTGGGACATAAAACATCAACATAAACAAATAAAAATTTACTATCAAAAATATATTTTGGGTGCTTTAAAGAAATGTAGAGAAGTGTAGTAGCTCAGTGGTAGACTCGAGATCAAAGGGTTGCTAGTTTGAGACTGGCCGAAGGCACTGTGTTGTGTTCTTGAGCAAGACACTTGATCCTCTGCTGAGTACTGGCCTAACAAAGAAATACAGGAAATCAGATATTTCTGGCCAGTTTGTATGAATGAAAGGGCGTGAGCACTCTTTATCATTGATTTAGTTAAACTGTTTGGATCCATATAAGATACAGAGTTTATGTTTTCAAACAAAATAAAAGAATTAGATGAAAATGATAAAAAATATTTAATATTTCTTATTCTAAACACACAACACAAGTACAATGACATTAAAGTTTAATGAATTCAATAATAATTAATGACAAATGCTAAATCCTATTGATCATTTGTTGCTATAATAACTGCGGGTATTCACGTTTTTGGGATGAAAACATAGAACATTTCGCAAATGTTAACATGATGCTGTTTTGTTTTGTGTTGTCAATACATTATGTCACTTAACTAATGTACATATTAAACGCATAAGTCTAACATTTATAATTTTAATAGCTGATGTTATAGCACTCCTAAATTAGACATCATATGATAAAATTTTATGCCTTCCAGGAAATCAATCATAATATTTTTGATCAGTCTGCTTGTATATATAGATTGGTGTGTGCCTTTGTTTTAATATGTAGCAAAAACAGGTATTTGTGACTTCAATACTTAACTCATTATATAATGTTGTTTACAGATGTGAATGAGTGTGAACTGGGATAACATTTTGTACAAACGGAGAGTGTATAAACCAGCCCCGGCGCGAGAAAACCTGTCTTCAGGGGTTTGCAAACAACACAGGCGCAGACCAGCCTGCGCATCCGCGCAGACTGATCTGCACCTTTGTTATTCGCTTTTTGGAAAGTATTATATCTAAACTTGCTACAAGCGAAATTTCGATTTTCTAGCTAGTCTCTGTAGCTGAGGAGACTGGCTTGAATCTCATTTTGTCCGAAACCCTGAAGGCAGGTTTTCTCGCGCCAAGGCCCATATGATATTGTTTACAGATGTGAACGAGTGTGAACTGGGATTCCCATTCTGTACCAACGGCGAGTGCGTAAACCAACAAGGCGGCTATGCATGTATCTGTCCATTCAACTTCACAGGATCTGATTGCGCAACAGGTACACAATGCCTTAGATAAAGAATATGAGCCATGACATGTAATTTCCAACAATGTGGCATTTTGACAAGTGTGAACTCAGACGAGCCTGTGCAGTCCCCTTTTGAGCTTAGACACTCCAAATGGTGTTCAGTCAGTAGCTTAACAGTAATAGAATATGCAAGCGACAAGCAAAGGCTCTGATCAGACTGCACATATGCGCAGGCTGGTCTGAGCCTTTGCGGGTCGCACATACAACATTGTTGGAAATCTCATGCACTGGCTCATATTCTATTTTAAGCACTAATTTATACACAATATAACTCACTTAAGACTAGAAACTCCTTAAATGATACGTTTGATAACAGTAAAGACCCAAATGAAATAAAAGCACTCAAAACACTGCACAACAAAACATGGAACAAAGACAGAACCCCCAATGGGAGCAACAATAAGCAACGAATCAAAGTAGGACTCAAACCAGTCTGCTCAGTTTCTACGATTAGATTTTGTATGCTTTTATGCGTATCATAAAGCAGAACACAAAGCAGGCTGAGCCTTTGCTGTCTACATACAACATACTCAGATTTATGAGAATTTGACACTTGTCATGCTGCAAGCAGCATGGTCTCTGACCTGCCTGCACAAGTGTATAATCTTACATGAGTATTTGATTTGCTGTCTGTGATTTTGGCATTTCCTAGTCATACACACTTGTTTTGGGGGATAAAAATGAAAACTCACAACCAAGTTTGCCCTCTTTCTCCACTAGATAGCTGTACATGTAATACTATTTGTAAATAATAATATTACCAATATGTGATAAGAAAAAAATCTCATAATACTAGGTGAGTGCCTTTTTTTATACCAAGTTTACCAGGTAAGATTATTGAGGCTGAGCCTGGTAAATTTGATATCAAAAGACGTGAACCTGATATTCTATTTATCAGTTTACAAGTTGGTTTACTCTTCAAACTAGCATTTTTGACGTTTTTATCGATTTTCGTGTCCATTCAACGTCATTAGCGACGTCATTTAAAAGTGCAACGTCAACATGGCCTGATAAAGGCACATGCCCTGAGATATACAACTTTTATCAGGCAACGTGCAGCAATGCAGTTAATATGAGAGGTAACTGATAAACTTGGAGCGCAGTGGCTCAGTGGTAGAATGCTTGACTCAAGACAGAGGGGCCGCGGGTTTGAGCCTCACTGGTGTCACTGCATTGTGTTCTTTAGCAAGAACATTAATCGTAGCTTTGTACTGGTCTTACCGAGGAAGACCCGTCCCTTAATAACTGAAAGATTAATGATGGGATGTAAAGAATCAAATCGAACAAATAAACAAAATTTGATAAACTAGCCTACATGTATCTTTGTAGATATAAACGAGTGTGACTCTTCTCCATGTCAACATGGTGCCACCTGTAATAATTTATATGGATCTTATAACTGTACCTGTGCTGAGGGATTCACTGGAGAAACATGTGGGAGGGGTAAGTATGTTCATTTCATATTATCAGACCTCAAAATGGGCCTCGTCGCGACAAAACCTGTTTTCGGAGTTTCAGACAAAGCGAGTTTCAAACCAGTCTCCTCAGCTACAGAGAGTAGCTAGAAAATTGAAATTTTACCTGCAGCAAGTTTACATATGATACTTTTCTAAAAGCAAATAACAAAGGCACTGACCAGACTGCGCAGATGGGCAGGCTGGTCTGGGCCTGTGTTGTTCGTAAACACCCAAAGACAGGTTTTCTTGGTTCTAGGTCCAAATAAGAGTGTTGTCACCTCCTGGGAAAGGGCTGACCTCTTGGCCCTCTGGTATGTGACGTTTATATGTGTTTTTTTTCATTTTCCCATGTGGTGTCCTGATTCAGGTGTGGTGCTTGATTGTATCAATTCCTGATCTTTGCCTTCTTACTTACTTTGTGCAACTAAAATTATTTTATTTTATTATTTATCATATATCTCAACCAAAACATATGGTTTTGCACATACAACACATGTTCAATAAATAGGTAAAAAAATCATCAAAATCTAGGCATGAAAAAGTTTGTTATATAGACCTACGTTGAATTATAATATTGCACATTTGAAATAAATACTCTATTTCCTTTTTAGCAGTTATATCAAAGTAAGAAAAAATGCAAAGATCAGAAAACGATACAATCAAGCACCACACCTGACCCAAGATACCAACTGGAAAATGACAACTTCACAATTAGACACCACAAGAGCCAAGAGGTCAGCCCTTTCCCAGCAGGTGACCATAAGGCATCAATCAACAGATGCGCATGAAAGCATAACAAAAACAAGACAGAAATAACATAAATTATCCACAAGCCACATCTCGAGTAATAATCTTATTTCATACCTTTGGGATTTATTGTCGAGTTAGATGTTTTGTTGGAGGACAGTGCATATATTCATCCAAATAGTTATAATAAAGGTTGTTGACGTAAAGCATGTATTATATGACTTTTTGGTTACTGTAAAGGCGGCTCCTTATAAATACATAATTAGGACTGGCCAACCTTTCGCATAGGTAAAAGCTGAAAATGAGGCGTTGTTTTATTCAAAACTAGCTGTATCATCTTGTGCCATTACCTCAGTATAATCGCAAAACACATTATTTAGTCCTTAAAACGGCAGCAAAATAACTGCATCTGAAAATGTCTATTTAACATAAACATAGAGGCAAACATTGTGGACCCAGACCAGACTGCTCCTACAGGTCAACACTGTTTGTCTATGATGCTTCAAATATTTCAGTGGACGAACATTCATTTGTGATTTTAGGTTGTAAGGGTTAATAAATGTGAGTTTAGTGTGTATACGGTTAGGATTTTCATGAAATGTACGCACGTTTGCACGGCCCAAACAACTTATAAATTCTACACCAAATTATAAATAGAACCAGATATCCCTTGTTTAGCAGATGAAATAGTCAAACCACGCCCAGATATGAATATTAAAGTTGCGGCCTTAACAGTAAGCAAAAAGTCTATTAATATAAAAGAGAAACACGTATTTTCATTCCTCTAGATACAAATGTAAGAGTGTATAATTAAAAATAATTTTGTTAAACACTCTTAAAACATGTAAAATGAAAATAACAGTTTAGTGCGAATGAATAATTTTCATGTTTTGTAAAGTACTTTAGCGTTTGGACCTTTAGGATATAAGTATCTATTAAGTGAATCCATCGCATCTCTTTGAGAAATCTGTTCATAATATAATGTAGTTTATGCTTTTACTTTCTAAGAGAAATAAGACATTTTGGAAGCATATTACAGAAAAAGTTGTTTTGATTTTGATTTTATTCTACTTATTTAACAAAGTTTAGACATTTCTCATACGAATCTAACCAAACGTACAGAACATGGTGAGTACATGGAGTGCATCCAGAGTTTAAAAATGTCATTCCTTAGCCATAAGCGAAAAAGTTTAAAAAATGTCCTTGCTTGAGAATCTTTACTTTTAGCAAGCAGCCATACATGCAAAGTGAATTGTTAAATGAGCCAGTGCATGAGATTTCCAACAATGTAGTATGTGCGACCAGCAAAGCCTCAGATCAGCCTGCGCATACGCGCAGTCCAATCAGAGCCTTTGCTAGTCGCTTGAGTATTCTATGATTGTTAAGCTATTGACTGAACACCATTTGGAGTTTCTAAGCTTAAAAGAAGGCTGCACCGACTTGTTGGAGTCTACACTTGTCAACATGCCACTTTGTTTGAAATCACATGCCACGGCTAAAATGAATTTATCATATGACGTCGCGTCTGGGAGTGAAATAACTCCATGCAATAAAATCGATAAACCACTAGTGGTTTATAGATTTACGGGAAACGTTATGACGTCCATAACAACGTTGCGTACATAATGACAAAATAATAACGTTCTACGCCAGAAATGAGTCTTCAAAGTATACTTAATGTCATATGATAAATAGAATCTAACATTCGTGCTCTTGTATTATTGAATTTATTAAACTCGTTGCGAAAAAGAGATAAAATGCTTGGCAAGCCTCGCATTTTATCTCTTTTCCCCAACTCGTTTAATAAATTCAATAAAACATGAGCACTCATGTAAGATCCTCTATGTATAAAATGTGTTACAGATATTAATGAGTGTGACCCAAACCCATGTGCTAACGGAGGATTATGCTATAACAAAGTGGGATCTTTCGAGTGTCGATGTCTTCAACAATGGATGGGCCAATACTGCGAGGAAGGTATAATAGTCAGGAACTGCTTAATTTATGTAAAATTATTTGGGTTATAAATGAAATAATATGACTGGTTGTCGGGCCCACTGGGGTTTACCTGTTGGATTTCTTTTGCTCCGGTATTCAGTTTAATTTACTGTAGAGTCCTTATCTTTGCTTTATCTCCTTGTTATATCTTGATTTATATGTTTTAGGAGATGATGCATTGATAAGTTAGGGGTCTTTCATGCAAACCAAATTTCTATGTGTCTTGATCCACATCTGAATTAAGGGTGAGGTTGGGGCTGTTAAACTGATTTAAACCCTCCAGTAAAATATTTTACTGACCGTTCCAAGGTGGTACTTCTTTTTCGGATCTTTTATGTTTTTGTTCTGTCTTGTGTTTGCTATGTCTTTGTGCGCGTCTGTTTATATGTGATTCGAGGTCACCTGCTGGGAATGGGCTGACCTCTTGGCTCTCGTTTGTGGTGTCTGCTGCGAGTTTGTCACTTTCCCATTGGTATCCTTGGTCAGGTGTGGTACTGGATTGTATCGATTCCTGATCTTTACACCCTTAATTACTTTGTCCATTTGCATGGATAATCTGAAGAAAAAACGGATCTTTTGGAAATATTGGAAGCCTACAGAAAACAAAAGACTCTCTATCATTGAGTTTATTAAAGAGAGTTAAAACAATCTTCAACTACTCTATCTTTGTGCTCCTTAAACGTACAATCGCATCAGCTCAATATATGACTGTAGCATGAAACAAAACACTCAATACAAACACATTTTATACTGTTAAAATTGGTCAGGAATAGTGTTAGACAGACATAAGTTCACCTTTAAAGAATATGCCATAAAAACACACACACAAAATTATAAATTATACTGCATGTATCATTTTCAACTTAATATCTGTACATGTTCCTATATTTTTGTTTAAAGAAATGGTCTTAATGATTCTCATATTTGGCCTAAAAGCTTGTTTACCTATTTTAGCCTATTTTTGCAGCCCTTTTCAGTTACTATGATAATGCTCAAAGTTAAATGAATACTAGAATTTCACACTTCAGTTGAACTTCAAATCAGCCAGTCAGAAGATACTGTTGAAAAGCAACTTTCATTTTTTGACTTCAGATTTGAATGAAATATCCCTCAAATGCACAATCTCCCTCTTTAAACATTATTCTTGATTTTCCAGATGTGAATGAATGTGAATTTGATCCACCTGTTTGCCAAAATGGAGGAACTTGTGAGAACAGTGACGGTGGTTATTCTTGTAGATGTACCCCAGAATGGAGTGGTAGAGACTGTGACACATGTAAGTTATAAGATCATGGGTGAAAGTTTTCAGGATTTATTCCTGAATTCAGGATTTTGGGGCTAACTTTCCAAAGAAAGTCAGCCTCAAAATGTTGAATTCTGTAGATAATGATAGCTTTCCTGATTTAGTTTCAGTTTATCGAAAGGTATTTGACCATTAATCTTGGAATTTAAATCATTTTGAAGGCGTGCAGCAAGTTTTAAATTCTGACTTTTTAAAGTTCAGGATTTTGATAATTTTTTAACTTTCACAAATCAGCTTCAAAATGCTGATTTCTGCAGATAATGATAGCTTTTCTGATTTGGTATCAGTTTATCTTAAGGTATTTGACCATTAATCTTGGAATTGTTAATATTTTGAAGGCGTACAGCAAGTTTAAAATTCTGAATTTTTAAAGTTCAGGATTTTGAAAATGTACCCCAGAATGAAGTGGTAGAGACTGTGACACGTGTAAGTCATAAGCTCATGGGTGAAAGTTTTCAGGATTATTCTTGAATTCAGGATTTTGAGGCTGGCTTTCCAAAGAAGGTCAGCCTCAAATGCTGAATTCTGCAGATAATGATATTTTTTTCTGATTTAGTTTTAGTTCATTTAAAGGTATTTGGCCATTAATCTTGGATTTGTTAATGTTTTGGTGGCATAAAGCAAGTTTTAGATTCAAATTTTTTTAAAGTTCAGGATTTGAACTTTCACCAATATAAGCTATTCCTTTGGACTGAATCTTCAGCCCTAAATACTTCACCACCCCCTTTTGACTGATTTTAAGAGCTAAAATGGGCGTATCTTCTAAGAAAAACGTATTTAAGTGTGAAATTTTCTCTTAAGTTTAGAGGCACACTAAGTCTATTATTAAGATGAGAAACAGCCTATGTGTGCCATTTTTTGCTTGGAAATTGAGCTTAATAGGTTCTTCCATAAAAGTGTCCAAATGGGTATCTCATGAATACAATGTGTCTTGAAAGAAGTTTGAAAAACAAATTCTCAAAACTCACAGCCGACTCAATTTCTTAGATATTTTAAGTATCTTTTGCTGATAAAACTGATCACCAAATATTGTGTTTGAGTATTTCGCATACACTTTAGTGTTGCAATGGAAACTGTAAACCCTAAAATGTGATGTTCAAGTCGCTTCCAAGAAGTAAATATTCAAATGGATTGCTTTATTTTCTAACAGAACATACTTTAATCATCTATGTACAATATATAAAAGGTTCCAAGAGAAAAACTTCATATCTTTTAGAGAAATTGTTCGAGAAAGATTTAGTACATTTCGTTTCAGACAGCATTTTTAAACGCTTAAAATTTGACTACTCATCTTCAGAGACTGTTTCAAACCGGAAAATAAAAATTAAGGAACTTTTTTATTGATGACTGCGTATTCCTAGAGATCAGACTAACCCATGGAAATCAATTTTTTACCCAATATAACGAGAAAAAATGAGTAACGACATTTTCAAATTTGTTCAAATAAACATGAAAAACCTCTTGTGAGCTATTCCTTTGGACTGAACCTTCAGCTACTTACAAAATATATGTATCCTAGTAGCAGAATCTCTTGGCTTATAAGGGGATGCACCGGTTTGTCTAAATATTGCTGTTTACCTAGGCAATTAAGAGGAGTCAGTCTTTTTTCAAAACAAAATATATCGGCATGTAATATGAGTTTAAAATACAAAGTGATATAAAATAGAAATACTAAAGACATAGATCAACCTAGAGGCAGACAAAAACAATATAATAACACAAAAATCACCAGATCTCACTTACTCATGGAGATGAATTTGGAGAGATTTCAAAACTAGACTCTCTTTTGGGAGATAAATGAAAAACATCAGAATCTAAGCAGCTGAATGGGCTCTTATCTTGTCTAGTTTTACGGGCCTGTGATGCAGTGGTCTGGTCTGCAGTGTGTGATTGTGGCATTTCCCCGTCTTACTAACTTAAATTTGCAAGTATGATATAAGTTGATTTTACTTTCGAAATTAACTTTTCAAAAACCTCTTCCAGGAATATCATAAAAGTGTCAAACAGTTTTGATCTAGATTTGACTGAGCTGATCTGGGTCTAAACTCCATGCAAGGGTTAATAGCAGAAAACACTAGCAAGCAGGATTAAAGGCATGTATGGATTGATATTAATTATAGCCACAACTATATTAAATCTGGCCAGATAATAAGTATATTGTACTTTGCTAGCCCAAACTGCAAATAGATCTAAGATTGGTAACTGTTTTAACCGTTTTAAAAATGGTAAGTGAGTATGATCAGGAAATACCACAATTACAAACTGCAGACAGACCCATGGCACCACGAGGAAGAGCCACAAAAACATCACGAAAACCCTAAAATGATACTTTGGCAAACAGTGCTGTCCCAGATAAAATGTTGCATGATCAGCGTCTGCATTGTTTGCTGAGACGAATTCGATCTTCAGAGAAAGAACAACAATATCTGTTTTGGAAATTATAACCTGTGACCCCTTATAATATACAAAAGTACCATCCTGACTCGGTTGTATGGAGGTATTTTTAAAGGTACATTTGTCTTAACCCTTAAAGCGCCAAGAAAAAGATGCATCTGAAAATTTTGTCTGCTGAAGTAGTCTGCTGCAAATAATTGCCTGACATTACTGACGAATTAAGTACAGAAGCAAACAATGTGGACCCAGAACAGACTGCAGGAGCAGTCTGATCTGGATCCACACTGTTTGCCATAGAGGCTTCTTTAACATTTCAGCAGACGTGAAAAGCAGGCGGCTTTTGTTGCAATTGGCACATTAAGGGTTAAAAGGGTAAAACTATATTTTAGATGTAGATAGATGTCAAGCTGCTGATCCTGTTTGTTTCAATGGGGCTACTTGTCAGAATAGAAATGGTGGATACGTCTGTACATGTTCAAAGGGATTCATGGGTGAACAGTGTAAAGATGGTATGTGTTATACATAAGTTCAGATAAAAAAATTGAGACCAAAATTGTATTTATTTTCTTATCCATCAATTTTAATTTTTTTTTTGTGTGCTCAAAAGAACCGTCTCATCGAGATGGTTCTTTTGAGTATCCACAATATATGTTTTGGTTGAGAAATAAGAAAATTAAATTTTTGTTACGCACTCTTAACTTAGGTCCAGGTGTTATACATAAGTTCAGATAAAAACTGAGAGCAAAATTGTAACTATTTTCTTATCCATCAGTTTTAACATATGTTTTGGGTGCTCAAAAGAACTGTCGCATTGAGATGGTCCTTTTCACAACATATGTTTCATATGTTTTGGGTGTTCAAAAGAACTGTCTCATTGAGATGGTTCATTTGAGTACCAACAACAAATGTTTTGGATAGGGTACATGTCGAATTTTCTACTAGTTTTCTTGAAATTTGAGATATAATTTTCAAATCAAGATGTTCACAACTTGCATTTCAGATTAGAAATTTAACGATTAAGATAAATATTATAAAAATGCAAAATCTTGTAATTTCAAACCTTTATCTTAAAGGTCAAGGTTTCTGATAATTATCTTGAAATGGAAGATCCACATTTTTGATGTTTTATATTAAGAACATAGAAATTTAAACATTCATTTTCAATCAGTGAAGTTGATAATAATTATGTTAATCTAAAATTTGAAGATAAATCATGGAAAAATTTAATATATCATTTTGAAAGGACTGACCTCTTCGCTCTCTTGTATGTGACATTTTCTTGTGTTTTCGTCACTCCCATATGGTGTCCTGGGTCAGGTGTGATATATAATTGTATTGATTTCTAATCCTTGCATTTTCCTTTACTTTTAAAGAAAACTCACTCATGTTAAATAAATCAAGGCTATACTGCACTTGCTAAATTAAATACCTCAAGTTAGTCTAATTTCTATCTAAAACAAGGTTTAATTTTATACAGATATCGACGAATGTCGTCCTAATCCATGCCAAAATGGTGGTTTCTGTAACAACACCTTTGGATCCTTCGAATGTATTTGTGCAGATGGCTATACAGGAACATACTGTGGTGAAGGTATCTATTTACATTTTATAAGAATGTCAGCCTTAGTATTACAGTGTAGTGGTCATGGGTGCTTTTCAGATAAAAAATTCACTACTGTATGTCTGTATGGCCACTATCAAAAAGGGGAGTGGCTCAGTTGTAGAGTGCTTGTCTCAAGACCGCGGGTTTGAGCCTCACGGCATCACTGTGTTGTGTCCTTGAGCAAGACCATTATTCCTAGCTCAGTACTGGTTCAACCCAGGAAGACCTGTCCCTTTATAATTGCAAGATTGTTGATGGGAGGTAAAGAATCAAATCAAACAAAAAACAAAAACTATCAAAAAGACTGAAAATGTTTTTTTTTTAAGACCAATTATCGCTTAATGCAGGTCAAAAGTATTACAGAGTGCTCCAAGGGAAGCAGTAGGAATATTCCATATTCATTGCTTAATATGGATATGAAGGAATTGAATAATTATCAAATACCAGGTATTTATAACTTTAAATGATTTACAATTAGGTAATCTGTATAACAACTGGCTTTGCAACCACATTTGAGCCATGATATGAGATTTCCAACAATGTGGTATGTGTGTCCAGGAAAGGCTCAGACCAGCCTGCGCAGAGCCTGATCAGAGCCATTGCTTGTCACTTAAATATTCTATGACTGTTAAGCTACTGACCGAACAT
Source organism: Loripinus fragilis (assembly GCA_964019695.1). Lineage (NCBI taxonomy): Eukaryota > Metazoa > Mollusca > Bivalvia > Lucinida > Lucinidae > Loripinus > Loripinus fragilis. The sequence goes on from OZ026524.1 coordinate 94,472,450, forward strand.
CATTTGGAGTTCCTAAGCTTAAAAGGAGGCTGCACAGGCTGTCTGATTCTACACTTGTCAAAATACCACATTGTTGGAAATCACGTCATGGCTCATTTTTAGATAACCACAGCCTCTCACTCATGTCTCTGTTTCTGTTGCAATATTAATTACAGATATTAAAGAATGTGATAATCAGTTATTGCCATGCAGTGGTAATGGAGATTGTGTAGAACTTTCTGGAAGATTCAGATGTGATTGTTACATTGGATGGAGGGGACAACTTTGTGACATAGGTATCTAACTTACAAATCTTGTGTGTGTTGTCTTAACTCAGAGAAATCTATTACTGTCCTGCCAGCTAAGAGTGACAGTGACATTATGCTTTGTTTACAAAGTTATGAGGGACTTAGAATCGATTTATCACTTGTGTATTAATCCTATCCACAGGATAGGATTAATACACAAATAATATATTGATTCGCGTCAGCTCAAGTGGAGTACAAGATAATGGTTTACTTAACAATTGTTAACAAAATATTATGTCACTATCACTCTTGATTGGCACGACAGTAGATTATTAGCCTCCCATGATGTAAATAGCAATAATCCTAACTAACACTGGTGTTATCATACACAAGCACTAATTAAGTGAGAATAACCAGTAAATACCACAATCTCAGACCACAGGCCAACCCATGGCGCTACAAGAAAGAGACACATAACACAAACACCTACACTGCAGCAAAAACACAATGAAATTAAAGCAAGTAGTTCTCTCTTCTTCATGGAAATTACAAACTACATAAAGCAGATAAAGTCACAAATCTTGCACACAAATTGGATTTCAACAAACAATGAATCAACATCAACATAATTATTACCTTGTTTTATAATGTTTTCTAGTGTCCCATCTTTAGGATGGAAACGTTAAGCCAGTATTGACTACCTTGAACACAAATGAGTCATTGCATGAGATTTATAACAATGTGGTATATGAGACCAGCATATGCACAGTCTGATCAGAGCCTTTGCTAGTCACTTGAGTATTTTATGGGTGTTGAGCTATTGACTAAACACCATTTGGAGTTTCTTAGCTTAAAAGGAGTCTGCACAGGCTCGTCTGAGTCTACACATGTCAAAATGCCACATTGTTGGAAATCTCATGTCAAGGCTCAAATCTCAAAGAACATGGGTATCACCATACTATTTAGGCCTCGTCGCAACAAAACCTGTTTTTGGGGTTTCCGTGAAAGTGAGACTTTAACCAGTCTCTCAAGCTACAGAGACTAGCTAGAGCATTGAAATTTCGCTTGAAGCATGCTTAGATATGAATTTTTCTTACTTACTTACTTAGATATGATACTTTCCAAATAAAAGAAAAACAAAGGTGCTGATCAGTCTGCGCGGATGCCCAGGCAGGTCTGTGCCTTTGTTATTTGCAAATTCTGGAAGACAGGTTTCTCGCGTTGCGGCCCATTTATTTCTTTAATCAGTACTACACTTTCCACAGTGTAGACATGACCTTCACTCCAAAACTCATTAATCCAATAGGGCTCTGTATGTATCTACATTTCTTTACATCCTCACCATGCAAGTGGTGCGCAATGTATGGTACTGTAGTATGGATAACCAAAAGGCTCTTTAAGAATAGAAATAGACAGAATTCTTATTGTTTAACCCTGTATATACTAGTGACTCCTAAATTTATATAATAGCAAACAGTGAAGGCTAAGATGAAATGTCACATTATGAAACAGTTAAGCTGTAATGCCTTGATATATACAAGGTACCAATTCAAGTTTATTTTATTAAACATAACAACAAACTTGCCTGTGGATAAAGAGTTAATTACCATAGTTCTGATCGTTAGGATTTTTTTTATAATTTTACGCTCAAAAATGTCATTTATCTTTAAATTTGACATCCACTAAGTATCAAATGTAATAAATTGACTCGTTTTGATATTTGATTATTTATGGATACATAAAGTACACATTTTGTGATCCAATTTGAATATCCATTAACGTTTGTTATATCCTATATTCATGAACTGATATCTAAAATAAAACTATATAATAATCATATACAACAATCCTAGAATAATTGATGGATACCAAATGGTTGACACTCGCATTTAGAATAATATAAAAAGAAGATATTAAATTGCAACCCATTTGGCCCCTAGATTACAAAACTTTATTTGTGCTCAAATTACAAAAGTGGTTATAACTGTTGGTATTTCAAAATATAATTTATAGCCCTAACAAATGGAGTTGTCTGCTCTTTATCAATATTTGCCTGTATTATGCTGTTTCTGTAGATTACAATTTCAAAACGTTTGAGTTGAGCATGAACTAATCTGACATTGGACCTTGGCTTCAATGTGATAACCTTTTTCATGATCAACTCAACTGATACATTTTTTATCATGCTCATAAATGTTAAAATGCCAACCATTGTTGGCCTTTCAATATTTATTACCATGATAAATTCAACATCAGAGAGTTTGAAAAAAGAAAATCTTTATATTTTAGAATTTTATTTTATGAGCAGTTCAAATTTCTTGCTCAGTTTAGTTCAGCTTGAAACAAGTTTTTAATGCAATTTCCTTATTACAGATATAAATGAGTGTATAACAACTGGTTGTCTGAACGGGGGAACTTGTAACAACTATGATGGCACCTGGAACTGCACATGTCCACCACAGTGGAAAGGCTATGTTTGTCAAATGGGTAAGTTGGCTAACTTTAGTATATAACAATAGTTAATGGTTGTCTGAATGGCAGAAATTGTAATAAATATGCTGGCACCTGGAACTGCACGTGTCCACCACAGTGGAAAGGCTATGTTTGTCAAATGGGTAAGATGGCTAACTTTAGTATATAACAATAGTTAATGGTTGTCTGAATGGTGGAACTTGTAATAAATATGCTGGCACCTGGAACTGCACGTGTCCACCACAGTGGAAAGGCTATGTTTGTCAAATGGGTAAGATAACTAATTAATAAGTATATAACAACAGTTACTAGTTGTCTGAATGGTGGAACTTGTAATACATATTTGGAGTTTCTAAGCTTAAAAGGAGGCTACAGAGGTTTGTCTGAGTGTACATTTGTCAAAATGCCACATTGTTGGAAATCATGTGTCACGGCTCATTTTGTCACTAACAATACTATAAATGAATTCACTCTTCGAAGCTTATTGTATGTCCTAGAGAGCATTGTTTGCAGTCAGTTCTGTTTGGTGGTTTATCAGATTGTGGACAATTGAAACAATCTTAAGATGAATCAATGGTTGCTGAGGATATGGACCTTTTTGAGACTTTAGCCAGCCTACTCAGCTATAGAAACTAGCTAGAACATCAAAATTATGCGTGTGGCAAATAGAGTCATAATACTAACCACAAAGCGAATAATAAAGGAACTGAACAGACATCGTAGATGGGCAGGCTGATATGCAACTTTGTTGTTAGCAAGCAAGTGAGTATGATCAGGAAATACCACAAACTACAGACCCTAACCCACGTCACCATGAGGATAGACACAGAACAATATTAATCACAAGACACCAGGAATACAAACAAAGTAAAGCAGCTCTCTCTTCCCCACCAATAGAAAGGACACAAAAGTTAGGTTTTTCCACCATCAGGGCCCAAATGTAAATATTAGTGTGTACAGTCATTTAACTCTCTCTCTCTTGAAACTGAGAGGACCAGTAATTTTATCAGGGCTTTGAATTTGTGAACATTAATTGAGCCAGTGTCAAGTGAAAAGTATAAGTTGGCATGTTTGCCCAACAAAGACTCAAGTATTGAATGACCACTTTATGTGTAGCCAAAGATCCAACGTTTCTTCAGGCAGAAAACTGAGACTGATCAGACTGTGCGAAGCGTACACTGATTTAAACCTTCTCTGTATGCACTGCTTTGAATGCCAACTTCTACCTTATGCTAAATACTAGCTCCATTAGAGAATTACAGCACGCAATGTTCATTCTATTTACAGATGTGGATGAATGTGAACTGCAACCATGCATGAATGGAGGAACTTGTAACAATGTGAATGGTGATTATGAATGTATATGTTCAGATGGTTGGACTGGCAAGAACTGCAGTATAGGTATGACTTGTAACAATGTGAATGGTGATTATGAATGCATATGTTCGGATGGATGGATGGGCAAGAACTGTGATGTAGGTAAGAGTAGTAACAATGTCAATGGTGATTATGAATGTTGATGCTTAGATGGATAGACTGGCAAGAACTGCGATATAGGTAAGACTTGTAACAATGTCAATCATGGTGATTATGAGTGTAAATATTCAGATGAATGGACTAGCAAGAACTGTGATGTAGGTAAGTATTGCAAAGTCTTGCACAAGTAATTCTTCATTATGAAATTAATACAAGACACCTTTGTAGTATATGATGACTTTACATGTCTAAGAACTTTAAGAACTAAGTGTGTTGAATATAAATTTTGTCACCTCAAATGTGGTACACTCAATACAGTGTTTTTACTAATAGAATCATATTTCAATCATACAGTTTGTTTCGTTTTGAATGTATAGACCTAATAAAACAGGGCAAACGGTAACTGGATAGCAACTAGAGGAACAATATGATCAGGGTTTATACTCTCTTTATACTGTTGTCACTTGTTTTGTTTATACTAAAGTAAAACCTGTGTAAAACAGCCGCTGAAAAATATACAAAACGAAGGTTCTTATGACAAATGGTAGCTTAATGAAGGTCGGAAGTATTGCAGAACTATGTGGTTCTTGGTCTTGAAAACCGTTTTTTGACCTTTTTTAGAGTGACCGTTTTACACAGATTTTACTGTATTTGTCATTCATAGCATATATTTTTGTACCTTATCAGATAGGCATACATTTTTTCAACTTTTAAAATAATACATAGGTGGATCCAGAGGGGAGACCGGCGGACTTGACCCAAACGGCAAAATCATAAAAGTGTCAGAATTGTTTGTTGAGCTTCGACCCCCCACACACCCACACGCTCTATTGAAACTTTCTGGATCCACGCCTGGTAAAAAGCTATGGTGCTCAATAACTAATGTTAAACATTGTATTCACCATTAACTGATTGTAGTTTGGCTAGATGCAACAAAAAGTGTGTAAAGGTTTATCAATTTAGGCCTAAGTAAGACATTTATGTTGACCTACTTGAGATACTACAAAAGGGACACCTCGCTTGCATTCTGGCTATATTTAGCTATGGTTTCCTCTTTAATTGTATGACATTTGGTGAAACATAACATTTAATTACTACTCTGGCTTAAAAAAGTAAGTAATGGTGCCACAATAACAGATCGCAGACTATCTCTCTGGAGTTATATCAAATAATCAAGCTAATCTGGATTAATATTGGGATGTATTTGGCTTCTAACTTTTATATTTATTACATTTTAGATGAAAATCAATGTTTAACCATTGGCTGCTTACATGGAGGTATCTGCAATGACTATCCTGGGTCATGGAACTGTACATGTCCTGCTGAATGGAAGGGACTTAGGTGTGAAACAGGTAAGACAATAAAGCACAATATTTGTTTACATATACCAAAATGCACTTACTATCCTAGGACATAAGACTGTATCTGTAATTCTGAATGAAAAGAATTAAGAGATACTTTACCACACTGGTCGCTTATATAGCTTATATAGACAAATCTGTAATGACTATCTTGTTGCATATTATTTAAGTTTGTAGTATCGTTATGGACTAACTCATTTTCAAAATACAGTTAAATCTTGTTTGTAGAAGCCTCCTGGAATAAAGATTTACGTTTAATTATCAGTTATTTAAACTGCAATTATTCCTACATCATACTAATAACATGTAACACCACAACTGGCCCCCAGGTAAGAGTGATAACAGGAAATTATTTTTCTTATTTCTCAACCAAAACATATATTGTGGGTACTCAAAAGAGCTGTCTCGATTAGACGGTTCTTTTGAGCACCCAAAAACACGTGTTTAAACTGATGGATAAGAAGATTATCACAATTTTACGCTAAATAATTTTGCTTAACTGGCCCTATGCACAACAAATGATCGTTTAAGTATGTCCAGTGTTCAATGGGCTTAATGGAAACGTCTCAAACTGTTCTTGATCTTAATATTTGGCTATTACAATATGTCAGGGGAAGTGAACTTTTGGCATGTTTGATCGCTAATCCTTTCTCTACTCAGTGATTTTCATTCATTTGTAATTAATGTATGTTCACTCCCTAAAATTTGTACATGTATGATTTTGATTATATTGCTTTAATTTATGTCTTATAAGCCTTTGTGACTTAGTGTATATTTATCTATCAAGTGAAACGTTAATTAAGAATCTATTTATCTATCTATCTATCTATCTATCTATCTATCTATCTATCTATCTATCTATCTATCTATCTATCTATCTATCTATCTATCTATGTTATAATGACGTAGCGTCTAGGAGTGAAATAACACCATGCAAAAAATGGATAAACCACTAGTAGTTTACAGATTTTGTAACGGGACGTTATGACGTCCATTATAACGTTGCGTTAAAGATGGCAAAACCTTTACGTTTTCACTCCAAAACCTCGACTTGTAAGTATCTTTCCTGTCATGTGATAGAACGAATCTAACATTCATGCTCTTGTTTTATTGAATTTATTAAAATCGTTGTGAAAAAGCAACAAAATGCTCTACAAGCCTTGCATTTTATCCCTTTTCATCAACTTGTTTGATAAATCAAAAAACATGATCACTCATATAAGATACTCTATAAAGTAGATATAAACAAGGCCTTTAATCTGAATCCAGTGTATCCAAAAATTAATGCTCATAAGCAGGTACTTCAAACTCCAGGCCCAAGTTATAAAACTTGGGAGTTCATTCTAAAACTCAAAATAAAGGGCAATGAATGGCTGCTTGCAGACACTTGTCCGCAAGCAGCTAAACAATGCGTTTTATTTTAAGTTTGAGAATGTACTCAAGTTTTATAACCTCCGGGCCTGGAGCTTGATTTATTTACTTTACTGTAGCTTCTATTATCAAAATACCACATATTTGTGGGAGTCTGTAATTGTTCTATGTTTTGTTGTACGTTACTTTGTGTTCATTCTAGTTTTGCAATCATCTTGATGGGGAAGAGAGAGCTGGTTGCTATGCTTAATTTGTCCTCCTGGTGTCAAGTGATGGTTAAGCGGCTCTTCCTCGCGGTGCCACGGGGTTGTCTGTGGTTTGTGATTGTGGTATTTCCTGATCATACTCACTTACTATTTTTGAAATTCCTTTTACAGATGTGAATGAATGTACAGAGAGAACACCTCATCCATGTCTAAATGGAGCAACATGTAGGAATCAGAATGGTGATTACAACTGTGATTGTGCAGAAGGGTGGACTGGCAAGAACTGCGATGATGGTAAGTTATTTAAGAAATGAATTCAATTTTTGAAAAGTTCATGGAATCATGAATACTTCGGGTCTCGTGCAAAGTAAGTGAAGCCTTTGCAAGAGACCCGAAGTATTCATGATTCCATGAACATTCTAAAAATTGAATTTATTACTTATATTTACATTTCATATTATCAGTAAACTATTAGTTTTCAATTTTCACCTAAGTTGGCTGGTTTTCCAGATATTTTGAATTAAATCAGACATAACGTAGGGTTTGGAATAGCCAAAACGCCAAATTTCCGCGCTTAACGTTATGGCTATACGTGTTCAACGTCACGCAAACGTCAGTAAACAAGCAACGTTATATGATGGACTTGACGTTAGCCCGCTCAAATGGCGCGTATGTGGGTGTGGCTGAAATCGGTTTGCAATTTCATTTTTTGTTTGTTTATCATGATCTTGAAATTGAAATGTTTTTATTATATAATGTTGCTGTGTTTTGGTGGACAGCGTCATGTAACATAAAGTTTAAAAGTCAATTCCTTGTAAATTTCATATTATAGTGATCTCGTTGACAACTTCTTGAAATAGACAAAATAGTACTAATAGCCACATGAGTTCAAGAAGACAATTAAAGCAAAGCAACCGACTCTCTCTTCCTCAACGAGATGATTGCAAAATTAGAAAGGACACTAAGCTTACAATCTCAGTTAAGTGGTCATCTGACTCATTTGGTAAAAACAAATGAAAGGACCTCTGACACTTTGATAGTGTATCTGCCTATTTTTCAGATGCTTCCCAAAACTTCCCTATGCATAAGATATCACTGGTATCCTTTTGAATAAGACACTTGATGTATTAAGAACGAATTAAGGTTATAATTAGACAGGCAGATCCCTACGACAAAAATGGAGACTCTACCAAAGGGGGTAGGGGTTGCAAAATTTGACTTCACCAAAAACATTTAGAAATCAATTATTTTCACGTGTTAGGGTATTATATCATCAATACTTGTTTACAAATCACAGTGAAAGTATTTTAAAGTCCTAAATCAAGAGCATTTTAATGATTTTTGTTGTTGTTGTTTTTATCTCTCTGATTTGTTAAGAACTATTTTTAAGTGCAACTGTGTAGTCCATATTCAACTTTGATGGCAATGTATTTACCTCGTGCAATATTATGCAGCAATGTACTATAACCATTCATCCATGCGTAAAGTACACCTAGTCGATGGCCATGTAGTTTATGTGTATTGGATAGATACAGTATATGTGCAAAATAATCTAGCAACTGAATTTAGTAAAGGGACATTTTTTATAATCTAAAGAAAGATATGCTAAAACGTTGTAATATTTCATGACTAAGGGGTTATAAAAAGGAAGCTTACTTGTACTAATTATTGCATTCTACTGCAAAAAAGATTTTCAAGAGAGCACACCGAAAATCCAAATGCTAATGTTCGGGCTCGCCTAGATGTCAAATTTTGGGCTGTGGGATATCATTTCACCCGAGTACCAACTAGCTTTTCACATATATTATGTAAAATATGAAAACACACTTACGTGCAAATGGATTAGTTGGAACTGGGGGGGGGGGTGATGTTTCAAAAATATTTTTCTATTTCCTATATGTATATTACAAACAATGACCATTTTAGCCCCAAAATTATGCCGTGCATTTATGGAAATTGGAAATCAAATGCTAAATCACAAAATAGAGACCAACAGCGGGTTTATGTATGAAGATGGAAGCATTTGATCGACTTTAATTTTTATCAAAATTATAGGCAGCGATACACTGTGATTCCCATTACCACCGTCAGAGGTCTTTTATGTAACTGGCTTAAAAGCAAGTCAATATAACCAGAGAATGGCACAATCACAGAACATATACCAACCCATGGTCCTATAAGGGCGATATCATACATGTAAGCTCTTCTCTATATTATTTTGCAAATGTTTGTATGACTTATCATTATTGGAAAAGTGTCTGTCTATTCCTTTATAGTCAATGAATTGTATTCACTCTTTCTCAAATTTTCGGCCTTGGGCCTTCTTCAGGATATTAGAAACAAATGTTGAAAGAGTGAATACAATTAATACAATTAATTGATTTTATTGTTATCATTTTCTATGGAATTATTATATTGAATTATTTCTTTATAGATATAAACGAATGTTTGACTATTGGATGTCTTAACGGAGGACTTTGTAATAACTATGATGGCACTTGGAACTGCACCTGCCCTTCAGGGTTGAAAGGAAAACGATGTGGAACAGGTAAGATTCTTTATGTTATCAGGATTATCATGAATTCAGGATGTAAGGCGGGGATACGGCCCCCTGGGGTGGGGTAAAATTCATTTTTTTCAAACTATGGCGATGTTGCAAATAAAATTAAAGGGAATGACACATACATCAACATTGTAGCATCTATTTTGCCAATAGACCCCTTCTGGACCCTGGGGGTAGGATCAAAAGGTCAAAATTCAACTTTTTCAGAACATAGTCATGTTGCATATCAAAATAAAGGGAATAAAGAATACAGCAACATGCAAGCACATATTCTGTCCTTACACACACCTCGACCCAATTGAGTGGGGTCAAAGGTCAAAACATTTTTTCTCTGAAAGTTGTCATGTTGCATATCAAATTAATTGGAATAGACTGTAGAGTACCTTGCAAGCACATATTCTGCCCTAACTCACATTCTCGCCCCTAGATCCAAAAAACAAATTCTGAATGAACTTTGTCATGTTGCATATCAAATTAAATGATATGGAGTGTAAAGCACAATACAAGCACATATTCTATCCTTACACAGGCCCTCAAGCGGTGGGGTTGGATCAAAAGGGCCAAACCTTTTATTCTGAAAGTGGTTATGTTGCATATCAAATTAAAGAGAAAGAGGTATAAACCAACATACATTTTTTTACCTTACACACACCCCTGACTCTTGGTCAGGTTGAAAGGTCAGATATTGAAATTGTACAGATAAGTTTATTTTTTTATTGAAATTAGCACTAAAATAGCTGACAGGCTTTTAATTATGATCTGTATGGTACCCAAGTTTAACTTAGGGGTTGTAGAAAGATAGATGTAAGATTTATGATTTACACGTTTCTCTTAAATAAACCTTCATTTTGATTAATAAATGCAATTAATTTCCCTTGTTAGACTTTGGTTTTGCCAGAGGACACATCTGATTCTTGGAATTCTAGTTGTATAGTTAAATCCGGTAAATGTTTCCTGTCTGTATTTATCACTTAATGTGTCTTAACATGGTCATTTAACCCACATGTATACCATCATGTATACAAAAAAGACCCAAACACTCATTGATTATGCTAAATTTTTGTATTCAGATATTAATGAATGTACAGAGGGAATACCACCATGTCTGAATGGAGCAACATGTAGGAATCGGTATGGTGATTATGATTGTGATTGTACAGACGGATGGACAAACAAAAACTGTGATGAAGGTAAGTTAGTGCTTGACACAACATAAGTCAAAAAATTTGCAGATTAGATATTAATTTCTATAAGAATTGAAGAGAAACTTGGCATAAAAAGCTAACAAAAGGTTTTCCTATTCTAGAAATGGTGCGGTGTTTTTTCTTAAAAGATAATATTTCTGTGACAGCATGTGCATCAATTTCTAGGTGGAATCTTGAGGCAAGTATATTATTTATTAAAGAAGGGTGAGAATATAGTTGAAATTTTACAAACAAAATATGAAGTCCTAGTGTGATTTAATTTACCCAAATTGCTAGACTCTTTACAACTGAAAAGCTGGTACTGTATGTGTGTATACTCTGAAAATGAATCATTTTGACATAGAGAAAACATACTGAATTGAAAAATAGTGGAATATGTTTTATGGATTCAAATATAGAATCAAATGCAACAACTCTCATAAAGTTAAATATGTTAAATGACAATTTCCAAGGGCTACTTTCAGCTCTCCAGCCATTTAGCCACCCTTTAACGCAACTCTCCTTGATTATTGGGCTACCTTGTGAAACCTACAGTTGAGTCTCTCCAGAGAAACTAGATCTATTTCTCTCCCATTTCAAACAGCGTACATTGAGATACAGCCCTTTGGGAATAGCAGTCTTGAACAAACACCGCCCTATTAGGTTACCCATTTATACACCTGAGTGAAAAGGAGCAAACGTGGGACGAATTTTCTGCTCAGAAAAATCTGATGGCGCGGGCGGGATTCGAACCTGGAACCCCTCGACCTAGAGTCCTGAGTCTTACCACTTGACCACTATCCCCTTATGTCACCAAGCACTGAATTAAGCGGTTTTCAGCTTTCTTTCAGCAACTGGTATATTCTTATAATTTCTTATTTCTCAAGCGAAACATGTGTTGTAAGTACACAGGAAAGAACCACCACAATGAAGTTATTCTTTTGATCACACAAAGCAAATGGTGAAACGAATAGAAATTTGTGATTTTATTAACAAAATATGTTGTTTATGGCTAAATGGCAGTCACATGTATGAAAAATATATTTGTTTAAATAATATACAGTGCTGATTATAATTTATTGTAGATATAAATGAATGTTTGACTACTGGCTGTTTGAATGGTGGAATCTGTAATAATTTTGACGGTACTTGGAACTGCACCTGTCCTTCCGAATGGAAGGGGCCTAGATGTGAACGAGGTAAGGAATGTCCAACTGAGCCCCAATTTATCCTTTGTTTGGGCCTTGTCGGGAGAAAACCTGTCTTCCGGGTCTCCGACAAAGGGGGTTTCAAATTAGTCTCCTCTGCTACAGAGACTAGCTAGAATAGTGAAATTTCGCTCGTAGCAAGCCTGGCTATGATTTTTTCCAGTAAGGCAATAACAAAGGCGCTGATCAGACTGCGCGGATGCGCAGGCTGGTCTGCGCCTTTGTTGTTCGCAAACCACCGAAGACAGGTTTTCTCGCATCGAGGCCCATTTTGTCTTACGACATGACAGCCGTAACAAAGTAAAGCATAGCTGAAAAATGTCCCGTTCCTTTGCTGGGAATCAAGTCCAGGTCGCCCCAGTACAAAACCAATGTTCTAACCACTGAGCCAAAGAGTCGACTCTTTGGCTCAGTGGTTAGAGCATTGGTCTAGTTCAAGTGGCTTCTGATTAAGCCATCTTGTTAGGTTCCACACTTATGCTTTCCACTCTGATCTAAATACATACTTAATATTGGATGATGCATGTAAACAGGATAGAAATTGAAAACGATTATAGTAAATAAAATATAAAGTATGAAAAGCTGTTAAGAGCCATAATTTGTATGAACCCCCCCCCCCCTTTTATGGTTTGCAACTGCTTGACAAACCAAGCCTATCTGATAAGCTATTGGGAAAAAGTAATATCTTGAATGCTACAAGTAAAGCTTTCATGCTTTCAAGGAAAGAAAGTCTATTGGATAAGCTACTGGAAAAGGGTAATATCTTGTAAACTTGATTGCTAAAAGTAGACCTTTTCTACTCCACAGATAACAAAGAAAGATCAACACGAATATTTTGAAAAGTATATTTTGAAATAAAAAGTCAGCAAACTACAACGAAAGCATTCAACATTACTTAACATACAAAGAGTTAAGGAAAGGATAAACATACAATATTTGTCCTAATGAAAATTCATTTACTTTCCATACATATTCATAGTGATAAACTGTAGGTTTGAAATAAAATAACAAGGGTATGAGACAAGTAATTTTGAAGTTGCTGCCCATGTGCGGATCCAGAAACTTTTGTCAGAGGGGGTTCAACTTTGACAATTTTTTTTAAGTTTAATGAGGGGAGGAAGGATCCAAATGCCACTTTAAGCTGGCCATCAACGGCCCGCCAGCAAAACGCCATTTAAATGGCGTTTCGCTGGCGGGGCAATGATGGCCCAACATTGAATGCTTGATTGGTAGCTTTGTGATTTTAAGTGGATCCGAACCAGTATTGCTAAGGAACCCTATATTTTTGTAATATTTTTCCAGGGGGGGGGGGAGGTCCAGACCCCCTGTCCCCCCTCTGGATCCGCACATGCTGCCCATGCTCATATTTTACTTTTCTTTCCTTCAGATGTGGATGAATGTACAGAAGGAATATCCCCATGCCAGAATGGAGCCACTTGTAAAAACATATTTGGCAATTACGAATGTGATTGTTCGGAGGGCTGGATGGACAAGGACTGTGATATAGGTAATTATGTGGGCCACGTCGCGAGAAAACCTGTCTCAGGGTTTCCGACAAAGCAAGTTTCAAACCAGCCTGCTCAGCTACAGAGACTAGCTGGAAAATTGAAATGTCGCATATAGCAATCTTAGATCAGATAATTTTCAAAAAATCGATTAACAAAGGCTCAGATCAGACTGCGCAGATGCGCAGGCTGGTCTGCACCTTTGTTGTTGGCAAACCTCCATAGACAGGTTTTCTCGTGTCGAGGCCCATTTATGAACAAATTCTCGACAAATTGAACTTTCCATGAAGTTTTATATAGTTAAGTCAGGATGTTCCATTGGTTATATTGAAAGGTTATAGGTTAGAATTTCTAAAGACATTATATTTCTTCCTCTGAAGATCAAATGTGTGCTAGAAAACAGTGCAAAACCTGGTGAAATGCTGTTTCATATCTTTATTTATATGTTCTAGGAGATGATGCATTGATAAGTTTGGGGTCTTTCATGCAAACCAAACATCTATGTGTCTTGATCCACATCTGACCTAAAGGTGAGGTTGGTGCACTGTGAAACTGGTTTAAGCCCTCCAGTAAAATAGTTTTACTGACTGTTCCAAGGCAGTGCTTCTTTTGTGGATCATTTATGTTATTTCTGTCTTGTTTTGTTATGCTTTCATGCATGTCTACAAGCTGATGCTTGTATCCTGGGTCAGGTGTATTGTTTGATTGTATCGATTCTTAATCTTTGCATTCTTTCTTACTTTCACTGTGAGCCAAAGTACCTGTTTAAGAGTTTCTGGTCTTTACAACCACGCAACTAGCAGGTTAACAAAGAGGTAGTCCATGAACTCGATTTTTGAAGATAAAGGTGTCATGTAAATTTTAACAATTTGCTATACAGTGGCAGGTATTTTAATACTTATTGGCAGTTTGAGGTGTTAAAAAGAGGTAAAGACAATGGAAATGATACTTGGAAAATGTAAATTTCCAAATAGTTTTCTTCCTTTTTTCAGTAACATATGTTGAAGGTACACATTGGAATTGCCTCGTTGAGGCAATTTAAATGTGCACCTACAACATATGTTATTTCATTAAATGAGTGATTTTCACCATAAGATTTTTAAGATAAATTCTCAACCACTTTCATTTATTCAAAGAAATGTGCATGTAGAAATGAACAACTTTTCATGTAATTTGTTATGCACCTGGACGACATTAATAGACTGTCTATCTTATGCTTCTGGCAGCTTATCTTTAGATGTATTATGGGAGTATATTGCTAAATTGCTAGTTGAGTGGTTGTAAAGGGTTATAAAGAAGAACTTTTCAATTGTAATAAACTTAAAATGGAATATAAGTCCACTAAATAGAGAAACTTACATGAGTGCTCATGTTTTTTTGAATTTATTAAACGAGATAAAATGCAAGGCTTGCCAAGCATTTTATCTCTTTTTCGCAACAAGTTTAATAAATTCAAAAATACATGAGCACGAATGTTAGATTCTATTGATCATATGACATTAAGATTACTTTGAAATCTCATTTCTGTCTTTAAAACGTTAACATTTTGTCATTATGTACGCTAGGTTGTTATGGACGTCATAACCTTTTCCGAAAATATGTAAACCACTAGTGGTTTATCAATTTTATTGCAAAGCGTTATATCACTCCCAGACGCGACGTCATCTGATACATAAACGATAATGACCAGGAATTGCCAAAATTCCATATCAGAAAAAGGAAGTGAGGATGTCACAACCACACACAGCAGACCAACCCAGGTCACCGTAAGGATGAGCAACAGAACACTAACCCCAAACGGCAACAAGAAGACAAAAGTACTCTTATTCAATGAGATGATTGCAAAACTAGAAAGAACACTAAGTACTGCTTATCAAAACATGGCAGAGTGAAAACTGTGTGTATCAGAAACAGCTGGTTCTAGGCCAGGCATTTTTTTTTATCTACACTGTTTCAATTGAAGATATAAAAGGTTTACATCGGTAAGAATTTAAAAGCTCTGATTAATTTTTGTATCTTATAGATATAGATGAATGTTTGACTATTGGCTGTTTAAATGGTGGAATCTGTAATAACTATCAAGGTGGCTGGAATTGTACCTGTCCATCCACATTGACTGGACTAAGGTGTGAAAGGGGTAAGCGTTTTCAATTGTTTTAAAAATTGAAACAGTCTATGACATCTTGGTTATAGGATTAGATAAACAAATTACTTGAGCATAAATTGTAAATACTTTCTTACCCATCAGTTTTAACATATGAGCCGTGACATGTAATTTCCAACAATAGGGCATTTTGAAAGGTGTAGACTCATACAAGCGTGTGCAGCCTCCTCTTAAGCTTAGAAACTCCAAATGATGTTCAGTCAGTAGATTAACACCCATAGAATATTCAAGCGACTAGCAAAGGCTCTGATCAGATTGTGCATATGCACAGGCTGATCTGAGGCTTTGCTGGTCGCACATACCACATTGTAGGAAATCTCATGCCGCGGCTCTTATGTTTTGGGTGTCTCATTTAGAAGGTTTTTATGAGTACCTACAACATATGTTTTTGTTGAGAAATAAGAAACTTATTTTTTGGTACACACTCTATACAAAAGGCCTGTTGGTACTTATCACATAGGCACGAACGTCTTTACTAAAACAGGGCTAGGGGTCTAAATTTTGATCCAAGTCTTCATCTACACCGATACCTTATGTATAAATTTCACATTTGGGAGGTTTTTGAAAGAATGAATGCTATGGTTTGGTTTACACTTAACTTTGCAGCAAGCCCATGCTGGTTGTGAATCTCCAAAATAGTTCAATCATTTCATATTTGAAATGTACTAATTGAATGCCTAGACATATTTTTGCTGCACTAATTACTGGTTAACCGCTTGTTCAAGCCAGCTCAGGAAAAATTGTGGTTGGGTGAACTGACTGCACTGCCATGACCATAGCTGTTGACTTGGGACGAAAAGCAACAAAACAAACAAAACAAATATTTTTTGCTGCAAGTGATAAATATCGCGAGACATCAGGCGAGAAAACAGGTTTTTATGATTTATGACTATTGTGCAGACACATATGAGCCATAACATGAGATTTCCAACAATGTGGGGTGTTCGGCTAGCAAACTCTCAAATTACCCTGCGCATACGCGCAGTCTGATCAGAGCCTTTGCTAGTTGCTTGAAAATTCTATGAGTGTAAAGCTACTAACTGAATATCATTTGGAGCTTCTAAGCTTAACAGGAGGCTGCACAGGCTTATCTAAGTCTACAATTGTTTTAACTGCCACACTGTTGGAAATCACATGTCAGGGCTCATATGCAGATCAGAGGGGGGTGGGCTGCGGTTCGGTACCCCCATGAAAATAACAAAGCTATAGGTGTTCTTAGGAATACTGGGTCTAGACCCCTGGAAAATCACAAAGTTACCAAGGCGGGTTTCCTTGTCAGGCCATCAATGCAGCCGCCAGCGAAATGCCATTTACAACCAGGCAACTAGCAGGTTAGCAAAGAGGTTGTTCATGAACTCAAATTTGGAGATATTGCTGTCATGCAAATATAAAGAATTTGCAGTAAAGTGACAGGAATTTTCATATTGATTGGCAGCTTGGGATGTTTAAAAGAGGTAAAGACAATGAACATGATACTTGGAAAATGAAAATTTTCAAATAGTTTTCTTCCTTGTTTTCAGTAACATATGCTGAAGGTACACATTGGAATTGCCTCTATGAGACAATTTCAATTTGCACCTACAACATATGTCTTTTCAATAAATGAGTTTTCCACCATTAGCTTTTTTAAACAAATTCTCAACCACTTTCATTAATTCAAAGAAATGAGCATGTAGAAATGAACAACTCTTCATGTAGTTCGTCATGCACATGGATGACAATAATAGACGACTGTCTATTTTATGCTTCTTGCAGCTTATCTTGAGATGTTTCATGTAAGTATATTGCTAAATTGCTAGTTGTGTGGTTGTAAATGGGTTTTTGCTGGTGGGACAATCGTCGCCCACATTCATAGGAATACTAGTATGGACCCCTTCCCAAATAAGTTAATTTTTTTTTTTTTTTTTTTTGCCCATTTTTTTTTTTTTTTTTTTTTTTTTTTACATTATAATCGAAAATTCCATTTTGATCTATATGACCTCCACCTGAAAAGAGAAAGAAAGAAAGAAGATATCTAAACATGGTAACATAAACATGTAATTTGATCTTAGCTAACTAAACCGTTCTGATGAAGTGAGAGACTTGTCATATAACACAGAATGTGCAGGTGATGAGCTCATAGCTCGACACTCACTATATACTTTTGATTAATTACATTTATTATTATTATGGCCAGGCTTCTGTCTCCTCAGCGCACCATGGGCGCCGGACACTGTCTCCAGGGTGCCCGTGTCTTACTTTGCTGTCATGTTCATCTCCTCAGCCTCTCGCTTAGTACCGCCCGTGCCCCCGTCCCAGCCCCCTTCGACCATTGTCAGCCCAACGTTGATCTAAGATCAGATCTCCTCTCTCCAAGCAAATCCGTAAGCATAATATAAAAATACTAATATAAAAGGCTAAATATATATATTTATGTTTATTTATACTATTTTTGTTTTCCATACCCTCGTATCAACCGCGAACTGCATTCCGCTTCGAGTGCGAGCCATTCGCTCCCGTTGCTTACATGCCTAACACGGCCGTACATGTATGTATAAACGTTACATTTAATATAGCTTATCCGCGGCGGACAGCGTTTAGACTGTCAAGGGTCACGGATTGAAATAATTTTGGACTTGCAAGCTTTTTACAGCCGATGCCAGAGGTCCATAATGACGGCACAACATGTATAAAAAATAAAGTAATATCACGGATCTGCCTGGAACGAGTCATGCCTCTTGTTGGGTATGTATGTATTAGTGTCGCCATGGGACCCAAATAAGTTAATGAATAAACCAAACAAAACAGAAAACAGAAAATAAACATCAAATAACTTTGGAACTAGACACCCTGACAAAACTTTTCAGATATGTAACGCACACCTTTGCAGCATGATTATTAACTTAACTGTTTTCAATTTGAATAGCATTATTTTTCTGCATTCAGTTTATTAAGCGTTTAGCCGGTTGCTTTAGCTGAACATGCTAAGTCATATAATGTTACAAATATGGAAGTACACTTTATTGTCATGAGGCAAACATATTATAGCAGGTTTAAAATAAGCAATACACTTATACTGGTCCTGCTGAGTCATTTATACTTTTTAAAAGCACTTTGGACCCAGAACAGCTGGCTTTTGGCAAAGCCAATTGATCCGGATCAACGCTATTTTCCATTATGTTAGTTGATACAAGCTTACAACTGGAAAGCTACAGGTAAAATGGATGAATAGGGGATGAGTGTAGTACATGCAATAGAGACAACAGAACAAGGGTGAAGAATGTATTGGTTCTCTTATAGCACAAAACAGTTTGCTCAGCTCCAATGACTACTGTAAATTAGGAAATTTTTGCGAGGACTTTATTTTCGCGAAGCTTCGCATATGCGAAGTTTCGTGAAAATAAACCCCTCGCGAAATGGAAAAATCACTCTGTGGTTTTCTTGATATAGGTAAATCTTGCATTAGTTGTGAATTTTTTATGTCACTAATATGTCTTTTAATGCTATTTGCGAAAATAAAATTCTTGCGAAATTTTCCGAATCTACAGTAACTGAAATATTTTTTGCATGTAGCAAGTCAATCTATTATACATTTTAGCAAGAAAACAATAACGTTGCTAATCAGCCTATGCATATGGCAGATGTTCCAGTTGATCTGGACATTTGATGTTTACAAATACCAAAATTAGGTATTCTCATCGTAAAACCGAACTGCTTTTCTTACAGATATCAATGAGTGTTTGGAAGGAACAGCACTGTGCTTTAATGGAGCAAGATGTATTAACCATTTTGATGGTTATGAATGTGAATGTACCAACACGTGGATGGGTGACTACTGTGAAATAGGTTAGTAAAGAAACACTAC
Source organism: Loripinus fragilis (assembly GCA_964019695.1). Taxonomy (NCBI): domain Eukaryota; kingdom Metazoa; phylum Mollusca; class Bivalvia; order Lucinida; family Lucinidae; genus Loripinus; species Loripinus fragilis. The sequence goes on from OZ026524.1 coordinate 94,492,031, forward strand.
ATGCTTATTAAATTGGTTATCAGGGCTTGAACTAAAATCAATGCATGTCAGAATAGCAAACAGAGAAGACCCTGATATGAACAGAAAGAATTATTTACATTGTTTGTCTAGACCTTTTTGAAGCAAACTAATGTTCAAAATTTTAGAATATTTACCCTACTCCATATAAACCATTGCGATCCAGGGAAATCAAATTAACACATTATAGCATGCTTGTCACCTGGTTAAGGCAGCTCATTGCAGTCCTTGGCTATCAAAGAAACACAAAGTATCAATCGTATCATGCTTGACAGCTCAAGTATTTGTTACATGATATGATTAGTTAATTTGCTTCTCACGACTTGCTGAATATTGATAGTGCTTATTTCAAACAAGGGTAAGTCAGATATATCCCACTAAAGGACCTCAGACAGTTTCCTATTTAATCTGCCCAAATTTTGACAGCCTGTGGGTAGCATAATGCATAACTGACAACTATAGTTTTGTGCTTAAATAAAACCCTTACATTTAGTGCATCTAACAAAATAAAAATATTTTGAAAATATTGCATAATTATGCCAGGCCTTTAGGGTTTAGGGGGCGGGGGTATTTTTTGTGACTAAATTTTATTTCACAGAAAGACAAAGTTTCGTCGAGTATTCACCTAAATACATGTTAATATAATGTTTGCGGCAAAAACTTGAGGCAAAATTGATGCGTTTGCATAAAATTCGGGTTGAGAAGATTTCATTGTTTCGTCTTAAGAAGTGTTCTTTCAATTACTTTTGACTATTACCTGTAATGTTTTGAGTTCACCCAGTTCGACTTGTGCACTGAGGTGTATCATATCTGTATACTGTATAAATCATAGTCTAGATAAACACAGTTTTTAGCGTAAAATCGTAATATTTTCTTACACATCGGATTTAACCTATAATTTGGGTGCTTAAAAGAACCGTCTCATTGCGACGGTTCTTTTGAGTACCCACAACATAATGTTTTGGTTGAGAAATGAGACAATAATTTTTTTTTGTAAGCACTCATAACTAAAGCCCTTATATATGCCATTGCAAATTGATATTTACCTACAGGTTTTTACAAAATAAGTTTCTAATGTGTTTTTACAATAAAGTGTTTTTGAGCATTTTGACAGCGTCCCCCCCCTGTGACCAAACATGCCATTTTATATGATGTGTGAAATGTTAAACTACATCTGTATGCAAAAGGATTAGTTTGGTCACGGGGGGGGGGGGGGGGGGGGGAAGGACCTCAGTAAAACTTTTTCTATTTTCTATATGTTGAATAGCAAAAACGGAGTTTTCAACCCATATTTCTCAATCGGTACTTGTCCAATGAGAAAACGGCTTTTGCGGATAAGTCGAGGGTTGAACCTACTATCTTTTTCATAAAAAATATCATTTTCTTTGAAACTTTTCTCTGGTCATTTTTATGGGCAATCCTTCATTAAGACTGTCCGAGGTCCTTTCAGTTAAAAAGGGCTGATTCCTATGATACTGAAACCCCCTTTTTGGACTTAGACTTGTCCGTAACAAATTGCATAGTTTTATCTAACAATTATGGTAAACACTAAACAGGACGATTTTTATTTCAAAATAGTTAATTTCCCAGTTCTTGATGAAGATATTCCTCACTCCCCTTCCTATAGTGTATAGATTTCACAATGAATTAGTTTTGAAAAAAAAACCCCTGACATGTGAGGAAGAGCCACACAACAACCACCAGACACCAGGAAGACAAGCATAGCAAAGCAACCAGCTCTCTCTTCCCCATCAAGATGACTACAAACCCGAATGGACATAAAGTAAAGACCATCAAAACATAGAACAATTACAGAATCCCACAATGGAATTAGCAATCAACATCGAATCAACGACGACAGAACCACTACCTTAGAAATGACAGCAGCCAAAGGTATGGGAGGGGAATTAAATGCATTTTACTGGTACCAAATCTTCGCCCTAGATTCTGCTGTTGTTAAAGCACAAAAATGTTAAGCTCGCATGGAGTATCGTATTGAAGCCTTCTGATCTACATTCACACTGATTTTAAACGACACAATAAATCCATAATAATAATGAAATTAAAAAATTGATTTACTGAAATTCAGAAGTAAATAAAGTGTTAACAAACCATAAAATACTCAAAATGTGCATATATGAGTATAAATGTGCTTATAAGGCCGAATACTGTATTCTTTTTTATAGATGTGAACGAATGTGACCAACAGCCATCTATTTGTTTGAATGGAGGAACATGTTTCAATATACCTGGAGACTACAACTGTTCTTGCTTAATTGAGTGGGCTGGGAAGAATTGTCAATCAAGTAAGTTCTTTATCTCATAAGGAATAAGCAATGCTACAGCAGTCAAACCTTCCCCTGATAAATTGATTAAGTTTTAATATTATATGACGTTGCTTAATTTAGTATAACACAAGCGCTCATGTAAGATCCTCTATGTTCAAAATATATCAGGGTTTTGTTTGGCATAACATTAACTCTTTGTATGCTGGCTAATAGTTTATGCTTTTAATGTTGTATGAGAACGTTTTTCAAAAATTAACATTTAATTGAATACTTTCAGGAACACTATCAGAGTGTCAAACAGTTTTGATCTAGTTGATCCTGATTTGGGTCCAAACAATTTGCTGCATGCAAGGAAAGAGTTAAATTGCATTAAAATGTTGAAGATGAAAAAAGCAAAATAAAAATCAGAAAGCTGTTAAGCATAGTTGAGTTAAAACGTCAACTTGAATTAGTGTCTTTTCATGGATATGGGAAATTTTGGAACCAGACATCTGTAAGCAGAATGCTGTTTAAGCTGGTAAAAAGTATGAGAGTTGAGCACGTTCTTTAAACTTCAATAAAAAAATTTTTGGAAGAAAATACAACAAAAGGTAACGGTCTTCAAATGCCACAACCACAGGTCACAAAACAACCTATGTTTTAAGAAAATAGTGTTATAGACTTATCTACCATCAATGCATTTCAAACAAATTATATGAGTAGTGCCACTGAATATGAATTGCTTTCAAACATTTACATGTCAATTACAGGGCAATAATCATCTTTCCTTTATGTTTAGCTTTTTAAAGTAATGACAAGATACATATCATTTAAGCAAATTTTACTCAATTACATCAGCACCCAGTTAAATTGCAATGTCATTTTACCTGTAGCAGATTGGCCTGACACTGATAATGTGATAATTACTAAATTGATTGCAGGCTTTTGTCTAACTCTCACAAGTGTTGATTAATCTGAGCGTTTAAAAGAGCTGAATATTCTCTACGTGATAGCTTACTGTTAATAGAACTGTAATAAATTTGGAATATGATATATATTTGGTTATGCAAAGTTAATGTTACCATATGTTTTGGTTTAGATGTTGATGTTTGCAGCCAGATAGAGTGTATAAATGGAGTCTGTGAAGAAGTGAATGGAATTTACCAATGTACTTGTAACACTGGATGGGAGGGCCTGACATGTAATACTAGTAAGTCTTAAGAGTAGTGTAGTGCATAAAATATTCAACACAACAATGGTATATACTGCACTTTCCCCAATTTTTATCATGTTAACCTGCAACATTCTGGGTATAATCATATATTTAAAAGTACAGTAAAACCTGTCTTAAGCGGCCACACAAAAATAGACAGAACAAAGATCTTAATGCCAAATGGTATTTGTGTCGCTTAAGACACGTTTTACTGTATAATGGAAAACAGTGTGGATCTACAGTGATTTAAAAAAAAATAGATTGGAATTTAGCAGGATATAGAACATAAATTAAGTTAATATGACCAGGAGATATCACAATCACAGACACAATCCAACTCAAAGAACCCCAAGGAAGAGAAGACACATTTTCAGAAAACCTGAACGACAGCAAGAACACAATTACATTAACCAACCAGCTTTCTCTTCCTTCACAAGATAACTGCAAACCATACAAAACACTTAGAACTACATCTCAAACCAAAGAGCTTAAAAAGTGAATTTGAGCAGGAAATGCCACAATCACACACTTTAGACCAACCCACGTACTGTGAGGAAGAAACACTGAATACTAACAGTGACATGATAATGCAAGGCAATTAAAGTAACCAACAATCATCCACTTCAGACCAACCAAGCACTGTGAGGAAGAGACACCAAACACTAACAATCACATGATAATGAAAGGCAATTAAAGTAAGACAACCAGCATCCTCTCTTCCCCATTGATTAGATTGCAAAACGAGAAATGATATTAAGTTTTGCACACCAGAATAAACCCCCTTAAAACAACAGGAGCAACAGAAAATGAGCTGCGACATGAGATTTCCAACAATGTGGTATGTACAACCAGCAAAGGCTCAGACCAGCCTGCGTATACAGGCAGTCTGATAAGAGACATTGTAGTGGCTTGAATATTTTATGAGTGGTTAGCTACTGAGGGAACAGCATTTGGAGTTTCTTAGCCTAAAAGGAGGCTGCACAGGCTGGCCTGAGTCTACATGTGTCAAAATGCCACATTGTTGAAAATCACATGTCACAGCTCAAATTATTATTCAACAACAGAACCGTAAAACATCCACACTAACTAGAATCAACGACAATGAATCAGTATCAACATAATTGCATCCTTAGGACAAACAGTACCCAAGGTCACATATTAGGCCTTAGTCTTTACTTTTTACTCATGAAAATTCACAAGTTCTTAGCTCCCAGTTAAATGTAGAGTCAGACAGTGACACTACTGTTTTGATGTTCTGACTTAGCTGATTCGTTTAATGATGTGCAATTTATTTATTGGTTTTGTCATGCACCGGCACAATATGTGTTTGACAACATGTTGTTTGTTAATAATTTGGTACTTTTGAAAGTACCTGTTTACCTGTTGGATTTCTTTTACTCCGGTATTCAGTTTAATTTACTGTTGAGTCCTTATTCTTGCTTTATCTCCTTGTTATATCTTGATTTATATGTTTTAGGAGATGATGCATTGATAAGTTAGGGGTCTTTCATGCAAACCAAATATCTATGTGTCTTGATCCACATCTGAATTAAGGGTGAGGTTGGCGCCGTTAAACCGGTTTAAGCCCTCCAGTAAAATATTTTACTGACCGTTCCAAGGCGGTACTTCTTTTTCGGATCTTTTATGTTTTTGTTCTGTCTTGTGTTTGCTATGTCTTGTGCGCGTCTGTTTATATGTGCTTTGTGGTCACCTGCTGGGAAAGGGCTGACCTCTTGGCTCTCGTTTGTGGTGTCTTCTGTGAGTTTGTCACTTTCCCATTGGTATCCTGGGTCAGGTGTGGTACTTGATTGTATCGATTCCTGATCTTTGCACCATTACTTACTTTCATACTTAGCAGAGTACTTCAATCAGATCATAAAACACTTCACTTATGAAGATATAATGCATATTATCACCATAGCATTTTTGATTTATTTCATATTATGGTTACAATATTGTCCAAATTCGCCTCCTATTGATGAAGCTATGAATATCAAAACAAATTCTTAATTTTTTTATTTTATTTGACGATACCACCCCTGTCAACAATTGTTCAGTCATGTGCTGACGTTTCCTGGGTTGAACCAGTATTAAGCAGATGATAAAGGATTTTGCTCAAGGACACAACACAAGCCCTCTGTTGAGGCTGAAATCAGTTACCACTTTGTGTCGAGTCTAGCATTCTACCATAGAACCACTACGGTCCTCATACATGAATAATTTACAAAAGTTAATTTAATATAGTAGAATCTTTATATTCAGAATTTGGGATAAAATGTTTTTTTTATTTATGAACTATTGTATTGATTCTTTTTCAAAAGACATGTTCTGAGTGCATAATAGAAATATTTCAGTTATAGAAAATAGTTTAAATAATTATTTTGCAGGGTATACACTCAAGGAGAGTTGTAAATGAGCATCTGATATTTTGTAATATAAAGGCGTCAGTTTCAAAAACATTTCAGGTCTGGCTTTTATTATGTACTGCCAATAATCATGAAAACAAATTTAGTTCTATAACATGTCACCAGTCAAAGTGAAAAATTCCATATTTCATCAAAATCATTTGACAACTCATGCAAATATTTCTTGAGAAATTACATTGTTAAAATTAGTTAAATGATCCTTGCAATTATTCTTGCAAATCGGAGAGAGAATACTCGTTATTGTCAAAAGTTGCACCAAAATACTGCCCTCAAAGTACTGTTCTATTGATAAAATCTGGGACTTTTATTTCAACTTAATTCAACTGTTTATTGAGAATATTTTGTAAAAGCAAGAAATGAAATTATTTTAATAAATATCATAAATGATGCAATTTTACTGCAATAATAAGGCTTTCGTTTGTTTGAGTATATATTACTAAATGACAAATGAGCCGTGGCATGAGATTTTCAACATTTTGGTATGTGCATCCAGCAAGCGCTCAGACCAGCCTGCACATACGCACAGTCTACTCAGAGCCTTTGCTAGTCGCTTCAGTATTCTGTGATTGCTTAGCTACTGACTTAACACCATTTGGAGTTTCTAAGCTTAAAACGAGGATGCAGAGGCTTGTCCGAGTCTACACATGTCAAAATGCCACATTGTTGAAAAACACATGACACAGCTCATATCATAAATGATGCAATTTGACTGCAATAATCAGGCGTTCGTTGGTTTTAAGTGTATATTACTAAATGACAAAGAGCCGTGGCATGAGATTTTCAACAATTTGGTATGTGCGACCAGCATATGCGCAGACTGATCAGAGCCTTTGCTTGTTGCTTAAATATTCTATGACTGTTGAACTACTGACCAAACCTCATTTTTAAGCTTAAAAGGAAGCTGCACAGGCTCTTCGGAATCTACACTTGTCAAAATACCACATTGTTAAAAATTACATGCCATGGCTCAAACTTCTTTTAGTTCCACTAACTGATAACTAGAAGACAAACCTCATGAGACATAAGATGAAATATTTTACAGAAACGAATGATATAAGCTTTTAGTTTACTGTCTAATCCTTTTCCATTGATGATGAAAAATGTTAAATATTTGTTTTTATATAAAGAAATAAAATATTGCTTAAACCAGACCTCATGTCATAAGGATTTTTAATGTATGTGATTTGACTGTATAATTATGCCAAACTCTATCATCGCATGTTTAGAAAGCATTGTAATTATCAATTATGCATTAATATTCTGTTTTTTAAGAGGCAAGATATATATCATCTGCATTTACACAATAGTTAAATTTTATTCTTATTAAGAAAGCTTTTATAGTGGTGTTATGGCAAATGTTGTGAACCGTGATGAGATTTCTTATTCAGTTGCAGTATGATTATGAGTTTATTCGCACAGTTTGTTAAGTTCTATATGTTTAAATATTTAGCGTAAATATGGTTTCATCTGATTGTATTGCCCATTTAAGTCAGTTCAATTAACTTTGGCATAATCACATATGTGTAAGGTCATTCTCAAACCATACATGCGCAGCTTACTGGAGAAGATTAAGGCTTAAACTTTGGTCCAAATCCTCATCAACAGCCCTAAGTGATGTTTGTGATCAGTGGGTGCACTGGCAAGACTGTACAAATACACTTACATACATTAACTTAAGCTGTTTGCATATGCAATAAGGTAAAAAGTAACAAAATCAACTGAGTATGACCAGGGAAGTCCATATATACAGATCAACTAACCATCCTCAGCAATATGATTGCATAAACCAGAAACAACACGACAATACATACTGATAAAGCAAGGACCCAACATAAAATCCACACACATACAACGGATGGACAGTAGCTGAGGCCTAAAGAGTGGGCGGGGATTAAGCTTTTATACATTTTACTTACAAAAGCTTTGCCCTTATAATTTGTTGGTGTTAAAACACAAGTTGTTTAACTGGTACTGAGAACAGAGGGTCAGTGTTACAGAAAATCATTATTTGAGCTACAGTGAATCTTATGAACTTATCATTTTCTATCTCAGATATTAATGAGTGTGACATCACCAACCCTACAACCTGTCAGAACGGTGCCTCTTGTGAGGATACAGAAGGAGACTATGTTTGCCACTGTACAATGGGATTTCAAGGGAAACAGTGTCAGACAGGTATGACGTTTCTTTGTAAAAGGCTATTAATTTTTTCTATACTTCTGAATTTTCCCATATACTTTGGTGGTTCTGATAAATATTAACCCTTACCTTGCAATACATCTCATATTGAAAATATTGTCTGCTTAAAATGTCTGCAGCATATATTCAAGTGCATTTCAGACTACAGTTTATCATGGAAACAAACACTATGAACCTGATACGACCGCTTGCAAGATAGTATTTTTATTTGGGTTGATATTCTTTGCAATAAATGTAAGAAAGGTGGCAAAGATAAGGAATTAATACAATCAAGTGCCACACCTGACCTAGGATACCACATGAGAAAGTGACAAAAACACAAGTAACATCACAAACAAGAGCCAAGAGGTCAGCCCTTTCCAAGCAAGTGACCACAAGATAGCAATGAACAGACGCGAAAGCTTGACTAACACTTGACATATATAACAAAAATAATCCATAAAAGAAGTACCGCCTTCAAACGGTCAGTAAAAATATTTTACTGGAGGGCTTAAACCAGTTTCACGGCGCCAACCTCACCCTTAATTCTGATGGGGACAAGGACATATTTGGTAAAATAACACAACACAAGAAAACACAACACACACGACAGCCAAGAGATCAGCCCTTTTCCAGCAGTTGACCACAAGGCTGCAAGGTACAGACACGACATCACAACTTTAACTATCATAAAGCATAATTAACAAAAACGAAAAAAAGGTACCTTAGATCATAAGCAAATTACAGAGTAGAGGGTCAAAGTCGTGACTGGTGGGAAAATGGTAAAAGGGTCTATTGTTAATATTCTAAATTAAGATTACTTCAGACCCTGAAAAGTGTTTTTATTTTACAGTTGATTTCATCTGAGTCATTTAGTAGTATACAAAGTGTAATAGCATATTCAAAACAAAAGCTACACATAAAATATTAGTCATGCATTCTGAATGATGTTCACTGGTCATTTGGAATAAAACATGTTAAGTACAAATATGTGCACATGTTTTATTAAGCAGTGGACTTAGTACTGTTATTTCATATGCTAAAGTTAAAAAATATTTATACTTCAATCGTTTGCTAAAAGGCAAACCAATCTGCTGCTGGCAATGTTCAAAATGTTTGATTGGCATCAAACTATGAATTAATTTATGTTTTTTTTTATAATTATGAGTGAATTCAGTGCAAGTCATGGATCACTTCAGAGAAAAAAAGATAATAACACTGATTGCATTTGTTGAAGATGCCATTACTGTCTAGTTGGATTAGAAGCACAGTAGTTGATATGATTCTTAGAAAGTATTACAGTAAAACCTGTCTAAAACGACCACTCTAAAAAGACCAAAATTCGCTTAATGCTGGTGAAAAGTATGGCAGAGCATTTAGATACCATCTGACGTTAAGATCTTTGCTTTGTCTGGTTTTTTGGGCTGCTTAAGACTGGTTTCAATGTATTCTTTTTTATATCTTTCAAAGAACGCCACGTAACTTTACTTACTTTTTTGGTAAATGCCACGATACTGCACATTGCATTTCAAAAGTTAAAGTAAGAAGGCGGCAAGGATCAGGAATCGATACAATCAAGTACTACACCTGACCTAGGATACCACATGGGAAAGTGACAAAAACACAATTAAACATCACAACCAAGAGCCAAGAGGTCAGTCCTTTCCCAGCAGGTGACCACAAGGCAGCAATGAACAGACGTGAAAGCATGACAAACACAAGACATAAAAAAACACAAATGATCCACAAAAGAAGATTTGTCTTGGAACAGTCAGTAAAAATATTTTACTGGAGGGCTTAAACCATTTTTATGGCACCAACCTGGCCCTTAAAAAGTTTGGAGTTGTTTTCTTTTTTATAATGTTGACTTTATGTGTTAATTTGCAGATATAGATGAGTGTCTATATGTCCCTACACCATGTCAGAATGGTGCCACATGTATGAATCAAGATGGCGACTATGATTGTTCTTGTGCGTCTGGTTACCAAGGGAAAAACTGTACCATGGGTGAGTTTTAGACATTCGTTTTTCTATGAATTTGTGGCAGAAAAACAGCACAGTCACACAATTTTAGATTTAAAGTAAGTAAGGTTGCAAAGATCAGGAAACGATACAATCAAGTACCACACCTGACCCAGGATACCAATGGGAAAGTGACAAACTGACAGAAGACACCACAAACGAGAGCCAAGAGGTCAGCCCTTTCCCAGCAGGTGACCACGAAGCACATATAAACAGACGCGCACAAAACATAGCAAACACAAGACAGAACAAAAACATAAAAGATCCACAAAAGAAGTACCGCCTTGGAACGGTCAGTAAAATATTTTACTGGAGGGCTTAAACCGGTTTAACGGCGCCAACCTCACCCTTAATTCAGATGTGGATCAAGACACATAGATATTTGGTTTGCATGAAAGACCCCTAACTTATCAATGCATCATCTCCTAAAACATATAAATCAAGATATAACAAGGAGATAAAGCAAAGATAAGGACTCAACAGTAAATTAAACTGAATACCGGAGCAAAAGAAATCCAACAGGTAAACCCCGGTGGGCCCGACAAACAGCCAAAGCATCAGGCCCCTACCATCTCATCAATAGATAAGTCTTTAAGTCGGAACCATCAAAGAGTCTGAAGTCCGACCCACCGACGTGCAATTAAAGAGGAAAGCAAAGTTGCCAACTGTGATTGGGTTGACTACCAAGCATGCAGTCTGTTGCAATACATTAATGTTATAGCCAATCTTTTTATAATGGGAAATTATTTTAATGAACTGCGCTGAAAAATTATTAGAGCCAACAATCTTCTTCAACTTATACACCAAGTCACCATAGAAATCAGGTTCCGAAAGTCCTTGGCGCAAGAGAGATTTAAGTCCAACTTGGAATTTAGAAATCAAATCAAAGTATCGTCTATAAAATTTTGAAAATGTTTTGCGAAGTTTATGATACCGATAGCCCTGTTTAAGAAGTTTCTGAGTTAACAATTTATTGCGAGTGTTGAAGTCAGTAACATAGCTAGATGCTCTAGCAAAACGAATGAGTTGAGAAATATAGACTCCATAGGATGTAGAACGAGGAACATCACCATCTAAAAATGGGAAATTGACAATTTCAAAATCAAAGTCGTCACGTTTATCATAAATTTTTGTAGAAACAATACCATTAGAAATTGACAAATGCAAGTCTAAAAATGCGGCTTCGGTATCAGAGGCATTGGCTTTATTAAGTTGGAGCTCTGAAGGGTATATTTGACTAACCATATTTTCAAAATAAACATTATTAATATTTAAAATATCGTCCAAATATCTGGAAGTAGTGTTAAACGCATCAATAACATCAGCCTGCTTATAATCAGAAAGAGATATCATAAAGTCCCTTTCATAACAAAACAGGAATAAATCTGCAACCAGGGGAGCACAATTAGTGCCCAAAGGAATCCCAACTACTTGTCTATAGAGCTTGGTGCCAAATCGAATAAAAATGTTGTCCAACAAAAAGGTCAGCGCATCACATACATTTTGACACGACCATGCATGATATTTTTTAGGTTTTTCTGAAGTAAAAAATGCATTTCTGTCACTACATGCAAGGTAAGGAGAGCCTTCTCTCTGGAAGGTTCTTTTAATAAGATCAATAAGTTTATCTTTAATTAAATTATGAGGTAAAGTAGTGTAAAGAGTAGAAAAATCATAAGTAGACAAACTGGTCGCATTGAAATCTCTAGCTTTAAGTTTATCTAAAATTTCACCTGAATTTTTAATCGACCAAAATAGGTTTTTACCGGATCTCTCATATACTTTTTCACAATATTTGATAACATGTATTTTAACAGCTGTAAGACACGAGGTTAACAATTTAGAAAGTTCTGTTGTCGTACAAGAACTAGAATTTGTAATAAATCTTGCTTTATAGGTTTTTTTATGGAGTTTAGGTAACCAGTACAACGTAGGAACCTTGTCTTGATTTTCTTTAGCTTTGACACCAAAATGTAGGGCTGTATGACAACCATGCCCATCAACAATCACCCTTTCACTTAAAGAAGGCTGCAGTTTATAGGCATTAGTGTTAACTCATGTTTTTATCGTTTGTTGAATATTTTATAACATATTTTTATTTATTAGCTTTATGGCATTGACTTTGGTATGTTTAATTAAGGATAATGGTTCTACGAAATGTGTTCAAATCATGACACTAGAATGACCTAGACCTACTTTAGGACATGGTTTAGTTAGAATCCCATTATACGAAAAAGGAAAAATGTAAAACACTTTATGTAATGCCAAAGCCATAATACTAGAAGTTTTTTTTAATCTAATGTGGCACTGTCTTAAGGTAAATACCAAAGTCCAAACGTTGTCCTTTCAGCCAAGTTACTAATATTGGATTGTCATAAATATATTTAAACATATAAATCTCAGAAAATGAAGGGTCATCGAAACCCAAGTTTCGTAAAAAGACTCCCTAGGGTGTGCGAAGAAATGTTTGCTCAAATGGTCCTGGATGGCTGTCATGCTCGTATATGGTACAATTCTGTCACAACTTATTTTGAAAGAACCAAAGGCACATATTCTTAGTATGTAGCATTGAGGATGTATGTCCTCAGACGCCTTTCTATTGATGGTACCAGGATGACTTTGACAATATTTGTGGCAAGCTTAGAGAAGTACAAGTAGAATTTTAACGTTTAAAGCAGTAGTTTTCTAAAGTTTTCAGTCCTTCATAGCAGTAGAAAGTTCTTAAGAAATACTTGAAAAGTCCTTGAATTTTACTCAAACTTGCCTGTATGAACTATAGTAAGGAAGATATTCAGATCACAGACAGCCACATGACAGCACCAACACAATTAAAGTAAAGCAATAAGTTCCCTCCTCATCAGCAAGATGATTGGAAATCTAGAAAGAACACCTAGAATGAAATTAAAGGAAATGGACTAAAAACAACCCCACACATAGTGGGAGTAATAACCAACACTAATTTAACAACAACACTATCACTGCCTTATGACAGACAGCAGCCAAGGTCATTCTGGGAGGGGTAAGGGCATATATTTAATTAGCCAAAGATTCTGCTGATATTAAAATATAAATGAGCCATGGCGTGTGATTTGCAACAATGTGGCATTTTGACATGTGTAGACTCAGACAAGCCTCTTCAGCCTCCTTATAAGCTTATAAACTCCAAATGGTGTTCAGTCAGTAGCTTAACAATCATAAAATACTCAAGCGACTAGCAAAGGCTCTGATCAGACTGCTCGTATGCGCAGGCTGATCTGAGGCTTTGCTGGTCGCACATACCACATTGTTGGAAATCTTGTGCACTGGCTCAAATGTTGTGGAGCATATATGGATAAGTTAGGGGTCTTTCATGCAAACCAAAAATCTATGTGTTTTGATCAACATCTGAACTAAGGGTGAGGTTGGTGCACGTGAAACCAGTTTAAACCCTCCAGTAAAATGTTTTTATTGACCGTTCCAATGCGGTACTTCTCTTGTGGATCAATTGTGTAATTTAAGTCTTGTGTTTTTGAGGCTTTCACGTCTGTCCATTGCTGCCTTGTGGTCACCTGATGGGAAAGGGCTGACATTTTGGCTCTTGTTTGTTATGTTTATCGTGATTCTTTTACTTTCCCATTTGGTATCCTGTGACAGGTGTGGTACTTGATTGTATCGATTCCTGATCCATGCTGTCTTTCTTACTTTTTCTAACTTATGCAATGAATCATCACAGGGAAACAATCAAATAAAATCATCATACTATTATGAAACAAGCTAAAGAAGCTAAAGTACTCTTGACTCACAGACATTTATAGCTAAAATCAAAATCCTAGATGAATAACGGTTGGCCCAGCCAAAAACAAGCATCAAGCACCAACACATCAATAAAAGTTTTAGGTTAGGGTTATCATTTGGGCCTCAACGTGACAAATTATTACATATATAAATTAATTTAATTTCAGATATAGATGAGTGTTTATTTGTCCCATCACCCTGTCAAAACGGAGCCACATGTATGAATCAAGATGGTGACTATACCTGTACATGTGCATCTGGTTATGAAGGGAAAAACTGTACTGTGGGTGAGTTTAAGACATTAGGTTTTTTCACAATTTTAGCATTGATTTATATTTTGAAATCTGGTTCAGCACATGTTCATGTAGAATTAATTTTTCAATTATTTCATCTGTAGTTAATTGAAAAATTTGATAAAATACTGTTTTCCATGCTGCATTGGGAAAAATTCTTATATAGTTACTTACTATACCAACATTTGTTTTATTTAATTGCAGATATAGACGAATGTTTATTTGTCCCACCACCCTGTCAAAACGGAGCCACATGTATGAATCAAGATGGTGACTATACCTGTACATGTGCATCTGGTTATGAAGGGAAAAACTGTACTGTGGGTGAGTTTAATGCATTAGTGTTTTCTATAATAATTATAGCAAAATTGCAATCTCAATTTTACCATTTATTCATATTTTGATATCTTGTTAAACATTTGATCATGTGGAGTTATATTTTATAGCTTTTTTGTTATCGTTATTTGCATGAGTTGATAACATACTATTTGAACACTCAGCATTGTGTAAATTCTTATATATTTTTTATTTTCTGCACCAACATTTGTTTGATTTAATTTGCAGATATAGATGAGTGTTTATTTGTCCCACCACCCTGTCAAAACGGAGCCACATGTATGAATCAAGATGGTGACTACACCTGTACATGCGCATCTGGTTATCAAGGGAAAAACTGTACTGTGGGTGAGTTTAATGCATTAGTGTTTTTCTTTAATAATAATAACATAATTGCAATCTCAATTTTACCATTAATGCATATTTTGAAATCTGGTTAAACATTTGATCATGTAGAATTCTATTTTAGAGCATTTTAGTTGTCGTTAATTGAATGAGTTGATAACATACTATTTTAACACTCAGCGTTGGGTAAATTCTTTATTTTCTGCACCGGCATGTTTTTTATTTAACTGCAGATATAGATGAGTGTTTATTTGTCCCACCACCCTGTCAAAACGGAGCCACGTGTATGAATCAAGATGGTGACTATACTTGTACATGTGCATCTGGTTATCAAGGGAAAAACTGTACTGTGGGTGAGTTTAAGGCAGTAGTGTTACTATGATTTGATATCTAAATTTCAAATTTGACATATCTTTCTTGTGCCAAGGACTTTCCGAACCTGAATTCTATGGTGACTTGGTGTATAAATTGAAGAGGATTGTTTGCTCTTATAATTTTTTAGCGCAGTTCATCAGAATACTTTCCCATTATATAAAGATTGGCTAATATATAATATAACATTGATGCAGTGCAACATTCTGCATGCTTGGTGGTCAACCCAATCATAGTTGGCAACTTTTCTTTCCTCTTTAATTGCACGCCGGGGGGTTGGACTTCAGACTCTATGATGGTTCTGTCTTAAAGACTTATCTATTGATGAGATGGTAGGTGCCTAATCCTTCGGCTGTTGTCAGGCACATCAGGGTATACTTGTTGGATTTCTTTTGCTCTGGTATTCAGTTTTATTTACTGTTGAGTCTTATCTTTGCTTTGTCTCCTTTTTATATTTTGATTAAAATGTTCTAGGAGATGATGCATTAATTAGTTAGGGTCCTTCATGCAAACCAAACAATTATATGTCTTGATCCACATCTAAATTTAGGGTGAAAATGGCACACTGCGAAACCGGTTTATGCTCTCCAGTAAACTATTTTTACTGACCTTTCCAAGCCAGAGCATCATTTGTGTTATTTATGTCATGTGTTTGGCATGCTTTAAAGTTTGTTCATTGCTGCTTTGTGGTCACCTGAAGGGAAAATGTCTGACCTCTTGGCTCTTTTTTGTGATGTGTATTGTGATTTTGTTACTTTCTCATTGGGTATCCTGGGACAGGTGTGGTGCTTGATTGTATGGATTCTTGATCCTTGCTGTCTGTCTTACTTCATGAGATTTAATCAATTTATGTGTCTTAAAGACAGCAGAATCTATGTCAAAGATTTGACAAGTGAAATATATTTAAGCATATCCGCCCTAGTGGCTGAGCTATTGTTCATTTCTAATGTTGCCATTCTGTAATTTGGGCCAGGTCGTGACAAAATCTGTCTTTGAGGTTTCTGACAAAGTTTTATTCAAATTAGCATGCTCAGCTACAGAGACAGCTAGAACATTGAAATTTCACTTGTAGAATGTCTAGACATTATACTTTCCGTTATGTGAGCAACAAAGGCGCTGATCAGAGTGCGCATATCTGCAGGCTGGTCTGCGCCTTTGTTGTACGTATACCCCTGAAGACAGGTTTTCTCGCGTCAAGGCCCATTTGTAGCTGTTTCCTATTTTTTAAATTTTGTGTTTGATCCTAGTAGGTTGTGCGGTTCACTGTGCCATTTCTAGTATGTAGTGTCGTCATCTATTTAAAAGGTGTGGAGATGGCTGCTTTTGGTTGGTTGCGCACTTGAGTGTGTAGTTTTTGTCATCTGGTGGTGGTTTCTAATAACAGCAGAATATATGGTGACGATTTAGCGCTTAAAATCTATTCCAGCCGCCCCCTGATGATTAAGATATTGTCCCTTCTAAGGCTATTGTTGTTTAGTTGTTGAATTTTTGTTCGTTTTTAATGCATTAAGTGTATGTTTTGTATTGGGTCGCTGTTTTGATTTGTGATTCTTACTGGCCTTTGTGGTTTTGCAATCATCTTGCTGAGAAACAGAGAGTTTGTTGCTTTACTTTAATTGTGTTTTTGCTGTTGTGTAGCTGTTTGCGTTGTGTGTCTCTTTCTCATGGTACCAAGGGTTGGTCTGTGGTCTATGATTGGGACATTTCGGGGTCATTACTCAGTGGTTGTTTTTTTGTTTTAAATCAATATGTCTCAAGTACAAGACTCATATAAGATATTGTGTTGAGTAATTGAGTTAGTAACCCTTCATATATTGTTTTGTATTGGTTACCTCTAATGAAACAATCATTCAATAGTCATAACTGATTAACTTGGATGTTAAACAATTACACAAACACACAAATAAATGTTATAAGATTGAGTGGATATTTCTTTTTTGTCCAATAAATATACATGAGATTGCTTATCGGGGAATGTAATAAAGTCAAATATTTAAATAAATAATACACTAGTGTATTTTAACTTTATTAATGTTATGTAATGGCAGAGAGAACATTCCACATGTATGGCAAACAGAAAGTAACCTTTGATCATATTGGATATTTGTGATGAGGCAAGTTAGCAAAGACTACACTTAATGCTATAATAACAGCTGCAGCAGTTGACTAATTGTTCAACATTTTTCTTGATTTTGGCATGAAATAAGACTTGATCTTTCACATGAATTGTCTGCTGGCAGACAATTCACATGATATATCAAGTATTTGTTAGTTTCTTAAGCAGGTGTAAATTTCGGAAAAGTCGCCCCTCTGCAGATTTTGATGACTTTTCAAGTGTATATTTATGACTAAAATAAACGTATGTTTTTTTTTATTTATTTAGATATAAACGAGTGTGAAGAACAAGAGCCACCATGTTTTAATGGAGGTACATGTAAGAATATAGATGGTGATTATGAATGCGACTGCACCTCAACTGGCTGGCAAGGAAAGAATTGTACAGTTGGTAAGTGCATCATTTTATAATAGTAATTAAGTCGTGCACAGCTTCTAAGCTTTCAATAATAATAGACACCAAGCTATTGCAAATTACGTTGGTTTATTGTGTTTTTAATTTGTTCATATTATTTTCTCAGAAACTGATTTGTGAAAGTAGTAATTTATGATTCATCATTCCTTCTTCTTAGCTGATACGCCAGATAGTCCCTCTTAAAGCATATGCTGGTAACCAGTGGACAGGGCTGATTTGCCTCCTTTTTTGTCCGTCATTACAAGTAAACGTTTGGTAGAAATTTCATGGACATGGCAAGGTCCTAAATAGGACAGCATGTTTTAGTCTACCATTGGGTAGACATTTCAAGGACATGGCAAGGTCCTTAGTAGGACAACATATTTCTTTGTATGTTTCTTTTCCTTTGGGATAAGAAAATGTAATTTTCAAGTGACTAAATAAGCAAACACAAGTATAGGATATACATATAGACGTGTGATGTTCATAGTTTTGCATATAAATGTTGTTGTCTTTACATAAGGATATTCACTTCTTTTATTACAAAATTTACTATCCTTTGGAAATATAAAGCATCAACTATTGTTTTTTTACTAACAAGATCTGTTTGATTAGGCTTATCCGTGTGAGCATTGCTTATTTTATCACCTGACGTCGCATAAGGGAGTGATATAACGCCATGCAATAAAATCGATAAAATGCTAGTGGTTTACAGATTTAATAATGTTATGTAATTACTTCGATTTTAACGTTGCGCAAAAATGGCTAAATCATGAATTATTCACTCCAGATTTTTAAATTTTTTTAATGTCATGTGATAAAAAGAATATAATTGTCTTGCTCCTGTATTATTTAATTTATTAAACGAGTTGAAAAATAGAGATAAAATACACGGCAAGCCTCTCATTTTATCTCTTTTCCTCAACTCGTTTAATAAATTCAATTTTAAAAATCAGCACTCATGTAAGATCCTTTATATAAAACATGAGCCTCTTTTTCTTCCTCATTACTCCACGCCAGGTAGACGACAATCAAAAACAATTCAACAATCAACAAACGCGGATCACAAACCGATAGAAACAGTGTTTTTGATTGCCATTTGTCGCCAGTTGGCGACAAATGACAATCGAAAACACTGTTTCTCTTGATTTTTGATCTACGTTCCTCGATAGTATTGACATTTTTTATTGCCGCCTACCCTGTGTGTTCTCTTGGGTGTTTCTCTCCTAGTGATAATCCCACTTTCTTTTAAGAAGTGTTGTTCATTTGAATCAATTTGTCTGTTGAGGCATGTGCTGATCCAGAGGGAAGGACAGTGGTTCAGACCCCCCCCCCCCTGAAAAATCATAAATCTATAGGGTTTCTTTGTAGTACTGGACTGGATGCCCAGAAAAATCTCAAAGCTACCATGGCAGCATTCAACGTTGGGCCATCATCAGCCCACCAGCATGACATTTCGCTGGTTGGCCAATGATGGTCCCCTTTAAGTGGCATTTGGGCCCTTTTCTCCCCATCAACTTTTAAATAAATTTTCAGATGTGGATGAGTGTCTACTTGTTCCCACACCATGTGAAAATGGAGGTTCCTGCATAAACTTATTTGGCTCATATGACTGCACATGCCCAGTTGGGTATGAGGGGAAGGACTGTCAAAATGGTAAGCATTATATTAACAGCTGTTACTTGAACCAGAAAACGGTTTGGTACTTTTAGGCTCAGACTATACTAGCCTGACACCCTCACAGTCTGGCCAGAGCATTTGCTTAGTAGTAGATAAAGGCTCAGACTCAAGATTCTTGTACCTAGGCCCACTAGATAACTGTGCATGCATGATTAACCCTTTGTATATTAATGGATACTTTCTTCTGGTTTGATACAATAAACTTGGGATAGTCCATTGTACATATCTAGGGGTATCAGGTTATAATTTTCAAAAGGTATTGTATTCTTCTGTCTGATGATATTTTTTTATCTTTACAAATAGTGTAGACCCTGATGAAATGCAGCATGATGCTGCATTTCATCATGTTCTTCACTGTTTGCAAAAGTACTCATTTAGGGGTTTCCCGAATACAAAGGGTTGAAAGATGTCTCCTCGATGATGCGATAAGTACAAAATGTTTAGAAGCTGGCTCAATTCCATTTCAGACGTGCTCAATGAATACATGGTTCAATAAAATAAATCTTTACTGCTTACCATGCTTAGTAGACATTTGCGTCATTCAAATAAAGAATAACTATACAAGTACTTGTTTAAGCATCAAAATGTACATATACATGTATGCATACATCAATTTGAATTTCCTAATTATCCTCACGTTTTTGCTCATTAGATGTTATTATTATATAGACTCCTTTTAGGCCTAGAAGCATTTCATTAGATTACTGTTGTCGTTTTAAAAAGAATGGAATATTTGTCTTTAAAATTGATTTAAAGTAAGAAAGAGTGTTTTCAGCTGCTATCTGCTCTAACTCAGAAGTTCATATGTTCTTATTTATTGTTACTCCCGATATTTGTGTGGGTTTTGTGGTTTGTCCTTTGTGTCTATTTAGGTTTTAAAATCGTCTTGCTAAGGAAGAGAAAGCTTATCCATTATTGTGTTCTTACTGTCATTTTACTGTTTGTGTTCTGTGAATTTTCCTTTTGGTGCCATAGGTTGGTCTGCAGTGTGTGATTGTGAACACAAAAACCCCATAAAAAGGGAGCAACAATAAATAATGAATCAACAACAACAGAGTCAATGCCTGAGAATGGACAACAGCTGAAGTCATTGGGGACTTAAATGCATTCTACTGCCCAAACCTTCGCCCTAGATTCTGCTGTTTTTATTGTTTTAGCGTCACATTCTCCTTAAAGCTGCATAGTCTGTAACTTTTGATCTTTTAATTTTAGAACTAATGTTTCTATTTTTCAAGAACACGGTAAAAACACTAAATTTCAGGTATACATTTTACCAATTTCATAAATCTTAACAAATTATCAGTATCAAAACAACAGCATTTATGTTAAAATTACCTGTCTATAATTATTGGAGGGACGCAAATAATTACCAACAAGAGAAAAAACACCTGTTTTATAAGATAATTCACTTTTCCGCGCAGTTTTCAGCTATAGTGAACAGATTTATTGTGAAAACATAACTTAATTCTACTTTTACAAAAGATTTAAAAAGAAAATAAAAATTTCGAAATATGTTCATAGTTGCAGACTTGGTCTCTTTGAACTAGACTTTAGTTAAGAGTGTGTAACGAAAATTTAATTTTCTTATTTCTCAACCAAAACATATGTTGTGGGTACTCAAAAAAACCGTCTCAATGAGACGGTTCTTTTGAGCACCCAAACATATATTAAAATTTAAGGGTAAGAAAATATTAACAATTTTACGCTGAAATAATTTTGTTTATCTAAACCTGTGTTAAACTTACAGATATCAATGAATGTGAGAGCAGTCCAAGTCCTTGTTTCAATGGAGGTACATGTGTAAACACTGATGGGTCTTACAACTGTACGTGTCCAACAGGCATCCAGGGAAGGAACTGCCAAGGCGGTAAGAACATTTGATTAATAATATAGTCATGGCATGTAATTTCCAACAATGTGGCATTTTGACATGTGTAGACTCAAACGAGCCTCTGCAGCCTCCTTTTAAAATTAGAAACTCCAAATGGTGTTCAGTCTGTAGCTTAGCAATCATAAAATACTCAAGCAACTAGCAAAGGCCCTGGTTAGACTGCGCGTATGCGCAGGCTGATCTGAGGCTTTGCTGGTCGCACATAGATCATTGTTGGAACTCTCATGCACTGGCTCAAATAATAAAGATGTGTGAGTTGTTTTCTCTGATATTAGGTAGGTATTTAACAGAGTCTAGTGCAAGGGTCTGCGATATAAGCTTCTAGGAAATGTCTGATTATAAGAGCAAATATTAACGTATATTAGCTATCTGGTAGTCCAGATACTTAGGGTAGCCTAAATGACATATTTGTCTACCTTGTTTTAAGTGTATTGATGGTATTGCCAAATTTATATACTGACGGACTTTAATTACGCAACACTAACTTCCCCTTATATCTTCCAAAAGACTGTTGAATGTAAACTTCCTTTGCTACGATAATGTCATCATGAGTTGGCTTCTTTAGCGAACGCTTTAGTTTTAAATGTACAACTAAACTGGACGACGTTATTTGCTCCGTATGAATATAGCCATTTAAATATTTCTTAACTAGAGGAGATTTAAAGCTATTGAATGAAAGGGTACACACAGCTAAACGTCATATACGCAAATATTCAGTATCGCAGACCTGCCAATCAATATGAGAGTGATTTCTCAATGACTAACAAAGTTGATGATACAAATTTGATGTTTCTAGTGTTTCTTGATTTAAAGAAGTAGGGAATCTTTCATTCATAACATTTGGTCACATGAAAAAGTTGACCCCTATCTCAAAAAGTTTGCATTTTAATGCATTAAGTTCATCTTAGTTTGACAAGAATTCTATGTGTAACTAACAAATGAATGCTCTTTAACATACAATCAAAATCATTGTTCTGCCTTCTTTTTCGAGACATAAATTAAAGCTGTTATCCAAGCGTTGCGTTTTTAAAGTCCGTCAGTATATGAGCTTACATTCTTCTATTTACTAATAACACTAGTACAGGGTGAGTAATTACGTGGTTTATGCTTGGATACACTGTACAGGTGTTCGAATACACTGTACTGACATTCTGATCGAATGTAAGTAGATTTCTCTATGTTTGCTCATCTATACCCAGAAAGTTATACACCATTTTCAAGCCCACATTTTTCCGGATCAAAACGCTTCCAGGATTTCCTCTTAAACTTCTTACTTTGAGTACAAACTCTGTCACAAAGAAAATAATTGTTGTCCATACAGCTTATTTTTATAATTCAGGCCCGACCTCTGCCGCTAAAGCAATTGTGACAGAGTCTGTACTCAAAGTAAGAAGCTTTAATGAGGATATTCTTGCATCGTTAGATCCAGAAAAATGTGGGCTGAAAAGGGTGTATAACTTTTTGGGTGAAGATGAAAGAACAAGGAGAAATCAGTACTTACTTTTGCTTAAAACATCGTTGTGGAAAGCAGTTGACCATTTTTCCGTACATGTATCCTAACAGAAACCACGTGACTACCCACCCTGTAGTATGTGTGCTAGGAGCTGATGATTTTGATATTTTATCCATGCTTTATCTACAGATATTAATGAGTGTCTAACTATTCCAAATCTGTGTGAAAATGGAGGAACCTGTGTAGACAATGATGGTTCTTACACTTGCACATGTGTAGCTGGCTACGAGGGACCAAACTGTCAAGATGGTAAGATATTGATTGACAAAAAAGAAAAGTGTCATCCTCATCAGACTGTATACTATCGGATTCTTAAAGAAACCCCTTAAACATCTTCTTTGGATATAATGTTCTGAGTTGAAACCTATTTGGCAGAAAAATTCACGATGCCACCCTTAAAAAGAGCAGAGGCAGATTATAATTGAGCCGCGACATGAGTTTTCCCGCAATGTGGTATGTGCGACCAGCAAAGGCTCAGACCAATCTGCGCAAACGCACAGTCTGATCAGAGCCTTTGCTAGTAGCTTGAACATTCTATGAGTGTTGAGCTACTGACTGACCACCATTTGGAGTCTCTAAGCTTACAAGGGGACTGCACAGGCTCGTCTGAGTCTACACTTGTCAAAATGCCAAATTGTTGGAACTCACATGTCACAGCTCATAATTTGAAGGACATGGCCTCCTGTGGAAATTGGTTTGTTTTACTTAATAACATCTATCCGAAACAGTTTCACTGTGACTAAATTTTGAGCAGAGACATGTGATTTCCAACAATGTGGCGTTTTGACAAGTCTAGACTCAGACGAGCCTGTGCAGCCTGTGCAGTCAACTTGTAAGCTTAGAGACTAGACTTAGAAAAGCCTGTGTGGCCTCCTTTTAAGCTTAGAAACTCAAAATGATGCTCTGTCAGTAGCAATACTGTCATATAATATTCAATTGACAAGCAAAGGCTCTGATACGCGCAGGCTGATCTGAGACTTTGTTGGTCTCACCTACCAGATTGTTGGAAATCTCATGTCGCTGCTCAAATGGTTAAAATTGAAAACATTTTGGAAAGAAAGTCAAATAGGTAAACCTAAAGAAAATAGCTTAAATGAACCAAATACTTAAAACAATCATGGTTATCAGGAAACCAAACGTATTACTGCTATACGCAACTATAAAACCAGGGAGGAAGGCAAAAATCAGGAATTGATACAAACAAGCACCACATCTGACCCGAGACACTATATGGAAAAGTGATAAAACACAATAAACAAAATACAGAAGAGAGCCAAGAGGTCAGGCTTTTTCAGCAGGTGATCAAAAGGTTGTTAAGCATAACAATGGCAACATCAAACATAAACAACAAAAGGGATCCACAAAAAAGCACCACCTTGGAACGGTCAGCAAAAACATACTGGAGGGCTAATTCATGGATAAGTTGGGGATCTTTAATACATACCAAACATCTATGTGTCTTGATCCACATCTGAACGAAGAGTGAGGTTGGCGCTGTGAAACTAGTTTAAGCCCTCCAGTAAAAATAGTTTTACGGACCATTTCAAGGTGGTGCTTGATTTGTGGATCATTTTTGTTATTTATATTTCGTGGTTGTCATGCTTTCTTGTCTGTTAAATGCAGCCTTGTGGTCACCTGCTGGGAAAGGGCTAACCTCTTGGCTCTCTTGTGTGAGGAGTTTTGTTGTGTTTTGTCACTTTCCTGTGTGGTGTGCTGGGTTGGGTGTGGTACTTTAATGTATTGATTCCTGATCTTTGCCTCCTTACTTATTTAATACATTTTAAAATGTACCAACCTCGACCTTTGTTCTGATGTGGATCAAGACACATATGGGAAAGTGACACAAACGCAGCACACAAGAGAGAAATGTCCTTGATATAGTTGATAAGAATTTAAAATAATACAACCAATGGGTGAGCTACTATAAATACGGCTTGAAAATTATTTATAAGAAGTTTCAAACACATCTCAGTCAAGTTATTAAGTTCCTTTTTGCCCTCTTACAGTTGGAATGCATATAACTTACATGGATGATCTTATGATGATAGTTTGTTTACCATTTAACAGCCAAATCTTTAATCAGTTATTTACAGTTGTTGCTGAACAATGCATTATACAACAATAATTGTTCCAATTACATGAAAAAGTTTGGAAGCCTCCACATGAGCTAAATAGATGTTTGTATTTCGACTACAGCAAAATCTAGCCCCAACCCAGTTGTTTTGGCCGCTGTCTGTTCTAAGGTGATGTTGTTGTTGACTCATTTTTATTGTTGTTCCTATTGTTTGTGGGAATGTTGTGATTGGTTCTTGTTTAATGTGCTCTCTATTCTTATAATCAACACGTTGTGGAAGAGAAGAGAATACTGGTTGCTTTACTTTTATTCCTGTTGCCATGTGGCGGTAAGCGTTCCATGGTTCTTCCTCCAAGCCCAGTGGGTTGGTCTGAAGTGTGTGATTGTGGCATTTCCTGGTTAATTGTTATACTCTGTTACATTTTGATAGAAGCTCTAGATTATTTGTTTATTGCATGTACATATCTGTGCAATTAAAAGTTTATACATTATTACAATAAACTGAAACTCTTAAACAACAATAATATAATCAATAGTTTCTAGGAAAAAACATAAGGTGCACAAAGTATAACAATGAATACCATCAACTTTACAGAATAGTTTGTTTTACTATAAAATGTCTTTATTAGACTTGTTAATGAACTGTGATGTAATCCATTTTTATAACCTACTGTTTCTTTCTTTGCAGATATTAATGAATGTCTAACTATTCAAAAGGGGTACTTTCATCTGTGCCCACGCATGGATTTTCTTCAAACTTTGCATATTAATAACTCATTATATACGAACTACGAAAATGTATTTATCGAATTAGATAGTTAAGAATAAGGCCTAGGAAGCAACCCTGACGTACTCCACCTTTGAGGTGGTACCTGTCTCTAAATTTCCATGTCCTAAATCAATAGTTTTGTTTATTTCTATGATTTGTCATCTAGATTGAATCAAAAATACCATAGACATTATTTTAATACCACGAAACCATTTGGATAAATTATGGTTTACGTTTTCAGAAGAAGTGATTGTAAAATTTCAATATTTTTTTTAAAAAAAATTACAAAACATTCAACATTCAATTCAAAAGATGGATATGTTCTAGTCTTTGTCAAGATATCATATTATCACAAAAACATGCCATATATATACTGCTGATCTGAGCCAAATATCATGAAAATCCGAAACCGGTAACTTTGTCATTTCCTACCTCTTATGGGTATAGGTCAGTTTTAGCAAAATTAATTATTTAGTTCAAATGAATCAATAACTCGACATAAGGAGGTTGTTTTTAAATCTACTTCCACTTTTCTTAAAGAAAGACATGTTTAGACAATTTTAAATGATTCAATGGTCAGAAATGCCGAAGGTCATGGCCCTGTGTCATGGCACTATGGGGCCAAGACAATATGTGTCACTTCCTCAAGTCCTGCATTATATTGTTTAAGAAACATAATATCCTAACAATAAAAATGTGAAAACAAGAAGACTAAATATTTTCTTTACATCCCAACTGAACTAGAGGAACCACATTTTGGTGCCGTGACCAGGATAACGTGTAACAAAGTCTTATCTAAGGTATTATAAAACAGTGTTCTAAATGAATAAGTGAGGTCCAGAAACAAAAATGT
Source organism: Loripinus fragilis (assembly GCA_964019695.1). Taxonomy (NCBI): domain Eukaryota; kingdom Metazoa; phylum Mollusca; class Bivalvia; order Lucinida; family Lucinidae; genus Loripinus; species Loripinus fragilis. The sequence continues at coordinate 94,518,564 of OZ026524.1, forward strand.
ATGCCTAGAATAAACAGCCAGCTAAGATATAAATGTTGCTATTTGATGGAAATCAGCATAATTTTCACAAAACAGAATGAACAGAGAAGATGTAAGCATTAAATTAGCTATACCTTTGAAGCCAAGAGTTATCTGTGACCAAAAAGGTTAATTTTAACCAATAGGTTTGACAGGGGGTTATTTTTGTGAAGCAGGTTTATTAACGAGTCTAACAATTGTAAGATCATAGATATAAGGTTCTTCTCCTGTATGAACTGACTTGTCATAAGGTTTCTCTTCTGTATGAATTAAAATTCTTAAAAATGTTACATATTAAGTGTAACATTGGCTAGATGTAGTTTTAATGTTAGAAACTGGATGTGTTAAGTACAGGTGTCAACATATTGTATCATTTTGGCTAATATTATTGTGTAAGCACTTCATTAAATAAGAATCGTGGCACTTAATATCAAAGAATATTGTTTTTTTCTTTTTCCAATCCATAATAGGGAAAAACACTGAACATATCAATTTCTACCAATAAACGTACTAGCATGATGATTCAAACTAAGCAAGTATTCAAGTATGTTTTACACTGAAACATAATTATTGTTTTTTTTAAATTTCGATAAATTAGGGCCATGTGTTTACATCAAGTTAAAAAAATATGTTACCGGTCCTTGAATTTCATGAAATTTGGTCTACATATTCTTAACATATATGGATAGTTTATATGTTGAAATGGTATCTTGACAAAGACCGCAACCTGTAAAAATGTTAATTCCAAATTTGACTGAATACAAAATATACAGTCGAAAATTGTGGTACCATGCTCTAAAAATGAATGCCTACCCAATATCCTAACACATACAAAGCCATTTTAAGTAACATCGAACTTATCAATGATATAGCTATTTAATAAAACATTTCTACGCCCGTTACATGATATGTCAATTACCTTAGAAATTATAATAACTGGGTACCCTAAGGTATTATAGTGATATCATTCATAACGTCATAAACTAGCAATGGAATTGCATAAAAACTCAAACGCACCATAAATGTTAAAGTTATACCCCAGACAATTAAATAACATAATATTTTCAAAATCCAAGCGTGGGCAGACTCCCATGTTAATTTCCCATACCATGCAAGAGCCCCTTTGTGTGAAAATGGAGGAACATGTGTAGACACCGATGGTTCTTACACATGTACATGCCTAGCTGGTTATGAGGGACCAAACTGTCAAGATAGTAAGATATTTGATAATTTTCTGCCCTGGTAGAGTCACAACATGAATAAGTTTTGAGCTGACAATGGCGACATTTTGTATTACTCAAAAATGGGTATAGCATTATTATTTAAGAGAGGGTTGTAATGAGAGTTTTCAGGACATTTAGGCACTTATTCTTTTGTGGAGGAATATCAATTTCAGATATCTAGTTAACCTAATACGTTTAATTCTCTGCTTTCCTGTTTTATATACAAATTATCGAATTCAGGAGAGATCCCAATCTTATATCATAGTCAATGGTAAAGTAGATATTAAAAATGAAGAATACGTGTGTGTATTAACAACAACATAACCTAGGGTAACCATTCAGCTGGTTAAATATTTCAAAGACCCTAGTGGCTTGGGTAACTGCCTGTTTTAAGATGGAGACTCTGTCTGTTTTAAGATGTAGACGCTGCTGTTGCTAGATCATTGTTTGTTGTTGTGCTTCCATTATGTATGAGGGTTTTATGTTTAGAACTACTTTCTGTATGATTTAGTTCTGAGTGTTTTTTCTAGCCCTGCAATCATCTTGTTGAAATTGTGAGAACTGGTTACTTTATCTTAATTGTAAAATATATTTTTGTTGTATTGTCTTTTCATCACATTGCAATAGTTCGTTGTTTCTGTTTAGGGGCTTGGTATGATTGATACTTTACCCTTGCTGTCTTTACAGATATTGATGAATGTCAAACTTTTCCAAACCTGTGTCAAAATGGAGGGACCTGTGTAGACAATGATGGCTCTTACACATGCTCATGCCAAGCTGGCTACGAGGGACCAAACTGTCAAGATAGTAAGATATTTATACTCCTCCATGCCAGTTTACCCTTTTAAGCCAAACGAAATTCCCCACTCTTATCAATGGGACCAGTTTATTTCCGTATTAAGGGTTAATAGGTTGTATTTTTCAGTTTTACAACATTCTGTTTGCAAACGGTGAAGACCCTTATCAGACGCCCCATTCTGCAGCATCTGATCTGGGTCTGCACTGTTTGCCTATGTCCCACAAAAAGGACACTATATGGGTTAAACTTTTTTGTGCTTGACAACAGCAGAATCTTGCGCAAAGATTTGGCCAGTAAAAATAATTAAAGCTCCCCTCCCAAGTGGTTTTGGCTGCTATCTGTTCTAAGGCAGTGGTTCTGTTGTTGCTGATCCATTGTTTATTTGTGTTTCGGTTGTTTGTGTGTGTGTGGGGGGGATGGGTATGGCTAGTCCTTGTTGTATAATGCAATAGCTGTTTGACTTGGATGTAAAACCACAAACCAAACAAATGAAACACAAATAATGTTAAGTTCGCATGGAGGATCCCTAGCTTATGCAATGTATGACTTCTACTTTTGTTTCCTCACTGATGTAATAATAATTCTATACAATTTAGCAATTAACTATTTTATAAGGTAGACAATTTCAGGGGGTTTCATTCTATTTCTGTAAAAACAATAATTACAGAAACGGTCAAAAATGATTACTAACCACTTCAGAGTTTAGTTTTTTTCTGTAGAAAAAGAGAGTCTTAATAAGAGGGATCTAAGGCAGTGGTTCTGTTTTTGTTGAGTCATTGTTTATTGTTGCTTGCTAAGGGGTGTTTTGTGTCTGGTTATAATGTACAAAGTGTCCTTTCTAGTTCTGCACTCATCTCCCTGATGTAGAGAGAGCTGGTTGCTATCCTGGTAGCATGTGGCTGTTAATGTTCTGTGCCTATTTGTCACGGTGTCTTTGTTTGGTCTGCAGTGTTTAATTGTGGAATATAAGAATCTATAATGACTGTGAGGGTAGGATAGAAATATCCGTCCCGAGAATTGCTGTTTGGCATTATGAAGCTTGCCGAGTGATGACAAACGGTGATCCCAATTTTCTATCTTACCCTCACACGAAAAATGGATTCTTTTTCTTGCTCACCACTGTTTTATTTATCTATTTTATATATTTATTTATTTCTTTTAAAATAAGTTTCCAGAAGTCCCTGAATACGCTAAGATGCAATTTAACATGATGACGTTACTTGACGTCCTGGGTAAGACAGCATGGGTTAGATTTTCTATCCCAGGGTTAACTCTCAGATATCCTATCCGGTGTGCAAGAATATCCTTGTCATACTCACTTCCATGTTTTCGTTTAGAGGGTGTGATAATTTTGATAATTTACCCTTGCTTGCTTTACAGATATTGATGAATGTCAAACTATTCCAAATCTGTGTGAAAATGGAGGAACCTGTGTAGATAATGATGGTTCTTATGAGTGTACATGTCTAGCTGGCTATGAAGGACCAAACTGTCGAGATAGTAAGTTATTTACTCTTTCCTTGCTACCTGCGACTTTTGTCATCTGCCATAGGGCCAGTTAAAGAAAAATTGTCAGCGTAAAAGTGCGATTATTTTCTTATCCATCAGTTAAAACATGTGTTTTGGTGCTCATTGAGATGGTTCTTTTGAGTACCTACAACATATGTTTTGGTTGAGAAATCAGTAAATAATATTATTTCTTATTGAGACCGTTCTTTTGAGTACCAACAACATATGTTTTGGTTGAGAAATAAGTAAACAATTTCATGTTACGCACTCGTATTGGGGGGCCTGATCTGCTGTTAACTTTGCCAATAGTTTGGATATAGATCAAGATTGACAGATCCAAACCGTTTGACATTCTGAAGGTGTTTTTGAAAGATTTATTTGAAAATGTTAAATGTGTAAAAAGTCAGCAATTTACAACAAAAGCATGACAAAATAGCCAACATGCAAAGAGCTATTGCAAAACAACACAATTGAGTAGATTATTCCTAAATTATTTACATCACTTCTACAAAACAAACTATTACGACATATTTTCTGTTTCTTCTAAAATGTTTTAGTAATATTTGTTAGAAGAATATTAATAATATGCTTTATTTCTTGTGGAGAAATATGATAAAAATGATTCTTTTTAATATAGCATCTTGATATGTGTTTCAAATACATATTGCTACGGCCTACTGACGTACTAATCCTTAACTATAGACTATAGCCAAATAGTTAAAGAAAGATGAAAATAACAGAGTATGTACTACTAACACTGCGTATGTAGTCAATTAAGCCTTTGCATACTTGAAAGCCGGAAACAAGTCCTTTGTCAAACAGTGAAAACCATGATGATAATGCTGCATTTCATTAGGGTCTACACTATTTACTATGCTTAAATCAACCTTCATGGACAGAAAAACATCATACTTTAGACAATTTTACCTGTGACCCATTTTAATACTCAATGGACAGTTTCATGCCTATTATATCAATATATACATGTATGGGAAAATCCATCAGAATACAGAAGGTTAAATTTAATTAGTCATAGAAACAAGCTGTTGTTTTCAAGTATGTATATAAGTTGCATTGACACACCTACATAACGATCCAATACTCAACATCTGGTGGAAAAGCAACTGCTCTATGAAAAAGATAAAACATCGAGAAATGTCATGCAACAGCCTATTAATTACTACATTTGTAGTATGAATATGAGCTCAGAAAGTATTCTCATTAGGTCATATTTACATTTCACGTGATTGATACATTCCTGTCAAATTCTGGGACACCTACTTTACACTGAAAGTCAATCTGACAAAACGAGAGAAGTTTCTGACCTCAAATTTATACCACAAACGTAGGAATGCATGGGCTGATTCATGGTATTCCCTGATTTTTTATTCTTTTCCTGGAGCAATTGTTTTTAATATTTAACCAGATGTTGAGCATTGGATCGTTTGGTAGGCGTGATTTAGTATGAATTTAAACTGATTTGAGTATGAATATCAACTGATTTGAATACAAAGAGACCACATAGTTATTTTCTGTATATTCAATCTCGACATATAAGGGATCTTACATGAGTGCTCATGTTTTATTTAACGAGTTGTGGAAAAGAGATAAAATACTAGGCTTGCTGAGCATTTTATCGCTTTTTCGCAACGAGTTTAATGAATTCAATGATACAGTAGCACGAATGTTAGATTCTATTTATCACATGACATTAAAATTACTTCAAAATGCATTTTTTGGAGTGAGATAGTCAAGATTTTGCTATCTTTTTTTACGCAATATTATAATGAATGTTATTACTTAACGTTAATAAATCTGTAAACCACTAGTCGTTTATTGGTTTTATTGCATGGCGTTATATCACTCCCAAATCTATTATCACATATTTGGAACACTATTTGTCGTTATAACCTAAAGTCTGCATATGCGATAAGCTCTTTCCTGCCAACTGGTTATCAGCCTGTCTTGATGATAGCAGGAAGTCATGCATTTTCAACAGAGATAGGTTATCATGGTAAAGCTCTCAGTGGTGAAAATGGGGTCTCAGGTTGATACGGGCGATAATCAAAACGCCGTGAGGTAATCTCTAAGTAATAGCCATGTGTATATTAATGAACGAAATGGATTGAATGGCTTGAGTGAAGAAGTCTTCAAGTGCATAGTAACAGATAAAAACATTTGAATATGACTAGGAATTAAAGCCTGCTAATTTAATGTATTGGTATTGTTAATAAGATATTAAAAGATATGACGAAGTGTCTGCGGACACTCTCTGTGCAATGCTAGGAGTGCAGGAGGTGACAGCAGCTCTTCCTCTAGGCGTTTGAGATGGTATGGACATGTTGCACGCTCCTCTTCATGCATAAACTCCATCCTAAGTATGATGATTTCTAGCACTAGAAGTAGAGGGAGACCTAAAAAGACCTGGTCTGAGTCTGTTAAGGCTGACATGAAAATGTGCTGCCTTGGCAGCATCGATCCACTGAACAGAGAGGCGTGGGGATTGGGTGTTAGACACTTTAGCCACCTGCTGCCTACCCCAGTACCTGAGACACCCGCAGCAGTAGAAAAATAAACTCAGGATCAAGTCAAGTATGTGTTTGGCTAGTTGGGTAAACCTTGCATGGATGCTGCCCATGATTATTCCTTTGTAAACATTCAATAGTCAATATTTAATTTTTTCTTAACAAAATAATTAGCATAAATAATTACTGAATAATTCATGAGACTATGGTTCATTGTACATGGTTTTATACCAATACATATTTGGCATGGTTAACATACCTATGCAAATATAAACCTATACAATTTAGCTATAAACTATTTGTCAAAGAAAGGAAAATCACTTTAGGTGAATTTCTTTTTGAAAAATCAAGCAGAAAGAGGCAAGAATGACTACCTCTTAAGCGCTTAATCTGTTAACTGCATCAAAGCGGGTTTTCAGTATGTCTTTCTTAGATTTCTTTATACAAGGTGTGCCATATGTTTGACAATGTACCCTTGCTTGCTTTTCAGATATAAATGAATGTCTTACTATTCCAAATCTGTGCGGAAATGGAGGAACATGTAATGATAATGATGGTTCTTACACTTGTACATGTCTAGCTGGCTACGAGGGACCAACTTGTCATGATAGTAAGATATTATTTCTTGAGGAATTAATTTACAGCCAACGAAGAGTTATAATTTTATGATACAATATTCCAGTTAAGACTGATTTAAGCAATTAGTTGTGGTGGTATTAATTTCTCCATAGATACGTATGGAATTGTATATTAGGAGAGACTTTATATTATGTGTTCAATGTATTCAGCTATTATTTTGGGGAGAATTAATGAACTCAGTAATCTGTATTACCTTTTGAATCTAGCGCTTTGACAATTTGTTCCAGATTTTATAAAATCCAAACAAGGCCCTGTAGCAATAAGCTTAGATAATGATAATATGTGGTTAGAGAAAAAAAACTAACGATTTGTTTGGTTGTCACAATAAATAAAGCACGTAATTTCCTAATATTTATTTGATAGTCTTTCACAGTTTGCAATATGTATTTTATTTTACTTCTATGATAATATAGTCATCATATTCAAACAGCCTTTTGATTCAACATTCTTTAATCGCTTGTTATAGGCTCTTTTTTGTTTTGGTCTACCTGCCTATGCGAAACTGATTTCTAAAAAACAAACAAGTGAGTATAATCAGGAAATGTGACAATCACAGACTAGAGACAAATCCATGTCACTACAAGCACACACAGTCACAAGAAAGCAAGAATACTTCAGAGTGAAGTAAACACCTTCTCTTTCTCAGTTACACGATTGCAAAACTAGAAAGGCCTTGGTAGTGTAGGCCCCTGTGTCGAAATTTGGGCCTGTGTGCATTTTTTGGGAAAAGTAATTCTTATCGATTTTCAACCAGAGAAATATATGCAGTGTAAGGAAAAATATGTTTACAATTTTTTCTTGGAGTATTAACGTCACAATGACGTCACAAAATGGGGTATCATCTTTTCACTTGCATCAAGGAGTTTATATGTGATGGGGTTACACCTAAAATAATATTATATTTTATGTCTTTTGCATTAAAGTGGTTAAAAACGTCTATAAAAACACTAAAATGAAAATTTGATTCAATATGGACTTCAATTTTACGTGAAATTGACGTCAATTTGACGTCAATGTGCTGGAAAAAAACATTGCGTACAAAAAATTAATTCTGGAAATTCGCGTGTGCCTTGCAATTTAAATCAGATCTAAGCATAACTGTATGTTCCTGGGTAAGCTTTTGGAAACAAGTTAGCTCTCTGATGGTTGGGGCGTTCAGATGCTACAGCGTGTTAACTACGTTACCCTACATTTTTAAAACAAAATAAATATAATCAAGGTTGTTAAGATAATACTTGAATTATTTAAATTGGACAAACATTCACATATCATACAAGATCTTTTTATTCCTTACATATATTTATGTTCATAAAAAGTGTATGTGCCCATTTGTATTATTATTTATGTTACATTTTAAACTACCCCCTTTAAAATCACTGAAATTCTGTGAAATAATTTTCTTTGATAAGCTTCCCAGTTAACTTTCAGGTTTTAAATACACCTTCAAAAACACAAGTAATGGACCATTATATAGCTGTAAAAAGTTTATTTGTATCACAAATACTTTAAGAGTTATAAACTGTTGAATATGATGACCCTGAACATAAAGTTCATTTTTCAATTTAGCATGAAATTCAATTGGAAAATCTTTAAAAACCAAATATGAACATTCTGTTGATAAGCAAGAGTGAAAAGCCATGCTTAACTTCGTGTCTGGTGTAAAATATTAGTTTTGTTTTTGTGTTTGTACGGCATCATGTAACGTATATTACAACATTAAATACTGCATATACATTGCTTTATTCCGTATATTATACGTCATAGTATATTTTATTTCATCTCAAAACTGACTGTGCTTGTTAAAAAGATATCAAGATACCAGTCTGTCTGAAAAAACGATTTACCAGTTTGCATTTAAGTTCCTACTAAATATACACGCACATTTACGTTTGCAAAATAGAATATATTTGAACTTTTTACATCTACAAAGAAATGATTAGCCCAACATAATAGATTTTAAAATTCATAAACAAAGGAAATAATAGCACTCAAGTAACAACACTTAGAAGGATACATTTCAATTTTCTGTCAAATGTGTGTCAAAATAACATAATAGCACTATGCAAAATATATTATATTGCCATATGTTTGTCCAAAATGTTAACAAAGACGATATATAGTTGAGCCAGAAAAGCTGAGATATTATGTTAAGTTTAGAGTTTTGCAATATTCTAGGTTTCATTGACCTACTTCTATTCAGTTATTTAAAGTGTCTGTAATTATTTATTGCTTAAAGTGACTGTCTCAAAATCAATGTGTATCCTGACTTTTAGCTGTGTATGCATATGGAAATACATAACGAAGTTTTGTAATTAATTTTAGTTCATATATACAGCACAGTTTTTGTTGTGCATTCAACAAAACTGTCCCTCATATTAAGTTAGTACTTTGGATCACTTGCTCATCCAATAATATCTAAAGTATTGCTTTATTGATGAGAAACATGCATTTCCCTGGAAATAGAGAAAGTTGGTTATAGTGGTGAATTTTACTTTAAGGCCACATTAGATATGGTCATATAAAAGGAAATAGGTCAGCTGTTACTACGATACCAATCTAAATAAAAGACTTTTCCATAAAATTGTATCCGGCCAAATTTTAACAGGTGACATTCAAATTATTGTTAAGTAGATCTTACAATGCTTTTCAGAATGCTGGTTAGAAATTTGAAATATTTAAAAAATGCAGTCAAGAGATTAGAGCTGATTTAGTTGTAGCAATAAATGTTTATAAACCTGATGTTAATTTCCACTAAACAGAACGCTGGCAAAATAGTACAGGAACCTCGCAAACATGATAAATGTAATCATTAATTACAATGTTTTACATGTATATTTAACATTAGAATGAGTCGTTAACTTGCCAGGGCATAGATTCAAAAGGAGCATACACAATGCTAACTATTCAGCATTAAAATGGCACTCTTCTCAGTATAAACATTGTCACCAATGATTGTCGCACTTGCAAAGTTCGAAATATGTCCATGAACTTAAGCATATCTAATTTGCCATGTATACTTTTATTCAGTTATCTCAAAGAAATCATTTCATTTAAAGGTACATGACATAATTATAAATCTCAGATGTCAATTTAGCAGTGCCTTATTGTCAATTGTGTAATATGTGTGTATGGTATAGATTACGAAATGTTGAATGCTATATTTCATATATGATCTTTGACAGTTGCTTTTAGATGAAAAATATTTTTTGGCTCTTTTACTGTAATCATAAATAAATGTCTGGACTAGCAAATGCATTTTTAATCACTCATGATGATGCAGATGGGCTAGCGTTCTAAAATTTGGTCATTAACCTCCATACTACTTTGTGTATACAAGCAGCGAAGGCTGAACCTTCATTGCTCAACACTGTGACAAGTACCAAAATCAAATGGGATTATTCCTTTTATCTGTTCTTACGTAACTAGTAAATCTATTTTGTTTGATATGAACTATGCAAAGAACTTTTAGTTTTTTTGTATCAAGGATAATGTTCACATTTGACATGCTAAATATCAATTTGATATTATCTGCAACAAAATTCCACTGTAAGACTAATAGGTCTAATTGATTGAATAATATCAAACAAATAATTTGTTCAAAGCAATAATTTGTTGTGAGTCAGCTATTATAGCAATTGCTACACTATAAATTAATACTAACAATGCTAATAAATAAAACGCACAGACATGAAAAAATCGTTGTATGTGAATAAAGTTCAAGATTTATTCTTTTAATTATCCATGCGTTGTTGGTAGTTTCCTTTAATGACAATTTATGGCAGTTAAATGGCAATAAATATCACACTAGCAGTGTAAACTTATTAAGTGTGCCTTTGTAATTTAAAAATGTATTTAAAAGAAAATAACGCATATCACAGTAATAACAGGTCCTTATACTTTGATAACATCATATTGCTAGTCATTTGCTTACAACTAAAAGGTTATATTGGCATGTAAGAATAAGGAGTAATTAGATAAGATTTCCAATTATTTTACAGTAACGTAGAAAATTTTGCTATTGGGTGGTATCGCCCCAACCGCTAACGAGTTAACACACATTAATTTGTGGCTTGTAGAATGGGGTTTTAGAAAATTATAGTGTACAAAGTCCCCTAGGGGGTATTTTGGTAGTCCAATGTCAGGTGACAGTAATGCATTAAATAATTATACATTTAAAGTAACATATATAACTGTATCATCATATTGGTATATTGTTCAAATGCATATCGGCTGTTCCCTTCAATTAAAAATGTTTAAGGCAAACAGCATGTCGATAAATAATAATTGGGTATATCTTGGTATTGCCAAAATAGGATTTGAAACTATAATAGGGTAACGTAGTTAACATGCTTGTCTAGATATAGGTCAGAGAGCTAACGTTTGCCATTTTGCATCAGATTCTTATATAATGTAGTTTCTGAAAATTATAGTGAACAATATTTTACCTGCTGTGTGGAGAGGAGGGTCTAGCTATTTGAGCTTTCACTATCGCAGAATTTTCATTTTGGTACTGACGTCACTTTTCCATGTACCGACATCATTTTGAAGTTAATGTAACCCCTTTTAAATCCAAAGTCAGGGTCTATGCTCCGAATTCAACATGTCGTCAGTAAAATTACCACAGTTGATCAAACAGTTCATGTTTATGCCTTTTGGAATTCATAAATCTCCACTCTCAAGCCTTAAATAAGCTAAAAATGAGTATGTCACTCTGTGACGTCACTGCGACGTTAAAACGCCAAAGAAAAATTGTAAACATCTTTTTTTCTTAAACAGAATACATTTTTCTATAAGAAAATGTATGTTTGACACTTTTACCAAAAAAAATGCACAGCGGCCTGCACTATGGGCCATGCACATAATGAGTGTAGCAACAAACAATACATCAACAGCAATACAGACATTGCCATAGAATGGACAGCAGATGAGACCACCATTACTGTACTGCCAGCCAAAAGTGACATTGATGTCATGTTTTGTTTGCAAAGTTATCAGGGACTTACAATCGATAGACAACTTGAGTATTAATCCTATCCACAGGATAGGATTAATACACAAGTGATATATCGATACACGTTAGCTCAAGTTAAGTGTACAAGTATATGTTTTACTTAACAATTGTAAACAAAATATCATGTCGGTGTCACTGTTGGTTGGCACGGCAGTAGGCTTTACTATATTTTACTCGCCAAATCTTATGCAATAAACTTAATTTCTCAGATCACAAAAAAACAAATGTTTATTTTTCTTGGTTATATTTTAAACTATATATCACAGAAAGGAATTATTTCGATTTACGTTATTTACAGATATTGATGAATGTCTAACTATTCCGGATCTGTGTGAAAATGGAGGAACATGTGTAGACAATGATGGTTCTTACACTTGTACATGCCTAGCTGGCTACGAGGGACCAAACTGTCAAGATAGTAAGATGTTGATTGATAAAAATAACCTGGGGCCTCTCCTGTGGTACAGCAAAATGTACATTGTATTATCAGCATTAACCCTTAATAAACTAATGGAATATTATGCCCCCAACTTTGAAAAAATTGAATGGGCATATTGAAGGGGCTTGTCTGTATTTCCCTACACCCCTCCCTCTATGTATCTGTACATCCTTACAAAAAAGTTAGGGTTTTTAAATTTCAGAAACGGATTCCTCATCAAAAAATATTTGACCCATATTTTCTATAGTCTGATTTATCTCTTTTTGAAGAGTTATGCCCCTTTTAAAGTGTCAAAATGAAACGTTGTTATCAAGATATCTCAAAAACTATAACAGCTTGGAGCTTCAAACTTGGTCAGCTGATAGAGGATGATCAGTAGATTTCCTGGTGAAATTTTAAAAAAAGTTTTTTTTATAGTTTGAAGACAGAGCTGGTTGCTTTGCTTTGTTTGTCTTCCAGGTGTCTTGTGATGGTTGTATGGCTCTTCCTCACGTTGCCAGGGGTTTGTTTGTAGTTTGTGATTGTGGTATTTCCTGATCATACTCACTATTTTTGCCCTTTGCAAATTTGGACATTGGAAACTTGAAATAAAGATATCTCAAAATTTATTACAGCTGGTAGCCTCAATTTGGTCAGCTGATAGAGTATGATGAGTAGATTACCTTGTGAAATTAAAAAAAGGTTTTTCTGTGTTTTAGGCATTGCCTTACGCAAATGTGGACATTGACAACTTGTTATCAAGCTATTTAGATAATAAATATAGCTAGAATCTTCAAACTTGGTCAGCTGATAGAGGATGATGAGTAGATTTCCTGTGACTTTGCAAAGTTGGCCATTGAAAACTTGTAATCCATATTATGGCAAGGAGCTTCAAATATGGTATATGGATACAGGATGGTGAGATCATTCTTATCGACAAGTAATGGTTGGGGGCATAAAGTTTCATAAACACATTTTCTAGTTCCTTCTGGGGTGTCTAGTTATAACTTTCAAAAAAAAAATATTTTGTGCCTTAACAAATAGTGTAGACCCTAATGAAAAACAGCATTATGCAGCATTTATAATGCTGCATTTCATCTGGGTATTCACTGGTTGCAAAATAGTACTCAGCTAGGGGTTTCGGGAATAACAAAGGGTTAAAAATCAATTTGACCTTGCCTACCCATAGAGTACCTGGCATAGACTCTAATAAGATTGAGAGCCTGATCTATGTGCTTATCATGCGCAGATCCAGAAAGTTTTGTCAGAGGGGGTCGAACTTAGCGACTCTGGCAACTTTTTTGTTTTAGTTGATGAGGGGAGATAGGATCCCAATACCACAAAAAGCGGGCAATTATCTGCCCACCAATGAAACACCATTTAAATAGCCTTTAGCTGGCGTGCAGATGATGCCCAAACATTAAATGCTGGCTTGGTAGCTTTGTGAATTTTCACTGGATCCTGACCAGTATTGCTAACAAACCCTATATTTCTGTGATTTTTCGGGGGGGGGGGGGGGGGGGGGGGAGGGGTCTGGACCTCCTGTCAATCCCTGGGTATCTGCGCATGTTCATCTGGCGCTCATACCAAGTTGTACCTTTAGCTGTGTCCTGGATCATATGCTGTGACATTTTTCATTTGTCCAAAAAAGTCAGGCTTCTCTATTTGGTGAATTACTTCAGCTAGTTTTTCCTTGTTTTTTTTTGTTTTTGGTTTGATTCTTTACGTCTCAGTCAACAGCTAATAGCCTATGGTCATGTCCAGACAGTCAGGCCACCTAACTACGTTTTTTCTTGGCAAGATTGACTAAGCAGTTAGATTTAACCAGTACTTTGTGAACATTCTTTGGTTTGTAACTGATAACAACCCTTCTTGAATCTGTGGAAGGAGGAGAACGACTGTAGAAATTATTTCACGATCAATCTCCACGAATGTATGGGTACCTGGCTAGGATCGACTACATGGTTCCTGGATCTGCAGTTGGACATGTAACGATTCCCACCACAGGGTTAGGTAGTCATTCTTCTCGATTAGATTATGAGGTTTTGTAGTATAGAGAGAAGTGAAATCAAATGTAGACAAACTTGATGCTAGAAAAGTTTTGAATTTTAACTTATTTATAACCTCACCTGAAATTTATGATAGATCAAAATAAATTATCACCATTCCTCTCATAAACTGTTTAAAATACTTGATAATATGGATTAGTAAACCTACTTTTATTTTCAGATATTGATGAATGTTTAATCATTCCAAATCCCTGTGAAAATGGAGCAACATGTGTAGACAATGATGGTTCTTACACATGTTCATGTCTTGCTGGCTACGAGGGACCAAACTGTCAAGGCAGTAAGATATTGGTTCTCCAATAGCATATTTGATTCTACATCAGTATACTTAATATCATATATTAAATTTACCAGATAAGACAGGTTAAACCAAACAATTACAAAATTTGAGATAGTTCTACTAAAACTGTTATCCCAGTATTGGTTAGAAGAAATTTGATGAAATACATAAATGTGGCTACACAACTGTTCTTTTGTGGTGAAATATAAAAAAAAAACCATAAAACTGGGCTGCCTTTTGAATTAAGTATTCTGATGTTCTGTTTCAAGTTCTAATTATTGTGTCTCTCCTTACATAGATCACCATAAAACCCTAAATCACTATTAAATACCATCTTTTATATTTCCTGTTGCCAAAGAGTTTTTAAACCAACATTGTATTTGTAAAAAAATAACTCCAGAGTGTAGGTGGTAGAATTAGAAAAACACGCCTTTGTGAAGTTACGATGTTGATAGACTTGTTAAATGTAGCAGTCAAAAATTAGTTTCTATTGTTGAAGTCACTAGCATTAGAGTTTACTCTTGCAAAACGAATAAGCTGCAAAATATATACACCATGGTAAGGACAGCAAGGACCATCTTCATACAGAAATTTTAAATTAGTTACTTCGAACTTAAAATAATATCGTTTATGGTAAATTTTAAAATAAATATTTATCATTACTCTCATAAACTGATTCACAATGCAGTAAAAAATAGTAATGTAGTATGATCAGAAAATATCACAAACTGCAGACACACCATGGCATCATGAGGAAGAGCCACACAACAATCACGAGGCACCAGGAAGACAAATAAAGCAAAGCAACCAGTTCTCTCTTCTCCATCAAGATGATAACAAAACTAGAATAGACACAAAGTAACGCACAACAAAACATGGAACAATTACAGAATCCCACAATAGGAGTAACAATCAACAACAAATCAACAACAACAAAATCTGTGTAAAACGACCACTCTAAAAATAATTTTTCATTACTTATTATCGCTTAATGCAACTCAGAAGTATAGCAGAATAGTACTTTCGACCTTCATTAAGCGACCAATCGTCATTGAGACCTTTGTTTTGTCTATTTTTGAGTGGCCCCTTACACAGAATAACCTGCATTTGATAACATGGTTTTCTAACACTGCTTCATTTTCAGATATTGATGAATGCTTAGCTGTTACAAATCCCTGTGAAAATGGAGCAACCTGTGTAGACAATGACGGTTCTTACACTTGTACATGTCTAGCTGGCTATGAGGGACCAAACTGTCAAGACAGTAAGATTTTTATTGTGTCTGCATCAATAAAGTTAATATCATATATTCATTTAATCAGAAAAGACAGCTTTAAGCAAACAGTTGCGAAACTTGTTACAGTTCTACTAAAAAATTCAAAGCATAATTGCTTAGAAGAATTATGATGAGATGCATAACATGCGTTGTTTACACAACTGTTCGTTTGTGGTGAAATATAAAACATAAAACTGAACTGCTTTTTGACATAAGTATTCTGATAATTTGTTTCAAATACTAATTAAGTCTATCCTTACATAGATCACCATAAAACACTAAATCACCATTAAGTACTAGCTCTCATCTTCCTTGGTGCAGAAGAGTTTTAATCAACATTGTTTCAATAAACAATCACTCATTGTGTCTGTGGTAGAATTGAGAAAAAAACCTTATGAAGTTTAAGATACATTGCAGTAACAAAAATTGATTTCTATTGTTGGAGCCACTAGCATTAGAGCACTCTCTTGCAAAACTTGGTTATTTGCGGACATCAAAATGCAAAAATACTTGCAGAAATGGATTCCTCATACCAGAAAACCTCTGAAATGACATATTGTACAACATTCTGTGACAATTATTTAAAAAGTTAATTTTCTAAGATGCAGTCTGGCGGCCATCTTGGATTTATGCAAATTTTGGGAGTTGCCCAAAGTTGCCATTCTGGCAACCAAGCTAGATTAGTTTTAGAACATCTCTAAAGTGCAAAGAAACGAAGAAACTTCATTGCACTTGACGTTGCTAGGTAAAAGTATAGGACATATAGGAGTCTCAAGTAGACTAGAATAAGCTGCAAAATATATACACCATAGGAATGAGGGTAAGGACCATCTTCATCCAGAAGAGTAAAAGGAAAATTAAAAAAATCTCGGTTATGGTATATTTTAAATGAAACTATGCCAGTTGCATTGACATGTCCATGTCAATACATGAGTGATTTCAGTACAAAGAAATTTACCTTGTTTAAATGAAGTTCTGTGGGATATGTCTGACTTACCATTTTATTAAAAATAAGTATCACCTTAGAACATTCAGGTCGACATATGGCCCTTTCACGTTTAATTTATATCTTCACTTCGTAATTTGGATATTTAGGCTAGTAAGTTCTATGATAGAGCTCATCAACTTTATGATGCAGCACTTCTTACACGGCGTTACACTCAACATGCTCTTCAGCCATATATAGACTCAGAAATTAATCATTTTAGACTTTTTATCAAAATTCAATTTGTCAACAAGGGGATTGAATTCATTAACTTACCCAGTATATTTAAAAATTAGTCTGCCATCTCTTATATTCCTACTTATTTTGAAAATAAGGAATCCCTTATCATTTGTTATAAGTACATTAAACTTAAAAGTAGTACTGTTTTTAACTATAACAATTTAGTAACAGAGCTTGATATTGAAAATTCTATTCCTGACTCTTGAGATTGTAAAGACTCTAAGTATTGCTATCAACCCGCTGGTCATATAGTCACAGTGGATTTAAAATCATAACTGATTCAAGAATTCAGTCTAGTATATGTAAGGCACCTAAATATAAGTTTCCTTTGCCAATAGACTTCAAATAATGTCTCGAGGAAATTGCAGGCGCCTTACAAGAATTATGCAATTGCTGATGTAAACGAGAGCATGTTGAGTCTAACGCCTTAAATAGTTGGAAACTAAATATTTTTAAGATTATTGATGGTACAATTTCATTTTATTGCATTAAGTTAGATCTTCTATCACCTAAACCTAAATTCACTTTTAGACATTTGAATAAAGGGATCCAGGAATTATATAAGAGGTTTGTTTTGGCACCTGCAGATAAGGCTGCTAACAATGTTGTGCTCATTTGAAAAGGGTACTATATTAACACCGTAAAGCAAGAACTTAGCACTTCAAAAACATATGAGCATAATGGGCTTGATGAGACATCTATTGTTGATAGGCATCGATGCCATATGGCAGCTAAATTAGGGTGTTTGTTGATGAGGACCATAGCAGGCTTCCTACGTTATACTGGTTACCTAAACTTCATAAACAGCCCTATAAGACATTTTATTGCTAATTCTAGGTCATGTACAACTACTGAGTTGTCTATTCTTTTGACTTCTTGTCTCACTGCGATTAAAAACCATGTCATTAAATATTGCACAACAGTTTATGAAACAAAATGGTAAAAAATTATGTTGGTCTATTTAAAATTCAGGTGAAATTCTTAATAATTTGAAGTCCAGAGGTTTTCTAGCATCTGGTTTGTCTACATGTGCTTTCTCTACTCTCTATACTAAATTGCCTAATAATCTAATCAAAGAAAAACTAACAGAATTAATTGAACAAGCATTTAACATAGAAGGCTCACTTTATTTGACTTGTAATGATAAAAATGTATTTTATACTTCTGAACAACCTGAACGATATAAATTGTGGTCATGTCAGAAAATGTGTGATGCTCTCCATTATCTTTTGGACAATATATTTATAAGTTTTGGCTCCAAATTATATAGACAAATTGTAGGTATTCCAATGGGTACTAATTGTGCTCCTCTTGTTGCAGATTTGTTTTTCTTTTGTTATGAGGGAGACTTCATGTTGTCTCTGTCAGACAATAATCAAACTGATATTATTGAAGCTTTTAACTCCACCTCCAGATATTTAGATGACTTACTAAATACTGATAGATATGTCCTACTGAGCTCCAGTTAAATAAGGCAAATTCTTCTGATACTGAAGCTCCGTTTTTGGACTTGAACTTGTCAATAACAAATGGCATAGTTTCTTCTAAAATTTATGATAAACGGGATGATTTTAATTTTGAAATAGTAAATTTCCCATTTCTTGATGGAGATGTTTCATGCTCCCCTTCCTATGGTGTACATATTTCTCAGCTTATTCATTTGCAAGAGTGTGTTCTAATGATAATGACTTCAACAACAGAAACTTATATTTAACTGCTAAGTTATTAAAACAAGGTTATAGATATCATAAAATTCGAAAAGTATTTTCTAAATTCTACTACAGGCACTCAGAGTTGATTGTTAAATACAACATTAGGTTAAAAACTTTTCTGCAACAAGGCATATCAGAACTTATATTTTATGGTAATTTAGTTTATAAATTGAAACAAATAGTTGGAAAACCTAATTTTAGAGATCAATTCAAAAAGGTTATAAAGGGTTATAAAAAGGTTGGATATAACTTGGGTGTCATGCGACAGTCTTTATACCTGGTGTTAAACCCAATCATGGTTTATAGCTATGGTTTCCTCTTTAATTGCACGACAGCGGGTCAGGCTTCAGCCTCTATGACGGCTCTGATGTAAACTTTAATCCGTAGTTTGGTGCCTGATGCTAATCTGTAGCTGGACTCACCATGGCTCAACTAATGGTTTTCTTTAGCTATGACTATCTATGAGTCGTGAGCCCTTTTCTTTGTTTCATCATAGTGTGTTAATTTGATTAGAGTAATTCTTCATGATGATAAATTGCATTAGTTGGAAGGCTTCCAGGTGAGCTGAACATTCTTGTACTTCAACAACAGCAGAATCTAGGGCGAGGATTTGGTACCAGTAAAATGCATATAAGCCCCCCGGTGGCTTAGGCTATTTTCCAGTCTAAGGCGGTGGTTCTTTTGTTGTTGACTTTTGGTTTATTGTTACTCCCATTGTGGGAGTCTGTAATTGTTCTATGTTTTGTTGTACGTTATTTAATGTCCATTCTAGTTTTGCTATCATCTTGATGGGGAAGAGAGAGCTGGTTGCTTTACTTAGTTTATCTTCCTGGTATCTCGTGATGGTTGTGTGGCTCTTCCTAGCGGTGCCATGGGTTTATCAGTGGTTTGTGATTGTGGTATTTCCTGATCATACTCACTTACTGTTATTATCATTATAAAGAAAGTCATTTAATATTTACAGGGTAGTCAATTATTTTAAAAACATCATCTTGATTATTGTCAGAAAGAGACAACATGAACTTTCTCTCATAACAAACAAAAACAAATCTGCATTAAGAGGAACACAACTAGTACCCATTGGAAAACCTACACATTGTCTATTTTGACCCAAATCTCGTAAATATACGAGGGGGGATCAGAAAGTTAGCGAAAAATAGTTGCCATTTCTACATCGTTCGATAAATAGAGCTGGAATTACAGCACATAATACTGCAACAGGTATGCAGTTGACGGGTTAAAACATGGTTGCTTTTAGTCGTCAACGTGCGTTACAGTTGTCGTCAAGGCAACGCTATATAGCGAAAACCAGGCCAATTTACATTGCATTTTGATGTTTTATTACACTACCAATTCAACCTCAACATCTTGTAATATTTCGTTACGCTGTGTTAGCCAATATTGCGTTCCATGCATATTTAACGACATATTTTCTCCTATTCTATGCAAACTTTCAAAGATTTATTTCTAAAGGATGCTGTTCTAAATCGAAACGTATAACAGTACTGTCAAAAAGGCAAATCATCCAACTTTTATGAACATTTTCTTGTTTTGCCATGTTTATTCTTTAAGATAAACTGTTTACACATTTTGAAAAACACCATTTTTCACGAAAGTAGATCTTATATTGATAGTTAAGTCCAATATTATAATTATTGTGATGAACACTGACAAGAAAATAAGTTTCGTTATTTAAAATTTACAAAAAAAACTCTTAAAATTGACGCATTGACACATTTTAGGCATGCGCTTTGGACTAAAACCTATTAATCTAAATACAAAGCGCATCGGAATAAAATAAAAACCTCATATTATGTTCAAAGAATGACACAACATTACTTTCCGTTAAAAATCCTATTCAATTCAAACATAACTATGAGTTTTAGCCCCAAGAAGCAACCCAGGGGTACAGATGGGCCAGTTCCAGCAAAGTGACGTCACAACGGTGCCTCATTCTCATATGTCTGACGTCACATTTTCTAAATTTCAGTCAACTTGCTATGAATGGTAGTTTGTATTTATGAATTTTCATTACAATCGATAAAAGCAATGCGATTTAATAGCACTTTTCCGCAAACTTTCTGATCACCCCTTGTATTGTCCAAAAGATAATGAAGAGCATCACAAACTTTCATCATAGTATGTTAATTTGATTAGATTGTTTCTCCACGATGATACATTGCAATAGTTAGGAAGTCTCCATGCGAGTTTAACGTTTTGTGTGCTTCAACAACAGCAGAATCTAGGGTGAGTATTTAGTACCAGTAAAATGCATTTAAGGCCACAATTGCTTATGCCTCTGTCCGTTTTAAGGCAGTGGTTCTGTTGTTGTTGATTCGTTGTTGATTGTTACTCCCATTATGGGATTCTGTGATTGTTCTATGTTTTGTTGTGTGATACTTTATGTCCATTCTAGTTTTGCAATCACCTTGATGGAAAAGATATAACTGGTTGTTTTGCTTAGTTTGTCTTCATGGTGTCTCGTGATTGTTGTGTGGCTCTTCCTCGTGGTGCCATGGGTTTGTCTGCAGTTTGTGATTGTGGTATTTCCTGATTAAACTCATTTACTATTTTTTTTCTGACATGACCATAAATCATATCCTTTATGTTATTCAGAAGTGAAAAAGTGTGTTTCTCATTACAAAGCCAACTAAAGCGAGCCATCTCTATTTAAAATTTGTAAAATTACTTCAGTTTAGATTATGAATGTAATATAGAGAAATTACATGGAGACTAACTAGATGCTAGAAAACCTTTAGATTTTAATTTATTAAGAATCTCACCTGAACGTTCAATAGATTGAAACAGATTATTACTATTCCTCTCATAAACTGTTTCACAATATTTGATAACATGTTTTTGTTACACTTGTTTATTTTTTCAGATATTGATGAATGTTCATCTATTCCAAATCCCTGTGAGAATGGAGCAACCTGTGTAGATAATGATGGTTCTTACACATGTTCATGCCTTGCTGGCTATGAGGGACAAAACTGTCAAGACAGTAAGATATTGATCTCCAAAAGGAAGTTGTTACTTCATCAGTAGAGTTAAAATCATAGATTCATCATGCCAGATAAGTCTGTTTAAAGCAAACAATTTCAAAAGGTGTTATAATTTTACTAAAACATTAATAGCAGTATTGATTGGAAGAATGTTGATGAGATGCATAAAATGTGCTTGCATAACTGTTCTTTTGTGGAGAAATATAAACACTTAAAACTGGACTATGTAGTATTCAGACGTTTTGTATCAAACATTAATTACTAAACATAAGATAGATTCCTCACATAGATCACCATAAAATACTAAATCACCATTAAAGGTCCTGTTGCAAAGAGGTTTTAAACTTGCATTGTATTTAACAATCAACTCTGAGTGTATGTGGTAGAATTTAGTAAACGCTGTATGAAATATATGATACCAATAGTCTTGTTTTAGTAACTTTGCAGTCAAAGATTGATTTCTATTCTTGAAGTCACTAACATTAGAACATACTCTTGCAAAAGGAATAAGTTGCGAAATATATACATCATAGAAAGGAGAACGAGGAACATCTCTATCAAGAAATGGGAAATTAACTATTTCAAAATTAGGATCATCTCATTATGGTCAATCATAGATGAAACTAGACATATCCGCAAAGTATACCTCTACGTGAATGTTTTGAAGTAAAAAACTGTTTTTCTCACTACTAACGAAATAAAGCAAGCCCTCTGGATTTAAAGTTTGTTCAACTAATTCATTTACTCATTCTTGGATAACATTATCTGGCAATGCAGTATAGAGAGTAATGAATAATGTGTAGAAAAACTAGGTGCTAGAAAAAACTTTAGATTTTAATTCATTAAGAATCTTATCTGAATTTTCAATCGACCAAAGTAGATTTTCACCATTCTTCTCATAAACTGTATTAGAATATGTATAACATAGTTATTTAACCCTTCTTTTATTCTCAGATATTGATGAATGTTTAATTGTTCCAAATCCGTGTGAAAATGGAGCAACCTGTGTAGATAATGATGGTTCTTACACGTGTTCATGCCTTGCTGGCTATGAGGGAACAAACTGTCAAGACAGTAAGATATTGATTCTCCAAAAGGAAGTTGTTTCTTCAGCAGTGAAGTTAAAATCATAGATTCATTATCCCAGATAAGTCTGTTTAAAGCAAACAATTACAAAACGTGTTATAATTCTACTAAAACATTTATAGCTGTATAAATTGGAAGAATGTTGATGAGATGCATAAAATGTGCTTAAGCAACTGTTCTTTTGTGGGGAAATATAATAACATAAAACTGGACTATCTAGTAATCTAACGTTTTGTTTCAAGTACTAATTATTAAACATAAAACAGACTCTTTACATAGATCACCATAAATACTAAATCACCATTAAATATCAGCTCTTAAATGTCCTGTTGCAGAAGAGTTTTAGACTTACATTGTATTTAATATTCATCTCTGAGTGTCTGTAGAAAATACTTTATGCAGTTTATAATACCAATAGCCTTATCTAGTAACTTAGCAGTCAAAAATTGGTTTCTATTGTTGAAGTCACTAATAACATTAGAACATACCTTTGCAAAAAGGAATAAGTTGTGAAATATATACACCATAGAAAGGAGAGTGAGGAACATCTCTATCAAAAAAATGGGAAATTAACTATTTCAAAATTAAGATCAACTCATTGTGGTCAATCATAGATGAAACTGTGCCATTTGGTATGGACATGTCCACAAATTAAACCTTTTAGGTTGTTTTGAAGGAAAGAAACGTGTTTCTCATTACAAATCAAATAAAGCAAGCCCTTTGTATTTAAAATTTGTTCAGCTAATTCAGTGACTCTTTCTTGGATTAGATTATGAGGCAATATAGTATAGAGAGCAGTGAAATAATACGTTGGCAAACTAGATGCTGAAAAAACTTTATTTTATTTTCCATTAAGAATCAACCCTGAATTAAAACTGACCAAAGTAGACTGTTACCCTTCGCCTCATAAAGTGTTTAAGAATATATACAACACTTGTTTCATTTTCAGATATTGATGAATGTTCATCTATTCCAAATCCCTGCGAAAATGGAGCAACCTGTGTAGATAATGATGGTTCTTACACGTGTTCATGCCTTGCTGGCTATGAGGGACCAAACTGTCAAGACAGTAAGATATTGATTCTCCAAAATGAATTTGTTTCTTTATCAGTGGAGTTTCATTATCCCAGACAGATTCTTTTAAGCTGGGTTATTGTTCTAATAAAACATTTATAGCAGTATTGATTGGAAGAATTGTGATGAGATGCATAAAATGTGTCTGCACAACTGTTCTTTTGTGGAGAAATATAAAAATATAAGTGAGTATGACCAAGAAATACCACAATCACACACTGCATTTCCAACTCATGGCACCATAAGGAATCTACCACAGAACACTAACAGCTACATAACAGCAGAAACACAAATAAAGTAAAGCAACCAATCATCTTCCTCAGAGAGATGATTGCAAAGTTAGAAAGGACAGTGAGTACTGCATAACAAGACAAGGAGCAAACCCCAAACCCACATAGACGTCAAATGAAGCGATCAAGTATGAACCAACAGCCAACAGAATCACCTCCTTAGAACGGACAGCAGCCAAATAACTTTTAAATCCACACTCTTACCTTTAGACCTATTTCGTGGTTTATAGTTATGGTTTCCTCTTTAATTGCAGGAGCCCAGCCTCGGGCTCATAGATGGCCCTGGTGTAAAGCTTTAATCCGTTTGTTGATTCCTGATGCTTGTTTTTGGCTGGGCTAACCGTGGCTCCATTTGAGGTTTTCTTCAGCTCTGACTATTTGTGGGTTGTGAGCCCTTTTTCTTTGTTTCAACATAGTGTGTTAATTTGATTAGATTGTATCTCAGTGAAGATGCATTGCATGAGTTAGGAAGCCTCCATGCGAGCTAATCAATTTTTTGTGTTTTTACAACAGAATCTAGGGCGAAGATTTGGCACCAGTAAAATGCATTTACCCCCCCCCCCCCCCAGTGGCTTAGGCTGCTGTCCGTTCTAAGGTGATGGTTCTGTTATTGTTTAGTCATTGTTTAATGTATGTGGGTTCTGTATTTGGTCTTTGTTTTGTTATGCATTACTTAGTTAATCATCTTGATGAGGAAGAGAGGGTTGTTTGCTTTGCTTTAATTATCTTCCTGGTGTCTTGTGACTTTTAGTGTTCTGTGGCTTTTCCTCACAGTGCTGAGGGTTGGTCTGCAGTGGGTGACTGTGGTATTTCCTGATCACACTCACTTACTTTCTGGATAAGATTACACATTTTGCAAAATTATTCCTTTCATTAAATGATAACTCTTTATTGTCTTGAAACATATTTTAAGTGGTTACCAGTCAAGTTTCTATACAATGATGTTTTTGTCCCTAAAATATTTTAATTCTTAGTAAACTATGCAGACACTGATGGAATGCTTTATGTGGCATTCATCATCCGGGTCTTCACTATTTGCCATGATACCTGTTTATTAGTATCAAGAATGAAAGGGCTAATATGCCTTAAATAAAATTGCATACTTAGATATATAGCCTGCATGTAGGCTGCTGTATTATTACTAATCAACTGTTCAAAAAACATATGTTTAACGTTTATTGCTGCATTACGCATGTTGCTGATTCTCAAGGACATACATTACTTTGTGGCCTTTCTAGTTTTGCAATCATCTTGGCGGGGAAGGGGGCTGGTTGCTTTGCTTTGGTTGTCTATCTGAGGTCTTGTGGCGGCAGGTGTTCTGTGGCTCTTCCTCCCGGTGCAGTGGGTTGGTCTTGGGTGTGTGTGATCATACTCACGTTCAGCTTTTGTCATTACATATGCACCAGAGGCTGATGTTTGTACCTGAGGCTTACAGCTTTGGTTATATGCCCTAGCTGATCTTAAGTGCGGGCAGGATCTGAAATCCTTGTCAGACATTTGCTATTGGCCCTACAGCTAATCAGCAATCTGATTCCCACCTCTGTGGAAACTCTGTTATAATAACCAATTTGGCTCTGTAGCACATCATTAATATGTTTACACTATCAATCAATACAAATGCCAGTTGTCATTTACTTTGAGAGCACATATGTAGTTCTTGTAAAATTTGTGCCAACATTTTGAATGCTACAACATGTATATGGACGTAGATCAGACCTTACCTTTATTTTTTAGGATCATTTGCATCGTCTGCTATTTTACAAATTTACATTTTTGTAAACATATATAGGTATTTAAAAGTTGTTACAGCATGCAGACCAAGTCACATTATTGGGGCCAAAAAAAGGTCGGTATTTAACAGAAGTCAAAATGTATGCCAATACTTAAAAGTGAAAAGGTCACTTAAATTTCTAAGATATCAGATAGGAAAACGTTATCTTATCAGAGTGTTTTCTGTTTGCATTCGCACGCATTAATGAATTAGATAAAAGGTAAGCCAATTGTATATAGATAGTCCCACTATGTAGCTATGAATGCATATTTAAGGAATAACTTCATGCAATAAGTTCCATTTTATCATGAGACAGCCTCAGGGTTTGGCATTTACATTATAGTAGCCACATGTTGAGCAGTAACTTAAAACCTGATCTTCAAGTGTTTCTTGAAATTAGAACTTGCTGCACATTAATGCCAATCACTACTTGGAACAAGCAGCCAATGACAAACTGGCTTCAAGACCCTATAATGTTTCAATACTAATAGCCTCAGGTAGTTGATATGCACTAATTATGTGCTGCAATATAGCAATTAATTTACATTTTTAAAAGACAAATCAAAGCTAATATTTTTTCTTATCTTAATTCAAAAACATAAATATCTGATAATGTTAATTAAAATAATTATCAATCACTTGAAATGTGAGTTTGAAACACAATGTATACGTGAGTTTTAGAGATACACGGAAATGTGTATTGTAATCATCACGTTTATCATTCTAAAACAGATTTTATCACAAACTAGATTTAGGATAGACGTGCATAAAAGTTTTCTGACCTGCAGATAAGAGAGTGTATTTGATTTTATTCTTATTTCTTGACCAAAACATATGGTGTACTAAAAAACTACGACGTCTAAATGAGTCTGAGAACAGCCTAAATGAGACAGTTTGTTTAAACACCCAAACCACACGTTTAAAAACCAATAGACAAGAAAGTAATAACAACGTTACGTTCAAAGATTGTGTGTGGACCAATTATTACTGCCTTAACGGGACACAAAAATTTAAAATACATATCTAAAATAGTCAACAGAAATGTGCAACAACAACAGCAACAACAATATCCTTGTTTTTAATTAAGCTATAATGAAACTAAATTTAAGTAAAACTTACCTAAAATATTTAACAGAAATGTACACCAACAACGTTATTGTTTTATTTACAGTTGTTCTGACAGAGTATAGCTTAGAGATGAATCTAGTAGATGATGTTGGCAACCTCTTGGATCCTGCATCAACAATATTCGAGAACTATGCAGAGGCATACTGTACTGAGGTACATTTAATTCACTTGAACACAACTGAGATTTTGATAACTAATCAACAGGCACATGACGTCGAAACAAAGTCGTACTAACGTCGACGCGACGTCAAAATACCTCGGCCTTGCCTTGGCAAACATCACTGTTCTTGGGTT
Organism: Loripinus fragilis; assembly: GCA_964019695.1. NCBI lineage: Eukaryota > Metazoa > Mollusca > Bivalvia > Lucinida > Lucinidae > Loripinus > Loripinus fragilis. The sequence goes on from OZ026524.1 coordinate 94,545,916, forward strand.
GACAATCCTGATGTCAATCTCAAAAGAATGCATCAATTTTATAATGTTTTAGGGACATGGTCTATAGACTATCATGCTGTAAAGAGGATAGCAAACCAGAACAGAAACTGTTCCAACATATACTGTTTATGCAATTTTCCAGGTAACAATCTACAAAAGTCAGGTTTTAATCTTCAGATGAAAGGGTTATAAGCTTACGTTATTTTTTGTAAAGAACGCGTGAAGAATGCGATGAGTGGCTGTGCTCTTCAAAGTATTTGCCCATAATATGTTACATACACTATAAATAAAAGAAATAAGTAAGTATGACCAGAAAATGTCATAATCATAGTTGCACAGACACCAACAGTGAAGACCCAGATGAAATGCCGCATAGTGTGGATTTTCATCAGGATTTACACTGTTAGTTAAGGTAAAAAGATCTTCAGACAAAATATACAATATTTTGAAACATTTAACCTGACACCCATTGATATATACAATGGACCATCCCAAGTTATTGTATCAAAAAGTGAGTGTGATCAGGAATTACCACAATCACACACTGCAGACCAACCCATGGTACCATGAAGAAGACCACAGAAAACCAATAGGCAGAATCCATTAGTATACAAAGGGTTAAAGAATTGCCAGTTCTTACTACTATTAGATAACTCATATGCACTTTTAAAGACTGACTTACTTGATAAACTGTATGATTTGACATTTGACACCAATCACTATGATTGGTGTCAAATGTCAACTGATACATTTCAAATATCAAATGATACATTTTTTATTTGAATTTAATTTTTCTTATAGATTACAGCCTTGCTGTTAACAGCACCAGATGGCTTGTTCCAAAATTATGCTGGCTGTGTTGTAAACAGATTTGAGTGAGTATAACAAAGATTAACAGAGAATTGTGTTGATTATTTTTTATGCACACCGGATTTGGATATCTTAAATTTTAAACTAGGATAGAAATTCTTACTTTACCCATGCTGTTTTACTTAGGATGACAAATGGGACTGGTAAACTTGCTGTATTATAAGTTATGTACATATTTAATTAGTGATATGCTTGCAATGTAAATTCAGTAATTTCTGGGAGCCATTTTTAAAACAATATTCTTGCAGAGATATCTATTCGTATAGCTGTTTAAACCCATTGTCAAATGAACGGAAATCCATGTTCAAATCAGGAGATACACATGATGTTTGAACATGGGTTTGAACTTGAAAATACTTAAAATGAGCCATGCATTATTTGCATGATGAAATATGTGGAAAGCGTTGCGGACTAGACTGATCATTTCGCTTTTGTTCGGGATATCGTTGTGTACAGTTATGACGTTGTGACAACGTTATGACGTTCAAAAGTTTACAGCCGACACCATTTTGTTTAGAGGAATCCAGTGTAAGAAAATGGAAAATTTAATGTTTTAGCCGCGTTTTCAGTGCAAATTGGTTTGGAATAAGGTAAAACATGCAACATGTTTGTTTCATTTCATTAACACTTGCAAGGTCCCTCAGGAGATGTTTGAACATGAGGGCTAACAGCCTCGTGTTCAAACAGCTTCCTCGGGACCCGGCAAATGTTAATGCATGAAAAAACAAGTGTGATCCCTATAATGTGGAATTTAATGATAAGAAAAAATAGAATCTAATATTTAACAGAGGATGTGATAGAAATATAAGTACAAGGGATCACAGTTTTGTCGTTACTTGGCAAACGTCATGATGCCAAAAGATGATCTTTGTGTCAATTTTTTCTATCCCAACCACACAGGCATGATAAATTTATATTCTTTTCACACTTATACAATGACTCAGATTATGTGAGAATATGTCACAATTATTAATTATTCAAAAGCTTTTCATTAATGAAATTTTGTTTGAGGATTTATCTAAGGGCCTGACATCATATGAGCCACGATATGAGATTTCCAACAATTTGGAATGTGCGCATACGCACAGTCTGATCAGAGCCATTGCTAGTCACTTGAATAATTTATGACAGTTAAGCTACTGACCAAAAAGCATTTGGAGTTTCTGAGCTTAATAGGAGGATGTACAGGATTGTCCGACTCAACACTTACCAAAATGCCACATTGATGGAAATCACATGTCACAACTCATATAGAGTTTTATTAGTTAAAGTTATCCAGATCATGGCAGAGATTTTACCGGGCCACGTAGTGCAGTCGGTAACATGTCTGGCAACAGATGCAATTCTGAGTGCAGATCCAGGGGTCGAGAGTTCGATCCCGGCCGGGCCCCATACTTTCGTGGAGATTAATTATGAAATAATTTTTACAGTCATTCTCCTCCTTTCCACTGAATCATTCAAGAAGGATTGTTGTCAGTTACAAGCAAAAGTATGTGCACAGAGTACTGGTTAACTGCATGTTCAAGCTTGCACAGGAAAAAAGTGTGATTAGGTGAACTGACCATCCCGCCATTACCATAGCTATTGACTTGGGACATAAAGCAACAAAACAAACAAAGCAAATGGCAGAGATTTTTACTCGTATCATTAGACTATATCTGCAGACAACAGTTTTTTAACTAGTATTACAAAGCCTTTCAAACTTTGTTTTCTCCCATTGTGTGTGTCTTTTCCTGTATTGGGTACTTGTTTTGTGGTGTGACTCTTGGTGCCCATTTTATTGTTATTGCATTCTGTGTTGGGGGTTTCTTCCTCATGGTAATGTGCATTGGTCTGCAGTCTGTGATTGTACCTTTATCTGCATGGTTGTACTTCACATACTTTTTTCATTTCTCAACCAAAAAGTATGTTGTTGTTACTCAAAAGAACCACCTCAATGAGATCGTTATTTTGAGTACAAAAACTTATATTTAAACTGATTGATAAGAAAATACAACTGCACAAGTACCAAGTTAGCAATAGCACATCTGGAGTCGTGTCATCGCAAGAGCATAGGGTCAGATTTTAAAGACTCGCCAGACAAAGTAAGGCGTAATAAGTGACAAGCTGGTCAAAGTAAAAGATACCACAATCCATATTTAGCAACACCAATTTATTTGACAAATATTGAACACTCCCACTAATAGCGAGTAGGTGGGACTAAAGGGTTGTCAAAAAACTAGATCCGATGATATAGTCAGAAGGCGGAGCCAAGCAGTTGTAAATATGAGATGAAAAGGGGCCTTGACCCGCCTATGTGCATGATACAACTGTCAATTATCTCTGAAACTGGCTCAGGAGACCTGATTGGCAGTTCAACAAGAAAGCTAACTGTCTTTGATTTCTGGCCGCACACTGAGAAACTTGCCGTTTGTGACGAAAATAGTTGGTCAGCGCGTCTTAGTTTTTTGACAGTTACACCGTTTTATGAACCAATCACAGAAGTTGTATTGCTAACTTGGCTAATGCGCGGTTAATATCACAGTTTGATGCATAAACCAGTTGCTTATCTTAACCTATGTGTATTCATTTGTCAGGACGCAACCCAACAGAATTAACTGGAATGTAATCTTTGCGGGTGCACCACAAGCTACACTTGGAGATATGGTGGAGAATTATATCCTCACCAATTTGTCTACGGAGGTGTTCAATGATAGAAACACTGTGAAAATTGGTAACAATTATCTCTACCATTCTGACATCATCACAACGTATAACCTTCAATTTGAATTGGTGGATGATGTGTCTGACCTCCTAAATACAGAATCTGCTGAGTTTCAAGCAGCTGCACAGGCCTTCTGTGATGATGTAAGTTTTTTTATAATAATTTAACCCATAAAGCAGCACCTATAATTTGCAGCAGACGACAATTTAAAATGTTGCAGCTTTTACAGAAATAACAAATAAGGCATGATATTTCATGAGAATTGTCTGCTGGCAGACAATTCTCATGATATATCATACCTTATTTCTTCTGAAAATTGGGGAAGATGTTGCAAAATTTGTCGTCTGCTGCAGTCGTGATTGGTGATTTAAGGGTTAAATGGGGCAGAGCGCTATTTTTCAGTACATAGTGCATTGACAAACAAAAAGTAAATTAATATGACTAGCAAGTGCGGATCCAGGGGGGGGACAGGGGGTCCGGACCCCCCCCCTGGAAAATCACAAGTTATATTGGTCTCTATAGGGAATAAGCAATTGGACCCCCCCTGGAAAAGTTGGACCCCCCCTGAAAAATGTTGGACCCCCTCTGGAACCTTAAAAAATGATATATTTCTTTGAAATTGACAAATAAGCTGAGGACTAAAAAAAAAAAACGTTGTCAGAGATTTTTTGTCAGACTGACTTGGAACCCCTCTGACGAAAATTCTTGGATCCGCGCATGACTAGGATATACCACATCCACACCATGCAGACTGGATGTACTGTCAGTTATTCAGCATGGCTTGGTAGCCAAACATATAATATCATGTACCCACTACATCAGATTAGGAGTGGGCATGTTAATTTGTCGCACATATTCCACATTAGGATGTTCTCATATCTTTGGATCGCACTGGATGGACGCTCAACCAATCATGAGCTCATCTACTCTTCCAGCTTTAGTTGCTGTTGTAATAATGTGTATTAATAATTCAGATATTCACAATCTTATCTAAAGTGTTTGGCGCATAACTAAATAGTGTGTTGTTCATATATATTATGTCAAAGATAGGCATTATGTATGGGCATAAGAATGAAAAAAGGGAAGTTAGTATGATCAGGAAATACCACAATCACAGACTGCAGACCAACCCACGACACTGTAAGGAGGAGCCATAACACAATAACAGTCATAAGGCACCAAGAAGACAAACAGAGAAAAGCAACCATCGCTCTCTTTTCCATCAAGATCAAGATGATCGCTACACTAGAAAGGACACAAAGCACTGCACAACAAAACATGGAATAAACACAGAACCCGAACAATGGGAGCAACAATAAACAACAAAACAACAACAACAGAACCATCACCTCAGAATTGACATCAGCCTAAGCCACGGGGACGGCGGGGTTACATAAAGCCATGTACCAAAATCTTCGCCCTTGATTCTGTTGTTGTTAAAACACATTAAAGTGTTAAAGTCGAATGCAGGCTTCCTAACTATTGCAATGTATCATCACAAGGAAACAGTACAACCAAATGAACACACTATGATGAAACCAAAAAAGTCTCAGGACTCGCAGATAGTCAGAGCAAAAGAAAACCTCACGTTGAACAACGATGGGCCATAGAATTGAGCGAATTTTTAATGAATGAGATCACAGTATGTACCTATCTGTTGTGGTCCAGGAATTGTATTAATTAAATTTATATTAAGCTCACATTAGCATAATAATTGAGCCACAACATGAGATATCCAACAATGTGGTATGTGCGACCAGAAAAACAAGAAAGGAGGCAAAGATCAGGAATTGATACATCAAGTACCACACCTGATCCAAGATACCACATGGTCAAGTGATAAAAACACAATCAAACATCACAAACAAGAGCCAAGAGGTCAGCCTTTTCCCAGCAGGTGACCACAAGGCAGCAATCAACAGACGCGGCGAAAGCATGAAAAACACAAGACATAAATAACACAAATGATCCACATAGGACCTACCACCTTGGAACGGTTAGTAAAAATATTTTACTGGAGGGCTTAAATCAGTTTCACAGCGTCAGTCTGATCAGAACCTTTGCTAGTCGCTTGAATATTCTATGACTCTTAAGCTACTGACTGAACATCAGCTTAAAAGGAGTCTGCATAGGCTCGTCTGAGTCTACACTTGTCAAATGTCACATTGTTGGAAATCACATGTCTTGGCTCATTATTATATTTTTTCAAAATCTTTGTTTCAGATGACTGGAATATTGTCTTCACAGACCCAGTTTTCTAAGTTCAGTGGCTGTACTGTAAATAATTATGAGTAAGTATAATATAATATGGTCTTCGTCACAAGAAAACCTGATCTTGTTGCATGTTCACATCAATGCGCAGACCAACCTGCGCATCTGTGCAGTCTGATCAGGGCCTTTGTTATTTATAGCTCCATTTTCTCCATGCAAAATTTCAATAATTTAGGTAGTCTCTGAAGTTGATGAGACTTGTTTGAATATTATCCCGTTGCAAGCCCCCTCCCACCACAAGACAGGGTTTTCACATTGGTGATGATAGACTAACCCATGACACTGCTATTGTCAGACATTATAAGATTATTCATAACAGTACAAAATGAGGATATTATCATCTGACACCATTTAATATTGATGCTACAACCAAAAAAAAAATATTGATAGTACAAAAACAGAATCTTGTATGGCAGTTTCCTAACTTATGAAATGCATTATCACAAAGAAACTATCAATTTGAAATTAAAAACACGTAATATGCTGAAACAAAGAGTGGGGCTCTTTAAGTAAATGAAGGAAGTATGAACAAGGCCTTGTAACCCAAATCTGGTTGTATAAGTTTTTTGACTTATTATATTCTTCAGCATACATGATTTGAATCATAAATATAAAATTGTGCAATTTTAATATTTGACATTTGATCCTACTCAAATCATTTTGGGCTGTGATAGTAAATTTGACACTGAGATAATGATAAAATTGAACAAGGTCATCACAGCTCATAGTAAAAAGTTACTTTACTCAAAACATACGAGCTTGTTGTGTAAACAACGGATATATCTTTAATTTTAACCAAGGCAAAAGTAGTAACTTGGTTGCTAATGAGTCAGTTTTGATAAAACAAAGAGGTTATTGGGCCACATAAGGCACTCAGCGCTTATACCAAGAATGCATCATATCCCAAGGTATGGCTCAATATGCAGGGGACTGGTGGACAATGGCAAAACTAAATCTTCCAGGCTTTAGCATGAAAAAATCATTCATTAAATGTTGTAATGATGATAAACGGAGTAAGTACTTTCCAAATATGTTGAATATTTTAGGTCCATATGTATATATTTTATTTATCATATGACGTCGCGTCTGGGAGTGAAATAACGCCATGCAAAAAATTTGAAAAACCACTAGTGGTTTATAGATTTACGAGAAACGTTATGACGTCCATAAAAACGTTGCGTACATAACGTGTAATGACAAAATTCTAACGTTTTTATGCCAGCAATGAAATTTCAAAGTATTTGTCATATGATAAATAGAATCTAACATTCGTGCTCTTGTATTATTGAATTTATTAGATTCGTTGCGAAAAAGAGATAAAATGCAAGGCAAGCCTCGCATTTTATCTCTTTTCCCCAACTCGTTTAATAAATTCAATAATACATTCATATGATAATTAGAATCTAACATTCGTGCTCTTGTTTTATTGAATTCATTAAACTTGTTGCAAAAAGAGATAAAATGCTCGGCAAGCCTCTCAATTTATCTCTTTTCCCCAACTCGTTTAATAAATTCAATAAAACATGAGCACTCATGCAAGATACTCTATATGGTCTATATGCATATATTTATTATTTATTTTGCAGTACTACACCAAATGCCATCAACTGGGTAGCTGAATTCAATGGCGTTGTACCATCAAATATTGGTGAAGAGATAGAAAACTACATATTGAACGATCTATCTACTGAAATTTTCAGAGATAAAAATGTTATTCAAATTGGAGATAATTTCCTGTACCACTCAGACCATACCTCAACAGTTGAGATGACGTTTGATCTGGTGGACGATGTCTCTAACCTGCTAGTTCCAGATTCACCAGCTTTCTTGGCCTATGAAGAGAGTTTCTGTTCTAATGTAAGTTATGCCTTTATATAATAGTATGTAGTATAAGAATGCATCATGAGTGTGAAGGTGGGATAGAAAAAAGCTGTTCTGAGGATCACAGATTGGCATCATGAGTCTTGCCAGTTGATGACAAAGGGTGATCGCAAGGGACGAATTTTTCTATCTCACCCTCACACAAATAATGAATTCTTTTCTTTCACACCATTAGATACGCCTTATATTACATTAAAAAAAGGGTCCCAGAAATTCATGGATATGTGGGGATGCGACATAAATTAATTGACCTCACTTTAACTTGCTTATGACGTCGCTTGTCTAACGACGTGCGTTATTGTCATGGAAGATCATGCAGCAGTTCATTTTTTATCTTTTCCACATGGGTAAAAAACGGAAAATCCTATTTGATGTACGAGAATTGAAATTGGCACCATGAGGAAAGGACACAAAACAAAGACAGCCACATAAAAAATACAGTAAAGTATTAAACGTTACATGGTAATACACTATTGCATTTTATATCTTATTAAATTGGATCATTGGAACTTTTTTGTGAAATAATAGACAGCAGTCAGTTTATGCAGAAGAAGTTTAATTGTCGGCAGCATCATCAAACATTTTCAATCCTTAAAGGGCCAATCATGACTGCAGCAGACAACACATTTTGCAACATTTCCCTTAATTTTCAGAATAAATAAGGTATGATACTTCGTGAGAAGTGTCTGCTAGCAGACAATTCTCATGAAATATCGTGCCTTATTTGTTATTTTTTAAAAGAGGCAAAATGTGGAATTACTGTCTGCTGCAAATTATAGGTGGCGCTTTATGGTTAAATAAATGGACTAAATTTACATAAAAGACAAGAGAGTATGTCCCGAAAATGCCATAATCACAGATGATAGACCAACCCATGGCACTGCGAGGAGGAGACCCAAACTGAGACAGCCACAACACAATAAAAGCAAACAAACGGCTACCTCTTCCTCAGCAAGCTGATTGCCAAACTAGTAAATACTCAAAGACAATCAGATTTCCTTGGCCAATTCCTGGAAGTTCCGTGGAATCAGCACAAGGATGTACATTGAGGATCTACTTTGATAACGTGGGTGATAACGTGACACTGACGTTATATAACGTGATGCTCACGTCACAGAAGCCATGTTAGCACAATAACAAGTATGATTGCAGCATAATAAATGGTTTAATGAAGTCTATGTTTTTTTCTTCAATGAAATAGCGCTTTATCGTTTTTTTATTGAAAAAACATTAACTTCATTTATTCTGCTGATTAAACTTTTCGGATAATCAGAATAATCGATTTTAATAGAGCTGAACCCACATGCTACTGAACTAATTTTCCATAGGCCAGTCCAGGCTATCAAAAGGGAGCTTTTTGGTACATAAAGCTCCTTACATAAACCCAAGCCATGATTTTATTCTCGAATCGTGGCAGACTTTCCAAAATGACACAAAAAAGCACACAAAAACAAGGATCCAACACAAAACTCTCCCATCAAACGGAAGCAACAGCAAACAATGAACTAGAACAGTCTGACTCTGACAAAGGGCTATGCATAATGCCCTGCAGTGGCATAGCATATCCTTTGTAGCAAAAATCTTGATCATCGTTCATCTGGCAAGACCCACATTCAGACATGAACAATATTTTGATGAAAGTATATGACATTTTGAAGAATATGGGTGATAAATGACAAAGTTAGAGTGTCCACATCTGCAAACTGGCAGGTTGCGGCCATTTTTGCAGCCATCTTGGATATCGTTCATTGAACAATACCCACAGTCAATCATAGGGAAAGAGTTTGATAAAATTAATCCATATTAGTTATTTTGAAGAAATCAAGTAACTAAATGAGAGTGTCCACAAGTGCAAACAAACAGGCAGTGGCCATTTAGCGACCATCTTGTTATTGTTCATTGGATAAAACAGATATTCAAACTGGGCAAGAATTTGATAGAAGTAATTTGTATATGAAATTTGGAAGGAATCAGGTAATAAATAACTAAGTTAGAGTGTCCATGCAAGTAATTCATGCATGAAGTTTGGAAGAAATTGGGTGATAAATGACAAGTAAGAGTGTCCACAAGTGCAAACTGACCATAAACTGTCAAAAGGAGGCATTTTAGTTGCCATCTTGGTTAAAGCTTATCGGAAAAAACATGTTCAAACTTAGGCGAGAGTTTGATAGAGGTAATTATTATTATTGTATGTTAAATTTGGAAGGAATCAGGTTATAAATTACTAAGCTAGAGTGTCCACACGTGCAAACTGACAGGTGGTGGCCATTTCTGCGGCCATCTTGGTTATTAGACAAAACGCATATTGAAACTTGGGCGAGAGATTGATAAAAGTAATCAATACTTGAAATTTTGAAATATTGGGTAATAAATGACTTAGGTAGACTGTCCACAAGTGCAAACTCATAGGCAGCGGCCATTTTGACTGTCATGTTGGTTATCATACATCGAACAAAACCAATACTCAAACTTGGGTGAGAGTTTGACAGAAGCAATCCTTATATTAAATTATTTGGTAGTAAATGACTTAGAGTGACGACAACATGCAAACTGATAGGCAGTGGCCATTTTGTCATCCATCTTGTTTACCCTTCATCGGACAAAGCCTACACTTGCACCAGAGTTTGATGGAAGCAATCCATATATGACATTTGAAAAAAATTTGATTAAAAATGAGTAAGTTAGGGTGACCACAACAGTGGATGGACAGACCGAAAGGCAGACAGACAGATGGATGGACAAGCCAAAATCAATAGAACTCCGCCAACATTCCTTGGCAGGGCCCTAATAATAAACAACAGCCAAATCACCACCTTATAACAAATATCAGCTTAGTTCACCAGGGGGGGGGGGTTGGGAGAGGCTTCAATGTGTTTTCTTTGCCAAATATGTGCCCTAGATACTGCTGTTGTTAAGAAACAATAATGTTTAAGCTCATGTGTATGTTTCCTAACTTTAGTAATACATCATCACAGAGAAACAATCAATTCAAATCCAACAAACTAGGACAAAACAAAAACAAATGCCCTTAATCAATAGACAGTTAGAGCTAAAGAAATCCCTAAGTTGAGAATAATATCTTATTCATGTTATAATAGAATTCCGATCTTTTCTAAAATGACAGTTTGCAATAACCATTTTTACAACATACTGAATATTGTATTTTGCTTATTAAAACACATTTATATTTTCTTTCAGGTATCTAATATTTTGATTACTTCAAATGTGTTTCCAAAATATCGAAGTTGTGATGTATTGAACTATGGGTAAGTATTAACTATCATCAAAGTAAGTAAGATTGGGAGTGCAGTGGTTTAGTGGTAGAGTGCTTGACTCGAAACCGAGGGCCGTGGGTTGAGACTCACGGGCATCACTGCGTTGTGGTCCTTGAGCAAGATCCATTTATCCTAGCTTAGTACTGGTTCAACCCAGGAAGACCCATCCCTGTTTAACTGAAATATTGTTGATGGGACATAAAGAATAAAATCAAACAAATAAAAAACAAAATAAGTAAGGGTGCAAAGATCAGGAATCAATACAATCAAGTATCACACCTGACCAAGGCTACCAATGGGAAAGTGACAAACTCACAGTTGGACACCACAAACGAGAGCCAAAAGGTCAGCCCTTTCCAAGCAGGTGACCACAAGGCACATATAAACAGACGCACACAAAGGCATAGCAACCACAATACAGAAAAAAAAACATAAAAGATCCAAAAAAGAAGTACTGCCTTGGAACGTTCAGTAAAATATTTTACTGCAGGGCTTAAACCGGTTTCACAGTGCGCCAACCTCGCGCTTAATTCAGATGTGGATCAAGACACATAGATATTTGGTTTGCATGAAAGACCCCTAACTTATAAATGCATCATCTTATAGAACATATAAATCAAGATATAACAAGGAGATAAAGCAAAGATAAAGACTCAACAGTAAATAAAAACTGAATACCGGAGCAAAAGAAATCCAACAGGTAAACCCCGGTGGGCCCGAAAATAGCCAAAGTATCAGGCCTCTACCGCCTCCACAATAGATAAGTCTTTAAGCCAGAACCGTCATAGAGTCTGAAGTCGGACCCACCGGCGTGCAATTAAAGAGGAAAGCAAAGTTGCCAACCATGATTGGGTTGACCACCAAGCCTCGCATATTATTACCCTTCCCCAACATGTTTGAAAAATTCAATAAAAATGAGCGCTCATATCAAATCCTCTATGTGGGGCATTTAGGTGCTGCAGTCACCTTATAAGTCACTGCACACTTTCCATATAGAGCAATAATGGTCATCTCTAAATGAACATATCTCGTGAACAATCTAAGCAATATTAATCAATTAAAAGTGAAGCATTATTGGAGTTAAGTGCACACCAAATGACTTTTTGTACAGACTGGTTAGATAGAAAGAGTGCTTATTTTGTCACATAAGGATCAGGTATAGATAGAAATAGGAAAACAATGTTGTCCCATGCATATCACCTGAAATTTCTATCTATATTCTGCAATCTTGTGGGTGTCCTGTCTAGATCAGGCAAATGTTCTTCACCATGTTTGAATGCTTGGCTAGTTTGGATATTATGTTTCTGATCTACTTCCTCATGCGGCACGAATTTTATCAAAGACCTGTAGTGGTTATGTTGTCCAAGGCAAGATGCTTTTTTGTCAACACTTGATCACTTGTTGTTGTTTTTCTTACAAAAAAAACAAGCACTAAATCTCATACGAGGTAAAATTAATGCAAAATCTATGTAAAAAGTCGTGAATAGTAACAACCTATACTTTGCATGGCCCAAGGAATAATAAATATACATAAACTTGTTACCTTATGAATGGTACATACACTTGGGACAGACTTACAAATATACAAACATGATTATATAGCTCCCCACAGAATAGCAAACACATGTTGATAAGAACTGTGTAACAATACATGTACTTGCCTGTGCGGTATCCTGGGTAGGGTGTTGTACTTGATTGTATCGATCCCTTTGCCGCCTCACTTACTTTGGTTCATGTATTCCAACCTGTCATTCTTGAGTAAGCTGATTATAATGTTGGTAATTGAACCATAAATGATGGACCATATACCTAGCTAAACCTGAGATTTGGAACAAAGTATAAAACAAATACAATACTGAATCGCCTAATCGCTGCTACCCTGTATGTTTTATATACAAAGTAATGAAATACGTGAAAATATTGAAAAAATATACTGTATATTTCTCTTAGCTCACTTCGGATTTTCAATCTCCTATAACTTTCTTATCAGTGGACAAAACACAGAGTGTGGGTATGCATTTCTTAATTTTATTGTGAGGAACATTTTGGTAATAAAATTGCCGGGATTTACTAAATTTTTCAGTTTCTTTACTTCAGCTCCTGTGGTTTCAGTTGTGGAAGACAGACATATTATGCAACGCCATTGTAAATATATGACGCCTTGTGTGATTATGTATGACGTCATATAGAAGGAAATCAATTATGCTTCACAATTGTATATAATAAAAAGAAATTTCAAATTTTTGACATGAATATCACATTTATTTCATCTTGTGACGAAAAAAATGTATATTTCATTAGCCACATATGAAATATACATTTTTTGCATCACTCGATTAAATGAATGTCGTATTCATGACAATACAAATGAATATCCTCTATATAAATAGATATGCCCTTCTTTATAATTGTGCTATGGAAATCCAGATGATCTTTACCACTACTTACAAAAATCAGTTGACAAAGATACATGTAACCTTCCTGACCTTTTGCATGATGGGTACTTTGTAATGCTTTTATTGTCACCTGCTACAAAGTTAGATTTTTTTTCAAAAGATTCTTTTCGTGAACACTCTCAGAGTGTAAAGCGGTTTGGTTTCAGATCAGGACTGCTCTTTGTATGTTTTGAACTGGGTCCAAACTGTTTGCAAAGGTTTTCAGTGACAACAAAAGTTGCTGCTTACCAGAAAAGAGTTGCAGAAAATGCACGGGTAAAAGTTTCAGGATTAATCCTAAATTCAGGATGTTGAGGCTGACTTTCCATAGAAAGTCAGCCTCAAAATGCTGAATTAAGGATATTATAATAGCTTCTTTGATTAGTTACAAGATTAAATAAACACAATTTATCATTTTAACTTTAAATTATCCATTTTTGTAGCGACACTGCAAGTTTTAAATTTGAATTTTATAAGTTAAGGATTTTGAAATTTCACCCATGAACATGTACAGGCATATAAAACTAGAACAAAATTGTACAGGTTTTCGTATTTCTTGTCTTTCATGCCACTATACATCCAGATAAATCTTGGACAAATTCAAGTTTAGGCAAGATTATGTCATTGCTGATGTCATTGACTGCAGAATTAGCTAATCATTTTACGGAAGAGCTGCACAATCTGATATATGCCATTTAATTTAGCCTTAGCATGTTGTTATTGTTGTTGATTCACTTCTTAATGTTTATCTCGTTGTTTGTGTGTGTTTTTTTATGTATTTGATCCTTGTTTGTTGTGCATTACTTAGTGTCCTTTCTAGCTTTGCAACAAGCTTGCTGATGAAGAGTAAGCTGGTTGTTTTACGTTGATTGTCTTCCTTCTGTCATGTTGTTGTTAGCGTTCTGTGTATTTTCCTGGCAGTGTCTTGGGTTGGTCGACAGTGTGTGAGTGTGGTATTTCGTAGTCATTCATACTCACTTAGTTTTTGTACATTCTTTTAGTAACATGTTTTTTTGTACATGTGTTTGGTAGTTTGTTACATAGATAAATTATAACCAACATACAGTAAGACCTGTCTTAAGCGACCACCTAAAAGAAGATCAAATATTGCTTTTCAAGACCGATTATCACTTAATGCAGGTCAAGCGTATTGCAGAATGTTCCAAGAGAGCATTTTGCAATACTTTCGACCTTCATTAAGCTGCCATTTGTCTTAGAGACCTTTGTTTTGTCTATCTTTGAATGGCTGCTTACGACAGGTTTTACTGTACTCTTTTCTAGAACCTCACCAAACCAAATCACATGGACTGCAGAATTTAATGGCGTTACACCATCCATACTAGGGGAGGAAATTAAGAGCTACATTTTGAATAATCTCACATCACAGATAGTGGACGACAAAAACTCTGTACGGATCGGTGATCACTACCTCTACCAGTCGGACTACATATCAGCATTTGAGATACAGTTTGACCTTGTTGATGACGTCTCTGGCCTTCTGAACCCAGGCTCTTCAATATTCCAAGAGTATGAAGAAAGATTTTGTGCTGATGTAAGTTGGTGTTTTTTACAGGTTGCAGTTACGATAGTTTTTTTCCTTTCTTTCTCTATATACTGCCAGACCCTCTTTCGAGTATTATCTGCAGGTGTACTTTGTACACTCCCGGTTGCAGGATGAAGGCCTACAAGTAACCATATCTAAATTACCGTAGGGTTCTTTAACCTGCACAGGGTGTGACTTTCCCTGCACAGGGGACATCCAGTTAACGTCCCGATACGAAGGACGATGCACTTATCTAGCCTCATCCCTGCAAATGACACTAGAGAAAGCGTGTTCGGACACCGAAATTTTTCTCGCCGCGAGCGGGAATCGAACCTGGGACCTCTAGCACCAGAGGCAAGTGCCAAACAACTGAGCTACCACGCTTTTGTTACAATGTACAGTAAAACCTGTGTAAAATGGCCACTCTCAAAAAGACAAAAACAATGGTTTTCAAAACTGATTATTGCTTAATGCAGATCAAAGGTATCGCAGAATGCTCCAAAGGGAGCATTATGCAATACTTTCGACCTTCATTAAGCAACCAGTTGTCATTAAGACTTTGTTTTGTCTATTTTTAAGTGACCATTTTATGTAGGCTTTACTGTAGTCACAAACATTGTTTTGGCAACATTAATTATATTAAATATTTGGAAGTGTTCTAGCCTTTCCATGGGTTTGTCTTAAACCCTAACCCTAGTCTGGAGTGTTAGATGGTCAATTGATATTGTGATTGTACCTTAAGCACTTCAAGCAATACAGTTTGGAGGTAAAAATCATACAGGATTATCACTAGATTGAGACATTTATATGTGCAATTCAATTGTAAATACAATGCTGAAATCGAAACTCGAATTCTAGTTTAAGTTATGTATCATAACACTTTGGATATCAAATACAAAATCATGTTTACAGAAACATTATTGTGTAAATATTGAGCAATTTAGCCTCAGACAGTGGTTGAACATGCCACTTTATTCTCGAATATTATCCATTCAAATTGCATCTTAATTTAGGTCCTAGCCTTTTGGGACAGATAAGCAAGATCAAACTGCAGTTATATCAAACTTCCTTATTAGAGAGCACTTTGATCAGGGTATATACTGTTAACCTTTTTCAACACTACATTTTACACCCATTATCTGACAGTCAACCTGTCTTGCACTTTCTAGACTCAATTGGCATGAAGATAAACTGTCTAAATACTGTGGAAATACAGTAGACGTATGTGTGTTTTTACTCTAACCCTGCTGAAAATAGATATATCTTGAATAAAATTATGTTGATACCAAAAGCCAACTAATCAGGATCCATACTGTATTTTATTGCTTATAAATCAGGACTTAAGTTAAGACTTCGTACCAAAAATTATTTTGCTCAACCAAAACATATGCTGTGGGTACTCAAAAGAACCGTCTCAATAAGACTGTTGTTTTGAGCCCCCAAAACATATGTTAAAACTGATAGGTAAGAAAATATTGACAAATTTACCCTAAAAAATTTTGCTTAACTAAACCAGTGTAAATTCTATCTAATAACTGGAATCATACATGCGCAGATCCAGAGGGAGGACAGGGGGTCTTGACCCCCCCCTGAACATCACAAAAATATAGGGGTTTTCTAGCAATACAGATCTGGATTTCCTAAAACTTCAAAAAGCTACCAAGCCAGCATTCAATGTTTGGCCATCATGGGCATGCCAGAGAAACGCCATTTAAATGGCGTTTAGCTTGCGGGTGGATGGTGGCCCCCATATAGTGGTATTTAAATCCTCCCGCCCCTCATCCCAAAAAACGGAAAAAATTGTTGTCAAACTTGGACCCCCTCTGACAAAACTTTCTGGGTCCACGCATGTCATACAAGTTAATCAGATACTATATAACACTTATGTTTGGCAATTGTTTTTTTTTTTTTTTGGCGCTTTTGGCGGTAAAAATAAAAATCGCCAAAATACAAGACCGCCAAATTCTATCTGGAATTAAGCTTCCAGTTACATAATAAGCAAAATATGAACACACATTCTTATTATGTTAGTATCCAATATGTAAAACACATTTTGAACAGTAGATTATGTTTCAACGTAGAGGAGACTGATTCCTTAAAAGAACTACCATTAAAGGAAAGAATATGCTCCCTATAAGGAGCATATTCTTTCCTTTAATGTTAGTTCCTTTTAAGACGCCGTTTTCTCTGAGTTTGAACATACTCTACGGGTCAAAAAGGAGCATATTTGTTTCTTTAAAAGAAGCTCATATGAGGATAGAAGATAGCTATTAAGTTGAGAAACTACCAAAATTAAACTATGCCAAAATGTCAGTCTATTAAAAGTAAGAATGAGAGCAAAGATCAGGTATCAATAGAATCAAGCATCACACCTGCCCTTTGATACAAAAGGGAAAGTGACAATTTCATAAGTAGACGTCACAAACTAGAGCCAAGAGGTCGGCCCTTTCCCAGCAGGTGACCATAAGGCATCAATAAACAGACGTGCACGAAAGCATAGCAAAAAAAAGACATAACTAACATAAATGATCCATAAAAGAAGCACTGCCTTGGAACGGTCAGTAAAAATATTTTACTGGAGGGCTTAAACTGGTTTCACAGCATGTCAACCTTACACTAAGTTCAGATGTGAAATTGCCAAATTTAGGTGCCGCGAATATAAAGTGGTTTACAGTACATATTGGCGAGGAGAGGAGTGCAGTACATAACCTATAACATCATCCTATTCTAATATAAAGTGGTTTACAGTACATATTGGTGAGGATAGGAGTGTAGTACATAATCTATAACACCGTCCTATTCTAATATAAAGTGGTTTACAGTACATATTGGTGAGGAGATGAGTGTAGTACATAACCTATAACATCATCCTATTCTAATATAAAGTGGTTTACAGTACATATTGGTGATGATAGGAGTGTAGTATATAACCTATAACATCACCCTATTCTAATGTAAAGTGGTTTACAGTACATATTGGTGAGGAGAGGAGTGTAGTACATAACCTATAACATCATCCTATTCTAATATAAAGTGGTTTACAGTACATATTGGTGAGGAGAGGAGTGTAGTACATAACCTATAACATCATCCTATTCTAATATAAAGTGGTTTACAGTACATATTGGTGAGGATAGGAGTGTAGTACATAACCTATAACACCGTCCTATTCTAATATAAAGTGGTTTACAGTACATATTTGTGAGGATAGGAGTGTAGTACATAACCTATAACACCGTCCTATTCTAATATAAAGTGGTTTACAGTGCATATTTGCGAGGATAGGAGTGTAGTACATAACCTATAACACCGTCCTATTCTAATATTAAGTGGTTTACAGTACATATTGGTGAGGAGAGGAGTGTAGTACATAACCTATACCATCGTCCTATTCTCATTTCAGATAGCAACGTATCTGGACGCATCATTCTTCTTTCGAAAGTTTAATAGTTGTGATGTCATTAGTTATGAGTAAGTATGGCGCAAATGTAAGGTAATGGGTTACCATAGTGGATAATATAAATGTTTTCTTAAAATTGTCTACCCTATTTCAAAATATCCTCACTGAATATGTCAGTCCCTGAGGTTATGAAAAAAATTATGCTCAACTCAACTGAGCACGAAATTTGAACTCATAAAAACTAAAATAACGACAAATAAAGAAGGTTTTTGCTTTAAGTCTCTCAGAGGTTGCATTTATCATGCTGATAAATGTTAAAATGCCAACAATTGTTTTATAACCATGGGGCCAGGATGGCTTTAATAAGAAGCTTAGCATGCATGTGATATTTATCCAAATTATATATACTGGTCTATTTACAATGAGATGGTTATTTTCAGAAATCTACCAAGTAGAATCAACTGGATAGCCTATTTCAATGGAGTCATGCCACAATCTACTGGCCAGGCTATAGAAGATAGCATCAAAGAGCTACAACAGAACGTGGTCATAGGGGATTCCTATGCAATACCGATTGGTAACAACTTCCTGTACCATTCAGACTACATAACAACTGACCTTGTTTTGGAAAGACAACTCTTGAACTTCACATACACACAGGCGTTATCAAACAGATCATCAGCAGAATTTATTACATTGAATGATGGCTTCTGTGGAGATGTAAGTAGTTATTCTATTGGTGGATCTAGAGGGGGGTACAGGGGGGTACGGACCACCGTAGACTAGAAAACCACAAGATGCTATAGGTTTCCTTGGGTCCAATTGCTTTTCAAAGGAGATTCATAGGGTCCTCTGTGAAATGTGTTTATGACTAAAAAAAGGTTGTCTGGATCCCCCCAGACCAAATTTTCTGGATTGGTCCATGTATTCCTTTCTGTAATTGGTATTTTTTTTTGTTTTCTAGGGCTGTAAAGAAACTTTCATACTGAAAGACTTTAGAAATGCACCACCTGCTAAAATGCTAATTTAGTTGTCAAAATTGTATATTTTAATTATATAAAAAAATGAAATTGACAAGTCCCGTCATTTAGCTTGCATTTCATAAGAAAATAGAAACGTTGTGGCTTATGGTTGCCATGATGTCGCGATTGTTCTGGGACAACCCAAATTACAAAAGTCAAAGAATACATATACCTTCCATAATGAGTGCAAAAAAGTTTTCAAACCGATGTTCGTTGTCAAAAGCAAAATGAAGGACAAAACTAAATCATGAAGGTTTAGGCTTCTGGCAACGTCCATTTCGTCTACGTGACGTCATTACTTTTTGATTATATAATTGGCCGTTTATATCCTAAGGAACAGGAATAATCAAAATTTTGAAGTGCCACCACATTCTCCTCAACCCGTTGCGTAAAAGACAAAAGTATCGCAACATAAGCGAACGTCATCCGCCTGTTATTGCTGTTTGAAAAATTAAAACTGGCGTTAGCAAAGAAACGCTGCGACTGGCAGTGTAATTAAACGATTATTTTTTTGAAACCTTTTGTGTTTTCTTATTTGATAAGACATCTGGCTACAATCTCAAAGTGTTTTTTTTTCAAATTGAATTAAACTCACATTTAATTTAATGCTTTATTTATTTAACGAGGATTCCTAACAGCCC
Source organism: Loripinus fragilis (assembly GCA_964019695.1). Classification (NCBI taxonomy): domain Eukaryota; kingdom Metazoa; phylum Mollusca; class Bivalvia; order Lucinida; family Lucinidae; genus Loripinus; species Loripinus fragilis. The sequence goes on from OZ026524.1 coordinate 94,565,958, forward strand.
AAGGTCCACTAGTAGGTCTTCTCACATTTATCACCTTAAATTGTCAGGCAACAATTGTTGAAAATTACTAACGCTGGCGTTACGTCAAAATAAACCACATGAGCAAATCAAAATGATGACAAATCATGGTCCATTGTGTAAGTAGATAAAACGGATAAAGGAAACATTCTTAAATCAGCCACGTAGAATACACAGTGACTAAAATGGTGCGGTTCTAAAGTCCTTCAGTATATTTAGATACAAAACGTAGGTAATGGCCATTAATTATTTTATTAAGGACTGGACCCACATGCTACAGTATATTTTTCCTAATGCCAGTTCTGGTAAATAAAATGGAGCCTTTTCATACATAGTACTATGCTTACATACATCCAAGGCTTGATTCTCCAACTGAGCCAAAGTTTTATGATTGGATGAGATGCTGAGGTTTGCAGAACGACATCTTCCACTGTATTAGAAAGAGCACTATCGGTCCAGTAAAGCAAAAGTTTTTAGCATAAAATTATTATAAGAATCCACCATGAATGGGAGGGTGGGATAGAAAACTCGTCCCCAGGATCACTGGCCATCCTCACACCAATAATGGATTCATTTTCTTGCTCACCACTAAATACTTCATTATATAAAGGAAATAAAACATGAAAAAGGCTTCCATAAAATCCTGAATATGATGAGATGCAACATGGTGTTGTCATTTTAACATTACAGTGACGTCACAGATTGACGTACGGCCAGGGTGTGCATGTGGCTGATATGCTGCTGTTCGTTTTTTAAATTTACCATGGGATGGTCCGGGTATGTAAGATAAATAGAATCCATCATTGGTATTCAGTGAGGACAGAAAAATCCCAACCCGAGGGAAACGAGGCTTGCCAAGTTTCCCACTGAATGGTGGACCCAAGGGTTTGGATTTTTCTGGAACCACTGAACACCTATGATCGATTCTTTTTCTCATATACCACGACCGTACGGTACAGTACATTGTATATCTGTTGGTGAAGTTACTGTTTACAGTCAATGACCCGCGCTGTACAAAACAACTTGAAACAGCGAATAAACAGTGCATTAAACAATGAACAAATGGTTATTTCATCAAAATGGATTTACAAGAACTAGCTTATCAGTCACAGTAACTTGAGTAAGTAATTTTGTTGAGGAAATGTGTGTGTGTGTTTTTACAGCTTCAAGGCTCCCCGTCCGGGTGCATTCAGTCACTCATTGTCCAACGCAAAAGGTTAAATATGTCAATCGCAATGCACTCAGCATGTTTGCCGGGCCGCGTAGCGCAGTTGGTAACGTGTCTGGCTACCGATGCATGTCTGACTGCAGATCCAGGGGTCGCGAGTTTGATCCCAGTCCGGTCCCATACTTTCGTGGAGATTGATCATGAAATTATTTCTACGGTCATTCTCCCCCTTCTGCTGATTCATTTAAGAAGGGTTGTTGTCAGTTACAAGCGAAAGTATATGCACAAATTACTGGTTAACCGCTTGTTCAAGCCTGCCCACGAAAAAGTGTGGATAGATGAACTGACCGTCCCGCAATGACCATAGCTGTTTACTTGGGACGTAAAGCAACAAAACAAACAAACAAACTCAGCATGTTCAAAGCATTGAATAAAGGCTGTAAGCAAAAAAGCGCAGTTTTATTTTTAAACCAAGTTGAAGGCCGACTTAAATCGCTGAAAATTCAACATTGAATTTTTTCCTGACTGACAACAATTCAACTTTCGTTTTCAAAGAAATACAGTCATGCACCAAATATGTTATCTCACATTATGAACTGGCCGCATGTAGCTTATCTCTTATTAGTTACGCTTATCTCACATGGGTAGCGCTGTGGGACAGATTTTTCCCACAGCGAGCTTACATAGGGATCACTCGATCTTGTATGCATTGGTATGTGAGAAAGAATGATCTCACATGGTAAGAACAATGGAAATTCTGTTCTGGTATGTGAGAAAATCATTTTCTTACCCATCAATTTAAACATACGTTAGGCCAAATAAAAAACAGAATTGTTTCTCAGGTACCGCCACATCTGTTTTAAAAGTACCGCATTACTTTTTTTATTGTTTTCTAAAAACAAAAATGATAAAACCGTATTTCCAGTTTCATTATATCATTATCAGTAACAACCATGCGGTTCCACTTCAACCTTGTGGTCCATTGCGGGTAATGTAGGTCGTTTATTTATTCTTGCCTGCATTTTCGTTTGTTTACGTCCAATTGTTTCTAATATCTCAACAGTTTTTTGGTCGATTTCGAGTCCCAACAGCGTAAGTTTTATTCACCGGTGATGAGAGCCTTTTACCATCAAGGTTTATGGCCTGACTTGAATAATATTGGGTGAAATAACCGTCAAAGTACAACTTTTAAATAAATATTGTTCGAAGTTTGAAGTTCCTGCATCTGTTTTTTGCTGAGTAAAAATAAAAACCCGCCCTGCTGCATCTATTTTTAAAAATGGCATGAGAAACACTTCATGTTTTGCCATATCAGTAGTACCCACAACATATGTTTTGGTTGAGAAATGAAGCAAATAGTTTTCAATTATGCACTCTTATCTAGAGGCTTTGGACACTGATTAATATTTCAGATTATATCAACCAGATGTCCCAGCTTCACAAATTAGCAATAATATAGAAATTTGACATATGTTCCATATATGCTTTTATGATGTTAGAGAGAGAATAACGAAGCAGCTGATTGTGTTGATACGCAGGATGATCTGTCCCTTTGTTGTTTGTAACCAGGCTTTTGCAAGCATCAAAATTATGTTTTTTATTGAAAAGTCTCTTACAAAAATATCCCTCAGCCTGATACCAAGAGCTATAAGTGTGTAGCTCAAACATTGCACAATGGTGTGACCAGAACGCTGAAAACGTTACACATATCAAAGGGAGACTACTGGATTGAGCAGTGATTCCATCCAATTGCATCCCTTTTCAAAATGGAAACTTCTCTTAAAGGAAAGAATTTGCTCCCAGAGGGAGCAAATTCTTTTTTTTAAGAGCAGGTCCTTATGGTATGGAAATCACTTTTTACCACATTAGGTGACCTCCCTTGAATGTTACTTTTTTACTATGCACGTGTGTAACTGTGTAATGATATCTACACCAATGTTGCATATAATCTTAGCAAATCGAAAAACTAAGCTAAAACTAAGGGGTTTTGTAAATAGACTCACTTATGTATACTGAAGCCTAATAAGAAGAGAAATCCACATGCCATCTATTTTCCTGTGAACTACAACCTGAAGAAGCTTAATGACAAAACGTTGGTGTATTCAATAAAAAACATTACTCTGTGTAAGTGTTGTATTAATTTTAGGTCCAGATATGCGAAGTTTCTTAAACATAAAATTGTGATTAACTTTTTTATATTTTTTTGTTAGACATGCATTTTTGTTTTTAAAAAGAATCTTCTCATTTTGACTTTTTTGAGTATCCGCAACGTGTGGTCTGTTAGAAAAACAACAAAATTGTTTTTATAACAGAGTCTTTTCAGGAGACCTGTTAATTTACTTATTAAGAAAATATTGAAATATGTGGCATTAAATTTGTCTTGGTTTACTTTATAGATTGCATCATTGATAGCAGATAATCCAGACTCTTTCACCAATTATGTGGACTGCTCCATACTCGAATTTCTGTAAGTATTGTTTGCACATTTAGGACTTTTGGAATATGAACCCGCCCATTGTATAATTGGTATAATCGTATATAGAGGATCTTACACTCGTGATTATTTCATAGGAAATTATTGAACAAGCCTTTGGCAAGTTTAATAAATTTAATATGAAATGATCATGAGTGTAAGATTCTGTTTATCATATGACCTTTAAAATGTGATTTGCATTGTTGTAACGTATGTCGTCATGTCGTTACTTGTTCCAGCTGAATGTGCTATGTAACGTGTAGTCATAACATTAATTATGACATGACGTTATCCACTGTATAACAGTAACGTCATATGATAATATTATGGTAAAAAATAGTGTAAAAATGCCACTCTCCAAAAAACCAAAAATGGGTTTTCAAAGTAAGTGAGAGGGCAAAGATCAGGAATAGATACAATCAAGCACCACACCTGACCCAGATTACAAATAGGAAAATGACAACTTCACAATTAGACAAAACACACGAGGGCCAAGAGGTCAGCCCTTTCCCAGCAGGTGACCAAAAGGCATCAATAAACAGACGCACACGAAAGCATAACAAAAATCAGATGGAAATAACATAAATGATCCACAAAAGAAGCACCGCCTTGGAATGGTCAGTAAAAATACTTTACTGGAGGGCTTTAACCAGTTTCACAGTGCGCCAACCTAGCCCTAAGTTCAGATGAGGATCAAGACACATAGATGTTTGGTTTACATGAAACCCCTAACTTATCCATGCATCATCTCCTAGAACATATAAATCAAGATATAACAAGGAGATAAAGCAAAGATAAGGACTCAAAAGTAAATGAAACTGGTTTAAGCCCTCCTGTAAAATATTTTACTGACTGTTCCAAGGTGGTGCTTCTTTTGTGGATCTTTTATGTTTTTGTTCTGTCTTGTGTTTGCTATGTCTTTGTGCGCGTCTGTCTGTTTATATGTGCTTTGTGGTCACCTGCTGGGAAAGGGCTGACCTCTTGGCTCTCGTTTGTGGTGTCTGCTGTGAGTTTGTCACTTTCCCATTGGTATCCTGGGTCAGGTATGGTTCCTTGATTGATTCGATTCCTGATCTTTGCACCCTTACTTACTTTGAATACCCTAGCAAAAGATATTATCTCTTATTGCTCAACCTTCATTAAACGACCATTTGCCATTAAGATCTTTGTTTTGTCTAATTGTGAGTGGCCACTTTACACAGGTTTTACTGTAATTATTTATTAAGTACACTGCAAGGGTGTCTGTATCGGTTGAAGGTCAATTAATATTGACTTGAGGTCAACAGTATTTGTCTTGGGTCATCTTTATTAAACTAAGTTCACATCGATTATACACAGACACATAAATATGCCTATGAAAGTGCTACCTATATATAAAAATGGCATTAATTAATCAAATAATTAACGTTCATATCAGCCAATTTACAAATTCTTGGTCAGCTGTATTGCTTATAACTAAGACATGCCAAGATAAGAGCTATTTTATATATAAAGATACAATGGAAAACTACATGACATTGTACAATGTATGCATAAAAGGCATGTGCAGAATAAGAAAATTTGTCAGAAGGGGTCAAATTTTGACACATGTAGACTCAGACGAGCTTGTGCAGCCTCCTCTTAAGCTTAGAGCCTCCAAATGATGTTCATTCAGTAGCTCAACACTCGTAGAATATTTCAGCGACTAGGAAAGGCTCTGATCAGACTGGCCTAAGCGCAGGCTGGTCTGGGCCTTTGCTGCTTGCACTTACCACATTGTTGGAAATCTCATGTTGCAGCTAATTTTATTTATTATAGAGACTATGGAAACGGAACCAGTGGTGTTGATTTTCGTCTTCGATTTCTTCGAACACAGAATGCTACAATAATAGAAGATACCTTCTTCAATTTGTTGGATCTACAGCGTCCTAAAGTGGTAGTTGGAAGCAATCAGGGATACACCATAGGACCTCTCACTATTCTCCATGGACTCGGTGGAGGTGTCACAACAGTGACTATGACGTATGACCTTCTTGATCCAACCTATATTGCCGAGTTGGCAAATCCCAATTCTACAGAATTTATAAGTTATGCAACCTCCTTCTGTACAGAAGTAAGTATACTAATCAGCTAAGCCAGTATATGATATGCAAATATTTATCACATAGGTGCAGTAAGGTCAGTTATGGCTGCTGGAATACACTTATCAGCATGTGCTGTCGCGCCTGGGAATCATATAGCGTCTTGTATTGACATCAGTAAATTACATATTTTTGTGACATTATGGAATGGCGTCCATATCAACTTTGCATAAATCTGGCCAAACCTGCGTTTTTCCACAATTTCAAAGCTCAATGCTTGGCTTTAGTTGGGCCTATAATGACTCAACTTAATGTTTCTCTTTAGCTCTGACTAAGAGTCAACAGACAGTCTTCTTTGTTTTGTCATAGTATATCGATTTGGTTTGAATGTTTCTCTGTGATGATGCATCACATAAGTTAGGAAGCCTCTAGCATTTATGCCTGCAGTTTTCTAAGTGGTGCAGCCGTTTGTTTTGTCAACCACATGCGCTGTTCAGTCAGTGGGTCCTGAAAACGTTTTCTTTTAGGTAGCATCTTATCTAACAAATGGCTATACGAACCGCATTGAATGCAATCCTTTGTCCAATTGCTTATCAAGAAGGATTTGTCTTGGTTATGAAATTTAAATTACCAACCAATTCCCATAGTGATAATGCCCTATGTATTTCTTAGGAAACCTGAAGCCACTAGTGTTTTTTCCAGGGGTGGGGCGTCTGGACCCCTTTTCCCACACCTGGAGCCACTCATTAAGTACTGTCCTGCCAGCAAAGAATGACAGTGACGTCATGTTTTCGACTAAATTATCAGATACTTAGAATTGATATCCGCAGGATAGGATAATACACAAGTGATATATTGATTTGTGTTAGCTCAAGCGGAGCATTCAAGGTAACATTTTACTTAATAATTGTGAACAAAACATGATGTCACTGTCACCCTTGGCTGGCAGGAGAGTTATTCTTGAAATTATCTGTATAGTGCACCTGGATTTCCAATACATAATTTATAGAATGGTACATCTATCTATATAAGGAATACAAATGAGCGGCAATCTGTTAAAACCAGCCTTACTGACATTTAGAACTTTTTATGTAAAAATCATTTGAAAGACACCAACAATTAAGAAATTTGACATGTTTATATATAACCTTAAAGTCTATTCAGGTAGATAGTAGAATAAAACTGGCAATTATTTCTGATCAAACTGCTTCATATTGTGCAATATGTTTCCGTGGCAGCAACTTTACCGTAGCAAATTTCAGAATTTTTAAAGTATGGTCAGTTGCTTCAGATCATGCAAACTCTAGGCAAAAATGAATGAGTGTCAACTTTTCTGCGATTTTTCATTGCATACATGCTATTAATAATAAAAAAGTATGTTAGCAAGAAATAACATGTTTTTAATGCACACAACAAACCCACAAATCAGAGAGGTCATTAGTAACGCCATGACAATTTTGATGTTGCATGTTTAAGACAGTGTATAGTTTCAAAAGACCATATTTCCATGAATAATGGATATAACTTCATAAAATTAGCAGGATAACTTCTTAACGCTTCGTAGATTAAGTGTGTGTCATTAACTAAACTTTGACGGCTTTGTTTTTAAGGCTGATTTTCACTGATTGTGGCTCAAAAGTATTTGTTTCCAATTTTGCGAGAAATGCTGCCTATTTTTTTGTATATTTACCCATATATATGTGTAGCATCCTTTTGCAAATATTTGATGTAGTTCAGACCCTGAAGATTGCATGTATCTTAGTAAGCAGTGCTCATTTGGAGAACAATATGTGTTGTTTACACCTTATGAATTTCTTATTTTGTCCAGTATTGAAATTTCATTACTGATATGGATGCATCATGCGGATGTAAAACTTTTGATCTTGATCAGCTGGTAATTTTTAATACCAGCTAAACTGGATATACATTGTTTTTAAGGTAGAGATTTTTCAAAGTGAGAATAGTGAACTTTTTAGGTCAATCAGGGTATTGAGTAGTGAATTTATAATTTGATTACATTTTCTTTATATTTTTGAAATTCCTGTTTGTGTTTTTTAACTCTATGATCATGCTTGCATGATTTTCTGCAAAAGGTTGTCTGTCTTTCTGTGAGTCATAACCATTTTCTTTGCTTCATCATAGTGTGTTTAATTGATTTGATGTTTTCTCTGAGTTTGTGATAATGCATTGCATATGTAAGAAAGGTAAGAAAGACGGCAAAGATCAGAAAACGATACAATCAAGTACCTAAGCTGACCCAGGATACCTCCATGCGAGCTTAACATTTTTGTATTACAACAACAGAATCTAGGGCGAAGATGTGGCGTCAGTAAAATGCATTTAAACTCCCCAAGGGCTAAGGCTGCTGTCAATTCTAAGGCAGTGGTACTGTTGTTGCTAATTGTTGCTCCCATTGTTTTGTGGTAGTTCTGTGTTTAGTTCTTGTTTTGTTATGCCGTACTTAGTGTTTTTTAGTATAACAATCATCTTGATGAGAAGAAGAGATCTAGTTGCTTTACTTTAAGTGTCTTACTGATAGCATGTAAATGTTGCTGTTCTGTGGTTCTTCCTCACTCTGCATTGAGTGTGTGTTTGTGGTATTAAAAATTTTCCTGATTATACCCACTAACATCTTTTATAGAACAAACTGTGCATATTATAAATACACAGGGGTCGTAATATATATTCTTAAGCCAACGTTTTGTTATTACAGATACAAAGACTAATAGAAGTGGAAGGTTCACTTAAAGACTTTCGTACCTGCAGTGTAGATGCCTTTAGGTAAGTATAACACTCATCTCATTATATTACTTTATAAACAAGCAAGTACATCCTGAAATCGAAGTTATAAAACAGTTTGTCATGCTGAACTCACAACAGCATTAAATGAGCTGTGACACGTGATTTCCAACAATGTGGCATTTTGACAAGTGTAGACTCAGACGATCCTGTGCAGCCTCCTTTTAAGCTTAGAAGCTCTAAATGATGTTCAGTCAGTAGCTTAACATTAATAAAATATACAAGCGACTAGCAAAGGCTCTGATCAGACTGCGCGTATGCGCAGGCTGATTTGAGGCCTTGCTGGCCCACATACCACATTATTGGAAATCTCATGTCATGGCTCAAATATGAAATCCTCATAAATAACAAAAACAATAAACAAATGAATCAACCTTCTTGCACAGAACAGAAAACAATGTAATTTGTCTTGGTAATGAATTAAAATTACCAACCAATTTCCATAGAGATAGTGCCCTATGTAATGTTTACTACTGGCATAAGGAAGTATATTAGCTGGGGGTGGGGGTTTAACAGTCATACCAGTATTTTCATATCTTATTTTATTTTCCATGCTGTGTAGTGGCATATGGTCGACATGACATGGACTGGTGATAAACAAACAGATATATGTCTATGTATATCTGCTTAAAGTATTAGCATTTAAAGTAATGTAAATGCTGTTTTTTTAAATTATATACTAGATATGCTTAATACCATACATCCAAAATATATCAATTAAGAAACATGTGAGAAAGGAAGAAGAAAAACGGCACAAAATGGGTATTTCAAAATGAAACAAATCTGTTGTTGTTTTTATTAATATACTAATTGATAATTATATTCCCACTACAAAATAAAGTAAAACCTCGAAAATTTGAACTCCGATTGATCAAAATACTTGCTAATGCGAAATAAATTTTGGACACAAAGGATTCAGGGAATAGGAACTATTTATGAACTGTTTAAATAACAGTCTATAATACCATATGTTTTGGGTGAGTAAAAGAAACGTCTCCCTAACATGTTTCTTTTGTGCACACAAAACATATGTTTGATAGTAAAAAATGTTAATAATCAGGTTGGGGGGGGGGGTATATATTCTCTTGTCTACCTCTCTATAAATCGAATTTAGATACTTTGAATTAAAACCTCTGGTCCCTAGGCCTTCGACTTAAAGAGATTCGACTGTATATTAATTGATAATTTATGGCTTTTTTTATTTTGTGATATGTAAAATTGCTTTATTACAATTGAGCCAGCATATGGGAGTTTTGTGCTTATCAGATAGGCATAGACAAGTATGACCGGACCTAAATAACTTTAAGGGCCATACGCTTAAAAGCAAAATAGATCATTGCCAAATATTAGACCACTAACCTCACTAGATAGTTGTCCATACCTATTTTAAGAATGTTTCGCTTATATGTGATAAGTGTCATCATATACAGTGAAATCTCATAATTGAAAGTCCTAGGGACTAGAGGTTAATTTCAAAGCAACAGATTTTTCAAATTATAGGGAGGTAGATATAAAAACGTGTACCCCACAAAAATGATTATTATAAGTGTTTTCTTATCAAACATATACTGTTGGTGATTAACAGAAACGTCTCTGAAACAGAGACGTTTCTTTTATCCACCAAAAACATATGTTTTATTGACAATTATTAAAATAGATTATAAATACATGTAGTCCCTATTCTCTGAATCCAACGTGTCCAAAATTTATTCTGAATAAGCGAGTTTTCCGAAAAAAAATTCGAATTTTCGAGGTTTTACTGTATTGGGATGGCCGAACTTAACTTTTCAGAAATGAAGATCCGTTTGTTGCCATGGACTTTACAATTGATTTCCTAGGTCAACTTGATATTGCCACTGTTCAAGACGTCTTATCATCCAACATCTTTGATACCACTCCACGTGTCAGGCTTGGTGATAATGTGGGTAACATAGTTGGGAATCAGGTGATCTACTATGACTCGTTGCTGGACTACATGAATGTACAATTTGGTAAGTCAAAATATAATATTTACATTTTGAAAGCAATCCTTTAATGAATCTTTAGATTTTTGAAACTGTTCATAGCCTCATGAATTACACAAAATTTGATTGACAGCTGCCAAGCTCACTTGCCTGTGCAATTCGCTTCAAACATTGATTTCATTCGCTAGACGTGACACTGGGGTTGTGATTGACAGCAAGCCACAACTGAGTCACTAGTGCAAAGCAAGCTTCTTCCTTGCTCCATTAGCTGTCAATGTTCACACTGGCTATTCAGCTTTTCCGTTTTGCACTCCGACTGAAGCATTAATACGATTATATTTTAAGGTCACTACCCATAGCAATAACCGTAACTCTAAATCATCAAGGGAGGTAATACTTGGTAGCGTTCGATTATGACAAAGTGTGATTTTACGCAACTATGATATGTTTTCTATCGACAACAATGCCCGTTACACTGCACGTAAGTAATCTGAAAGTGATTGATATAACATTAAAAATGCAAACAAAATTTTAAGTATAATGAACAACAAAAGTTGGCATTCTTTACGGATACTAAACGATGGAAGCTCAGCTCTGTGAGAAGAAAAATGTCAGTCAGTGTAATGGAACACGCATTTTACCCGGGAGATGTCAGTCGACTGTTCGCGGTTTTTTGACAGTCCACATCAACAATCATGATATAACTACTTGTATATAGATCTATATATGATTTTCTGGTTTAATTTTACCTGCATTAAAATTTCACCAAGACAGACTATCTCGTCACGTTCTCTAGCGTCTACTTAAGAACCTGACATGCGCTAATGACGTCACTTGCTCTTATGACGTCATTATGCGTAAACGACAAGTATTGAACTTGAGGTTGACGTTGAGAGTCCCTCGCTATGGTTTGCTTCCTAAACAATTTGCCGTATGTCAAATGTGTTCCAATATTTAGCTACAAGGCTATCTTGGGCTAAGGTTGACCCAAGTATAGTGATTCAAAATTATAGTAGGCCTTCTCTAAATTATTAAAGGTACGCGAGGAATTCTGCCATCGGGGTCTGCAAACAACAAAGGCGCAGACCAGATTGCGCATCCATGCAGTATGATCAGCGCCTTTGCTATTCACAAATTGAATAGTATCGTGTCTAAACTTGCTCCAAGCGAGATTTCACTATTCTATCTAGTCTCAGTGGCTGAGAAGGCTCGTTTTGGTATGATCTTATCGGAAGCCCTGAAGACAGGTTTTGTCGCATCGATGCTCATTCATATTCATGTAAATGCGGACCCAATCTTCAAGCCTGGTTCATGTGATATGCGCATAGAAAATGTCTAGCCCCTCTAGACTACTGGTGGCTAATTCCGCCCATGACCAAGGCCGACGGGTTCCGTACCAAAAATAGTACCCCCTCCCCCTCCGCGCCACTGAATACCCCCTTCAGTAGCGGGAAGGGTGTGGGCATAAAAAGAACCTTTTTCATATAAATGCGGGTCTAACCAAATCATAGGTAAGTTATAGGTACTCAGTGAGACGGTTCTTTTGAGCACCCAAAGCAAATATAAAAATAATGAGCAATAAAATATTTACAATTTTACGCTAAAATTTTTGCTAATCTCCAAGGTTACTCTACATTTGACATGTTTCAACTGAAAGATGTTCGTCAAGGGATATATAGATCTAATAGAAATAAACCAACTCTGGTCAAGTGTTAAAGTCTGGCCTTGCTTCGCGATCGGGCATTAGTATGGCGCCCGAGGCCGCAACAAAGATTTAAAAACATTTCAAATTCTTAGATGAGTACATGAAGTATATGCATCGATCAATTAAAGCGATGTATATTAAAACAGCACATTTTCACCTAAATTTGACATGCAGAGTTAACCCGTGACCTTGAAAAACGGTAAATGTCCCCAAAATATTACATCTCTATCCTAATGGTGTATCTATGCAAATTTGGTCAAAATATATCGACTAGGTGTTCAGACAAAATGCGGATAAGTTTCTTTTTACCGTGGGTGGGGTATTTAAGTATCGTTTTTGGAATTGAAAAGTCTTCACATATATGCATATAAATGTTCCAAGTATTTGGAGTACATATAGTTTCATTCGGAAGTTCACAGTGAGGTATTTTAATCAACAGTGTTTGGTTCGTAAGGTTTTAACATGCTTAGAAATAAGAAAAGCCTGCTAAGTTCATTAATTTCTAGTTTAGGGGGTAGGGATAATTATTTGGTAATATCTCACTAATAATACGGTGATTTTTTTTTTAAATTTTGTCATAACGCATCTTATATAATGATCACTTTCCTAAAAAAAATTAGAAAAATTAATTTTTTTAAAGTATGTTTAAATATTGAATTATCAGTCAGTAATTGCCGAAAATGAAGGCATAAATATCGGTGAACGCTGGTTTGAAAGCGTGATATGAAGAAAAATACTTGTATAGCTGCAAAAGAATGGTTTGAGAAAAGTTCTTAATTATTTATGGCTTCGCATGCTTGTTTGAAATAACGATTTTCAAATATAAAATTGAGTTACAGAATATTTTACTTGTCTTAATGAGATTCCAAAAAGCTGCGTAAAAGGCCAACATAGGCTATATAATGAAGAGCTGTAACTTTTGAACTGGACGGTTAATTTTCTTTATTTTGCGTTATTTTGCTTATAATATGATGTACTACAGAATATAAAAAATGAAAAAAATCTATTTTTTGGAAAAAAAATCGCCCAGGTGTGGGCAGTGACCTTAAATACAAAACTGTTTTACTTCCTAAATTAAAGATAATTTTTGTATTTTAGATATATATAAAAAAAATGTAAATATAAGCAATAAATTTGATTTTTGGAAGGTTTATGGAATCATGAATACTTCAAGTCTCTTGCAAAGTTAACTTGAAGCCCTTCGGTCTTCACTTACTTTGCAAGAGACCTGAAGTATTCATGATTCCATGAACCTTCCAAAAATGGAATATATGTTTAGTTTATATGTTTAGGCTTAGTGATACTGTTGGTAACATACAGTTTCATTCAAGCTATTCTTTACACCTAGTTAACTAGAAGACAGCAGACTAAAGTTAACTTCAGGTAAACATGGAGTTAACTATTCTCAACTGTTTTAATAAATAATACTTAACTGGGCAGTTGACTAGAAGTTAACACCTTGTTTCCCTGTAGTTGACTCCTGGTTCACAAGGATGTAACGAATAGTGTGAATGGTACTGTAGTTGGGAATCAGGTGATCTACTATGACTCCTTGCTGGACTACTACATTTATGTACAATTTGGTACTTCAAAACATAAAATATGTGTAGTTTCTATTAATGAGGAAACAAATAAGGTTATGTGGCAGCGTTAAGGAATGGATCTAAAAGTCACTATTGGTGTTACCATTTATAAAGTCAAATGCTCATGGTTGTGTTGTCAAAAGTGAGGAAGCAAATAAGATTATGTTGCAGCGTTGAGGAATGGATCCAAAATTCACTATTTGTTGTCAAAAGTAGTTGCAGTTCAGCTTACTCTACCTTGGTGAATATCATATTTACAGTCATAGCTACTAAGAATTTTGGCCTTGGTGCATGCTTGGTGGTCAACCCAATCACGGTTGGCAACTTTGCTTTCCTCTTTAATTGCACGCTGGTGGGTCAGACTTCAGACTCTAGGACGGTATCGGCTTAAAGACTTATCTATTGATTAGATAGTAGGGGCCTGATGCTTTGGCTGTGTCAGGTCCACTGGGGTTGGATATCTTTTGCTCCTGTATTCAGTTTGATGTACTGTTGAGTCCTTATATTTGCTTCATCTCCTTTTTATATCTTGCTTTATATTTTTTTGGAGCTGATGCATTGATAAACTAGGGTTCTTTCATGCAAACCAAACATCTGTGTGTCTTGATCCACATCTGATGTAATGGTGCGGTTGGTGCCGTGAAACAGGTTTAAGCCTTCCAGTAAAATTTTACTGACTGTTCCAAAGCGGTACTTCTTTTGTGGATCATTTGTGTTTTGTGTCTTGTATGTCTCATGCTTTTGCGTCTGTTTATTGTTGCCTTGTGGTCACCTGCTGGGAAAGGGCTGATCTCTTGGCTCTTGTTGGTGATGTTTATTGTATTTTGTTACTTTCCTGTGTGGTATCTTGGGTCAGGTGAGGTACTTGATTGTATCCTTTCCTGATCTTTGCCCTCTATCTTACATTAAAGCAAAATGCTCTTATAAATGCAAAAGGAGTTCTTTTTAGTTGGTGTGATGCTATATCATGGTGTTTTAGCTGTCATAATTATTTAGCTAAATGGTGTGGGTAAAAAATTTGGATCATAATAACCTGATGTAACAAACACCAGTTGTTCTGTTTATTCACTATGTTTTTCTTTTAATTTGGCATATGTATAGGGTATGCATACAGTGCACTTAAGAGTTTGGATGCAATATTTAGTTTTCCTGTCACATAAGTTTTTGTGCGCTTTTTTATATGAAATAAACTATGCATTATCAGCTAATAAACTAAATAGAGGGTCTTACATGAGTGCTCATGTTTAATTGAATTTAGAAAACGAGTTGTAACAAGTTTGATAAATTTAATAATACAGATAATAATAATAATATAGATTATTTTTATCACATGGCATTTAAATTTCTTTAAACTAAATCGGTTTTGCGTGAAAACGTCACTATTTTGCCATTTTTTGCGCAGTGTTATAATGGACGTCATTGCGTAACGTTACTAGATCTGAAAACCACTAGAGGTTTATCGATTTTATTGCATGGCAGATGTGACGTCATGTGATAAATAAACTATAAATAGTCTTATTACTTGTTGTGGCATATTGTGCAATCATTATTGGTTATCATAGTCTGTATGGTAGATGTACCAGTATTCGTGGTAGCTCCCAATATCGGGGCATGACAGTCACCATTTATCAACTCATTGAAAATGAACAATTAAATTTCATCAGTTACCGAGACAATTAAATTTGATTGTCGGGTAATAAATATCCAGCGATGTTACGTCACAATGACGTCATTATGACGTAATTATCTTGGAACATGAAAACCACCATTTTAGGAATGTCAGAAAGCTAACAGTGGCAACATGCAGCTTAGATTTCCATTAGATTAGAATAAAACTATAATTCTGTGGCATTATAATGCCAAAAAATTCGGCAACTTATTATATAAACCAAGATTTGTGATGGTTACCACGAAAACTGGCACTTGTTTGGAAAGTGACCCAGCCCGGAATCAATCTGGATTTAACCTGTCCGCACATCAATGGTGAGTAATGACTATCAAATATAGAGAAACAATGTATGTCTAAATATTTTTTATTCAAAAATGTATTATATGTCATAACTAGATTATTACTATGAAACGTTGATACGTCAATACCATGAAAACTAGGACAACCAGCATATAGATTGAATAAGCTACTGAACCTGTTATTCTTTTGCAGATGGCTGGTTAGTCAATGCCACTACAGAGATATTTGGTGTTGGATTTACTGAAGATCTCACTGATTCAACATCAGCCACTTACAGAAGAATTGAAACTGACATCTGTTCTGAGGTATTGGTTTACAGAACCCTTCTTAAACAAGTGGAAATTACCATAACAGTTTGTACAATAGCCAGTCAGTAAGGTCAATTGTATAAATTGAGGTGTCACAGATTACAGTTGAATATCATTAATTCTAAGTCCTCAAATTTCAGTAGTTCATATTATATGGAGGTAGAAACAAACATATATTTCCTCCAAAAATGATTATTATCCGTTGTTTTATATATACAGTCAGACATAAGTTAGGCATCGCCTTAATAGCTTCTAGAAGCTTTTCAGTCATGAATATTTTCTTGCTTTATTTATGAAAGAGGTTAAAGTGGTGACAGTTTACAGCAAATTTCAATTCGATTATCACAAAGGCAAACAATCTGGCATGGTAAATGCACACTTACCCCTAAAGGGTCCCTATTCTCCAACCCATTATGGTATTTTCAGAACGCTTAGACATGTAAAGTGTTAGTGTCATATTGTTACAATATCAAAAACTTCAGATTATTATCTCAAAAAAAAAAAAGCTATGAATGTATAAAGAATGGCATGTTATATAGTGATAATGCAAAAATAAAAAAAAAAAACACTCGCAATTAACTACCTCTATGATCCTCTATAACTGCCATGAAGCCTTGAGTTTGACAAAATCAGTTTGACACTAGTTTGAAAAATATGTCTAGATTATTTCTGCGTTTATTTGAATTCAAAGTAAGCACTTTTGGTTAAGCTGTGACACTGTTTAAGGGTACACCCAAAAATGGTGTTGGTGTATACAGGACGACGTAGAAATTCAGCAAAATGATCAAATGTCATTCTGGTATGTTAAGAAGACCAAAGGAAGACAAGGGTAATCAAATATTACAAAGTGGTAGTTCTTCTGAAAAAAATTGTACACGAAAAACGTCTCTGAAATAATGTTTGGGTGATGCTTAACTTATGTCTGACTGTATATATAAAAATCAAACATAAGTTTTTGCCGCATAAAAGAAAATCTCATGGAGATGTTTCTTTTACGCAACAAAACACATGTTATTATAGACAGTTTTTTAAAATATATCATATATATGTCAGGGTTCCCACAAGCTCTGGAAATCATGGAAAATCTGAAAAATCAAAAAAAAGTTTTATGCAAGGAAAAATCATGGAATTTGACAAACCAAAAAATGATGAAAAATCATGGGAAAGTTGTGAAATATTTCGATGAAACCACCAGTAGTCAGAAAACTAGCTTTTGAGCACACACGTGTCCGACAGCTTGTTTTCTGGCTACTAGTGGTTGTGGTTTTAAGTTTTAATTATTTCATTTCCAAGTGCATTCATGGTCTACAAGCATGCTGTTGTTGCTGTATTCCTCATTTATGCTCACCGTTGTGAAGATGCTGCTAAAAGGGGAGGTTGTGCTTTAAATAGTCATGGAAATTACATTGTTGATCATGGAAATTCATGGAAAATCATGGAATTGTGTTTTTGAAATTCTGTGGGAACCCTGATATGTAGTTTTCTCTGATTCCAGTGTATCCTACTTTATTTCTAGTGAGCATGTATTTCGAAAATTCAAAGTTAGAATTTTGTAGGTTTTACTGTACTAAATTATAGTGCCATTTCCAATAGATCATTCTGCTTAAAGTGAACTGTGTAGATCCTAATAAAAAGCCATATTTTGCTGCATTTTATCCGGGTTGTCTGTGTCAGTCATGATTGGTGCTTTAAGTAAATTGTGTAGACCCTAATAAAATGTCACCTTCTGCAGCATTTATCTGGGTCTTCATTGTTTGCCAAAGAACCTTTCAGGTTCCCAGTAATACAGGTTGACTAAATAGAGAATACTAGGTGAGTGTCTTTGATATCAAGTTTACCAGGCAAGACTTCAAGAAAAGTTGTTGAATACCGAGGCTTGCCGAGCAATTCAACATGCCTTCTCGTAGCAGAGCCTGGTTAACTTGACATCAAAAGATGCAAACCTGGTATTCTATTTATCAGTTTTCAAGTTGGTTCACTCTTTAAACTAGCGATAATGACGTAATTATCGATTTTCGTTTTGATTCAACTTCATTGACGCCATTCTTCAAAAGTGCAACGTCTGATGATCTGATAAAGGCTCATGCCTTGATATCGGCATGGTTTATCAGGTAAACTTGCATCAATGCAGTTTATATGAGAGGTAACTGCTAAATAGAGAATACTAGGTGAGTGTCTTTTGATATCAAATAGTAAGTGAATTGACCAGGAAATGCCAAAATCACACTATAGACCAACCCATGGCACTGTAAGGAAGATGCAAAGAACAATAACAGAGCCATGACCTTCACAATACCACAAAAGCTAGACAACAGCTTTCCCTTCCCCAGTAGGATGATTGCAAAACTAGAAATGACACAAAATCCCCACAAACAATGGGAGCAACAATAAACAATGAATTTTACAGCAGAACCACCACCTAAGAACAGACAAAAGACAAGTCTTTGAGAATGCTTGGCCATGCATTATTATGGCCCAGCCTGGTAAACTTAATATCTGAAGGCACGACCAGTCAGTTTACCTATTGTTTCACTCTTTAAACTGGCAATTATGATGTAATTATCGATATTCACATTTATTCAACGTCATCGACGTCACTCAAAATTTTGCATTGGCATGATGACTTGATAAAGAAAACTGCGATGTGATTAACAATATTCATTAGGTCAACGTGCAATAATACAGTTAATATGAAATGTAACTGATAATACACGATGTTATATCCATTAAAATGAACATTTTGATTACCGTGTATCACCAGTTAACCACAGGAAATTCGTGTTGAAGTTCTTATAAAGTCCTTGAATTTTACTCAAACGTGCCTTTATGAAACCTGGAGTTGCACCATTTAAATAAACCTATACAGTAAACCCTGTCTAGAATGGCCACTCAAATATAGACAAAACAACGGTTTTAACGACAAATGGTAGCTTAAAAAAGGTCAAAAGTATTGCAGAATGCTCCGCAATACTTTTGACCTGCATTATGTGATAATCAGTCTTTTTGATAAGTGTCTTCATATACATTCATACTTTGTGTATGCTAGCACGCAAAGACTCTGAGAGTTGAGCATACGTTCAGAATTGTCTGAGCCTTTGTTACTTGACGCAAAAATCTCATGTGCGGGCCTATATACATTTTCAATTGATTTCTTAGAGACAACTTCTAACATTTCATAACAAAAGCTATTAGGCATCTCTAGGATTTTTTGTATTTCTAGCTCCTGTCCCTTTCAGTATTGGAAGTTATGCATATATGACCTTTGTCTGACATCACAGGTTAAAACAGCTATTACATTTTTTAAGTTAAACATAGTAAAACAAAAAGAAAATTCAAATTTGTGTCATGGATATGACACATATTTCATCTCATTAATGAGTGGAAAAGAAGTATATCTGATCTGTGGATTTGTCATTTTCGAAATATACAGTAAATAATAAAAGTACAGAAGTAGGAAAAGTCAAGTTCATTCAAAAATAGTAAGTGAGTATAATCAGGAAATACCACAATCACAAACTGCAGACAAACACATGGCACCGAGAGGAAGAGCCACACATCAATCACCAGACACCAGGAAGACAAACTTTGCAAAGCAACCAGCTCTCTCTCCCCAATCAAGATCATTGCAAATCTAGAATGGACATAAAGTCACGTACAACAAAACATAGAACAATTATAGACTCCCACAATGGGAGTAACAATAAACAACAAATCAACAACAACAGAACCACCGCCTACGAGCAGACAGCAGCCTAAGCCTTGGGGTGGGGGCTTAAAAGCCTTTTACTGGCTACAAATCTCATCCTTGATTCTGCTGTTGACGAAGTACAAGAAATGTAAAAGAAAAAAAACCCTTGACTTTTCTCTTTATATACCTTTTCTCTAGTCATATAAAGTATTTTCTATTTACAGTATTTCAACCATTTTAATACAACTGTTCGCCCATACCTCGGATGTTATATATCAGAGTTCAGGTAAATACTTATATCAGTATCTATCTTAAGGTATAAGTTGCTATGTGCGGATAGCAACAATTAAAATTAATCAGCGATTCTACACAGTCTGATCCGAGTCTTATGTCTCCACCAAAAGAAATGTTTGATCCCTGGCTACCCATAGAGCGTCCATCAAAGACTCAAATACACAGTCTGATCTGAGTCTTCGATGAACGTACATGCCAACTTGTACCTACATGTATTTCCGGATGCTGGCTCATTTAATGTCAATATGAATCCTTTAACATTATTGTCTGTTGGACACTACAAGCATTAAAAATAGTATAAGTGCTCTTTGAATTTAGAAATGCATTTGAGCCGCCACATGAGATTTCCAACAATGTGGTATTTGCGATCAGCAAAGCCTCAGATCAGTCTGCGTATACACACTGTCTGATCAGAGGCTTTACTTGTCGCTTGAATATGCTATGACTGTTAAACTACTGACTGAACATTATTTGGTGTTTCTAAGCTTAAAAGGAGGCTGCACAGGCTCATCAGAGTCTACACATGTCAAAATGCCACATTGTTGGAAATCACATGTCACGGCACATTTATTGTCGCAAAGAAATGGCATTTAGTCATCATTGGTATAACTGTTGCAGTGAATACTTCTTTAGACAGTGAATGTGGCTTGAGAGTACGTCTTTAAATGAGCCGCGATTTGTGATTTCCAACAATGTGGTATTTTGACAAGTGTATACTCAGACAAGCCTGCACAGCCTTTTTATAAGCTTAGAATCTCCAAGTGTTGTTAAGTCGGTAGCTCAATACTCATAAAGTAAGCAAGCGACTAAAAGGCTCTAATCAGGCTGATCTGAGGCTTTGCTGGTCACACAAACCAGATTGTTGGAAATTTCATGCTACGGCTCAAATGACACCATAAGTATTTTTGACACTACTCAAGCATATTTTGCTCACTTGATGTCCCCATTTCTGTAACTTAATCCTTCAGTAAAAAGATAACGTTATTTTAGTTTGTTGACATGTGGACTCTTTGAGCAGGTCATGTGAACAAAGTAAGCAGGTTACATGGGTAGGATAGGAAACTTCTATAATAGGGCCTTAAGTCTTTATACATATTTGACTAGAGTGATAATTTTATGAAAACATATTTGTTATCACATGACGTCATGTCTGGTAATGCGAGTCCTTATCTTTGGTTTATCTCCTTTTATAACTTGATTTATATGTTCTAGGAGATGATGCATTGATAATTGAGGAGTCTTTCATGCAAATCAAACTTATATGTGTCTTGATCCACATCTGAACTGAGAGTGAGGTTGGCCTGCCGTGAAAATGGTTTAAACCCTCCAGTAAAATATTTTTACTGACCATACCAAGGCGGTGCTTCTTTTGTGGATTGTTTATGTTATTTTCGTCTTGTTTTTGTGATGCTTTTGTGTGCGTCTGTTTGTTGATGCCTTTTGGTCACCTGCTGGGAAAGGGCTAACCTCTTGGCTCTCGTTTGTGATGTCTGATTGTGAAGTTGTCACTTTCCCATTGGTATCCTGAGTCAGTTATGGTGCTTGATTTTAGCGATTCCTGATCTTTGCCCTCTTTCTCACTTTTATGTATTAAATTTGATAAACCACTTATGGTTTACATATTTAATAAAGTTAAGTAATGACGACCATAACAAACTTGGTATGCACAATGACAAAATCTTATGCTTAACACTCAAAATGAAATTAAAACCGATTTATGTCATGTAATAAATAGAATTTAACATTGTGTTCTTGTATTACTGAATATATTAAACTTGTTGCAAAAAAGCGACAAAATGCTCAGTAAGCCTCGTATTTTTGTTTTCTGGTCTCATTTTATACATTTAATTATACATGGGCACTCATGTTAGATCCTCTACAGTCGGACCTGTCTAAAACCGCCACTCAAAATAGACAAAACAAAGATCTTTTTGACAAATGATAGCTAAATGAAGCTCAAAAGTAGTGCAGAATGCTCCCCTTGGAGCATTCTGCAATACTTTTGACCTGCATTGAGCGATAATTGGTCTTGAAAACCAGTTTTTGGTATTTGTGAGAGTGGCCGTTTTAGACAGGTATTACTGCATATTTTTCAGAGAACAGCCTACTTACACAGCAGCAGATTTTTACCTTGTTTTCAATGAGACAGAACCGCTTATTCCGGATGAAGTTATGTTTCAGCTAACGGATTTTGATCCCCTCCCCGTATTTGGAAGGAACTGGTCACTGGTTGCAGATTATGGCATGTTTATCACAGAATATAAGGAGAGAAAGATTAGGGTTAAGGATTACTACACGCCTTACGTGTCCACAACCAGGGATCCGAATAGAGGTAAAATTAAGAAGTGATTTTGAATTATAGAATATTTATATGAGGATGGAGGCCAAGGTTTTAGTTCAAAGTGGAGAAATCCTTATGTTCAGTATAAAGCACATGCGGGGATCCAGAAAGTTTTGTCAGAGTGCGTCCAAATTTGATAACGTTTTTATTTTCTTATTTAAAGTTGTTTAGGGGATAGAGGAACCAAATACTGGTATAAGTAGGCCATCATCGGCCAGCCAGCAAAAATGGCTGGCGTTTTGCTGTCGGGCCGATTTTGGCCCAATATTAAATGCTGGCTTGGTAGCTTTGTGATTTCCATGGGGTCCAGACCAGCATGCAAAGAAACCCTATATTTTTGTGATTTTCAGCGGGGGGGGGGAGGCTCTGGATCCGCTCATGAAGCAGAGGAGCAATCACATATGTCATTACTTTTAGCCAATGTTTTTATAACATTTGATCTGCGCCTCTTTTGTTTGCAATCTCTGAAGACAGGTTTTCTCATGTCAAGGCCCAATCTCTCTTTTTTAATTCTGCAACATTTTTGAAGAGTTTTGTCATCGAATGGTGTGAGGACAATACGTTATAAAAATAGTAAGTGAGTATAATCAGGAAATACCACAATCACAAACTGCAGACAACCCCGTGGCATCGCGAGGAAGAGCTGCTCAACCATCACGAGACACCAGGAAGACAAATTAAGCAAAGCAATCAGCTCTCTCTTCCCCATCAAGATAAGCCTTTAAGCCAAGATAACCCAAGATATTTCCTGGTTAGTTTATGTTTGTTGGAATTAGAACAACAACATAGCCTTCATTTGTTTCATTTTCTGGTTATAAATACATATTTCATGTTTTGCAGTGTTCCTTGCCGTCGACTTGTCACTTCAACTGACTAATTTCACACTTACGGAAGACTATCAAAATACAACCTCATCACAGTTTCTGCAAACTGAAAGAGAAGTCTGTACCTGGGATAGGGGAGTAAGTATATATTATTCACTATTTGCATTCTGTCACCGGTTTAGATGGTAAAATTACTTTTGCATAAAATTTAAAATATTTTCTTAGCATTCAGTTTTAACATAAGACCCCTAAATTATCAATGCATCATCTGCTAAAACATATAAATCAAGATATAAAAAGGAGATTAAGCAAAGATAAGGACTCAACAGTAAATAAACTGAATACAGGAGCAAAAGAAATTCAACAGGTAAATTCCCGTGGGCCCAACAACAGGCAAAGTATCAGGCCCCTACCATCTCATCAATAGATGAGTCTTTAAGTTGGAACCGTCATAGAGTCTGAAGTCCGACCCATCGGTGCGCAATTAAAGCGGAAAGCAAAGTTGCCAACCGTGAGAGGGTTGACCACCAAGCATACAGTCTGTTGCAATACATTTATGTTATTGCCAATCTTTTTATAATGGGAAAGTATTTTAATAAACCGCACAGAAAAATGATAAGAACCAACAATCTTCTTCAATTTATACACCAAGTCACCAAGGCTTAACTGTTTGTATCTAAAATCAGATGCATATGTTGTCTGACCTGATCTGGGTCTAACGTCTTCTCTAAAATGATCTGTAGGTGACAAAAATACAAAATGTCACTACTATCAGAAATACACTTTGGTTTTAAACAGTTATTCTATATCTTTCAATTTGTTCTGCTGATAACATATAATATTTACATTTTCAAAGCAGGCCTTTAATGAATCTTAAGGTTTTTGCAACCGTTCATAGTCTCATGAATAGCATACATTTTATTGACAGCTGCCAAGCTCATTTGCCGGTGCAATAAGCTTCGAAAATAGAATTCATTTGCCAGAAGGACACTGGTGTTATGATTGACAGTGAGCCACACCTGAGTACCATGTGAAAAACAAGCCTCTTGTTTGCTCCATTGGATGTCAGTGTTCATACTGAATGTTCTGCTATTTCTTTTAACACTCCAACAAAAACTGTTAATACAATTACATATTAAACACATAAATAGTAAGTGAGTATGATCAGGAAATAGCACAATCACAAACCGCAGACAACCCCGTGGCACCGCAAGGAAGAGCCGCTCAACCATCACGAGACACAAGGCAGACAAATTAAGCAAAGCAATCAGCTCTCTCTTCCCATCAAGATGATTGCAATACTAGAATGGACATAAAGTAACGTATAACAAAACATACAACAATTACAGAATCCCACAATGGGAGTAACAATAAACAAAAAGTCAACAACAACAGAACCAACGCCTTAGAACGGACAGCAGCCTAAGCCACCGGGGGGCTAACTGTTTTCCCTAAATCATAAATAATTTCTATATTTTATATATTTATAATATAATGTAAATATAAGCAATATATTCTTTTTTTGGAATGTTCATGGAATCATGAATACTCAGGCTTCACTTACTTTGCAACAGACCCAAAGTATTCATGATTCCATGAACATTCCAAAAATTGAATTCATTTCTTAAGTGAAAAGTATCAGTTGAGTTGATATTTTTAACAACAGTTGACATTTTTCATTTGTTATTATAATTAGAAATATATATAAAAAAATCAGCTGTAACTTGTTCCTTCATATATCATGGGTAGATCTAAAGGGGGACAGTCAGTCCGGACCAAATCAGAAAAATCACTTAAATATAGGGTTTCTTTGCAATACTGGCGCATTTAAATAAACAAGAATATTTCAAAACTATCTCTTTCAAAATGAATTTCACCTTTTGAGGACTTGAAATCACTAAACGGATATTATGGTTAACAGTAACGTCTCTGATAGAATGTCGCATAAGGTGGCAAGCCATTAGGGTCTGCACTGTTTGCTAAGACAAAATTGACCCTCAGAGACATTATCACTTTATATGGTAAAAAACTCTGAGCAATCTTTATGGACCAACGCATACTATCTTAGTACTCATGTGAGGATCTAGAGGGGGGATAGAGGGTCCAGACCCCGCCCCCTGGAAATGACAAGTTTTATGGGTTTCTATAGAAATTAGCATTTAGACACCCCTGGAAAAAGTTGGACCCCCCCCCCCCCCCGGAATTTGTTGGACCCCCTCTGGATCCTTGAAGTATAGTAGTTTTACCTGCAATAAAACCAGTGGACCCCCTCTGTAAACTGTAAAATAAGCTGAAGACTATAAAAAAGCGTTGTCCAGACTGTTTTCTGGACGTCAGGCCTGGACCCCCAACCCCCTGATAAAAATCCTGGACTCTTGCATGGTAATTATGACATAATTTAAACACACATGCTGACAAAATCACCGTGGCTAGAGGTCTAATATTTTGCATATTCCTTTCTCTACTTTGTAAGAAGGAAAGGATCAGGCAAGACTGCGCATATGCGCAGTCTTGCCTGAGCTTTTGCTTCTTAAGCTTGCTAGTGTGATAAGTACCATATTTCGCATGCTTGTCATTCAATAACACTGCTAAAATGATATATTTTTTTCAGTTTGATTGGATTGTTTCTAGAGGCATATCTCAATATGAAAACTGCAGCATTACACAGTTCAGGTAAGTTTAAATAGAGGATCTTACATGAGTGCTCATGTTTTATTGAATTTATTAAACGAGTTAGGGAAAAGAGATAAAATGCGAGGCTTGCCGAGCATTTTATCTCTTTTTCGCAACGAGTTTAATAAATTCAATAATACAAGAGCACGAATGTTAGATTCTATTTATCATATGACATTAAGATTACTTTGAGGTAAAAACGTTATAATTTTGTCATTATGTACGCAACGTTGTTATGGACGTCATAACGTTTCCCGAAAATCGATAAACCACTAGTGGTTTACAGATTTTATTGCATGGCGTTATTTCACTCCCAGACGCGACGTCATATGATAAAATAGAAAATTGAAATTTCTTTCAAAGTGGTCAATAATGAAGCCCGTGTATTGAAAGTGTAGTTGACACCAATCCTTAATAATTGCCCCTTATTCTAGGATATCAGATTGCAGTGACAGAGTTCTTTGGGGTGTTGCTCACATTTGAAGCCTGTTTCCAACTTTCATTTACCCATCAGTAAACTATTAGATTTCTAAATATAAACATTTAGATGTAAGATTACCCATTCTCATTAAAACAAGATACAGCTGGTAGGAGCTATCTTTAAGGAGACACAAATGAGTCCCTGGCAACAAAAAATTCATTTCATTTGGTGTAGTCAAGTAACACATTAAAACACATAAAAAGTGAACCATATGCATATGGAGGCAATACTTAGGGTTTATATTTCAAAGTATAGACTACGCAACGTATCTTGCTTTGCTCTGAATTTAATTCTCTTCCTATCAATTTTATGCTTAGCAAACAATAAATCAACCAAGCGTCAAGCGGACGTTAGCATCATACCATGGCAATTTACTGTTTTGACATCATACAGTAGACCTACATGACAACACCCATTCAAACAAATGCCACATACTTTTTATATGGGCATTGGCGTGAGAAAATCTGTCTTTCCAGCGTGTGAACACCAAAAGCACAGACCAGCCTGCCCATCTGCACAGACTGATAAGCGCCTTTGTTGTTCACTTTCTTATGGTTATATCCTATCAATTTGATGTTTAACAAACAATAAATCAACCAAGCTTCAAGCGGACGTTAGCCTCATAACATGGCAATTTACAGTCTTGACATCATGCTCTAGGCCACCATGACAACATCCATTCAATTAAATGTCAATAAATTTTTATCTGGATCTTGACGTGAGAAAATCTGTCTTTCCAGTGTGCGAACACCAAAAGCGCAGACCAGCCAGCGCATCTGCGCAGACTGATCAGGGCCATTGCTATTCACTTTGTTATGGCTACATTCTATCAATTTTATGTTTAGCAAACAATAGATAAACCAGCTTCAAGCGGACGTTAGCATCATAACAGGGCAATTTACAGTCTTGACATCATGCACAAGGCCTATATGACAACACCCATTCAAAGAAATGTCACTTACTTTTTATACGAGCCTTGACGGGAAAAAATCTGTCTTTCCGGTGTATGAACACCCAAAGCACAGGATAACCTTCGCATCTGCTTGGACTGATCAGCGTCTTTGTTATTCACTTTTTTTGTAATATCTAAAAGTATGTGAATATGATCAGAAAATACCATAATCAAAAACTGCAGACCAAACCACGGCACTGTGAGGAAGAGCCACAGAACATTTACAGTAACAATACATTCAAAAGACAATAAAGGCTAAGCATCCAGCCCTCTCTTCCTCGTCAAGATGGTTTCAAAACTGGAAAGGACACTAAGTAATGCACACCTAAACAAAGACCAACACGGAACCCCTACAAACAATGGGAGGTACATAAACAATACATCAACAACAACAGAACCATCACCTTAGCGCGGTCAGCAGCCTAAGATACCAGGGGCTTGGCAAAATGTCAATTTTCTAGCTTGTTGACTGGTTTGATTGCATCGAGACCCATAGGAAAAAAATAAAAAAAACATTGACCTCTACAACACACAGGCCTCGACGCGAGAAAACCTGTCTTTGGGGGTTTGCAAACAACTATGGTGCAGACCAGCCTGCGCATTCGCACAGTCTGATCAGCGGCTTTGTTATTCGCTTATTAAACAGTAGCATATCTAGACTTGCTACAAGCGAGATTTCAATTTTTAGCTAGTCTCTGTAGCTGAGGAGACTGATTTGAGACTCGCTTTTTCAGAAACTCTGAAGACAAGTTTTGTTGTGTCGAGGCCCACACTATGCTGCACTCCATTCAGTGACACACTTTGTTGTATTTTGCAGAGAAAATGATACAATAGCAGGGGTGTACTATGTAGATGTGTTATTAACATTTGATGGTGAGCCAGAGGGAGCTATAGAGGAAAGATTGCGACTCCTCTTGATTGAACTTGGCAGTAAGTACCTCTTGATTGAACTTGCCAGTACGTTCCTGTTGATTGTACTTGTCCATTAGAACAGACAGTTTAGAACTACCATATCCTATTATTAACATTTGATTTTGAGCCAGAGGGGCTATTAATATAGCTGAAAGATTACAACTCGTCTTGATTGAACTTGGCAGTAAGTACTGTTTGAATATGACAGAAAGTATAGAACTGCCATATCCAACTAATAACATTGATGGCATGCCAAAGAGGCTATAGATACTCACTTTGATTGAACTTGTTAGTACGTACCTATTGATTGAACTTGGAAGTAAGTACTGTTTAAGCATGGCAGAAAGTGCAAATCTGCCATTTTTTTCTTTATTAACGGTTGATGGCAAGCCAGAAGTTGCTATTGAGGGTGGTTTATTGTATATTTTTTCCAAAATACCCATAGTTATATACCCCACAAAAAAAAGAAACGCACAACTACGATTTTCCCATTAAGATCTCCTTTTAATACGAAAATGTTAATTGGCGTGAAATATTCATTTCTGATCAAATTTTACTAAAACTTGAATGTGACGTAGATGAGTATCTGTACTTTCCTGGGTAGGCGCAAAACACATCAAGGCGAAGGGTAAAGGAGTTTTGGAAGCGTTATTTCAACGCTACTGCCTACATAAAATTCCGAGTATGCTTTACATTAGCAAAGTATGAACATGATATGTTGTCGTCATGTGAGACAACCAATGTGTTTATTAATGCTATTTTTTAGTTATTCCAAAATCCATTTTCATCAGTTAGGATCATTTAAATTGATTAAAACAATGTTGAAATCTTTATATGTTTGTAAGATTTATATCCAGTGTGGAATCGTTATCCAAAGGGTAGTCACAAAACATCGCCTACCTAGTGCTCAATTATCGCGAATGATGAATTTGAAGATAGAATTTGCAAAGAATAAGTGTCTGGGTACAATTTGGTCTACTGAGGTACTTCCACTTGCTTGAACTTATCCAGCACGAAAGCATTATAAAAACTCTTATTTCCTGTGACTTTACAATTTGACCCCCACTTGGTTCATGACCATTTTTTTAATACAATTTCGACGCCTGGTTGCAAAAGATGTGTGACGCAGCAGTACCTGACATACCTTTGCACTGATGTAAAGTAAATTGGCCTATCGTTTGTGATCTTCCTGAGATTCCAACAGTTCTAAGCGGTGCGTTTCTTTTTTTGTTGGGTATATCATATTTCTTTCTCTGAAGATCAATTTGTCTTTGCAAATAGTGAAAATCTGTAGTATTTGTTCCAATTTGGGCTGTGACGTGAGAAAACCTGTCTTCGATGTTTCCGACAAAGTGAGGTAAGACCAGCCTGCTCAGTTTCAGAGACTAGGTTCCCGATTTGAAATTTTGCTCCTAGCAAATTTAGATATGGTACTATAACAAAAGCTGGTCTGCGTCTGTGTTACTCGTAAAGACCCAAAGACAGGTTTTTGGTGTTGTGGCCCATATGATAAATAGAATCTAACATTCATACTCCTATTTTTTTTAATTTATCGAACTCGTTGCAAAAATAAGATAAACTTTATGAATTAACAAATTCAATAAAACGTGAGCAGCAATGTAAGATCTTCTATGCATCCTTAAAAGGTTCACTAAATCTAAATTATATGTGTTTACCTGTTTATTGTTTTGTAGAGCGTGTCACTGTGTATGAAGGTGCTAGTGGGGTAGAAATTCCAGGAAACAGTACTACGCCTCTCTACCTTTTCTTTGAGTCTCTAGTTACTGGTTCCCTCATCTCAGGCATCAACGTTATTTCTGGTTCAACTACAACCACACCTATACCAGCAAGTAAGTTGTACAATCTATATTTAGCTTTACTGGTTCCCTTATCTCTGGCATCAACGTTATTTGAGGATCAAACTATAACTACATCTATACTAGCAAGTAAGTTGTAAAATCTATGTTTAGCTTTACTGGTTCCCTTATCTCTGGCGTCAACGTTATTTGAGGATCAAACTATAACTACATCTATACCAGCAAGTAAGTTGTATAATCTATATTTAGCTTTACTGGTTCCCTTATCTCTGGCGTCAACGTTATTTGAGGATCAAACTATAACTACATCTATACCAGCAAGTAAGCTGTATAATCTATATTTAGCTTTACTGGTTCCCTTATCTCTGGCGTCAACGTTATTTGAGGATCAAACCATAACTACATCTATACCAGCAAGTAAGTTGTATAATCTTTATATAGCTTTACTGGTTCTCTTATTTCTGGCGTCAACGTTATCTAAGGATCAAACTATAACTACATCTATACCAGCAAGTAAGTTGTATAATCTATATTTAGTTTTACTGGTTCCCTTATCTCTGGCATCAACGTTATTTTAGCATCAAACTATAACTACATCAATACCAGCAAGTAAGTTGTATAATCTATATTTAGCTTTACTGGTTCTCTTATTTCTGGCATTAACTTTATTTGTGGAGATCATTGCATTATTTTAAGGGAGCACAGACCCCCTTCCCTACCCCTGGGGGCTCATCTATGGTGCTAATATTGTGTGTAGGAGCAGCAAATGTTCTGGCCACTCTCATGTTTGAAATAAACATCTAAATTCTCATAAGCTGATTATGATTTATAAAATTAGCAATTTCTTGTAATTATACCCCCCCCCCCCCCACAAACTTTGTTTGTGGTGGGTATACTGTTTTCACGTTGTCTGTGCGTGCGTCCGTCCGTCAGTTTGTCCATCCGTAATGTTTTGTTTCCTTAATATTTTGAAGAGTCATTGCTGGATTTTCATCAAAGCTTGCAAATATATTTATATATGCAAGACGAATACTTTAATCAAAAAAGTAAGGGCTAAGGGCCAATTCTATAAGAGTTATTCCCCTTTGTAGTTCATAATGGCTTTTTGTATAGGGTTTTATGCTTATGTTATTATAGTCCATACAGGGGCCAATCAACTCCTACCACAGCTTTTGATGGAACAATTTGATACTTTTCCTATACAATGTAGACACTTGAACATATGCATGAAGGAGTTTGGTTCAGAAAAAATAATTTTTGACAAAATGACAGAATTTTTCCTGTAAGGCTTTTGTATTTGCATAGATGGTGCCTTCATGGGCCAATCAACTCCTACAACAGCTTTTGATGGATCAATTTGATATTTTGCCTAAACAATGTAGACACATTGAACATATGCATGAATGAGTTTGGTTAGATATTTTTTTTGACAAAATGACAGCTGTGAGAACTTAGAGATTTTTTCCCCTAATAAGGCTTTTGTATATGCATAGATGGTGCCTTCATGGGCCGGTCAAGCTACCACAGCTTTTGATGGAATAATTTGATACTTTGCCTATACAATAAAGACACATTGAGCATATGCAAGAAGGAGTTTGATTCTGAAAAAATAATTTTTGACAAAATGACTACTATGAGAACTTAGACAATTTTTCCCTTATAAAGCTTTTGTATATGCATAGATGGTGCCTTCATGAGCCGATCAACTCCTACCACAGCTTTTAATGGAGCAATTTGATACTTTGCCTATACAGTATAGACACATTGAACATATGCATGAAGGAGTCCCGTTGAAAACATTTTTTTGGACAAAATGACAGCTATATAACTTAGACAATTTTTCACTTATATGGCTTTTGTATATGCATGGATAGTGCCTTTATGGGTCGATCAACTCCTACCACAGCTTTTGATGGAGCAATTTGATACTTTGCCCCTACAATGTAGACATATTGAACATATTCATGAAGGAGTTTGGTTTGGAAAAAATAATTTTTGACAAATTGTCAGCTGTTAGAACTGAGACAATTTTCCCCTAGCACGGCTTTTGTATATGCATAGATGGTGCCTTCATGGGTGGATCAACTCCTACCACAGCTTTTGATGGAGCAACTTGATATGTTGCCTATACAATATAGACACATAGAACATATGCAAAAAGGAGTTTGGATCGGAAAAAATAATAGTTGATAAAATGACATCTATGAGAACTTAGACTATTTTCCGATATAAGTTTTGATATATAGAGCTTTTAGGTGCGAATAACTTTGTGTATTAGAACTTAACAAATGTTCCAGATTGCAAGCTTTAAGATCATTTACACAGATTCTACTAAAATCTTGTTTTCACAGATTTTACTGAGATCTTTTTTTTTCAAAAATAGGATCTGCTGGTTAAACCAGCCTGGTTTGAACTATCACTTGCCAAAACTAAGTTTTTTCACTGACCCTTACTGTGCGGGGGGTATCTAATAAGCATTGCTTATTGATTTTTTTTCATTCAGGTACTTATCAAGGCTAAAACCAGGCTGTGCAGTTGCACAGTCTCACCAGAGCCTTTGCAGCTTATAAAAATAATGTTGGTTGGTAAATAAAGGCTGGGTTAAACGTTTGGCTACTAAGCACTACCAGATAAATGCACATACTCGTCTAAAAGGTGATAATACTAGGTGAGCGTCTTTCGATATCAAGTTTATTAGGCAACACATTACTATTAGCTAATAACACAGCCTGTTAAACTTGATATCAAAAAACACGAACCTGGTATTCTATTTATCAATTTACCTATTGTTTCTTTCTTCAAACTAGCGATTATGACGTAATTTTCGTTTTTTGTGTTGATTCACTGTCATTAGTGACGTCATTCAAAAAGTGCAACGTCATCATGACCTGATATCGGCACATGCCATGAGATAGACAACGTTTATCAGACAACGTTTACCAGGCAACGTGCGACAATGCAGTTAACATGAGAGGTAACTCAGATAGAGACTTTACGCAAAGTCAACGTCTAACAGGCCCCAATACAATAGTGTGTAACTGAAGATTAACACTCTTATTTCTCAACCAAAATGTATGTTGTGTGTACTCAAAAGAACCGTCTCAGTGAGGCGGTTCTTTTGAGCACACACAACAAATGTTTTAACAGGTTGCTAAGAAAATAATCATATTTAACTCAAAATATTGTGCAGAGCTGTAGCTATAACCCTGTGGTCATACTGCAACGGCAATTTGGGGTTTGTCACCCACTCCAGTGTTATAGTAAAATTACCTTCAAATAAAGACTGACAAAAATGAGAACTTACGAATATGTTTGCTTCAAGATTGCATCGTCTAGTTAACAACCTTTGTGTTGTTTTGCCAAATCAGAAATAAAATCAGATTTTAGATGTGTATATTTTCAGTTATATCCAAAACTTGTCAATTACAGTTTAGTCATAATAATATGGTTTTGTCATTGATTAATGATCCACGATGACAAAACCGTATTAAGTGAGTTCATGCCTAGAAACCAAACATTAAAGTTTTTATATAATTTTGAAGCTAAAAGATGCAATGTGAATTTGATGAACAAAAATCAATCGGAACCCAAGCATTTTGGGGCGTTTATATGTGATGAAATGAAGAAATTGAACATGATGAGAAAGTTACTTTAATACTTGAATAAGTGACGAAACCCAAATTGCCGTAATGGTATGACCACACTGTATAAATAAGTAAAAAGATCTCATGGACTAGCTCAATTTGTTTACACATAACAGATAAGAACCAAATTCCCATGCAATGAACAGTGGACCTGTTGCTAGAGTGTTAGACTAGAGATTGAAGGGTTACTAGTTTGTGGCTCACGGCTGGCCGGTCCACTGTGTTGTGTCCTTGAGCTAGACATATTATCAACAGTTTATTACTGGTTCAACCCAGAAAGATCCATCCCGACAACACTGAAAAATTGTTGACTAGGTTGTAAAAATCAAAACAATTGCCCTGTTATGCTACTTGCTTTTTGAGATGTTTACTTGTATATATTAGCTTGCATATATTAGCCACAACACGAGATGTCCAACAATGTGGTATGTGTGACCAACAAAGCCTCAGATCAGCCTACGCATATGCTCAGTCTGATCAGATACTTTGATAGTTGCTTGAATATTCTATGACTGTTAAGCTACTAACTGAATACCATTTGGAGTTTCTAAACTGAAAGGCGGCTGCACAGGCTTGCCTGAGTCTACATTTGTAAAAATGCCACATTGTTGGAAATCACAAGTGGTGGCTCATTTTTTGGTTTGTTTATCTTTTCAGGATAAAGAAATACAGATATAAATCCATGAATGACGAAGAAACTCTAGAAGAAATGTCTGGCCATGAATTCCACCATTTACGCTGTATGCAAATAAACAACTTTTTCTTGAAGAAATATGGACTTCTACTTGATATTAAACTGTTTACATTACCCTTGTTCTAAAAATATAAATACAAGGAAAATTGCTTTTATGTTTACCTACTCAATATTTCTTCATGTTCATAGTTTGCACCTTATGATTTTTCTAACAATTATATCTATTTTAATGTATTTATTTATTTTTGCCTCTTGCATAATATATGTGTTGCTTTTTGTGTCCATTTGTTTTATACGTAGCTTACAATTTATGTTACTAGTTTTAGCCAAATTGTCACGTAGTACAAGTTGAGCTTTTGTGATCAGTCTTCGTCCGTCATCTGTCGTCTGTTAACATTTGACTTAAATGACAACTCCTCCTAAACCCTGGGTCCAATTTTAAAACAATTTCACACAAATGATCCTTGGGTAGCTCTCTACCAAAACTATTTAAATGGCTCTGGTCTGTTGCATATCTAGTCCACAGAGGCTAAAATAGATTTTCAAATGAAAACTTTAAAAATATTCTGGTCTGAAACCAGAAGGCCTGGAGCCATGATATTGTGTATGTAGCATCACCTAGTGGACCTCTACCAAATTTGTTCAAATTATACCCCTGGGGCCAAAAATGGCCTCGCCCAAGGGGTCACATGTTTTACATAGTCTTATATAGGGAAAATGGTAGACAAAAAATTTTTTGTCTTAAACCACAAGGCCTAAATCCTTGATAATTTTGTATGCAGCATCAACTAGTTGACCTCTACCAAGTTTGTTAAAATAATACCCCAGGGGTCAAAAAAGGTCCTGGCCCGAGGGCCGCATGTTTTACACAGGCTAATATGGGGAAACATGAAAAAAAATCTTCTTGTCTGTAACATCAGGGCCTAGTGTCTTGATATTTGGTATGTAGCATCAACCAGTGGACCTCCACCAAGTTTGTTCAAATAATGCCCCTGGTGTCAAAAAAGGCCCCGCCCCGGGTAACGTTTTATATAGGGTTATATAGGGAAAACATGATAAAAAAACTTTTTGTCTGGACCACAAGGCCTAAAGCCTTGATATTTGGTATGTAGCATCACCTAGTAGAGCTCTACGATGTTTTTTCAAATAATGCCCCTGGGGTCAAAAATGGCCCCGCCCCTGAGGTCACATATTTTACATAGGCTTATATAGGGAAAACATGAATAAATCTTCTTGCCTAAAACCAAAAGGCCTAGAGTCTTGATATTTGGTATGTAACATCACCTAGTGGACCTTTACGAAGTTTTTTTTTTCAAATAATGCCCCTGGGGTCAAAATGGCCCTGCTCGGGGGGTCACATGTTTTACATAGGCTTAGATAGGGAAAACATAAAAAATCTTCTTGCCTGAAACCACAAGGCCTAGAGTCTTGATATTTGGTATGTAGCACCACCTTATAGACCTCTACCACATTTGTTCAAATTATGTTTTAATTTGTTTTCCTTTCTGAAAGTAATCATGTTGCATAATCAAATTAATTAGAATGAAGCATATAACACCATGCATGCAAATGTTTTGCCCTTTTACACACACTTGACTTCTGTATGGGGACTAAAGGTAGAACCCTTTTTTCTGAAGAAGTTTATGGTGCACACTACATTATGCAATTAAAATTTTTGCCATTATGTACACTTCTGGCCTTTTGGGTTGGGTAAAAAAGGTCAGACATTGAATTGTGCAGATAAGTATAGTTTGATTGAACTTATTGACTTGATAGGCTTTGATTATTATTTAACTGATACCCAAGATGAACTCGAGTGCTGGAGAATGGGAATTATATTTTGTGATAAACATCCTATCCTCCTGACAAGGATTCAGGTGAGTGATCCAGGGCCTATGGGTGCTCTTGTTGGTTTCTGTTGTTGGTGGTTCATTGTTTTTTCTCCCATTGTTTTTGGAGTTTTTGTGTTAAGGCATTGTTTTGTGGTGTATTTCAAATTTTTCTGTCTAATTATGCTCTTTGCTTTCTGGGGAATACAGTAGAGTAAAACCTGGCTTAAGCCGCCACTCAAAAAAAGACTGAAAATTGGTTTTTAAGACCGATTATCGCTTAATGCAGGTCAAAAGTATTTCAGAATGCTCCAAGAGAGCAATCTGCAATAGCTCTGGCCTTCATTAAGCTTCCGTTGACATGGATTAGATGCCACACACTCTACATTACAGAAAGGTCAGAACTGTTTACCATTTAAGTAACTATTTAAAGTCAACATACAAATAGAGTTTAACTAACAGCTGACGTTCGGAGCAATATCTATACTAAAGCAGTGACAGGTAAAGAAGCTCGTTTCTGTATAGTTTTTTGATGAAAAGTATTTAAAACTGATCCTAGATTGGTGGTATTTACAAACTCCAATGTATCCAAATTAAAATTCGACTAACCCAGACATATGTGTTGATTCAAAATAATGGAAATAGATTATAAAGACACTAAATGTATATAATTACAACTGTCATAACATTTATTGAGATCCGTTAATCTGATTGGTCAAGAACGGTCATCTTATAGTATTGACCTATATTTTATTTTTAATGACCTTCGGTTCATATTCATGAGGTCCGGCGACATTCACGGCAGAACTTCTTTTGTGATACTGTGCAATGATCTATGGAGAGAAATGGACAGTTGGCAACTATACTCAAGGAATAAAGAAACGCAACAAACACTTCAAGTCATCAATTGTAAGCATACACTATGATGCAAGTTTTTAGTGCAAATGATATTTATCCATAGGAGCAGTATGTGTCAGTCAAATTGCAGCAGGTTCAACGTAATTATCGATTACTTAATCGTTTTGGTATGCGCGTAACCGAACTGACCCCCCCCCCCCGTAGTAAACTGCTGAAACAGGGTCAATAAAAGCAAAGTTTGAATCAACCATTGGTTTATTGTTTTAAAAAGTCTTAGCATAGATTGCGGATCTAGGAAATGATCAAATGGCGACGTTTCTGTAAGATTTTTAAACGGCTTAACGCCATAAACGTTAACTCTGAATACTGCGTGAAACGCGTAATTTTTCTTTTCTGCTTGAGATTTATTCATTTTAAGGACGTTTTGTTCAAGAATTATGACTTGAGATCTTCAGACGTCAAAAAACCTCAATTCTGACGTCAGAATTCGATATCCTACGTTTTAATGGTTTCCATGATGTTATGTGTTTTTTCTAATGATGACAAAGTTTAGGTTACAGTTAACAAGTTTGGTGTTCACTCTCCGCATGTAATCAGATGTTTTCTTTTGCATTATGCCGTGTTTTGTTTGGCTAACGTCAATATAAACACTCTACCAGCGTATTTCTACTGTATCTGAAAAGTCAGTTTTTTTCCCAAGAAAGCATGTTCTGATGTCTCTAGGTTTATCTTATCCCGTATATTCACCAGCGACCCAAACCCGACGGCTCTAAGTGACGTTTATCGTTCATTCACTACCATTGTGTATCTTGTCATTCAAGTAGCGTGTTTTGACGCAATATTTGACTGCATTACGAATATGATTGGACGTTTGTTTAATTTGCACATTGTCAAGTCGACGCCAAATAACCAAACATGAAAAAGACGGGGTTTCTTGATCTTTATTCTGACGTTAACGTCACATTTTACATTTTCATATGTTTTCATCTTGTAGCGTAAAATGTAGCGTTAAAATAACGTTTTGGTATTTCATCACATGCTATTAATACTCATTAAGAAATTTTTAAAAGAGATTTTACAAAACCATCATTTAAAAACGCAAAAATTAAATTTTTGACTGTTGCGTTTCTTTATTCCTTAAGTATATTTACACTTTAATTTACACTTACACAAATATTTTCAGATGGAAAAGCATAAGATCAACTTACATACGACGCTTAAATTAACAGTATTCATGCCGTTCAGCTGCCTAATGCGATCTCGCTGCCATCTTGTTTTTTTAACGTCGAGACTTCTACATACCCGTCATAGTGCACGTCTTAGTCTAAATGCGCCAAAC
Source organism: Loripinus fragilis (assembly GCA_964019695.1). NCBI lineage: Eukaryota > Metazoa > Mollusca > Bivalvia > Lucinida > Lucinidae > Loripinus > Loripinus fragilis. The sequence goes on from OZ026524.1 coordinate 94,604,351, forward strand.
GTTATTAACTGGAAACGTAATCTTAAGGAAAACATAATTAAAACATACTTGGGAGTGAGAATAACTAAATAAGTTGTGATTATAAGAATTGAAAGTTATTTTTCTGCGTTACACTGAGGTATGAAATGACATTTATATTACATCCCCGCCCCTCATGAATACGAACCAGGGTTCATTGAAAAATAAAATACAGGTCAATACGATCAGGTGACCGTTCTTGACCTATCAGATCGACGAATCTCAATAAATGTTATGACAGTTGTAATTATAATATTATGTTTGTGTGTCTGTTAGTCAGGGGCGATCAGGACTCCCGTGCGAATTTGATGCCGATTTATGGTGACCTATACCAAATCAAACTTTAGGGGATAAATAATGAATATCACCTGGTCACCCATCTGGGTTTCATGTCTGGACGTCATTATGACGTCATCAAAATAACGTATATTGTATCAGTGCAATTTAAACGGTTTGTCCATTGTAGTCTATGGCGATCAGGACTTTCTTGCATTTTGTTTGCCAATTTCAGTCGAAATGCACCAAATTTAATCTTAGGAGGTTAATAATTAAAATTAACATGTCGCCCATAGTGTTTTCGCATCAGAACAAAACGATGACGTCATTGAAATGACGCCTTATATGTAAATACCACATATATATGCGTTTTGTCCATTTCCAACGCATGGAAATATTCCTTTAATAAACTGGCAGCCTTATCATGACTTTAAATCGTAACATACAAAATATATTCAGATAGTGTGAAGTCAGTTCGAGGGTGGGACGTAAATGCCGTCACGATTTACGAATAAAAAGACAGTTGAGTGAATGAAAAACACGATAATGAACGGTGTAAATATAATCTCTTATGCTTATATATATATATAGATGTAGCACGACCTCTGACCAATGACCTTTGGGTCTTTCTATTTCAAACGATTTATGCAGAATACGTAAAATGAGCCAGTCAGGGTAGAACATATGTGTATGTCAAAGCTTTTATAGTAAATGTAAATAAATGCCCGAAAACCTTTTTTTTTCTAGTACAACGTATCAATATTGTAAATAGATTCAAGCTCAAAAGCTTTTGGCTTGTCTGTAGCTGCTTATCCTACACTCAAAGAAAAGATAGTAGTAATAATCATTTGCATACACTATCAACCAAACTCATTATAGTCCGATTTGACCCCTGAAGAATCAAACGTTAGAAGAGTCTACTTAGTAGTAAGTTCATGATATGGAAATCAGGATAAACCCTCTATAAGTTACCCATTGTACTTCGATAGCACAGCCAATAGAAAACTGTTACAATCTGATTTATCTTTCGCATGCTTATAGGTAGAATCGTCTTCAAAGGTCAAAATCGGACAATAAGGTATTCTTGTTGATACGGCTAAAGAAATATCTGAATCAACATGAAAATAGTTGTTCAAAAGTCATAAGCATATTGACCACGACAATATTTTACAGGAGTCCTCTTCTGCTCCACGGCAACACAAATCAGCACAATATAAATGTTTTACTTTGTACCGAGATGATTCGCATACGGACATGCTGCAACTACAATATACATTTTATCAGCTGCAGAGGGGTTTCGGGAGCAGGAGGCAACATGCGCGGATCCAGGGATTTTTGTCAGTCTCATTTAGTCCTCTGCTTATTTTACAGTTTACAGAGGGGGTCCAATGGTTTTATTGCTGAGAAAACTATACTTATACTCTACCAAGGATCCAGAGGGGGTCCATTATTTTCCAGGGGGGGGGGGTGTCAAACTTTTTCAAGTGGGGGTCCAAATGCTAATTTCTTTAGAAACCCATGTACGTACTTGTAATTTTCCAGGGGTGGGGGGTGTCCAGACCCTCCTTTCCCCCTCTGGATCCGCACATGGGCAATGTCATCATAACGGGACAATATTTATCACAGTCCCGCTTCATAATTGTCAGGCATTGATTTGTCAGGATTAATGGTTTTCCAAATGATGCACTCACAGTTGGACATCACAGACGAGAGCTAAGAAGTCAGGACAATTTAAAAATAAATTACTCTAGTGCATCCGCCACAGTGCTTTCTAAGGGCACTGAGCCGAGGTGAAAGAATGCTTCGTGGATAGAGTCTCTAGCATGGCTAAATGCCTGCCAATATGATTTCTTGCTCTTTCCTGACATTGAACTAGTTAATATCAGCACCTGAAAGTGCATGGAATTCGATCAGAGCCCTGGTTGTGACATCACCAATGCCATATTGACATCTTTAATAAGTGTTCTGATCTTAGAAACTTGATGATATATGAGCAAGACTGTACTGAGCCGAGGTGAAAGAATGCTTCGTGGATAGAGTCTCTAGCATAGCTAAATGCCTGCCTATATGATTTCTTGCTCTTTCCTGACATTGAACTAGTTAATATCAGCACCTGAAAGTGCATGGAATTCGATCAGAGCCCTGGTTGTGACATCACCAATGCCGCATTGACATCTTTAATAAGTGTTCTGATCTTAGAAACTTGATGATATATGAGCAAGACTGTTTAAGAAAATGTAAAATATCAACACTCTGCAATTGTTTTATATATGTTTTATTTAAGCGGCGAAAACAAAATTTGCTCCTCTGCAAATGTGGGAGTAGGGTTGTGCATTAGCTCATATAAGACAAAATATTAAAGATAGAAAAGCAAACTTTGGTTTTTGTATTCGTCAATTGAGTATAGGTTTGTTAAACCTAATCTAAAACGATAATCATTAATATTCCATAGGGAGCAATGTTAAACACATATGATAATTATACTCTTAATTTAATATTTCGGCCAAAGGCCTTTATCAAGAAAAACATGCACTTCAATGTCAACTACATAGTCTCTGTTCCACCATCTTGTAGTTGACATTGAAGTGCATGTTTTCTGGATAATAGCTTTTGGCCGAAATATTGAATTAAGAGTAAAATTACAATGATAATCTAAAACGGTTTGAACTCGACTCAGAGCAGTCGTTAAACTAAATGACGATAGCCAAAATTACCACTTTTAAATTATAATTAAGTTCATGTAACACACATAATACAACATGTAGCCGTAAACAGCTGTCATATATAGTTAAGTCACCCAGTAATTTGCAGACTATAAGAATGTTCAATGATTAGCTAGTTTTAAAGTCTTTTTTCTGTAGCTCCAACTTTCAATTTCTTATTCTCAAATTGATAAAGTAACATATGTAACAAGCTGTTACAGGCTAACACCCATGCTTACAGTGTGCAAACATCTCCTATTCGATGCACCTTGAATTGGTACATACGATAGAGTATATCTAAAAGAGTTTGGGATGGAGCAGGTCAATACTCAGCTTGCAGTCAAAATCTTGTTTGATGATTATTCTGTTTTTTATATGAGATGAGGAGGACAATTATTTTACCAGAGAAGCAGATATGATAATCGATATTGTATATTACTTGGATAAGGATTGGTTTAGAATATTTACATTATAATGGGGACATTTACTAAATTGTACTGTTTAAATGTGAAACGATTATTTTCTTTGTTCCTCTAGGATGTATCTTTATTTTAGAATTATTCATATTAGGAAATATTGAAAACAAATATTCATAACATCTGTAACAAAGGTACAGGGGCTTAATAATCACCAATACCCAAGACTTAGGCACCAGAGGCTGGAGACTTTAGCCAGGAAAACATGCGAAATATGTTCATTTTATCCTGAAGTACCATCTCTTACATCAAGTCAATGTCCTTGCTCATTAATTATGTCATGTAACATATGTTACAACCTTTAACAAGTGCTTCAATCTTGTTGTTAAACCTGCAAATTCTATAATTTTTATAATATGAGCAAGACAATCCCAAATATGCAAGATATCCAACAGCATCAAATGTTTTCATATATTTTTACTAATGATGCCTACCAAATTCGGCTCCTTAAAATTGGGTATAGCCTTTGGGTTGTTTAATTGCACGTATACGACACTATATTTAAAGTATAAAAGCAAACTTTGGATTTTCTCTAACCAAAATGAGTTTGTTAGTACAAAATAATCAAAACATTTTGGAAAATGCACATATCAGCTAAAAAGTAAATGATATTGGTCACAAGTTTCATGTTTAAAAGATAATCTAATTAGAGTAACGTACATAAGACCACAGGAAGCTATAATTTTGCTCCAAAAGAATTTATATGTAGCTAAAGTTGTCAATATGCTGACCATACGAGTAATTTAAATAATAAGCAATCTTTCTGTAGCTCAAACTTTTAATTTTCTTTTTTTTCTAAATTTAATATGGTAACATATGTAACAGGCTGTCAGAGACTAACGCCCCGGCGAAGATAGTGCAACATCTATTAAAAGACGCAGCTTGGAATCCTCTTTTAGATAGGATAAGCTTGCGAAATTCCCCAGGGGGGAGCAATAACATTCTCAGCCATCAGTCTAATGGTGGCCCGATAAGCTGGGTATTTATAGGAAATCTATGGTATTTTGCATGCAAAATATAGTTATCGATAAATAGTTCATTGTTAAAGTCAGGTAAAGCTCTGATGTAACCATCATATGACTAAAATAATTGATATTATGTTAAAAAAAGCGTTCATGTTGGATAAATATGACCATACCAACACAAACTATAGCTTTTATTAACGGGCAGTTTCTTATTATGGTCGCCATATTTATGACGTCATAACTAGCCTCAGACGCGGATTTGAGATGGGTGACCACCTTTAAATTAAAGGTAAGACTCCACTGAAGGTTTTTATATAGGTCACCATAAATCGGCACACAATTCGCACGGGACCTATTTTTTGTCCTTAAGGGCCCTGACTATGTGTCCATTGTTTCTTCCCCACGGTGCCATGGGTTGATGTCTATGATTGTATCACTTCCCGGTCATAATCAATGTTTTTTTGGGTTTTTTTTACTATATTTAGTGTTTGCACTTCAATAAAGATCAAGTTTCATGCTTGTGTTATTATCAGTCATAAAGTGTTCAGAGGAGCGCCTTTAGAATCTGCCCGCTACTTCATCTAACTCATACACTATAGCCTAATTGAGCCGCGGCATGAGATTTCCAACAATTTGACATTTGACAAGTGTAGACTCGGATGAGCATTTGCAGCCTCCTGTTAAGCTTAGTATTTCCAAATGGTGTTCGGTCAGTTGCTTAACAATCATAGAGTACTCAATCGACTAGCAAATGCTCTGATCAGACTGCGTGTATACGCAGGCTGATCTGAGGCCTTGCTGGTCGCACATACCACATTGTTGGAAATCTCATGCACTGGCTCATTTAGGAGTTTGACCCTAAACAGTACTTCCATGACATTGTATTGTATGTGTGAGCACATTCACACACTTGTTAAAATAAATAATTGTGGGTAATTTCTAAAGTCTAGCCCAGCTGATTAATAAAGATTCATTCTTGTTTTTATCAATCATATACTGTTATGGCCTTTGTTACTATCCTGCCAGCCAAGATTGACGGTGACGTTGTGTTTTGTTACAATTGTTACGTAAAACATTAACTTGTACACTCCACTTGAGCTTATGCGAATCGATAGATCACTTGTGTATTAATCCTATCTTTCGGATAGGGTTAAAACACAAGTGATCTATCGATTCTAAGTCCCTGATAACTGTGTAAACAAAACATGACGTCACTGTCACTCTTGGCTGGCAGGACAGTAGAAGTCTACTTACCCAGTCTAGGGTTGTAGAGCTCCAATAGAGACGTCTGAACAGTTGAGTGGATCGTTAGGTAAGAGGGTGAGTATATGCTTCCACATATCACTAGTATGTGCTTCATGCATCATTGATTGTTTACGTAACCGGACTCCAAGTACAGGTAATGCTCACAGGTATGACAGTTGACAGGTACAACACTTTCCCCTTCCATAAAAGGGCTAATATGCCAATAATAATAGTGCGTGATTAATAAAGATTTAATTGAAGGTAGAAGTTAATATTATACAATTATTGACTTCAATGAGGTAGACATAAGGATTTATCTACCCGAAAAAGTAATAATTCACCTAGTCCGCTAGGCCGAGGTGAATATCTTTTTTAAAGGTAGATAAAACCTTATATCTACCGAAATTGAAGTCAATAACTGTTTTGTTATATGACTTTTCATTTAAGAATGAAACATTTTGCAATTTTCACTTTTGTTGTTAAAACATGTTCAACCTTAAATCTAAGACATCTAAGGACTTTCTCACAAGTTTTAGCAACTGTCATTACAATATTTTAATTTGTTATATGACTGGAGAGAATCCTGTCTCCTGATTGGCCCAATTTGTCTTTATAAATCTCTATGTCTACCTGGAAACTGGTCAAAACCGGTCCACAAGTTAATATTGCATGAATACCAGCTAGAACTAGTTTCCAGAAGTGAATATTTTTGATACTTCTGCAATATTACCCTCTAGAGAGCTAAAATAGCATGATGAGTGTGAAACTAGCATGTGCTGCATGAAATTAACATGATTTGCTATTTCACCTCCCAACAGGTAAATTAAAGACTCTCGTGAATTTTTACAACAGTTTTGTTTTGTTTTGTTTGCTTTTTTTATCTTTGTGTGAATAAACAAACTGTAAAAACTGTTTTATGATAAAATTTTATATTCCCCATTAAGAGAATTAATATACATTTGAAAATGCAAAATACTACATTAAATATTTTAATAACAGTTGCTAAAACTTGTGAGAAAGTCCTTAGATGTCTTACATGTCTTTAACAACAAAAGTGAAAGTAGCAAAATTTTCATTCTTACATGAAGTCATATAATAAAACAGTTATTGACTTCTATTTCGGTAGACATATTGATAATCTACCCTTAAAAGTGATATTCACCTCGGCCTAGCGGCCTCTGAGAAAATTATCACTTTTTCAGGTAGATAAATCCTTATGTCTACCTCATTGAAGTCAATAACTGTATAGTATAGTATTTTGCATTTTCAAATGTATAATAATTCTCAAAATGGGGAATATATAACGTTATCATATTTTTTTTACAATTTGTTTATTCAAACAAAGATAAATAAGCAAACAAAACAAAACAGTTGTAAAAATTCAAGAAAATCTTGAATTTACCTGTTGGGAGGTAAAACAACAAACCATGTCAATTTCATGCAACACATGCTAGTTTCACAATCATCATGTAGCTATCTAGAAGATGATATTGCAGACTTGTCAAAAATATTAACTTCTGGAAATAAGCTCCAGCTGGTTTTCATGCAATATTAACTTGTGGACCGGTTTAGACCAGTTTCCAGGTAGACATAGAGATTTGTGAAGACAAATTAAGCCAATTTCCAGTCATATAACAAAAGGATTTATCTACCCTTAAAAGTTATATTCACCTCCGCCTAGCGGCCTCGGTGAATTATCACTTTTTCGGGTAGATAAATCCTCATGTCTACCTCATTGAAGTCAATAACTGTATATTATAGTATGTTACTTGAAAACTTGACCAGAATTACTGATTATGACTTCCTCGTTCTACATCCTATGGAGTCTATATCTCTCAACTCATTCGTTTTGCTAGAGCACCTAGCTATGCTACTGACTTCAACACTCGCAATAAATTGTTAACTCAGAAACTTCTTAAACAGGGCTATCGGTATCATAAACTTCGCAAAACATTTTCAAAATTTTATAGACGATACTTTGATTTGATTTCTAAATTCCAAGTTGGACTTAAATCTCTCTTGCGCAAAGGACTTTCGGAACCTGATTTCTATGGTGACTTGGTGTATAAGTTGAAGAAGATTGTTGGCTCTAATAATTTTTCAGCGCAGTTCATTAAATTAATTTCCCATTATAAAAAGATTGGCTATAACATTAATGTATTGCAACAGACTGCATGCTTGGTAGTCAACCCAATCACAGTTGGCAACTTTGCTTTCCTCTTTAATTGCACGCCGGTGGGTCGGACTTCAGACTCTATGATGGTTCCGACTCAGAGACATATCTATTGATGAGATGGTAGGGGCCTGATGCTTTGGCTGTTTGTCGGGCCCACCGGGGTTTACCTGTTGGATTTCTTTTGCTCCGGTATTCAGTTTAATTTACTGTTGAGTCCTTATCCTTGCTTTATCTCCTTGTTATATCTTGATTTATATGTTTTAGGAGATGATGCATTGATAAGTTAAAGGTCTTTCATGCAAACCAAATATCTATGTGTCTTGATCCACATCTGAATTAAGGGTGAGGTTGGCGCCGTTAAACCGGTTTAAGCCCTCCAGTAAAATATTTTACTGACCGTTCCAAGGCGGTACTTCTTTTGTGGATCTTTTATGTTTTTGTTCTGTCTTGTGTTTGCTATGTTTTGTGCGCGTCTGTTTATATGTGCTTCGTGGTCACCTGCTGGGAAAGGGCTGACCTCTTGGCTCTCGTTTGTGGTGTCTTCTGTGAGTTTGTCACTTTCCCATTGGTATCCTGGGTCAGGTGTGGTACTTGATTGTATCGATTCCTGATCTTTGCAACCTTACTTACTTACAAATATTAAGTTGTAGTACAATTCATGCATGCTATAGCGATTCCTAAATATAGAATGTGAATAAGTATCTAGCACACTACAAGCAACTAAAAAGCTGTTATAATGTGTGAACTTACGGTAAATGTATTTCTGGAATGTATTTCTGGCCTGTGATAGAAGAAATGTAGAGTTATTGCCATGCGAGTTACCTATTGAGCCACGACATGAGATTTCCAACAATGTGGTGTGTGCGAAAAGCAAAGGCTCAGACCAGCCTTCGCATACGCGCAGTCTGATCAGAGCCTTTGCTTGTCGTTTGAATATTATATGAATATTAAGCTACTAAATGAACATAATTTGGAGTTTCTTAGCTTAAAAGAAGGCTTCACAGGCTCGTCTGAGCCTATTCATGTCAAATGCCACATTGTTGAAAATCACATGTCACGGCTCATATGAATGTTAATAATACAAAATAATCAAATTCAGCCCAGGAGTGCCAACGACAAAGAGCTAATCACCTAAGGACCAACTGTATTAATCCAAAAACTAAAAAAGTGTTCTCACAAAGCAAGGATTGCATTGCATGTTGTCAATATGTATATTGAAATGTGTGGGGGTTACCAGGGCAAGAGATTAAATGCTCGGTAAGCTTTGCATTTAATCTCTTTTTCCCAACTCTTTTAATAAATTCAATAAAATATGAGCTCTCATGTAGGATCCTCTATATCTACTCAACACTACAGACATCAACAAAAGGGATGAAAGCTGTTGCATAATAAGAATTATTCGATCTCTAGCCGTGACCAAACGAATCTATACGGCCATAGACAAAATGTGAATTTTGATTTCCATAACATAATTAGAATTCTTTATTTAACTCCATGCGCGGATCCGGAAAAATTGTCAGAGGGGTCCAACTTTGGCAACTTTGATAACGTTTTTTTTTCGTTTTTTTTTTCTAGTTGATAAGGGGAGGGAGGATCCAAATACCACTATAATCGGGCCACCATCGGCCCGCCAGCGAAACGCCATTTAAATGGCGTTTTGCTGGCGTGCTGATGATGGCCCAACATTGAATGCTGGCTTGATAGCTTTGTGATGTTTGATCTGGGCCAGAATTGCTGATTTTTCAGCGAGGGAGGTGGGCGGTCAGGATCCCCTGCCCCCTCCCCCCTCTGGATCCGCACATGGAACCATGCACCTTCCACTGCTTTTGTTCAACTAATCAAGTTCATTAGTAGACTAGAAGCTTGTAAAATCTATGTAAAGTATACGCTTTAGGATGGTGATAATTTAAAATAGCGAACTACAAAGGGCACAGATAAATCCCACTCTCTCTCTCTCTCTCTCTCTCTCTCTCTCTCTCTCTCTCTCTCTCTCTCTCTCTCTCTCTCTCTCTAAATAGAGACGTCTCAAAGTTAAAACGCCCCGAATTGGTCACAACAAAAGTGTGCCTGCCTGCCTGTCTGTCTGTCTGTCTGTCTGTCTGTCTGTCTGTCCTGACCCTTCCTGTTACAATTCTATCTTCCCCTTTGCAAAATGCGTATACTAAACCTTTTGTGAAAGATTATACTTGTAACAATTATTGTGGCAAGGCAATCAGATGCGACAAGACAGTTCACTGACATACATTTTGGAGACACTTCGACGACACATTTTTAAAACGTCTGTCTATCTGTCTGCCTGTCCGTCCATTTGTCTATCACGAACCTACGTTGCCCTTTGCTTTTAAAAACATGAATTGTTTAGACAGACGTCCCCAAGTCAAAGGGTCGAAGCGATATCTGTTGTATGAGTACATATGTCAATACAACTTTCATAAACATCCGATAAGGTACTGACAGTATGTTTAAAAATAAGCTCCTTAAAATACGTGTGGTAAATCTATTTTGCAATTATAACCTCAGAAAATGATCAAATATAAAACCAGTGCAAATACATGTTTGATCATTTCCCAAAAGTGTGTCCCTTTAAAACAGTGGATAGAATGGACGTGCACCATAGCCATAGCTGGCTTTCTTGTAATTGTTATTGGTAACGTTCGATTATTAGATGTGTGAAAAAGTAGACATCATGTACGGTGCGTTCCGTTTAGTTGTTCTATTGAGCCTTAATTGGCCTTGAAAAACGACCATCACGCTTGTATCAAATATCAAATAATTGGTTAACACTCAGTTAACCAATATCCATATCAGCCTACCGTGGAACATAAGAAGAAAAAACAACATTGATTGCAGTTGCAAAGAGCAACGTGCATTAAGAGGCTTTTTTGGCCCCGCTATGAGGCTAAAATATAAAAATTGCTTTTCACCAATCTGATCTTAATACATGTAGTTTATTAGAACAATATCCAAAGTGTAAAAGTCTCGAATTAATTCGACTTTTTCCGATGCTATGTTAACAAAACATGGCAGCCAAAATAGGCTGATAATAGGAAATTGACCGTATTGGAGCAAATTTGAGACGTTTGACAGATAAATTAACATAGAACACAAGCAAATACCAAAAAGATATTTTAACAGAAGATGGGAATTATCACAACATATTAAAAGGATTTTTGTATTTAGCTGTGCTGGTATCTAATTCTTAACAAAATGGTTTTCAAAAGCCTTAAATTCGGTCCAAAATGGCATTTTATCTATTTTAAGCCTATTTTGTCGGCCATTTTCGTTACCATAGCAACGGTAAAATTGAGATAAATGTCGAAATCTTACACTTTAGTATTCTTCTAATAAACCAATCAGAAGAAATTGGTGAAAAGCAATTTCTTAGTTTTTTGCTCCAAAGGGGGTCAAATTAGCCCCTTAAGGTCACTACCCATAGCAATAACCGTAACTCTAAATCATCAAGGGAGGTAATACTTGGTAGCATGGATGTATACTTTACCGTCCCTGTTGGTAGCGTTCGATTATGACAAAGTGTGATTTTACGCAACTATGATATGTTTTCTACCGACAGTAATGCCCGTTACACTGCACGTTGGTAATCTGAAAGTGATTGATATAACATTAAAAATGCAAACAAAATTTTAAGTATAATGAACAACAAAAGTTGGCATTCTTTACGGATACTAAACGATGGACGCTCAGCTCTGTGAGAAGAAAAATGTCAGTCAGTGTAATGGAACACGCATTTTACCCCGGAAATGTCAGTCGACTGTTCGCGGTTTTTTGACAGTCCACATCAACAATCATGATATACATGTAACTACTTGTATAAAGATCTATATATGATTTTCTGGTTTTATTTTACCTGCATTAAAATTTTACCAAGACAGACTATCTCGTCACGTTCTCTAGCGTCTACTTAGAACCTGACGTGCGCTTATGACGTCACTTGCTCTTAAGACGTCATTATGCGTAAACGACAAGTATTGAACTTTACGTTGACGTTGAGAGTCCCTCGCTTTAGTTTGCTTCCTAAACAATTTGCCTTATGTCAAATGTGTTCCAATATTTAGCTACAAGGCTATCTTGGGCTAAGGTTGACCCAAGTAAAGTCGTGATTCTAAATTACAGTAGGCCTACTCTAAATTATTAAAGGTACGCGAGGAATTCTGCCATCGGGGTCTGCAAACAACAAAGGCGCAGACCAGCTTGCGCATCCGGGCAGTCTGATTAGCGCCTTTGCTATTCACATATTGAATAGTATCGTATCTAAACTTGCTCCAAGCGAGAATTCACTTTTCTATCTAGTCTCAGTGGCTGAGAAGGCTGGTTTTGGTATGATCTTATCGGAAACCCTGAAGACAGGTTTTGTCGCATCGATGCTCATTTATATTCATGTAAATGCGGACCCAATCTTCAAGCCTGGTTCATGTGATATGCGCATAGAAAATGTCTAGCCCCTCTAGACTACTGGTGGCCAATTCCGCCCATGACCAACTCCGACGGGATCCGTACAAAAAATAGTACCCCCTCCCCCTCCGCGCCACTGAATACCCCCTTCAGTAGCGGGAAGGGTGTGGGCATAAAAAGAACCTTTTTCATATGAATGCGGGTCCAACCAAGTCATAGGTAAGTTATAGGTACTCAGTGAGACGGTTCTTTTGAGCACCCAAAGCAAATATAACAAGAAAAAGCATAACATGTTATTACATGTTATATAAAGGCGTTGCTACATGTTATTTAAATTTATTAGTTATTTCTTCGTGCTGTTTTGATACAAACTCAGAAATGTTCCTCATGATACACCTCTACCAAATTGCTCAATTGACAACAAATGGCTATTATATATTCAAACAACTCTCTGAATCTGTGGCCCAAATAATGTCACAGAAAATGTTCCTCAAAACTCCATAGATACCAAAATTGCACAAACCGATATGGACAGTTTAACGGTATAGCCAGCCACCAGTACTAAAACTAAATAAAACTTCAAACAACAACTTATTCTGAATCACTGACCCATAACAAAAATAATTTCACACAAATGTTCCCAAAAATGTTGTTCTTAGCTCCATGGAAAAAAAAATTGCCCCATCCAATGAATCTTATGAATGCTATATATTTACCTTACTCGTCAAAATAACCCAGTTAACAGTGGTGTTTGATCTGTAGCAAGGGTTTATAAAAAAAAAGACAGGCTTTACCTAACCCTAGTGACTCTCGGTCCGGAGCTTTGTCCGTTGGTCCTGGTGTGGTTAATCACTGAAGAGTTCGTGATGTATTCTATGGAATAGCTCTAAATTGTTTATGCTCTACTGAAAATAATGACCACCCGCGCTTAAAATAGAAAAATCTTAACGCTGAATCTCCTATACTCAAATAATGATTATTTCAAAGATATGTTCCTCATAGTGCCCTCTACCAAAATTGCACCAACAGTCATGTGCAGTTAACATAGCACCGCCCTAATTCACCAGCTACATAAAGTTTAAATATATAATTATATAATGGAAATTGCGCCTGATTCGCTAGTGCCTGTTCAAAGCTCGGTGCCAGATGGATAATCTCGAAACCATCAAATCCGTTTTAAGAAAGAAAAGGTACGTCATGCGAAATCCAAGCTTCTGTACCTACAAATGAGCATACTCAAAGTAGATTGTGCATTTGCACAGGAAAGAGAATGCTAACGACAGGATAACATGTACATGTAAGCAATACACAACCTTTGAATAACATCGCCTGTGAAAATATACTGACGGGCTTTAAAAACGCTACACTAGGATAGCAGCGTTAATGCATGCAAAGCAAACAATTTGATTGCATATTAAAGAGTATGCATTTGTGAATAACACATGAAAAATTGTCCACTTCAAATTAATTAAAAGCATTGAAAATGTAACATATTTAAGATAGGGGCCAACTGTTTCATTTGACAAATTTGAAAATTTTATAAGTGAAAGCTCTCCTGCTAGAAACCCGAGAAGCATCAAATGTGTGCCGTGAACTTTGTTAGTCATCGAGAAAATGCATTCATTTTGATCGGCAGGTTTGTGATATGGCATGTTTGCTTTTATTAAGTTAATCTGTATGTACCCGTTCATACGATGACTTAAAACAGTCTATAACATCGTCGAGTTTAGCTATACAATTAGAATTTAAGAGTTGGCTGAAGAAGCCACCTCATGATGACATCATCGAAGCATAGGACGTTTACATTCAACTGTCTTTTGAGATATTTAACTGGAAGTTAGAGTAGCGTTTTTAAAGCCCGTCAGTATATTTATATTATTGTGAAAGTAAGTAAGTTAGATTATAATTATCGTGGCATATGCATATTCAATATTGTAAATCAACTTATGATAAGAGAGTTGCATCTGGCCCATCTATTTGTCACCAGATTCATCCATTATCAGCGATTTCTACAACTGGTAAATAAGGGAAAAAACGTGCTTAAATTAAAAAAAACTTCCGAAATGAACACCAATAGTAGGTAAAATAGATTTAAAAAGATAATTTGCATGAAAAAAATATGTGACGACGTCGGGTTTCGAACCAGCAAAATCCGAGGTAAGAGGCAGCGATTCTACTAACTGCGCCAGACTGGATGTTACTAAATATATACGCTTAAGTATGTAGATAATATTTAGTTGACCGACTATGTATCGCACATGACCGATGACAACGAAAAATGTCCCCTATCGGAATATAATGCCCTGAATTGTTTGATTCCGATTTAAATAGTGCAAACCTTTTGTATATGAGAGATACATTCATTACGATGATAAATCACTAATTAGAAGCTAGTTTAGATCACTTTAAAAGCCAAGCCCAGTTTAAAATAGATAGAAGTCGTGGATCCGCCGATTGTAGGTCATCGGTCTAGGTCATTGGTGCCGATAAACAGAATACGGAAAGAATGCGCTCAAAACAACTCGCCTCTGCAAAAAGCAATTAAAATCTACAGTGTTCTAATCTAATACGACTTCTCATTTACTAAAATAAAACAATATCACGAATGTAGCCTAGAAACCCTCACTTTCCATTGTCTTGCGCAGGCGCGAAACTAAAGAATCGTCAGTATTTGATAAAATGCTTCCGGTCGATGACAATGCCTCACTTTCGCATTGACCGAACATCCCATTATTTGAAGGGGATTTAGGATATCCTTACGTTATTTCACAATCGTTTTAAGAACTTGGAAGGTTGTCAAAAAGCATTAATTCGCTGAAACAGACCAAAGTTAATTAACTCCTTATCTTTTATTAACCTTAGAACGAAAACCTTTTTCAAATAGCCTCGATAGATATAACAAACCAACGCTCAACACCCACTTGGAACATACCAACTGAATTTTGAATACAAATATAGGCATTATGAATATCAATACTTAGAAGTATACAATTGAATATATACTTATTGAATAATCAACGCCTAGAAAATAATGAGCAATAAAATATTTACAATTTTACGCTAAAATTTTTGCTAATCTCCAAGGTTACTCTACATTTGACATGTTTCAACTGAAAGATGTCCGTCAAGGGATATATAGATCTAATAGAAATAAACCAACTCTGGTCAAGTGTTAAGGTCTGGCCTTGTTCGCGATCAGACATTAGTATGGCGCCCGAGGCCGCAACAAAGATTTAAAAACATCTAAAATTCTTGGATGAGTACATGAAGTATATGCATCGATCAATTAAAGCGATGCATATTAAAACAGCACATTTTCACCTAAATTTGACATGCAGAGTTACCCCGTGACCTTGAAAAACGATAAATGTCCCCAAAACATTACATCTCTATCCTAATGGTGTATCTATGCAAATTTGGTCAAAATATATCGACTAGGTGTTCAGACAAAATGCGGATAAGTTTCTTTTTACCGTGGGTGGGGTATTTTGTATCGTTTTTGGTATTGAAAAGTCTTCACATATATATGCATATAAATGTTCCAAGTATTTGGAGTACATATAGTTCATTTGGAAGTTGACAGTGAGGTATTTTAATCAACAGTGTTTGGTTCGTAAGGTTTTAACATGCTTAGAAATAAGAAAAGCCTGCTAAGTTCATTAATTTTTAGTTTAGGGGGTAGGGATAATTATTTGGTAATATCTCACTAATTAGACGGTGAATTTTTTTTAAATTTTGTCATAACGCATCTTATATAATGATCACTTTCCTAAAAAAAATTAGAAAAAATTATTTTTTTAAAGTATGTTTAAATATTGAATTATCAGTCAGTAATTGCCGAAAACGAAGGCATAAATATCGGTGAACGCTGGTTTGAAAGCGTGATATGAAGAAAAATACTTGTATAGCTGCAAAAAAACGGTTTGAGAAAAAGTTCTTAATTATTTATGGCTTCGCATGCTTGTTTGAAATAACGATTTTCAAATATAAAATTGAGTTACAGAATATTTTACTTGTCTTAATGAGTTTCCAAAAAGCTGCGTAAAAAAGCCAACATAGGCCATATAATGAAGAGCTGTAACTTTTGAACGGGACGGTTAATTTTCTTTATTTTGCGTTATTTTGCTTATAATATGATGTACTACAGAATATCAAAAAATGAAAACAATCTATTTTTTGGAAAAAAAATCGCCCAGGTGTGGGTAGTGACCTTAATACACGTACCCCTCTACAAATTAAAAAAATCACATGTTAAAATTTAAATTTCAGTCCAGTCTAAAAAAAGTCTCTTTTTTATACTTTTCATATTGATTTTCGGAAATAACTTTTAGTGTCAAGTTTTGTGTTCGCCAAAACAAAAAAAGGATTTTTTGACATGTGCACATTGTAGCTATAAAACAACACCGATTGCAATATATACTTGTTTTTAAAAGATGGGGCACAGGTTTAGATAAACAAAAATTTTGAGCGTAAAATTGTATTTTGATTGTATTTTTTTTCTCACCCATCCAATTTAAGATATGTATTGTGTGCTCAAAAGAACCGTATCATTGAGACGGTTCTTTTGAGTACCCACAACATATGTTAAACTTCCCATTGAGACGTTTTTTAATGTGACGGTTTTTTGAGAACCCACAATTTTTTATTTTAGAAATAAGAAAAGTAAAATCCTGGATCATCATCGGATATAATATAATGACACTCCAAAACGGCTTTCAAAATCGAAAAGATTATACAAAAAAAAAAATCTGTCATTCTATAATTCTCACTGGCGTCACTGCGTTGTGGTCCTTGAGCAAGACACATTTATCCTAGCTTAGTACTGGTTCAACCCAGGAAGAACCGTCCCTATATAACTGAAAGATTGTTGATGGGACGTAAAGAATCAAATCAAACAAACAAATAAAAAACAGCTTCTGTGCGCTTGTTTTTGTTTAACAACTGGGCTAAATAAGTTTTACCATACAAGTGTCCAAATGGGTATCCATGTCTAAAATGTGCCCTGGCAGAATTGTGAAAAACAAATTCTCAAAACTCACAGCCGACTCAAGTTCTTAAAATTTTAAGTATATATCGCCGATAAAAGTGATCACCAAATATTGCATGTATATATTTTGCATACAATTTAGTGTTGCCTTGGAAACTGTAAACGCTAAAATATGATGTTCAAATTGCTTCCAAAAAGTAAATATCCAGCTGCACTTCTTTATTTTCTAACAGAACACACTTTAATAATTTATGTACAATTTATAATATTTTCCAGGAGAAAATCTTTTATCTCTTTTAGAGAAATCGTTTGAGAACGATTCAGAACATTTCGTTTCAGACAGCTTTTATAAACGCCTAAAATTTGACTACTCATCTTCATATCAGAGACTGTTTCAAACCAGCGAATAAAGATAAGAGCTATTTCCTTGGTGACTGAGTCACACTGGTAAATGTATACGTCGATTTGGTGGTATTTACGCGTATTGCCGGTACTTCATAGACCGGAAGTGTTAGATATTGGTGTTAATACTATATAGAGAAACATGCCATATGCCTAAAGGACTATAGAATTAGATCATTTTTAAGTATTCGCCATGCACATGGCGATTTATGTAAGCATTTAGGAATAGATTCGAGTACCGATCTGGATGATCGGTACTCGAATCTATTCCTAAATGCTTATATAAATCGCCATGTACATACTGAATGTTTAAAAATGATCTAATTCTATAGTCCTTGTGGCATATGGCATATTTTTTCTATATATACTCAGCGTCAATGAAAAGTTACCAGTATTATAGTTTTGATATTTCGAAAAATATATAATACAGCTCTTTGGCTTCTGTTACGTTCTTGTTTCAGGTCAACGACAAACTGATTTGGAGAGATAAAACAGTTACATGACCCCTGGAACTATGGTGCCCGTGGTACACGTGCATTTTATGTTTTTTGCAATTTTTAAGAATTTGAAATCATCATTTTCAGAAGACAACATGCCAGCACATGCCCTAGACATTTTCATTGAAAACGCCAACAAAATGGTTTAGTTTATCCCATTAAACGCGAAAAATGAGGATCAAACTTTAAGGTAGCACCAAAACTTTGCCTTTTCCTATACAATGCAATAGAAACTACAGGGGTCCGTCAAGGAATGATTATAGTGCATTCGGGTGTGATGGATACCGTTTTCCATAGTGGTGAGGCATGGCACCCCATGCCATAAAATTGAGTTTCGAAGTATCCGCAGTTCTTCGTACAGAATGAACTAAATATTGTCCTATGTTAAGTGTATGTGATTTACTGGTAACTTTTCACTGACGTTGAGTATAGTATTAACACCAATATCCATGTCGAACTTTAACGGACATCTGCTTTTCCAAGCTGACCGTTTGTCGTGTTCGTATCTTAATCCGCCAGGAGGCACCAATTTCACATTACCTGTATTAATTTTATCTCTAAGCGGACGACGGAGTAACCATAGCTACGGGCGTTTTATCCACTAGACTGGTTTTCACAGTTTATTGAAATTATTTAGACTACATTAGAATAGTATGCCAATTAAGGGTTTCTGTTCGTGTGGATGGAATACTGACCAGAATGTGCTTCAGCGGCGTATGCTGAACTTTAAAATGAAACAAACGTCAATTTTATTAATGTAATTTTAATACATTTAATAATAAATTTGATTAACGTCGTAAGAAAAAAAAAATCTTTTTCTTGCATGCTATTAACCCTTAATGCTCAAATCGCAACAACAGTCGTCTGCTTTTCTCGTCTGCTGAAATGTTTAAGAACCTCTTTGGCAAACAGTGTGGACCCAGATCAGACTGCTCCTGTTCTGGGTCCACGCTGTTTGCTTCTTTACTTAATTCGTCAGTATTGTTAGGCAATTATTCGCAGCAGACGAATTCAGCAGACGACATTTTCAAATGCATTTTAAGGGTTAACAGACGCGTAGATAAGTTTACACCACGAGTGCAGTCTGATCATCGATCAGGATATTCAATTTAATTAAGTTTTAGATGAACCTTGTGTGCGTGAACAGTGAAGACCCTGATTAAACGCTGAATTCTATAGCCTCTTGTTTGTTTGATTTGATTCTTTACATCCCATCAACAATCTTTCAGTTATATAGGGACGAGTCTTCCTGGGTTGAACCAGTACTAAGCTAGGATAAATGATTCTATAGCCTCTGATCTGGGTCTGTGCTGTTCACCTATGTCCCACAAAAGGGGCGCTAAACCTGTTCAAATTAGTCAAAGATATATTTCTCGTGACGTAGTAACTTATAAATAAAATATCTACAATAGACCATGATTAAACGCTGCATTCTGTGGCCTCTTATCCGGGTCTGGATATCTGGTGGTATTACTGAAAGTTTGCTTTTTCTTAAACATTTATTTTAAGAAAATCAGCAGACAGCCAAACTCATGCAGAAGCTTAATCATACATCAGTTAGAGAAACCCTGCCTTTGGGATTTGCGACCAGGTAGGCTCAAACAAGCCTGGTTAGCTATAGAGACTCTGAAGCTAACCAGGCTTGTTAGCAATCCTGAATTTTTGCATATGGCAAGTCAAGAAAAAGCGAAAAATAAAGGTGAAGATCAGACTGTGCGGATGCGTATTCTGCCCTGCGCCTTTGGTGTTCGCGGGTAACAAAGGCAGGTTTTCTCGCGGCGTGAACAAACAAATACAATCAAGGTAAACCCACAAATAGCAGTGGCAATCCTAACATATCACAGTGGAGACACTGAATGGCTATAGTGCGTCCAAACGGACGAGGAATGGTCGTTGTGTAATCCTCATCATGGCAGCCTTTTCATTTTGAAATTTAATGCGCTGGTGTCTTAGTATGCGCATTAATATTGTTATCATGTATATTCTTGTCATGCTTTCTGTTAATAATCGTATTCTTTAAATCACGAAGTCCGTTAAAAATGAGCATTCATCATTTATCAGAGTCTGCTCTGTTTTGTATGGCAATATTGATCTTCAGAGAAAGAGGTATATTATAAACTGTAACCCCTCAAGATATTCAATGGGCCATCCTGACTTTACTGTATGGAATATTGAATTATTTGTAGTAGTTTAAAGCGGTTAAAGATCCAACGTCTACAGGTTTAGTTAATATTTGTAGATATATGTTGTTGCGCTGGCAAATGCCCCTGAAATATAAAATGCTCATGTTGGAACTTATCGCACATGCGTTGATGCCCCTGATGAACACCCATGCTAGCGTAGCCAAAGTCAGATATTCAATGCAAAGCTGTAAAAAAACCTAGATTAAACACTCCAGTGAAAACCGTGTAGATCCAAATCAATCAAACTCATTAAGCGAAAATATGTTAATACATGTGCTCAAGTATATATGTGCTCAAGAAGATTGAAACAAATGTCTTAATGTATATATGTGCTCAAGAAGATTTTATCATAAACTTTTTATTGTAATGTGCTCAAGAAGATAACTACAAGATTACATCTTGGTGTCCCTCTACTGGGAGTTAATACAGATATAAAGAAAGAAAGAAAGAAAATACATGTACCATACGAGAGCAGTAGCCTGCACACGCAGCATTGGCATTATTTTAAAATAATTAGGTTTTTATTTAATTATACTTTTTTCAAAAAATATATTCAGATACGCCATCTATTTGGATTCATTTAAAATTCCGTATTTTGTCGCGCCTGATCTGGGTCCATTTGTTTTGGAAAAATAATCACCATGCAGAAGACACACGCATGCAATAAAAATCCCCTCACGCAGCCACACTGTATGGGGTCCTCCGTTAATCTTTGTTTATTGGTAATACACAATGTATGTCGTACTTTCATAATTTATAAGAAATAGAAATACAGGTAATTACCGATTTTAGCCGTTTGGATTTTCCCACTCTTATCAGCTATACCAGTCCATTGTTGAACCAAGGGTTGCATAGTTGTATTTATATTTTTCATTCAGATTTTAATAGAACATTTTATAAGAAACCACGGAGACCCTGATCAGAGGCCACGTTCTGTCGCGTCTGATCTGGGTCTGCAATGTTTGTTTTTTCTATGTCCCTCAACAAGAACTCTAGGCTAAATATAAGTTAAAACAGGGATAATACAAATTACGGAGACCTTGGTATAGTTATCTAAAATAGCATCCTATTTTGATAAATAGGAGAAATAAAGAAATGATTATATATATACAATGGCCTGATTTATTAATTGAGCAAACTATAATCTGAAAAAAAGATGGAATGAGGTCTTCTTAGGACATAAATAGTTCAATGGAGGCTGGGCATGTCTGGCATATAGACTATATGCAGTTAAACTTGAACATGGCCTTAAAATTAATACGAGTTTTAAGACGTTTTTACATTTCATCGGGGTTTCTTGGCATTAGGGCAAGTCCATTTTGTATTAAGTTATGTGGTATTTTTCATTTTTATTTAAATTTTAATAGAATATTCTTTATGCAAACAGTGCATACCCTGATCAAATGCAACTTTATAGAATAAATAAATAAATAAATCAGGACTTAAGCATTTAAGAGTGCGTACCAAAAAAATATTTTTCTTATTTCTCAACCAGAACATATGTTGTGGGTACTCAAAGGAACCGTCTCACTGAGACTGTTCTTTTGAGCACCCAAAGTATATGTTAAAACTGATTGGTAAGATAATATTTACAATTTTACGCTTAATTTTTTTGTTTATTTAAACCTATGTAAATAAATAAATAAATAAATAAATAAATAAATAAATAAATAAGCTTAATAGCTTTCAAAAAGCTAAGTTATAGACACGCGATTACTATAGTGTATGTGTGGTCAATACCTGTTGTTACCTTGGATACAGTTGCTAAAAATAGATTATATCTCCGTAATCGGTGGGAAGCTTGTGAAAAAGTAGTAGGGGTTGTACCAGGAAAAATTCAAAAGGCTACATCAAATTTTATTTTAATTGTATGAAAAATATACCAATTTGTTCGCAATTGATCTGAGCATAGTGTCCCGTTTGCAAAGAGAAAATATATTGAATACTTTAAAGCTGCATACTCTGTAACTATGAACATTTTTCGAAAAATTTTATTTTCTTTTTAAATCATTTGTAAAAGCTGAATTAAGTTATGTTTTCACAATAAATCTGTTCACTAGAGCGGAAAACTGCACGGAAAAGTGAATTATCCTATAAAACAGGTGTGTTTTACTCGTGTCGATAATTATTTGCGTCCCTCCAATAATTATAGACAGTGTATTTTAATATAAATGCTGTTGTTTCGATACTGATAATTTGTTAAGATTTACGAAATTGGTAAAATGTATACCTGAATTTTAGTTTTTTTACTGTGTTCTTGAAAAATAGAAACATTAGTTCTAAAATTAAAAGATCAAAAGTTACAGACTATGCAGCTTTAATAACTATGACAGAATATCTACCAGTGAGCAGATCTAAAAAAGCCTGTTTTACTATATAATTTAATCATTCTTAGGGTTCTGACGTAACGTCAAAAGTAGGGGATCATTTAAAAATTGACGAAGCGTGATCATTCATTCTTGTTTATTTACGTCAACATCAAACTAGGAAAAATGTAATGAGTACTATCTTTGAGACAATGATATTTTCTTCATTCCTATATATTTTTGCTAAATATTATTCTAGAAAGTGCATAAAATTTTATGATTTAAATAACGGGAAACGTCAAAATAACGTTGAAAGATGTAACACAACTTGTTCACGCTAGGTTGAATTACCATGCACGGAAAGCTCAATTAACGTTCAAATGGCGGGATTTTTTACGTTACGGCGCCTTTGACGTCAGTATAGATGGCACGCGAATCGTACGTAAGTTGGCTAAACAAACAAAAAAATGGACGCGGCCGCACGCAAAGTTAAAATTTGAAAGATTTCTAAAGAACGGCCGTTTTTGAGGCACGTTTTTTTTCCGAAATGCTATTAAATAAAACTCCATTAAAATAATTGTAAAAAATTTTAAATTTGACATACATTTAGATTAATATTTGTCTATTCGAAATATAAAATCTCTTGGGCGTGTATAAAGTGGTTTTAGCAATGCATTTATAGCGTCTTAAAAATTGTCACAATTTAAAAAAAAACGTCGTTTTGGTGAACACACATTTTTTTAAAAATTGAATCTCTGATATATGCCTTTTAATATTAAAAAATTGAATATGTTTTTTAAATACATTTTGAGCAATATTTTCAATTTCCAAACATTTTTACGATTGTGCAAACAGTATTAGAATTGTTCTATTGAGAGTGGCGTCTTAAAATGTGTCACACTTGCGCTTTTTGACGTTTAAGATACGTAACGTCGAAAGATTACAGCTGTTAAAGCATCCGTATTTCTATGCAGTATTCGTGTAGGTTTAGTCAGTGTTTATTCGCTAATTTTGTAGGAGTGCAACTGAAAGAATCATTTCAGCATTATAAGAGATTAAAGGCTGCAAAAAGAAAAGATAGATATACCAGATACTATGCACCGAGATTAAGTCAAAGTAAAAAAAACAAAAACATGACGCTGTAAGGCAAAGAAACTATAGGCTAAAAAGACAACAAATTTAAGATCGTCAAAGGGAATATTTGGCTAAGTACAGAGAAAAACAGAAGAACACAAAAACCGATTGAACCCAAAGACTTTCAAAATAAAACGCAGAAAGCAAAAGCTATAAACAAACTTAAAAGGTCACTTCCGCAAACCCGTGGTCGACGGGTATCTGTCAGAAGTCCTATTTAGAACATATGAGATCGCCAACAGTTAGCACTTTACAAAACATGAAAATAGTAACATCATCCGAGGAAATTGAAAATACAGCATTTAGGTGATACTAAATCTATCATACAATCTACCAAGAAGATTTCCAATTAAACGACGTAATTAAAAATGGTGAAAACGACGTTCAGTGAGACGACGTCATTATGTTGCAAGCGTGACCCCCAACTTTTGACGTTACGTCTCTATCAAAAACCATCAAAAAGGACGAAGAGTTTGCAGAAGGAAATTCATAAAAAATATATCAGAATAATCGTGAGATATTTTGGTAAAACATTTGTTTGCACAGGAATTCTGCTTTTATAATTTCAAAAGATATAGTATAAAAACTAACACCTTCCATTATAATTCCCTATTACCGCTTCAGCGCATCGCAGATACCTGGATGTCCGTTAAAGTCCCGTATGTACCACTTCCGGTCAATACGCGTAAATACCACCAAATCGACGTATACATTTACCAGTGTGTGAGTAGTCCTGGAGATCAGACTATAACCTAAGTAAATCAATCATTACAAAATATAGTGAGCAATAATTGACAACCTCATTTTTTTCAAATAAACATGAAACACATCTTGTATTTATTGTTCTTCAAATCTCAGTGCGTCTTTAATAAATGGACCTCATCGTGACAAAACCTGTCTTCGGGGTTTCTGAAATAACAAAGGCGCTGATCAGACTGCGCGGATGCGCAGGCTGGTCTGCGCCTGTGTTGTTCGCTAACCCCCGAGGACAGGTTTTCTCGCGTTGCGGCCCAAATATCATTGCATTGGTTCGTATTATCGTCATAACTATGAGATCCTGCAGTCAGTATAGCGACATTGACATCATTACGATTTTTTTCTTCGTATCATTGTTCGTAATGTGCGAAATAGTTTATATTTCTCTTTTCTCAAGAGTAGCAAATTTCGTTTGAAAAGAGAAAGCCTAGCAACCCAAAACAGATTTGAATCCCAAAATATATGACTATGGCATCAAACTATTTTAACGAATGATTCCGTGTCGGCTATCAATTTTGCTGTACGACGACCATTTCTCCTTCCAAAACTACTACCATTTTCGAATTCCGTTAGACTTGTTAGACAGGTCACGTCAATTGTATAAAATGACATTTTGATAGGCAGTAAATCAAATGACAGCCTCAAAATTAATGTACTTTTCCGGGTATCAAAATGTCATTTTTTTAACATGTTTAAAGATAGAGCAATCTTATTATGTTTACATTAATAAATTCCAGGTCAATCTTCCATAATTATTGGCCTATGAACTATGGTTATTAAACACCACGTGGTTCGTGGTAACTGAAGACATCAGCACCCAGGTGAACCGCATGTCTAGATCTCGGAGGGTGTTGGCTATCGGAGGTAAACAAAGGATTTTGAGGTTGGACATGGTCTGTATTGAGACGATTTTATTTCATTTAAATTCGCTTTGAGGGATAAGAACAACATATAGGTCGATAGTATACAGAATGATGATAACTCTGTAAACAATACATCTTTTTGAACTGAATCTGTTCGAGTTTAAATCGCATTTGAATTCGGAAATGCAGTTATTTGGACCAATATTTCGAATTCATCAGTTAATATTCATATCTTTTATATTATATTTACTTGATTCACAGCCACCGCTGGAATGTATAACCTCTCTTTGGAATGAATCAGTCAAATACAATTCAAAAATACTTGTAAAACACTTATTTATTTGCAATTTTATGACGGTGGTATCATGTTTATGGGTAGCTTTCCGTTCGGAGGTATGTTGGGTAGCTGTCGGAGGGAAGGCATGTGCATGTTAACATTGATTTCGGAGAAGGGCAAATTGATTATGCTCATTAAACAAGCTATCGCATACGGAAACAAAAGTGTACCACTCAAACACTTTCAAAAACAAGTGGTTCGATTGGCGAGGAACATATCAAGGGAGAAACAAGCTTAAACAAACCAATTTGTTAGAGTTTTTGTTCAACATTGAAGGAGTGTTTTTGTGCATTAGTTTGTTTTGTTTGTTTTGGCCTACCATATATATTTAGCCCTTTGCATCACATTAAAGAAACAATCTGGCAGTAACATAACATGCAAAAGCATTATACTATGAAATGGGCACATACCTTTTGTGAAGGTGACAGATCAAGTAGCAATGCAATTAGTATACCAGATGTTTAGAGGAGCACCTGTACGGTCTAATCAGTCTTCACTAATTGCATAAATTTAACTACATGTAAGTGTTTTCGCTTTTACACAACATAAGTTAACGCACTTTAAAGAACGGCCTTTGGGTTAAACAAGTGTCAATGACCAGGAAATGCCACAATCCCAGACAGACACATGGCACCAAGAGACAGGGACACTGGAACACAGACAAATAAGGAATACGCACAAAGTCAGAATACAATAAGCAAAGCACTCAGCTGCCTTTATCTCAGTGAGAGTATTGCCAAACTAGAAATGACACAATATAAGCGTTTAACACGAAGTGCTAAATACGAACCCCCAGCAAATACAACAAAAATAGTAAGTGAGTATGGTCAGGAAATTTCACAATCACAAACTACAGACAAACCCATGGCACCGTGAGGAAGAGCCACACAGCAATCACGAGGCACAAGGAAAACAAACTAAGCAAAGCAACCAGATCTCTCTTCCGCATCTACTTGCCCCCCCCCACCCCTCTCTCTCTCTCTTCTCCATTCTCTCTACTCGCTCACCTATCTACTCTCCACCCCCCTCTCTCTCTCTCTCTCTCTCTCTCTCTCTCTCTCTCTCTCTCTCTCTCTGTGTGTGTGTCTCTCTCTACTCTCTTCTCTATTCTCTTTGTCGTTCTCCACTCTATATTCTTTTTGTCCCTCTCTACTCTGTCTCTCTCTACGTCTCTCTCTACTCTGTCTCCCTCTCTACGTCTGTCTCTACTCTGTCTCTCTCTGTCTCTCTCTCTACTCTGTCTCTCTCTCTCTCTCTACTCTGTCTCTGTCTCTCTACTCTCTATATACTTTATTCTCTACTTGCACTCCTCTCTACTCTCTCTATACTTAATTCTCTACTCGCACTCCTCTCTACTCTCTTTTTCTCTACTCGCACTCCTTCTCTACTCACACTCCTTCTCTATTCTCTCTTTCTCTACTCGCACTCCTTTTCTACTTTCACTCCTATTCTGCTCTCTCCTTCTCTTCTCGCACTCCTTCTCTACTCTCTCTTTCTCTACTCGCACTCCTTCCTTACTCGCACTCCTTCTCTACTAGCACTCATTCTCTCTACTCTCTCCTTCTTTTATCGCACCCCATTTCTACTCGCATTCCTTCTCTACTCGCACTCCTTCTCTACTCTCTCTCTTTCTCTACTCGCACTCCTTCTCTACTCTCTCATTCTCTACTCACACTCCTTCTCCACTCGCACTCCTTCTCTACTCGCACTCCTTCTCTACTAACACTCCTTCTCTACTCTCTCCTTCTCTACGTACTCCTTCTAAGTTCGCACCCCTTCTCTACTCGCACTCCTTCTCAACTCGCACTCCTTCTCTACTCGCTCTTCTTCTCTACTCGCACTCCTTTTCTACTTGCACTCCTTCTGTCGCACTCCTTCTCTACTCGCACTCCTTCTCTACTCGCTCTTCTTCTCTACTCGCACTCCTTCTCCACTCTCTCTTTCTCAAATCGCATTCCTTCTCTACTCGCACTCCTTCTCTACTCGCAATCCTTCTCTACTCTCTCTTTCTCTACTCGCACTCCTTTTCTACTAGCACTCATTCTATACTCTCTCCTTTTCTACGTACTCCTTCTAAGTTCGCATTCCTTCTATACTCGCACTCCTTCTAAATTCGCATTCCTTCTCTACCCGCACTCCTTCTCTACTCTCTCTTTCTCTACTCGCATTCCTTCTCTACTCACACTCCTTCTCTACCCGCACTCCTTCTCTACTCCCTCTTTCTCTACTCGCACTCCTTCTCTAGTCTCTCTTTCTCTACTCACACTTCTTATCTACTCGCACTCCTTCCCTACTCGCACTCCTCTATTCGCACTCCTTCTCTACTTGCACTCCTTCTCTACTCACACTCCTTCTTTACTTGCACTCCTTCTTTACTCTGTTATTCTACTCGCACTCCTTTTCTACTCGCACTCCTTCTCTACTCGCACTTCTTCTCTACTCGCACTCCTTCTCTACTCGCACTCCTTCTATACCATCACTCCTTCTATGCTCGCACGTCTTCTCTTCTCGCACTCCTTCTCTACTCTCTCTTTCTCTACTCGCACTCCTTCTCTACTCGCACTCCTTCTCTACTTGCACTCGTTCTCTACTCTTTCTTCCTCTACTCTCTATCTTTTTCTTCTCGCACTTCTTTCTCTACTCGCACTCCTTCTCTACTCTCTCTTTCTCTACTCGCACTCCTTCTCTACTCTCTCTTTCTCTACTCGCACTCCTTCTCTACTTTCTCTTTCTCTACTCTCTTTCTCTTCTAGCACTCCTCCTCTACTCGCCTTCCTTCTCTACTCGCACTCCTTCTCTAGTCTCACTCCTTCTCAACTTGCATTCATTCTCTACTCGCACTCCTTCTCTACTCGCACTCCTTCTCAACTCGCACCCCTTCTCTACTCGCTCTTCTTCTCTACTCGCACTCCTTTTCTACTCGCACTCCTTCTGTCGCACTCCTTCTCTACTCGCACTCCTTCTCTACTCACTCTTCTTCTCTACTCGCACTCCTTCTCTACTCGCTCTTCTTCTCTAATCGCACTCCTTCTCTACTAGCACTCCTCCTCTACTCGCCTTCCTTCTCTACTCGCACAACTTCTCTAGTCTCACTCCTTCTCAACTTGCATCCCTTCTCTACTCGCACTCCTTTTCTACTCTCACTCCCTCTACTCGCACTCCTTCTCTACTCGCATTCCTTCTCTACTCGCGCTCCCTCTACTCGCACCTCGCCCTTTCTCTACTCTCTCTTTCTCTGTCTCTCTCTTTCTCTGTCTCTCTCTCTGTCTATATCTTCCTCTGTCTGTCTGTCTGTCTGTCTGTCTGTCTGTCTGTCTGTCTGTCTCTCTCTCTCTCTCTCTCTCTCTCTCTCTCTCTCTCTCTCTCTCTCTCTCTCTAATGTATTTAAATATCATGAGCAATTCGAGAATTTAATGAAATGATAGCGAGTGTTCGACTCCCATGTTCAGTCCTCCTCCGTCAAATTCCAAGTACGTAACCCGATCATCGGGTAATGGGTAAAGGACTGTAATAACGTGCCAACAGGGAACATTTTTATCATGGAATTGAGAGAGGAGTTCTCTGTATTCCTTAACAATGAGGCCCTCTCACGTATTAGGGTGTATCTGTACAAGCCATTTTATTCTAGGGAAAGGGAAAATGCCAAACTGAGGGGAACAATATTGTCAGAGAACGGGGAAATAAATAAAACATGAAACATGGAGACAAGTCAATATTTAAGAAGAACAAGGGAATATGTACCTCCTGGGTGGGCCTCTATTATAGATAATAGAACAAACATCACAACTATAAAATTACTAAACTTGATATGATTAAAAATATTGTACCTAAACTCTAAACTTTACAATCCGATTGTCCATCTCTTTCTGAAAAGGACGTCACCCAGGTACATTTTTTGAACTAAAGATAGTTTAAAGTCGTACTGCAAACAGTTGCATAAAAATCTAATTAAACATTCGATTTTTACAGAAATTTTGATCGCCATTTGTCGCCAGTCGGGCGACACATGGCAATCGAAAAATCGGGCGACAAATGACAATCGAAAACCCTGTTTCCAACGATTTTTGATCTACGTTCGTCGATGGAATTAACGTTTTCGATTGCCGCATATCCGGTGTGAAACTTTTAAAAATATCTTAAAGATATACAACCCATCTTTATTGCTTCTTATAGAATGACAAATGAGCCGCGACATGTGATTTCCAACAATGTTGCATTTTGAAATGAATAGACTCAGACGAGCCTGTGTAGCCTTCTTTTAAGCTTAGAAACTCCAAATTATGTTCGTTCAGTAGCTTAATATTCATATATACTTAAGCGAAAAGCAAAGGCTCTGATCAGACTGCGCGTATGCGCAATCTGGTCTGAGCCTTTGCTGGTCGCACATACCACATTGTTGGAAATCTCATGTCGCGGCTCAAATAATATTGTTTAAAAATATGCCATTGTGGGGTTTGGGCTGCTGTTACCGGAATATGAGGACCTGGGCCCGGAATTACAATGCCTCCTTAAAGTTAAGGAAGACTTACTGAGTTAAGTATTGATTTTTCAGGATGCGAAAAATAACGTTTTAAACTGATTAAAATCAACATTGTTTCACTTTTCTGTAGATCACAATGATATCTTTGACCACAAGTACTGCATCGATCCAAGCAATTTATTTAGCATGTTGAAATATCAATACTTAACTTAAGTAGTCCTTAACTTTAAGA
Organism: Loripinus fragilis; assembly: GCA_964019695.1. Taxonomy (NCBI): domain Eukaryota; kingdom Metazoa; phylum Mollusca; class Bivalvia; order Lucinida; family Lucinidae; genus Loripinus; species Loripinus fragilis. The sequence goes on from OZ026524.1 coordinate 94,634,796, forward strand.
AACCATTGTAATTCCGGGCCCTGTACTACATGTACTATGTAAAGTTTAAAAACGTCAAAAGATAAAATAACAGAACGGATTACCACTGAAACTGCAATATTTTCAATATTTTACGGGTATTGTTATATGGATTACTTTGTCCACCTATACAAATATGCAGTGAAGATCCAGATAAGCTTACATGTATACTAATACTTTTAAGAATGAACTGACAACAGACCAAAAACATAAATTGCTTTAAAATACGTGTGGTATTTTATTTTACTGTCGCAATGGCGCAAAGAGTACAGATTTAAAACCTATGCAAACTGTACAGGGTTCATTATTATGTTTTTTATTTTATTTTATTTTATTCTTAACATCCCAGTCAAGAATTTTTCAGTTATGTCGGGACGGGTCTTCCTGGGTTGAACCAGTACTAAGCTATGATTAATATGTTTTACTCAAGAGCACAACGCAGTGACGCCGGAGAGGCCAGAAATTCGAACACTCACGATACTCGATAGCTGCGCATTCAACTAAGAGTAAGATGCGCGGATCCAGAGAGGGGGCGGCAGAGGGCCCTGACCCCACCCTTGAAAATCGGAAACCTTTGGGGCTCTTTAGCAATACTGGTCCAGATCCCCTGGAAAATCAAAAGCTACCAAGCCAGCATTCCAGTATTGTTTACTTATCGGCCCGCCAGCGTTTTGCTGTTGGGCTGACGATGGTCCGCTTTTAGTGGTATTTAAATTCCTCATTCCATTCATCTTAAAAAGTGTGTCAGAGTTAAGTTGGACTTTGTCTGACAAAATTTCTGGATCCATGCCTGATGAGATGTTTTGTTGCATTTTTCTCGCTAATATTTTACAAAACCGAAGAAAGCGTATCAGTGCAAAGCTACTAGATGACGGTACAAGACATGGACATACCCAGTTCGGCTCACAAGGTTCAGAAAGCTCCAGAAATCATTTGACCTCAGCATCATTCAGGGGTGTTATTATAACTGTACTTTAATAGCTTCACTTTCTCAAGATATCTTTGGAATATTTTATAGGTATTCTGCTCTACAGCCATTGGCATATACTACCTTAGACAATCATTAGCCACTGTGTGATAAAAACATGTAAAGAAATTCATAGAATTTTCTAAAAGAAATATAGTATATTTTATGTCATCCAGCATATGATTTGCCTTTTTGTTTTGTCCTTATATACTTTGAATACTGCTATATTCAACATGTACATAAATACAGAAACATTTTTCAAATCTTGGCATTTTTTTTTTCTAAAGAATGAATGAGTCTCTGCCCAATAAAATTTGCAATAGGTGTTTGTGTCTGCTGACCTTTTTTTCTTTCAAAATTTTCTTTTTCATAAATCTTTCGGAAACACTATCCGCAAAGTGTCAAACAGTTTGGATTCTGATAAGGACTGATGTTCTGTCGGTTCTGATCTGGATGTAAACCGTAAAGATTATCAGCAGACAGCAAAGTAGCAACCAGCGCCTTGTTTATTTAAATAAATGCTCTCTCTCCAGTTATCATCCCCTGTATCTAAGTGATGTAAAAATGCGTTCGGACATTTAAAGACATATGCGGCTATTTCCCATGCGCACCTTTCCCGCGTCTGTAAACAGGTAAAGTTGTCTGGGTCCTGTCTTTCGACCATTTGTGGATTCGGATCAACACAGCTATTAGATATTCATATGTCATATCGGTGTGTCGACATTTTCTTGACAAAATAAAATAGTTAAAGTGTGTCCGAAATATCTATTGACCTTTTAGCCAGAACTGATCGTCTCAGTACTAAACACAGACAAATGTAGCTCAGACGAAATCAAACGATGTACACAATTACCCTGGTTACAAATACCAAAGTGGCCGAGTCTCTACTATTTGTATGGTTATTTAGAGCCGCGCTCGACCTGACCTCTTGGCCTAGTGGCTAGCGTGTCTGGCTACGAAGCCAGAAGACATGGATCGATTCCCAGGTGCGGACCTATTTTCAGTGTTGTTTTTTTCTTTCTTTTTTAACATTTTAATGCTAAATTGTACTAGTAAAACGGCATCATAAAAACGACCGAAATATCATTCCTGAACTTTTTATATTGAATTACGCATGAAACCTATGGGGGTGGGGTTAAATTTTGCCCTCCAGAAGGAAAATTCGTTCGGTGACCCCAGATTTTTATTCTTTTTTCTGAAAGATATTATAATAGTCCATGAAATAAAAATCGATTCTTAAGATTTTCAACATCAGATTTCTTTAATATATGATTTATTCTAAAAACAAATTCCAATTTTCGACGAATTGCCAAAATATATCATGCAGTATCTTGTCACAGCATAGGATAGCAACTACGCTTGCACATTTTCTAAAAGGTTTGATGTCATGGGCAATAATTTAAGCTTCAAGAAAGAAGCTGGCTGAAGATTACAACAAATTCAGCTCGACATTTAGGACTAGCCTAATTCTGTCATATTTTTAGAAAATATGTCAAATGCTGAAAACTTCCATATGAGATTATGAAAAAGTAAGCACGGTGACTTATCTTTTTTATTTCAAAAACGGATAGCCCATGCATAAAACAAAGTGTATGCAAAGTATTTAACATATTTCAACATGGTAAGTATTTAGTAGCATATGTCCTTAATGCCTGAGTTACAGTCGACGGACTAGATTTGTTTCATGTTGATCGACCGATAAAAATGATTTTAGTCGGCCGACTGGAGCAGTTACATTAAAAACAAACCTCGCCGATTAACTTTATACAACCAAAAAGTGTTCCAATCGGCTGACCATCGCCCGATGATCAGCCGATTGTTTTTACCTGTCGAGATGCATATAAGTGGAGCAATGATCGGCCGAATGTTCGCCGACTGATAAAAGTATTATGTGACATTTTGGTTTCGGTAACCATGCGCATCCTGTATAAAATAGTGGAATTGACCGTTCGTACTAAGTCGTTTTTCGCCAAAAGAAGAAAACATTCAAAAAAAGCAGAAACTTCAAAATAAGATATTTATGAACACTATAAAAATATGGGGCATGGCGTATAAGGGCCAACAATGGGGCGATCATCGGCTGACAATCGGTGTCTGCCGACGATAGGCCGATAAAAAGATCAACAGCCGTCGCTCTGCCGGCTGACGCCCGATAATCGGCTGACTATCGGCCGAGTTTGAGTGACTAATTTACAAATGAAGTCGGCTGACTATCGACCGATGATTAGCAGATAATAGGCAGACTGTCACCCGACTCCAAACTATTATTATTATTATCAACCCCCGTGGGGCAGGGGTATTTAGTAGGGCTTTGAATTTTGAAAAGCTAAAAGCCCCGCCATTCCCCCTCCCCGAGGGGGCGCGGGATATAAATGACTGGTACATTAGAAGGAGATTCTGATTTCTCATTATATCTAGAAGAACATGTACATTTAGATGTCTGCATTTAAAGAAATATTATTCTAGTTATTGCACCTTTTTTTTATTAATATTCCAATGTTTTAAATCAAGTATCTCATAATGCTTAAAGTACAAATGTATGTTGGTGGAATAAGAAAGTTATTTTATGTTTTTTTGCGTCTGTATGGGAGATAATCAGCTCGCTAAAGCTTGTGGATTATCTTTCCGTATAGACGATTAACGATACAATCATATAACTTACTCTTTTATAATGGCTTTGCCGCATTTCCCTTGATCTATGCTGTCTCAACTATGATTTAATGGGAACATTCCAGACTATATCCAGTCCAAAACATTGGTTCATCAGATGAAAATTAAAGCAGTGTTTTCAGAGGAAAATTATGTCCCCCAATCGCAAATTGAGTCAACTGCTCTTCATTGTGTCATAATGATACAGGCTGAAATCCATCAATTATTTCAAGGGAGAGCATGCACAAACACAATTATGGTCGAACTTTGAAATTACAAAGTGCTGTGGTTGTATATAAGGTCAAGGTCATCAAAATCTAATTTTCTGACTCCAAACAATGTTTCTATGCACATTTGGAGGAGCGCAGTGGCTCAGTGGTAGAGTGCTTGAATCGAGACCGAGAGGCCGCGGGTTCGAGCCTCACTGGCGTCACTGCGTTGTGGTCCTTGAGCAAGACACATTTATCCTAGTTTAGTACTGGTTCAACCCAGGAAGACCCGTCCCTGTTTAACTGAAAGACTGTTGATGGGACATAAAGAATCAAAACAAACAAAAACAAAATATGCAAATTTGGTGGAGAAAACCCAACTGGTTCAGAAGAAAGAGCTCAGAAAAGGCTGATTTTACGTTTTTTTTAAGGATGGTGACCTTGAAAACTAGGTCAGTATCACCAAAATCATGTCAACTCTTCATTTTTGCGACAATTATACTATACATAAAATTTAGCTAGAATTCATTTTTCATTTCAAGATATCATATACATGCCCTATTTTGGTCAAAAGTTGACATTTCAAAGTGCTGGAGTGACCTTGAGTCACCAAAATCTAATCAACTTTTAACCCTCTCCTAAAAATATATCTATGCGAGTTTGGTTAAAATTGAACCACCAGTTCTGAAGATAGTTGAAATGGCTGACTTATACAGTCCTAAAAGGATCGTCACCTTGAAAACTATGTCAAGGTCACCAAAGTCTAATCAACTCTTACCACTCATACAACTATGCATATATGCAAGTTTGGTCAAAATCCATCCGCTGCGCAAAATATAGCACACAGAACCCCTGTGTTGGACATTTCAAAGTGCTGGTATGACCTTTGAAATCAGGTCAAGGTCCCAAAAAACTAATGAACTGTTCGCTAACTCCCAATAATGTATATATGCTAGTTTGGTTAAAATCCATCGACTAGTTCGGAAATAAATCACAGAAACACCTTTTTGGACATTTCAAAGTGCTAGTGTGACCTTGAAAATTAGGTCAAGGTCATCAAATCTAATCAACTCTTCCCCTCTTCCCAAAATGTATCCATGCAAGTTTGGTAAAAAAAAAACATCAACTGATTCAGAGGATAATACATGGAAACCCTAATTTGGACATTTCAAAGTGCCAGTTTGACCTTTAACATACATATAAGATCAAGGTCATCAAAATCTGATCTAGACTTCTCCTCCTACTAACAATGTATCTCTTTAAGTTTAAAATCAAAATCCATCCACTAGTTCAGGAGATAACGCACTGAAACCATATTTCGGACATTTCAAAGAACCGTCGTGACCTTGGAAATAAGGTCATGGTCATCGTAATCTAATCAACTCGTTCCCCCTCCCAACAATGTATCTATGCAAGTTGGGTCAAAATCCATCCACTGGTTCAGAAGATAACGTACAGAAAAGAAGCTACTCGGACGCCGACAGGATCCACACCAAAAAGGATGCCCCCACCCCCACACATTCACTTATATTTTCCAGGCAGTTCAGTTGCGTGATTTTAATTAAAACAGTGTATTCTGAGGCAACATGGAGAAGTGTAGATTTTGATCAAATGACTCCGTAGGAAGCCAGCTGATCTGAATCTACACTTTTTTATAAAGGACATATTTGCGTTTAACAGGACAAGGGTAAAAAGAGCTAAATTAAAATATGAATATGTTTCTGGCATATCAATGTTTCAGACTGGAGCCAGTCTTCAATATTTCTAATAATATCAGGTCAAGAAATTTCAGATCCACCAAAAATGAAATAAATATTGTAAATTTAGGACAAAGCAAGTATAAACAGCTCTTCTCAGTCAGAGTAAAAGTTTGTTTATTTTACTCAGCAGGGCTTGAAGGAGTTCTGAAACTAGAGCTGATAAATGGAGCTGGTTTATGTTTGTAATGATTGATACTAAGATAGCTCTGGAAAGGTCACTGTGAATTTTTTGCACACTCTGAGGATCTTGTGGGCCGAACTGTACCCTATCCCAGCCAGCACACATTGTCGGGCAACCATCGGCCCGCCAGCGAAATACCATTCAAAATGTTTTAGATGTTGCATAGCAAAAAAGGAAGAAAGGCGGGGGGGGGGGGGCATGTGTTGTTGTTGTTGTTTTTTACGGTTTGGGGGGTGGGGTAAATTGTTGATATAGTTTGATTCATTGAATAGAATCCTAAAGGGCGGTGCAACAGGAGGGTGTTTCAGTGGACTAGGTGAGATGCATGTTTCAATGGATTTGATCAGGGTATTTCAGTGAACTGAGTGGTCTGAGTGCTTCCCTGGGCTGGGCGGTTTTGGTGTAGCAGTTGCCTAGGGAGTTTGGGAGTTTCAATGGGTTGGCTGTTTTGTGCATTTCAGTGGACTGTGTGCGTTTGGGCGTTCGGTGGCGATTCAACAGACTGGTGGTTATGGGTGTTTCAATTGTCTGGATGGCATACATGTATATATTTTTGGATCAAAGGTTTACTAATCATGTACACGTGGCATCTTAACCAACAGTGTCCTTGTATTTTGACACTTTTTTACACAACAAGATGCGCCTCAATGTGAACCTGCATTTTGTAAACCCGTTTATGTTGTTGATATACTGCATTGCCAGGTAAGATAATGAGTATAAGTATGGCACATGTTCTTGCCTTCTTTCAGGGACCATAACTCACCCCCACCCCACCCAGCCATCATATCCCCTTCCTATATCAAGCATACTGATTTCACCGAAAATGAATCAGTGCAGAATTTAAATAAATATGTTTTCCCAGACTCACTAGACAAAAACATGCATAATGACAGCGACTGAAGATGAGCGCTTTTCACGACACACCACAACTGTAAAACGTCTCAAATTCCCTTCTGTATTTCGCCCCCCCCCCCCCCTGATAGTCTTCCATTTGTAGCATTACATATTTTTTTGTATCAAGACATGCTTAAAATATATCAGATTCAGGCACCAATTGTGCGGCAGTTTGTATCAATCTCCGAAATCAAAACCACTGTCACTCCGATAGCAAGGATGCCAGCTGTCAAGTTACCTCTGCACATTTTGCTAACCACCAAAACGATATCAACGTAAGCAAATTTCAAATATTGATGTTTTAATAGCATTTTGAGATACGACTCTTATAAATCATGCAGGAGAATGATATAGAATTGTGGCGACACAAGCAAATTTTGTCAAAGGTTGATGTAAATCCAGCTATGATCAAACGAATAGCATTTTTCTGTTGAAAATTTCACAATCGTCGTTTGAAAGGTCGCCCAGGGTCCTACGGACATGGATCAAAAGCATTTAACACATTCCGAGTCCTTATCATTCATTATAGAAGCAACCTGTTTGCTGCTTTCGTCTCCAAGAAACTTTCTATAGGACATAAAAATGGATAAATACAGACCCTGTCTATCCATAATCGCAATGTTTACCTCCGATAGCCAACACCCTCCGAGATCTAAACATGCGGTTTACCTGGGTGATCAGGGGTTTTGTCATTGTCTACGCGTGCGTCGATTTGAAAAATGCCCTCTATCGGAAGATAATGTTGTTGTTGTTATTTCTTCTGAGGATGATAAAATTGACATTTCAAGGGCGGATCCAGGATTTCTGGAAAGAGGGTTCATATTTATAAAGGTCTGGGGGTTCGCTTTGCTGATTTTATCTTATTTTTCTTAAATATCCAATGAAATGAAATAATTAGGTATCCCGAAAATGAAATTCATTTTCATAGGATATTTAAAAACGGGGGTGTGGAGGTGTTCGAGCGAACCTTTTAAAGCCACTCTGGATCCGCCACTGCATTTCAGCAGCTATTTTAGGCACTGTATGTATCCATTCATGACTGCGCAAAGTATACAAAATAATATTTTGTATCTTTTTTTTCGGTCACAGTTTTGGATTTTTATAAAGGAAAATTTCGCGTCCCTTACTGAATTGTTACAATCTCCTAAATACTAATAAAAGTGATTTTTAAGAATTAATGATGTCAGCTATATATATATATATATATATATATATATATATATATATATATATATATATATATATATATATATATATATATATATATATATATATATATATATATATATATATATATATATATATATATATATATATATATATATATATGTAAAAAATGCATCTATTGTTGTTAATGCTATGCTTAACCTAGAGAATAAAGAATAGAAATGAAAAAAAAAATATATTCTTTAGAAAAATAGCGTGTGCACTTTGTACAACATGACAAAACGTAATGTTGTCATGGTGTAATTAGTCGTAAATACTTCCGTTAATGAAAGGCAATTATCATATATCTTAAAGGGACCCTCTCGTATCGCTTTGCTGTTGACTGCTGGTTTGAGACATGTACAATAGTGTTCTTATCAAATGCATTAGATGTTAATATTAGTTTTATTGTAAGTAAGAAAGAGGGCAAATATCAGGAATCGATACAATCAAGTACCACATCTGACCCAGGATACCAATGGGAAAGTAACAAACTCACAATAGGACACCACAAACGAGAGCCAAGAGGTCAGCCCTTTCCCAGCAGGTGACCACAAGGCAACATAAACAGACGCACACGCAAGCATAGCAAACACACACAAGAAATAAAATGAATGATCCATAAAGAATTAGCGCCTTGGAACGGTCAGTTAAAGTATTCTACTAGAGGCCTTAAACCGGTTTCACGGCGCCAACCTCACCATTAGTTCAGATGTGGATCAAGATACATAGATGTTTGGTTAGCATGAAATACCCCAAACTTATCAATGCATCATCTCCTAGAACATATAAAGCAAGATATAAAAAGGAGATAAAGCAAATATTAGGACTCAGCGGTATATAAAACTGAATACTGAAGCAAAAGAAATCCAACAGGTACACTTACGCCCGCGTATTTGTCCTGCGAATTCGCGTTTCATGTGCGTTTCCAACGCATTGTACGTGCGTTGAGTTTAAATTGCGTATGAAACGCGAATCAACGTATTTCGAAACTCATGAATATTCATTAGCAGCCCTCTACGCGTTTCAACGATAAAATATGCGTTTCTTCCTTTAGCCAATCAAATCGTTTTGTTACAACGCAGTAATGCGTAAACCAATCAAAATTGAGTTGACCTTGCTCAATGTTTACATTGTTATTCACGGTTTAACTTTGCTTTGAATATTTCTAATAAGACTTGTCTTGCAAATCTCCATTCCCGTTTCCTTTGAGTTTTAAAGACCAGTTTGAATCAAATATCTCACTCCATTCATTGATCAATATTTTAGCCGACTATCACGACTTTTCAGTGGAGAAATGAATGGAGTTACTCAAGGCCGAAAAATGAATCTATAACAGTAAAATCACATCGATATTCATCAGATATAGATCTATAATTAGTCTCTTTTAGTGCCCAATGTAAAATATTTTTCTTAAAACAACGACATGAAGCAAATGAATTGAAAATATGTCGCACTGCATTCAATTTTGTTTCTTGGGAATCGCATCAAACAATTTCGAACTTTCAGATTGGGTCAACTGAGATTAGATGCAAACTCTCCTTGTTAAGTAAAATAATCAAGCCAAACTCACTTGTTGACATTCTAACTGAATAGATCTCTCTCAAAAGAAAAAAGAAGGCACTCAAAAGCAATTGCATGTGCCCAGGCTTCACCTGATCAGTCCTAAAATAAAAGTAGAGCAGTATATCCAGTTCTGCCCATCTAACCTGCTCAGGAGGTAGAAACTGACACCGCTTAAACAACCCGTACCCCTGCTCGACAGTGCCAAGGAGGTAGGTTCAGACCCCATTTAAACAGCCTGCACCACAGTGCCCAGGAGGTAGGTGCCGACACCACTTAAACAGCCTGCACCCTTGCAACTCAGTGCCTGGCAGGTAGGTTCCAACACTGCTTAAACAGCCTGCATCACAGTGCCGGCAGGTAAGTTCTGACATCGCTTAAACAGCTGCACTCCTGCAGCACAGTGCCAGCAAATAGGTTGCGACACTGCTTAAACAGCTACACCCCTGCAGCACAGTGCCTGGCAGGTAGGTTCCGACACCACTTAAACAGCTGCACCCCTGCAACACAGTGCCAGCAGATAGGTTGGGACACTGCTTTAACAGCTGCACCCCTGCAACACAGTGCCGGTATGTAGGTTGGGACACTGCTTAAACAGCTGCACCCTTGCAACACAGTGTCGGTAGATAGGTTTCGACACCGCTTAAACAGCTGCACCTCTGCAACACAGTGCCGGCAGATAGGTTTCGACACCACTTTAACAGCTGCACCCCTGCAACACAGTGCCCGGCAGATAGGTTTCGACACCGCTTAAACAGCTGCATCCCTGCAGCACAGCTTGGACAGATAGGTTGCGACACCGCTTAAACAGCTGCAGCATAGGGCCGGCAAATAGGTTGCGACACTGCTTAAACAGCTGCACCCTTGCAGCACAGTGCCTTGCAGGTAGGTTCCGACACCCCTTAAACAGCTGCACCTCTGCAACACAGTGCAGGCAGATAGGTTTCAACACCACTTAAACAGCTTCAGTGCCGGCAGATAGGTTTTGACACCACTTAAACAGCTACACCTCAGCAACACAGTCCTGGCAGATAGGTTTCGACACCACTTAAACAGCTGCACCCCTGCAGCACAGTGCCCTGCAGATAGGTTTGGACACTGCTTAAACAGCTGCACCTCTGCAACACAGTGCCGGCAGATAGGTTTTGACACCGCTTAAACAGCTGCACCTCTGCAACACAGTGCCGGCAGATAGGTTTCAACCCCACTTAAACAGCTGCACCTCTGCAACACAGTCCCAGCAGATAGGTTTCGACACCACTTAAACAGCTGCACCCCTGCAGCATAGGGCTGGCAGGTAGGTTTCGACACCAATTAAACAGCTGCACCCCTGCAGCACAGTGCCGGCAGATAGGTTGCAACACTGCTTAAACAGCTGCACCTCTGCAGCACAGTGCCAGAAGATAGGTTTCGACACCACTTAAACAGCTGCACCCCTGCAGCACAGTGCCGGCAGATAGGTTTCGACACCACTTAAACAGCTGCACCTCTGCAACACAGTGCCGGCAGATAGATTTCAACACCACTTAAACAGCTACAGTGCCGGCAGATAGGTTTCGACACCACTTAAACAGCTACACCTCTGCAATACAGTGCCGGCAGATAGGTTTCAACACCACTTTAACAGCTGCACCTCTGCAACACCACTTTAACAGCTGCACCTCTGCAACACAGTCCAGGCAGATAGGTTTCGACACCACTTAAACAGCTGCACCCCTGCAGCATAGGGCCGGCAGGTAGGTTTCGACACCAATTAAACAGCTACACCCCTGCAGCACAGTGCCGGCAGATAGGTTTTGACACCACTTAAACAGCTGCACCCCTGCAGCACAGTGCCGGCAGATAGGTTTCGACACCGCTTAAACAGCTGCACCCCTGCAACACAGTCCCGGCAGATAGGTTTTGACACCACTTAAACAGCTGCACCACAGCAGCACAGTGCCGGCAAATAGGTTTTGACACCGCTTAAACAGCTGCACCCCTGCAGCACAGTGCCCAGCCGTTAGGTTGCGACACTGCTTAAACAGCTGCACCTCGCAACACAGCGCAGGCAGATAAGTTGTGACACCACTTAAACAGCTGCACCCCTGCTGTACAGTGCCCGGCAGATAGATTCCTACACTGTTTAAACGGCCTTCTTTCTCTCTCCCTCTTTCTCTCTCTCTCTGAAACAGTGCCTTCTGTGAGGCTTGGACCCGGAGTCTCATCAACTGAAGACCCAAATTTAATCGAGCCAGTAAGAAGAGATTGATCGATAAAGACTTCAAGCTAATTATTTGATCAAAATGCAGCAGGTTCAGGTTCTGAAAGCTGATCCCAAGGCCTGATAACACAGAATTACGGACCTGTTTGATATGGTTGGACTAAACACGATGAACTGGTCCACATATTTGAATTGTAACCAATGTTAAACAAATGTCATGGGATGTGAAGTCAACTGACATGAAATATCTCGCAACGATGGCCATAAATGAGTGAGTGCCATTGACACAAAAAAAGAAAAAAGAAACGATAAACAAAGCATTTTGTGGGATAATGTTTTCGCTGTTTTCTTGGTTTCAATAATAAAATTATCATTGATTTACATGGCAACGCAATTGAACCTTTTTGATTGGCTGTTCAACAATGCGTTTCAACGTGAATTGTACGTTGAACTGCGTTGCTATACTTGAGTTATTGATTGGTTAAAAGGTAAATGCGTTGCACTGCAGTTCAACGCGTATCGTAAGTGGGCTTTGATTGGATTTTCGAAATTCGCGTTGGAAAACTAATGCGTATTACGTGCGTTTTCAATGCGTTTTCAACGCGAATTCGACAAGGACAAATAGATGGGCGGTAGTGTAAACCCCAGGTGGGCCTGACACAGCCAAAGCATCAGGCCCCTACCATCTCATCAATAGATAAGTCTTTAAGTCGGAACCGTCATAGAGTCTGAAGTCTGACCCACCAGCGTGCAATTAAAGAGGAAAGCAAAGTTGCCAACCGTGATTGGGTTGACCACCAAGCATGCAGTCTTTTTTATTCATTAATGTTAAGGCAAATCTTTTTATAATGGGAAATTATTTAAATGAACTGCTCTGAAAAAATATTAGCGCCAACAATCTTCTTCAATTTATACACCAAGCCACCATAGAATTCGGGTTCCAAAAGTCATTGGCGCAAGAGAGATTCATGTCCAATCTGGATTTTAGATATCAAATCATAGTATCGTCTATAAAATTTAGAAAAGGTCTTGCGAAGTTTTTAATACCAATAACCTTGTTTAAGAAGTTTCTGAGTTAATGATTTATTGGGAATGTTGAAGTCAGCAACATAGCCAGATGCTCTATCAAAACGAGTTGAGAGATATAGACTCTATAGGATGTAGAGCGAGGAACATCACCATCTAAAATGGGAATTGACAATTTCAAAACCAAAGTCGTCACGTTTATCATAAATTTTGGTAGAAACATTATCATTAGAAATTGATAAATGCAAGTCTTAAAACGCGGCTTCGGTATTAGAGGTATTGCCTTTATTAAGTTGGAGCTCTGAAGGGTATATTTGACTTACCATATTGTCAAAATAAACATTATGAATGTTTAAAATATCGTCCAAATAGCTGGATGTAGCGTAAAAAGCATCAATAATATTAGTCTGCTTATCATCAGAAAGAGACATCATAAAGTCCCTCTCATAACAAAACAAGAATAAATTGGCAACCAGGGGATTACAATAAGTGCCCATAGGAATCCCAACCACTTGCCTATTAAGCTTGGCGCCAAATCGAAGAAAACATGTTGTCCAACAAAAAGTCAGCGCATCACATACATTTTGATAAGACCATGCATGATATTTTTTAGGTTTTTCCGAAGTAAAAATGCATTTCTGTCGTTACATGCAAGGTAAGTAAAGCCTTCTCTATTGAAGGTTCTTTCAATAAGATCAATAAGTATATCTTTAATCAAATTATGTGGTAAAGTAGTATAAAGAGTAGAAAAATCATAAATAGACAAACTGGACGCATTGAAATCTCTAGCTTTAAGTTTATCTAAAATTTCCCCTGAATTTTAGATTCTTGCTGGATCTCTCATATATCTTTTCACAGTACTTGATAAAACGTTTTTAATAGCTGTAAGGCATGAGGTTAACAATTTAGAAAGTTCTGTTGTCTTACAAGAACTAGAATTCGTACAAGAACTAGAATTAGCAATATATCTTGTTTTTTGGGGATTTTTATGGAGTTTAAGTAACCATCTGGAGGCAAATTGAAGTGGCGTAGAAAACAATAATGGTTTTGCAAAGGATATACTGGTTTGTTTCGGCTTGGTCCTGAGAATATAAAACTTTTTCATGCTCAACTCAGCTGAGCATGAAAGTTCAACTGCTCCTTTAAACTAAAATCACGGCTGAAAAATATAGATTTTCTTGCTTTTAAACATTCAGATGTTGTGTTTGTTCAGCTAATAACTGTTAAAATGCCAACAATTGTTTTTAACATTATGAGCAGGATAAATTTCATGCTCAGTTAAATTGAGCATGAAAAAGTGTATAACCGCCTGATCATAACAGTTTGTGAGCTATGCAGATTTGTTATAATCTGGGTTTATACAATATGAGGTTCTTTATTAGCTGTAGATAAAATTGTTTACTAGGAAAGTGGACATAAATTTCGAATAGTGAGCATAAACTCTGATAGAAGAAAAACTAGAAATTTCTCAAATTTTAAAGAGAAGTACAAAAATAACGAAAAATGTTTTAGAATAAACTTAAAGTATTAGGAAAACGACCAACAACTTAAGAAAAATAGACTTTTTAAGAAAAGAAAGAAGAAAAAAAGCTATTTTACCTCTCATACAAATCAAGCAGAGCTCCACACCATCCCTCACGCTGATCTGTGCTACAGCAATATGGTTTATCTAACCTGTCCCTTTAATTGTCGTTTTCTCGACCTGTCGCTTTTGACTGATGTTTTTTCGGCCGAGTGAACTGAGCTGTTTATACCTGAACGCCCGCAAGAAATATTATGACAGCTAACTACTGTAACATGTCCTACCATATACATACATTGTTTTGAGGGAAACGGAAAAGGTGTTAATTTCTGTGATAATTTTGGATAACATATATCTATATTGCACACAAAACTGATGAATGGGTACTCATTTGAATTGTCTCCCGCATTAGCGGGAGGCAATTCAAAAGGGTACCTACATCATTATATTATTATTTGATGCATATCTTGTAAAAATCTTTATCGGGTTTTATTCTTATCATCCATTTCATCTAAAATTTCTCATATTGACTATTTTGACTACTTTGTAAGCGTGGCGAAAAAACATATACCTATAACCGGCTTTAAAAAGTGATAGGATCTTATAGAATAATTGGGGGCTAATTAGGTGATTTCACCCTTCAAAATGTATATGTAGGAATGCGCTTAAGTGGTTTAGCTCTGTAGAAGTTTTGATCAGGCTGCTCGTGGTCGTAAATACACCTCATATGCAGGCAAAATGAAGCAATGTGGCCCCTTTTCTCAGAGAAGCACATGCGAGTATGCGGCATATGTTTTGTATGAATGAATACACGTATAGATATATATGGAAATTTTAGCGAAATTCAGCTTTATTAAGACTTGAAAGGATATTATTCAAGCGCAGATGTATTTCAATGTCACATATGGTATCCATATATCTAAGTTTTTTGTGATGGTTTATGCGTATGTACGGGTAGACACTCTGCGTGTCTCAACGATGGATTGTCGCAATTCGTATCATGCAATAACTTGTTTGTAGCACATCGTGCATCTTAACATTCTACATCGCGGCGTGGTAATATTGGAATAATAATAATAATAATAATAATAATAATAATAATAATAATAATAATAATAATAATAATAATAATAATGATGATGATGATAATGTAAATAATAAGTTAACGGTTAGTTTTGCCCATCAAAACATATATTTGCAACTCAACACTTAAAACCCTACTAAAATCAATAGAAAAATACTTGTAATATGCACTAACCTAACGGCCTTCGATTTGGGTTTTTTATAAGACCTGTAAACATGTTGCCTGTTTCTTCATCGAAAGTTTATGCAACACATAATTAAAATCCCTTACGCATCTGTATGCTCGAAATTGCTAAAAATCGCCAATGGCCAAGAGGTCCAAGAGGGTTTATTCTAAATTGAAAAAATATAATAGTTTAAAACATATACGTATAAGACTGATACCCATGGCTTTTCATCTTAGAAGCTTATTAACCCTTAAAGCGCCAAGAAAAAAATGCATCTGAAAATATCGTCTGCTGCAAATAATTGCCTAACATTACTGACGAATTAAGTATAGGAGCATACAGTGTGGACCTAGAACAGACTGATCCTATAGGAGCAGTCTGATCTGGGTCCACACTGTTTGCCATATTGGGTTCTTATACATTTCAGCAGACGAGGAAAGCAGACGACTTTTGTTGCAATTGGCACTTTAAGGGTTAAGACAACTAGGGGACACTGAATGCAAAGGTATTGTTAATCATATAGCAAACAATTCTGTACATTTAGCTGGCTCGATGTTTCAGACAAATTAATCTAAAATAGTTCAAGATCTTTTCTGGACAAATACATTCTTCTGTGTGGAGAAGTACTGTGAAAATGGCGCGAACTGGATATTTAAAAAGACTGCTACACAGAGTGCGAACCAAATCGAACAAAATGTCCATACAAAGTGGTGATATAATTGAACACAGAGATGTTTCCACTTCTAAAAAAAGTTTTGTGGAGCCCCAGGACTTTGATCCTGATGGCAATGTGTTTCATTTAATGGTTTCACTGACATTGATGTTCATGGTTCTATATGTGTTCGGCGCATCAGTACCATCTTGGTATATAATGAGAGAACCAGTCAATAATATTTCTTCCTGTGCAAGCGCGGAGTTATACGTCACAAATATGGCGGAACAATTGACACACGTGACTAAAGATACTCAAATTTCTGTTTCCTCAAGTTTATGGTTTCTAAGGATACAGATTGGAGACCGTGGTTCAACGAAGATTTCAAGAATGTTTCCTTTTATCTCCTTGCCACACATTTCCCTGCCAGCCCGAGGTATGTATCCCCAAAAAAGCTAGACCGGTCTCCCCTCGTCCACACACTCCCCATCCGTAAGCGTACATGTACGCGGCGTACGCGTACGGAAGGGGAGTGTATCAACGAGTGGAGACCAGTCTAAATAAAAACAAGCCAAGTTAACAACAACAACAACAACGACAAAAACAAGCGAATACGACTAGCAAATGTCACAATCACAGATGATTGGCTTACCAAAGGCGCCAAGAGGAAAAGACACCTACTTGTCTATAAGATAGACAAACCATGACCCACGTAGACACAAACAAGACTACAAAAAGCAAAGCAACCAGGCCCGAGATTATATAGGTTTATTTAATCTAATTTCAACTGAGCATGAAATTTATCTCCATAAATGTTAAATTGTCAATAGTTGTTGGCATATAAACATTTACTAGCATGAAAGATGCAACAGCTGAGAGCTTTTAGGCAAGATAAACTTTTTAATTTTCAGTAGTTTAGTTTTTACGAGTAATTGAAATCTTATAAGCTCAATTGAGTTGAGCACGCAAAAGTTTTCAACATCGGTGCCAGTTCTATGGGTAATCAGAAAAATGGATTTTAATAGGACTGAACCCACATGCTACAGAACTAATTTTCCTTACGCCAGCTCCGGCTAAAAAATGAAGCATAGTACTACGCATAATGCACCTTATGTACACCCGAGGCTGGATTCGATTCTCGAATTGTGCCGGGCTTTCCCGATTGACAACTGCTTTGCCTTTGTTTTAAGGGACAGCATCCATTTTTGGCAAGTTATGTCTTGGTCAGTTCATTTAATGATGCGCTAGAAACATTAAAACTTTGACCACATTTAAGCCAATCGTCACCCAAAAACATAGCAGCTGCGAACAATGTGTACCAAGACGATACCGTCAGAAGGTTAGTATTTTTTAACTGTGCAACCATAACTAAGCGAGTCATGCGTATCATAATCCTGCCCCGCCCCCTTGGAAAATCACAAGTGGCTGTAGATTTCCTTCGAGATACCCGCAATTGCTTCACGAAGGAGGTCCGTCCGGCCCTCTGTTTGTTCACAGGAGCTTGAAGTTCGATCCTTCTATCAGTTCTATAGCCTCAAAACTTAAAGCTCATAATGTCATTACGTCAAGCTCCTGTGGTTTGTTGATGACTAAAAAAACGTCGTCAGGACCCCCTGACGGAATTTTTGGATCCGCGCATGCGTATAATATAGCATGCCCCAGCCTTACTGATATTTTGTTTTAAATTTCATAGTTTACCTTTTTATGGCGAATGACAAATGAGTAGTTGAAGTTTTTAAAACAATGCCGTGCGTTATTAATAACAGTTTTATTGGTACTTAACGGTGATATTTTGTCATCTGGCAGCAATACAGAATCTTGAAAATACATTTGACATTATTTTTCGTCACGCTCCAATCAATCGGACACATGTTTACTTTCCACAACAGCCTAGATCATATGGAGACAGGCCACGGTTTAAAGCCTCATCAAACATATCGGAGAAGCTGGGCCCTTGTTTACAAACAGAGTGGTTTATTCACTATCTAACTGCAGCTCGGAGCCTCCAATATTATTGATGTGGTCTATATCTAATTTTACTGTTTTAACAAAGACGGAACAGTCGATGGCTCAAAACTGTTTACCTAAAGTTCCTGTTTCGGTCAAAGTACACTTAATTCTCTAGCTCGAAGCAACCGTTTTGGTAAACAAAATCTTTAAAACGGGAATATGTTGGATTTTATTTTTTATTTTTGCATTGATACAGAAATTTTACAGTCATGGCAATACATTGACTGGGCTGAACCAGTACTAAGCAGAGGATAAAGTGTCTTCCTCAAGAACACATTACAGTGCCTCCAGTGAGTCTTGAAGTTGCGACCCCTCTATCTAAGGTCTAGGACCCTACATGTACCACTGAGCCACTTCGCTCCAATGTTGGGTTTGATTCTTTTTTTTTTATATACCTTATTGGTAACATAAAAGAACCTTAACATGACTGAAGAGACGTCACTGCCTCAGATCTTTATTAATATACTAGTCAAAAGTTCTGACCGGCCACGTGTGTTGTACCGATTTTTTGAACAGCTGTAAGCACTTGCAACGAACCGAATAGGCCAGTCTATCGGTTAACGATACCAGAAAACGGCTAAGTCAAATTCATTAAATTGTATCCGGGAGTCTTTGCTGAATACACGAACCATCAATTTCAAAATTCACAAGAATTCGCATCGGATGGTGGGATAATTTTTGACACTTTGGCCAATAACAACGAGTCTCGTGCAGATGAAGTGTTCATTTCAGCATTTTAGTGTTCAATATGAATTTGGCCTTTTGAAATGAAAACGTGTTGCGTGTTAAAGGGGGTTATTTCAAAAAGTCATGACTCACAAATTGTGCGAAAATGCGAATTTTGAAAGTGGGGGCACCACTATTCAAATTGACATTCTGCATGTACTGATAAACATTTTGTCAATATCTGTACTGTCTAGGTTACATGGCACGTCTGGCTAGTTCGAGCTGCAAAAAGAGTAACGTTTACGTTTTGAGCAAGACATCCTTACGATGTCTGAAGAAAAAATTGACTAGAACGCACAGCATCCAAACAATGCAAAAGCTTTAGGGTCAATCCCCAGGGGCGTACCTACGTGTACGCAAATATGCATGTGCGTACAACTCGGCGCTTCAAGTATAGGGTTTTCAGCTATTTAATTTGATTTTGTAAGAAAAATGCAACCAACAGTGTGTAGCAAAGGGGCCTTATCGTATTTATTTATCTAGGTCCCTAAAACTTAAAAAAAATGATACAGGTCCATAAAACTTAAAAAAAATATGATACAGGTCCCTAAAACTTAAAAAAAATATGATACAGGTCCCTTAAATCTAAAAAAACGATACATGCCCCTGTGGTGTGTAGTTGCGTGTCTTTAGAGCTCATTTTAGCCCTCTGAAATGCTCTAAAACCATTTTCCGCCACAGGGCTTCACACCCATATAGATGTAGTAACCCCAGACCCCCTCAAGACTGCGTACTTTATTAGATGCCTTAGGTACGAGGCCTGTTTCCCCATGGATTCCGAGTTAACGAGAGTGAACTGACCTGATTAAGATCAAATGAGCCAGTGCATGATATTTTCAACAATGTGGCATTTTTACATGTGTAGACTCGGACGAGCCTCTGCAGCCTTTTTTAAGCTTAGAAGCTCCAAATGGTGTTCAGTCAGTAGCTTAACGATCATAGAACACTCAAGCGACTAGTGAAGGCTCTGATCAGACTGTGCGTATGCACAGGCTGATCTGAGGCTTTGCTGGTCGCACATTCCACATAGTTGGAAATCTCATGCACTGGCTCATTAATGGTGACTTTTATAACGAGTTTACCGTACGGACTAAAACACCATAAAATCTTAAAGGAAGTGAGGCATTAATCGGGTGTTAAAGCAAGAAAACTGAGCTTGTCATTGAAGCTAGGTTTAGAACTATTCACAGTATTTTAACATATTTTGGAATTCCCATGATTCCGTCAGAATGATCATTTTGCATTGCCACTTCGCATCTGATTATTTTGAAGATCTACGCCACTGCGCTTGTGTCTGCAGCTGAGCAGGTCGGTTTAAGTCTAACAAATTGGAAAAAACGTTTTTATGATATATGAAGGCCTCAGCCAAAACATATGTTGTGGGTACGCAGAAGAACCGTCTCAATGAGCACCAACAGCAAATGTTAAAAATGATGGGTAAGAAAATATTTACAATTTTGTGCCATTGAGACGGTTCTTTTATGCACCCACAGCAAATGTTAAAAATGATAGGAAAGAACATATTCACAATTTTGCGCTGATTTTTTTTTATCTTAACCTGTGTATAGGGAGGGGGGCTTCTTGTGGTGTGGCGCATTACGAAATTTTCATGCCCGACGGCGTGGAGCCGTCAAATTTAACAATATCTACTGTATATCAATTGCATACGTTCAAAGATATGACAATTTATATAATTTCCAACAATGTGGTATGTGCGACCAGCAAAGCCTCAGATCAGCCTGCGCAAACACGCAGTCTGATCTGAGGCTTTACTAGTCGCTTGAATATTCTATGAGTGTAAAGCTACTGACTGAACATCATTTTGAGTGTCTAAGCGGCTGCACAGGCTCGTCTGAGTCTACACTTGTCAAAATGACACATTGTTGGAAGTCACATGTCGCGGCTCAAAATTTTGTTGTTTTCTTGTAGTGTTATTATCTTCGCAAGTCAAGGGCGTTCGTACGTAGGCTCGGTCCTAGCATCTGCCGTTCATCCCCCCCCCCAAAAAAAAAATATCAGAAATTTCAAGCACCACAAAATATTTGAAATTTTAGCAACCGCCAAAAAATATCACCCACTCTGTACCTTGACCTTAAGAAAAGACCCTAAACCCCTAAATATAGTCTAATTTTGTGATGACCCCAAAAAATATCCACAAAATCTTCATACCCCCAAAATAGTTATTTCTCTGAAAACCCCCCAAAATATTGAAATTCAAAATTTTGAACCCCAAAAAGGCCCGTGAAAATATCAGAGTACCCCCCGGCCCATTTCGTTCCATGCGAAAGAAACGAGGTGGACTTACATTTAGTACCTATGGCTTGCGAAAGTGGTTTCTATATAGAAACGCACATTAATTTGCAATATCAAAAAAAAGTAAACATGTACTTGAGTACAAAATATATTTTTACTTGTCA